>CM057968.1:34307521-34907521 GCA_030142095.1 Rubus idaeus | reverse complement strand
CAAATCAAGAGGTCTTTTGAATGAATAGGTCATGATGAACAAAGAAACATTCAAACCAAGCATATCACAATTTGTCCAAAAAAAAAGAAGCATATCAGAACACTGCCTCCTAACTCTAGAAAGACGTGAACTATGAGGAAGCTATGACTCTATGAGTATCAAGTATCGACTACAAGCCAATAATACATCAGGGAAGGCACAAACATACTGTTATGGTCCAATTTGGAACAATGCATGCAGACACAGAAGCAAGAGAATCGGAGGGAGTAGGACACCACTAACATGCTCAGGTCAGACTAATAATAATATATATATTTATGAGAAGCAGACTAATAATGACTAATGAGTAGTTGTTAATTAGAAAGCAAACTACTTTCGAAGATTGAGATTTATTAGTTTAATGTATAACAATTACCCTCTAAACCCAAAGGTCAGGGAACATATATGATAATTCTTGTCGTTATTTACCTAAATCTATTGGAGAATAATGTACGGCTGTAGAAAGATACAGCATGCTTTTAGATGATATGACAATGACAGTTGCCCCATAAAATCAAAATTTGCAGAATATTTTGCTTATATATATGTTAAGCATAATTCAAAAAGTCCCTAACTATGGCCTCATTTATTCATTTTTTTTTAAGAGAAAGAGGACCGCAGATTTAATAGGAGTCCAGAACACGGTACAAATAAAAATATATAGAATTTACCTGGAAAACAGTCACTCCCATGAATGATGAGATCTAACAGGACCAGGCCAAAATCAGATTGTAAATTCATGTGGGTCAACCTCCAATTCAAGGAGACCCCCCATTCTTTAAATGGTAAGGACTCAAAGGAAATTCAACCATCCATCCTTCTCATATTGCATAAGAATTGAATGGTTTTAAATTTTTGTACTAGAAAAATATAAGCACCAAAATTATCAGGGTAGACATGGCCTGTTATTGTTGGCAAGTGTGGTAACATTGTTCACAGGAAACAACATGGTGGACCAAGAAATGCAGGTGTCTTTCCAAAAAAAAAAATGCAGGTGAAGAAAATATTCACAGCTCCCAATCCCCATTTGGTGCCCCCACAGCACTAATGAGATGATAATTACAATTTCACTAGACCAACATAGGAATCCACCCCAATAAAACAATCAAAATGATTATTACTAACAACAGTGACCGGTAAGAAAGTTTCCTACTTTGATCAAACCTCAAATTCTGAAATTCATGTTTGGTAAACAGAAATGAACTCAAAATCACTCACAAGATATTAATAAGCAGGTTAAAGGGTAGATGAGAATGAAGGACATACCATGAATGAGTGAGAAGAGGCTGCCATTGGGGAAGTAATCGTATACGAGCAAGCGTTCCTCCTTGGCCTGGAAATAGGCCCTGAGAGGGACCAAGTGAGGGTGCCTCAGCTTCCCAAGCAAGTCCATGTGTCTCCTAAACTCATCAAGCCTAGGGTACCTTGCGTCCTTGAGCCTCTTCACCGTCACAATAAACCCAGACTCCATCACAGCTTTGTACGTACTTCCCATACTACCCCTCCCCAATGTCTCCGCCGAGGCCTTGAGTAAATCCTCCAGGCTGTAACTCATTTGCTGATCCCCTGGACCGCAGAACACCAAGCTCCCCAGTCCATCACCCTCCCACGAAAAAGCCCCTTGCTTTCCACCGTTATTACCTCCCCTGCCACCGCCTGAAGGGCCCTCCCCTCCTCCACCTCCGCCTCTCTCTGTCGCCTCAACGCCGTGGACAGCCACTTTGCTCCTGGACTCGGCCTCTTTCCGGTGACTGCGATTCCGGCACAACAAGAACAATAGTAGAAGCAGAATTAGAACCATCACGAAGCCTCCTACACTTGCCGCTATGATTTTTATCCGCTTCGAACGATTTGATTTTGATTTTGATTCGCCGCCGCCATCTGTTTGGGAAGTTGGACCCAGTGACGGCGGAAAAGCAATGCCGTTCTCACATTTGTTGTGAATCTGCAGACCGCAGAGATTGACGTTTCCGAAAAACGACGACGCATTGAACTGAATGAGAGGCGGGGTCATCGGGATTTCTCCGGAGAGGTGGTTGTTGGAGACATTGAAGAACCGGAGAGAGGTTTGATTGAGCGGGGGAATGGTGCCGCTGAACTGATTGTCCTGCAAGTACAGAACATAGAGCCGACGGAGACTGAGCAGCGACGTCGGAATGACGCCGGAGATGTGGTTGCCGGCGAGGACAACGACTTTCAAGCGGTGGAGGGATGAAACGGAGGCGGGGAAAACGCCGGAGAAATTGTTGTCGTTTAAGAAGAGGGACTTGAGATTGACGAGGCCGGAAAGGTCGGGGATTTGGCCGGAAATGGAGTTGCCCTTGAAGCTCAGAACGCGGAGTTGATCCAGCTGATTCAATATCTTACGGTCCAGAATGCCCGTCAAGTTTAAGTACTCCAACACCAGCTTTGTGACCCTTCCTTTGGTACACTGCTTCACACCTTCCCAATGGCACACATTGCTTCCTTGCCGCCACGGCAGCGAGTTTTTCGGATCGATTGTCGATTTCAGGCTTAACAGAGCTTCCGCATCCCCGGCTCGAACCACCGGCGGAGGAAGAAGAGAAACCAGAGACAAGAATAATAGCAACAGCAATGGGTAGTATCGCTGCTCCATTTGTGGGTATTTTCAGAGCAGCAAGATTCAAACTTTGTGTTGAAATTGCTGATTCTGTTCCATAAAGAGCGGGATCAGCGAACAGAGCCCCAACTCAAATTTTAAATATAAATGGAATCTTCAATCTGGGAAACAAAAAGGTCAAAACTTTCTCCTATTTGAGACCCCCCACCTTCACTTTCCTTTTGGGCACTTGACCCCCCAGTCACTCTCTACACCCAAATCTTCAAGATCTCGATCCCCAAGCTGAGTCATTTTCAGAGAGATCGAGCTTCCAATCTTTGACTCTAAAACTCTGATTTGACAAGCGAAAAATGAATCGACAAGCAGCTCAGCTACTTTGTAGTCGAGAGAGAGAGAGAGAGAGTGAATGAGTGAGTGAGTGAGGAGCATTTAAGGTTCAAATGGAGGCACCAAAACAAAAGGGGTTTCTCGGAGGACTCGTTGTTGCTCGCAAAACTCACTCACGGACATTTGCTTCACGTGAACGAACCTCAGAAGTTGCAGACCATAAATAAAGTTTCTTTTTGTGCTAGCTCTCCATCATTTCTATATTGCTAATAAGCCTGCAGGCATTATTGAACCAATACAAATAATCAAATAAAAAATCCCTTTCTATTTTTCCCTTAATTTGTTTTTCCTCGCTCTCTTGGGTTGCCCAAAGCTCAAATTTTTGAAGCAATGGGATCCAATACCCAGAAACTTTGACTCACTCAACCAACTACTGTGCTTCGTGTTCATCAACGAGGCTCTGTATCCATGAATGAAACAGTTGCAGCAAACCCAGATCAAGAAATGAAAATATATAAGCAGAGCTACATACAATTCATTAATTCAAAGATCAAATAGTGCATGCTGTAGGGTCTGCCTAGTGTCCGATCAAATAATAATGCAAGAGGTCGGAAATGGGTGAAGCAATTGAAGGCAGAAAACATTGAGAAATTAAATTGAATCAAATTAAATGCAGGGGTTGAAGCCTTGAAAGGTATTGGACTACCTGATGACAGCTTCACTGAAACTAGATTTAATAGTATTGTACACGTGGCGAAATGATGGTGTATCGTGTAGTTGAGGAGCTCACGTTATGCCGGTGTATCGTGTTGTAGCCAACTACTCATGAGTCATGCCAGCTGGTTGTTGCCGGTGGTCGTGTTCCGTCTGACGACTCACCCCTACTATGTCGCCGGAGATCTAGGACGCGAGATAATCTGATTTAGACAACTCTCTATTGTCTGGTGACTAGTAACTAGTAATCAGCTTCAATTTAGGATCATCGTATAATAGAGGGCGCCCTATAATAGATTGCTGGATTGAATTGGGTAACACAAGCGGACAAGCCCAATGTTTCCAAAAGTAAAACTAGAGTCTACTACAATAGTACTGTCAGTACAACACAACTTTAAGAAAAGCTAAGGTTAAGCAAATTAAACGAAACCACATCAGGAAAGAAATTATGGTAATTATCTCTTATATCATCATAACTGCCCAAAAGAATATTATTTAAGAAAAAAGGTACAAGGTTTCCAAAAAGTTAACTTTAGATTTCCTTGCTACTTGATAATATGATATGATGCTAGAGGGTCACATTGAATCCATCAGTCATTAGGAATTGCCAATGATTATGTAATTTTGCTCATAACTTTTTGTTACACCTCTAATAATTAAAAAATGCCAAATCATTAGTAATAGGAAAATTCACATACCTTATTAAAGTTGCAATAATTGGAATAAATCGAAAATAAGTAATTATTATGTAATTCTGCAGAGAAATTGTTAAAACGTATTTCATATAGAAATCACCAAGATTTCGTGATCCGCTGTCGAAAATCCTGATTTTTTTTTCTTTGCTCAAGAAAGGGAATTTTTTTTTGGTCGAGAGACATCCTGGATTATCTATATGAATTTCTTTGGAGCCAAGTCATAGGAATCCTAGCTTAGATTCCTAGAAGAGACTGTTTTGCTTTGCCTTGCCTTGATTTCAAGTACTTTCAAATGGCCAACCTAGCAATGCTAGACAACAATGCCAATGCCAAGACCTCATCAACATCATTCTAGCTTCAACTACGTACTATCCTCTGCAGGTTACGTTTACTAGGTTCTGGACTTAAAAAAGCTTTACCGAAAATTGTTGTGCCAAAGAGACAAAAAACCCTCAGCAATATCATCAAATTCGAATGCAACCAAATTCACTACACCTAGCTGCGCACCTCTCCAAGTAGTCTCCAATGTTTCATATTCGGACTCAAAGCACCAGAGCCAGATCAAATCCTCGACAACGGATCAGCCACTGAATGTGGCAGAAGCTTTGATATCGATCAAAAGTAGTCAAGGAAGGCGGGCCAAAAATACTTGTGGAATCTTGCACGAAAACACTTCATGAATATTGGCAAACTCAAGCATTCTTATTCTATCGATCCTGTAAGATTCTTTTATGTTTCCCCTAAAACTAATTCCCTACGTACGTTTTTGTTTGTTTGTAAAGGAGTTGAATTGTTTATGGAATTGTGCTAAGTTTGTGTGAACATTCTGGTGAAGAATGAGCACAGATAACAATTAAGTACCAGCCAGATGGTGAGGAGTGTGGGAGAAGTGTCTTGAATTAGAGGAGCTTAAGATTTTGATAGCTAATTAATAAGCCTGAACCCATCTGCTTCAACCGCTTTCAATCCTCCGGCCTAATGCACATAGCTCAGGTTTTTGATTCTTCTCATGTGGTACAGTAAGAACAATAATTATATGGCCTCCCTAGTACTAAGCAACCAATTATCAGTGACCCCTAAAAAAAATTGATAATGGTCGATCAATCAAAGTATCAAACTATTCAAATGTAAAGTTGAATTAATATGGACTATTCTTAGTCGCATGTATTATTGTACGACCATAATATATATGACTCGATCGTCTGTTAGGCTGTCAATAATTTCCTCCATATATGACGAAAAAGCCAAAGAAGTATATAGCTTGAAGGACGTGGTTGGTTATTAACTGGTTCCTATCTTTTTAACTCTCTGTGGATCGATCTACGTGTGAGAGAAAGCTAGAGTACAGTGTTGAGGATATTGATCTATCATCATATAATATATATGCATGTATGGAGAAATTACTGACATTTGTTGGAATGGTTTTAGCAATTCTGGCTCAAGCTGGGACTATGATAGTAAACAAGGCAGCCATGTCTGATGGGGTCAACAAATACACCATGGTCGTCTACGCCAACGCTCTCTCCACCCTCCTCCTTCTTCCTTATGCCTTGTTCATCTTCCACAGGTACCTTACTTCCTTCTCTCATCTCCACTGCGTGCATCATATCGATCGGCTATTTTTTTTTTCGATCATTTAATTACTTTCTTCTTGTGGCCGGGCGCCGCGCATGATTTGCAGATCCTCAGACCGCCCTCCTCCGCTTACATTCTCCATACTCTGCAGATTCTTCTTGCTAGCCCTCTTTGCGTACGTAATTAATTAATTAATTAATATTATTGGTACCAAACCATTGAATAATCATACTCAATATTTGAATTTAAGGGTCTCCAAATTGATTTTATTAGTTAATTAATTATTTAGTTACTACTAATTCAGTGAACCATACCGTTTATATATATATATATATATATATATATATATGCAGATGTTCAGGGCAGATATTTGGATATATTGGTATAGAGTACAGCTCTCCCACGCTTGGTACCGCCATGCTTAACCTCATCCCCGCTTTCACTTTCATACTTGCTCTCCTTTTCAGGTCAGGACCCTAGCTAGCTAATACATACATAATTAATTCAGTAATTATCTAGCTACTACGTACTACAACTAATTAATCACTCACAAGTCACAAATTAATTCAGTAATTAGGGCGGGTTTTACCCAATCACATATTAATTAGTTGGTGATCGTGGACGAACTATTGGGACAAACTCATAAACCCATTTTGAAGTTTCTATTGGCCGGTTAGCTGTCAATTAATTAGTGTCATTAATTTCAAACAATCAATTAAGAAATGACATTAATTGTTTGAAATTAACGGGTACGTGGTTTAAATATTTAATTATTTATATATTAGGATGGAGAATGTGTACTGGAGAAGGTTAAGTAGCCAAGCCAAAGTTTTGGGAACCATTGTTTCAATCACAGGAGCATTAGTTGTCACACTCTACAAAGGTCCACCAATCATACTGCCAAGTGCACCCGATCCATTTCTTCTCTCACCACCACAACATTCAAACTGGATTCTTGGAGGCCTTTTTCTTGCCGCTGATTCTTTCACCAGTTCCTTATGGTACATTCTGCAGGTTAATTAATTATGACTATGCCAAACAAAAATTACCCCTTATCCAATTAAGTATTAACTAATTAGTCTCCTAATAATTAATTAAATTGCGAACATTAATTTGCAGGCATCGATCCTTGAAAAGTATCCGGCAGTTGTGTTTGTAGTATTTTTCCAATGCTTCTTCGCGACCATCCAATCTGCGGTGTTTACTTTGATTGAAGTTAAAGATGCAACTGCTTGGGAATTGAGACCAGACATGGGGCTGATTGCTATTTTATCCACTGTAACAATTAATGCTGCATTGTTCTTACTTAGATTTTCTATAAGACTCATGGAGTATATACCAACTTCATAAATTCGATTTTTCGATCTTCAAATGTATGTGTAGGGAATTGTTTCAACTGTTATCCGTTACAATTTGATCAGCTGGTGCGTATGGAAGGCTGGAGCTCTTTATTGCACTATGTTCAAGCCTCTAGGGATCATTTTTAGTGTGATCATGGGTGTCATCTTTTTGGGAGATCCGTTCTATCTTGGAAGGTAATGCGCGCTGCAGTTCATATTTGTTAATTATGATATCTTATAGTTTGTTGAAATGGTAGAACTAATTTTTATTAGCTAACAAGCAAGTTCTCAATACATGCATGTTGGAACAATTTTGCATGCAGTTTGCTTGGTGTAGTTATAATTGTCAGTGGATTTTATGGCGTGATGTGGGGAAAAGCAGAAGAAGAGAAGCCGGTGGAAGATGGTTGCCGGAAAAGGGAATCATTAGGTCAAAATAAGGTTCCTCTGCTACATAACAATATTGAAGAAACGCAAAGGTTCACTAGCATCCAATGTAGATAACTACGTACGTATGAACATATCTAAAGCTTGCATGTATTCTATTTTTTTTAAAAATAAAATTTCTACGTTTTGTCTTGGTTTTCTCAACAAAAAAAAAAACAAAAACGTATGAACTTATAATGTGTGAAAAGAAGTCCATAATTTCTAGTTGATCAATGATTTAAGGGTTATAAGTTTTTTTGTAGGAAAATAAGAATATACGATTTTGGCAAAAAAATAGTGTCCACACACATGTCATGTGTTTTTTTTTAAATTCAGGTCCTTAAGTAAATTGACTAATCCTAGGAATAGTGGGAATCCTGCACGTACCACACACCTAAGCAATTGTTAGAGTATATGCAGGCTGTAAATATTACGTAGCTAATCGATCTCTATTTCATGGCATAATTTATCATAAGTATCCTTTGTAAGATGGCGAATGTCATTCATAGGTTCAAGGATACTTTGCCATTACATCAGACCTGTCTTGTGAGACTAAAACCACTGTCAGTTTTGTCCTATACTGCTAGCTAGCTTAACTTTGTTTTTCCTTACGTACTGCAGCCTGTATTAAACCACTTTGAGGATGATGATACTGCTAAACGCAGCTCTTACAAAGTGTTTTGGTATGTTTCTATTTTGACTTTCGATTACATATTTTTAAATACTTCAATGTTGCCCAAGAGTACGCGCGTATCAGCTTGGACGAAAATCTCAACCTACATTTTCTCTGGTTTTGTAGAGCTATGAAGTCACCGGGTGATGATGATCGGTACGTGCTTTGAAGAAAAGCTTTATTACTATTCAACTTTTAAAGGAAATTAAGAATCTAAGCTTTTCGATCTCAGCTTTTGTAGGACTATACAAATTAATACCAAGTGACGACTGTAATGGAGTTTTTACTCTAGATCGACTTCTCTCCTAGAGTCCTAGTGTACATTAATGTGTTTCTGATAAACATTAATTGTGTTTCTTAATTAGAGATCTTCTCGTACTGTGAATTCCAATTAATTCATATTATATAGGGTTACTCTTGGACAGTATTTTGTACCAAAATACAGTACGTAGTTGGCTTCTGTATTCTACTATTCTTCATGAACACAACTACTGGTAAATTCGAACAAAACTGCCAGCTGAAAGAGAATGACGTTAACAAATAATGTTCTTACTAAGAGGTACAATGCAAAGCCAAAATCCCCCCAAAAAAATTGATTATGGTAAATTCGTGACCTGAAAAAGGATCTCAAAGATATCATTGAGATCCCTCTATTGTTCTTTGTACGTAATTAATCTTTTATTTGGTTGGTAATCTGCAAACCTTTTTCATCTGATCGAGAATCGGGAAACCTATATCCTGGAGTATCTAGACGAAATATTGCTCTGAAGGAGGGGAAGGCAGAATCTTCAACTTGTTAAGATCTTACATTCTTTACTATAAAACACCTTGGACTGTATTTTTGAATATCCGAAGTCTGACCAAATACAGTTGCTTGGGCGCCAAGTGATTATAGAATCCGGAATAAAGAGGAACTCTAGCTCAGCTTGGATTAGATTCCTATAAATATAATTATACAAGTAGGAGGTTCCCCCAGACTAGCTTCCGATCCATATCAAACCCTGCTGTGTCCAGTCTACAATGGCGACCACCCTAACCCTTGAGCCACCCTCGACCACCTTCCTCGACGACCAGAATTCGCTTCCCAACACTATGGCCCAGACCTCATCAAAAACAACTGTCCTCTCGAGGTTACGTCTTCTGGGTTCTGAACTCAAAAAGGCCTTACCAAAGCCCCCGAAGAGAAAAAGAAAACAAGCCTCATCATCATCATCATCAGAAGGAATGGAAGAAAAACCGACATCGTCTCCAATGAAGACAGAAGCTAAAAAACAAGAAGAGATCATCCAAATCCAATCCCCGACCTCATCAAAATCAACGAAGTCCACTATTCCCATCTGCTTACCTCTGAAGAATATTCTTGTACCGAAAAGACAACAAGCTTCACCAAAAGGGCAAGGACTAGAGGAGAAACTGCCTTCTTCTTCAGAAGAAGAAGCTATACAAACTCAATCCCCAACCCCATCAAATTCAACCAAGAAGACTATCCCCAGCTGCTTATCCCTCAAGAATGTTCTTGTACTCAAAAGAAAACAAACTTTACCATCAAAAGAACCCGAGGAGAAAGTACTCCCTTGTCCTTCCGAGGAGAAGCCGCCTTCTTCTTCAGAGGAGGAGGAACAGAAACCGCTTTCTTCTTCTTCTTCAGAGGAGGAGGATGAGGTGGAGCAGAAACCGCTTTCTTCTTCAGAGGAGGAGGAGGATGAGTTGGAGCAGAAACCTCCTTCTTCCACTTCCGAGGAGGAGGAGATGAAACCTCCTTCTTCAGAGGAGGTGGAGGAGGAGCAGAAACCTCCTTCTTCAGATGAGGAGGAGGAGGAGGAGCAGAAACCGCCTTCTTCAGAGGAAGAGGAGGAGGAGGAGAAGCAGGAACTGCCTTCTTCTTCTTCAGAGGAGGAGGAGCAGGAGCAGAAACCTCCTTCTTCTTCAGATGAGGAGGAGGAGCAGCAGAAACAGCCTTCTTCAGAGGAAGAGGAGGAGGAGGAGGAGCAGAAACCTCCTTCTTCAGATGAGGATGAGGAGGAGGAGGAGCAGAAACCGCCTTCTTCAGAGGAAGAGGAGGAGGAGGAGGAGCAGGAGCAGGAACCTCCTTCTTCAGAGCAGGAGCAGGAGGAGGAGCAGAAACCTCCTTCTTCTTCAGATGAGGATGAGGAGCAGAAACCTCCTTTTTCAGATGAGGAGGAGGAGCAGAAACCGCCTTCTTCAGAGGAAGAGGAGGAGGAGCAGGAACCTCCTTCTTCAGAGGAGCAGAAACCGCCTTCTTCTATTTCAGGAGAAGAAGCAACCAAAACTCAATCCCACACACCATCAAACTCAACTACGACGACTATCCCCAGCTGCTTCTCTCTAAAGAATATTCTTGTACCAAAAACAAAACAAGCTTTATCATCAAAAGGACTCAAGGAGAAACTGGCTTCTTCTTCTTCAGAGGTGAAACTGCCTTCTTCTTCAGAAGAAGATGCGATCCAAACCATATCCCCCAACCCATCAAACTCAACTAAGAAGACGATCCCCAGCTGCTTATCCCTCAAGAATATTCTTCTTCCAAAAAGAAAACAAGCTGTATCATCGAAACTTGAGGTGAAAATGCCTTCTTCGTCTTCTTCAGAAGAAGCCATCCAGACCCCACCTTCATCATCATCAGAGCCAGCTCCAACTGTCGATGACAAACGTCTGGCCCTCCTGTAAGATTAAGATATTGTCTAGCTTTTGTTTTTCTCTTAAATTGTCCTGAATTTGTTTGTAAACTGGAACTGATTTCGAATTTGCTGTTGTATGTGATTTTGATGAAGAACAATGAGTACAGAGAAGAAGTACAAGATCGTGAGGAGCGTGGGAGAGGAGTGTACTGAAGAAGCAGAACTTCAGGATTTGCTGGCTAATAAGCCCCAACCCATCTGCTACGACGGATTTGAACCCTCTGGACTAATGCACATAGCTCAGGTATGTTTTCGTATTCTAAATTTTGTGTTTTATTTATTTATTTAGTCAGATTTCTGATATATATTTATATTTTGTCCAGGGAATTATGAAGACCATGAATGTGAACAAGCTGACCTTCGCCGGCTGCAGAGTCAAAATACTGATCGCAGATGAGTTCGCCAGGATAAACAAGAAGTTGGGGGGAGACATGGAGAAGATAGAGACTGTAGGGCACTATATGATTGAAGTATGGAAGGCCATGGGGATGAATCTCGAAGATGGCAAAGTAGAGTTTCTGTGGTCTTCAAAGGAGATTAGGTCTAGAGCATATGAGTACTGGGCTCTCGTGTTGGATATAGCTGAAAGCAATACGCTTGCCAGGCTAGAGAGGTACCTAAGTTGTTGAATAGATCCATGCTTATTATACTGTGCCTAAAATTCATATCAGGTGCATTTGGACTCAAAATTTTCTATTCTATCTCTTGTACATATGCAGGTGCACACAAATTATGGGTCGAAATGATCGCGATAAATTAACTACGGCACAAATTTTCTACCCATGTATGCAATGTGCAGATATATTCTTCCTGCAGGTGCTTGCTCTACTGCTTTTGAGTTTTCCATATATTTGTATATGCAAGGCTAGGTTTATTCATATAGGAGTTCAACAAATCTATATAGTATTGGTAACCTATATATGTGAATGTTTTTCCTCAAATAGGCTGACATCTGCCAGATGGGATTGGACCAACGAAAAGTGAACATGCTTGCAAGAGAGTACTGTGACAACATTAAGAGGAAGAACAAGCCTATTATCTTGTCACACCGTAAGTAACATCCTAATTTATTTTCTACTCCTGCTCTGCATTAAGTTTGTGCTATCATACATGCCTACGAGTTTTGTTAATAGTTACATCATTTTTGTTTGTTTTTTCTGTCGAATGATAATTTGCAGACATGTTACCCGGTTTGAAGCCAAAGCAGGAGAAAATGTCGAAAAGCATTCCTGATTCTGCCATATTCATGAATGATAGTGAGGTATGTTGCTAATAAAGAGGAACTAAACTTGCAATTTCAGGGAGGGGGCAAAGTTATTTTTTATTAGCTGCATGTAATAGAAAGATAAATATGAAGTTTGAACTGGGGTGTTAACCTTTCCTTTAAATGCACCAAAATGTTTTTCTTTTTATCCATTTGATCTCTGACACATGACTGAATCTATCCTAGGATGAAGTGAAAAGGAAGATAAACGATGCTTTCTGCCCTCTACAGAAGGTTGAAGGAAACCCATGTTTGGAGTACATAAAGTACCTCATTTTTCCTTGGTTTGATGAGTTCGTTGTAGAACGCACTGAACATCACGGTGGAGACAAGTATGTTTTTTAACCTCCTCAGATAAAAACTGTACTGGTTTTATGTTTTCATTGAAGTGTTTTTCTGTTCACCTATTCATTCTCATCCTCACATATTGATAAGAGTACCGGTTATTCTAGTCAGAGCTTTTTCCTAAATCAGCGCTTATACTCTGTTTCTTGCTTCTTCTTTTTACCCTCCCAACACAGGACCTTCACAAGCTATGAAGAATTAATTGCTCACTATGGAAGTGGTCATCTGCATCCGAAAGACCTTAAAAACGCTTTATCAAAAGCCATAAACAAAATAGTGGAGGTAGGCTTATTTGTTTCATGTCATGTCCTTTCCATGCTTTCCATACTTATTTAGTGCTAGTTCAACTTTGATTAACCTCGTTGTGCAGCCTGTACGAGAACATTTTGAGAAGGACGAGACTGCTAAACAGCTGTTACAAACTATTCTGGTACGTACATTTCTGGTTTTGCCTTTAGTAGTGAATTCAATAGTTCGATGTTGCCCAAGGGTATAAGTTTTTTAAATGGAGCAAAACTCAAACCTAGCATTTCTCTGGTTTTTGCAGAGCTATGAAGTCACCAGGTGATGACTGTATGGAGATTGGGAGGTGCACATTTTATGTGGCTCATTTTGAAGCTAACTGATATCTTATGGAGATACCTTATGGACCTTATACTTTCTCAGAAAAAAGTATTGTGTTTCTCAGTTGGAACCTGTCATGCAGTGAACAGATGCTGCTATTATGGAATTTTAATATAAAACTTTATGGAAGTTCATCACTTCTGTTGTTTCGTGTCTTTTCAGATCAGTGACCATTTCTGTATTTGTTTGGTATTTTATATTATATAAGTAGAAATTCCAATTTCATATTTTGGCACAATACACATGCTTAAATATCTTGTTTCATGTGTTCAAAGTTCAAACATAACCCAAGTTAAACACAACAAAACATACTAAAGAGATCTTCTGGTGAAAATAACAACTTTTATCATACTCATACACAGCCATAACAAGAAATAACATTATGCCTGGGTACACCATAAGTGTATCATCCATAAGACAATAAAAAATAATTTAACACTGTAGGAAAATCAGACCGCCTGCAATTGGCGGCGCCTAGCTGCAGCTTTCTCAAGTGCCTTCAATCTGCTAGCATCCATTCTGGCTCTCTGTTCATCTGTCATCTGATTCTCACTGGATTCACCAACTTCATTATTTAAATTTGGCACTTGTGTTGTTAAATCTTTCCGAAAACTATCTGCTCCAGATGTACTAGCAGTGACCATATCACACTGCAAGGCCTCAGCTGGTGGTTCCTACAAAGTTTCACATACTATTTCAGTTTTCATAGTTGGCTAGAATAGGGACAACTAAAGAGCCAATATTGTTCTAGTTTTTCTATCAAGATTCTTTAGATTGCATTTCTGACTTCAAAATAAATGGTTGGTCATCTTCAGAAGAATGAATGGTTAAAACAAGTAAATACTTAAATGACGCTAATACTAATTCAATCGAATAACACATACTTCAGTGGCTTTCTCGTAAATTTCGTTAAGCATATCTTCCTGCATAAAATCATCATCATGGTTCCCTGAAGATGGATCTCCCTGGTGATCAGATGGTCCCTCAGGGTTTAAAGTTTCTGCAGGAAAATAGCTGGATCAGAATTCAACAGGAGAACCTAAAAAGAAATGGGATATTCCAAAACAAATATCTAACGATATCCAACAACTTTGTTATCTTTCATGAGGATTCAGAACAGCTAATCTCCAGTGCAATGATGTTCCTACCTCAGTATCAAAGTAGGACCTTGAAGGTAAATGGAGTTTAAACAGTTAAACAAGGTCAGTTTGTTTGTTACAGCAAGCAGAAATCTTTGATAAATTACAAGAGAAAAAGATTAATTCATAAGCATGGCACAAGGGTTAGAATCACATAATCCTTTAAGAGAGCCACAATAATTTATCCTGAATGGTGGTTCTTTCTTGAATAGAAGGGACACATTAATTGCTCCTGGATTCCTAATGTTGTATGGTCCAAAACTGAAAAGTAGATAACTTTAGAACTTCTAACTAGAAAATGCAAACTGAAATTTGAGAATATAAAAGCTTTGAATAGTAAAAACCTGAGCTTAAAACAACTAAAGATCACAAATGACTCAACAACATAACATTCCCCATATGTTGATGCTACAACCCATGTCCTCGAAAATATATCTCTAATCATGCAAAGAAAAAACGAGCATACCCTGTTCATCATTTGGAATGTCTTGGTCAATAACTGGTGGTTCATGCAACTTTGTTGGGTCTCCTCCTCTGGCCACTCTTTCTCTCAATTCTCTAACAGTCATCTACTCGAAATGAGCAGAAAAAGAATGAAAATTTGAAGCAAATTCCAATGGGATCAAAAGTTAAGAGCGAGGGAGATCACTAGATCAGATACCTTTACTCGTTTAGTGGCCGCCACTTGTTCGACCTTATGCACAAAGTGATCGTACGAGTAATATGGGAGCAAACGTGAGTGCCATTCTGTGTACAACCCAATTAGGTTCCCCAAATCCCTAACCTGCAAAAATTGCAGATAAACTATACCATAACATAATAAATTTGTTGAAAATGAAAACGATCCAAATCAGAATATGAAAATCTGACCTCATGTCCGCGACCGCGGTACTTGAAGGAGCGAGGGAAATGGCGGAGGATGTAGCCGAGGCCATCGTCTGAGAGAAGAAGCTCCGGGGTCAGCTTCGGCCGAGTCTTGGGAGCCGAGACCTTCTTCCCCTTGGAAGCTCCGGTACCGGTACCACTCTTGAAAGAATAAGAAGAAGAATTGGGATTGGTAGGCCTAGGGTTAGGGTTTTGGTTTGGGTTGGAATCGGGGTTGGAATTGGGGGTTTGAGCGGAGGAAGGGCAGTCCCGTGACCAGTGGCCCGGTCGCCCACACTTGAAGCACCCGGTTGCGGCTGGCTTCTCCATTTCTCATCTGATTTGGAGCCAACTGCTTCCTGTCTTTTATATTATTCCTCTTACTTTCTGGATTTTTATTTTGTTTCATTTTCAGGTTTTTGGCGGGAACAAGTGGAGGGAAATTAGACAGGGCCATTCGGGTACAAGAAATTTAAGAATGATTCTGGGCTTCTATGACGAATACCGATATCTTATTTTATTTTTTTGCAATTTTTTCCTATTTTAACTCAATAAAATAGATTAAAAAATGTACTTTCAAAACATTAAAACTTGTGCGGTATAAGATTGACAAATTAAAAAAAAAACCCTAGCGGATGAGAGATCTCTCTCTCCTCCAAACCCTACGGCGCCCGGCATCCCTAGGAGTGATGCCGTCGCTCCTCTATTCTTGATCGTTTCAGCGATCTTGCTTCATCGAGGAGTTTTGCGCTTCCTTTGCTCATATTTGGTTTGTCGATCTTCGCAATTGCATTTGGTTTTTGGTGGATCTTTCTTTTCGGGTTTGCTTCTTCATGGGTCTATGGAGATTGAACCTCTTGGTTTTGATCGTGCGACGAGATCTCGGGATCCGGTAGCCAAAGCTTGTCGTGATTTCACCTTATTTCGAATCTTGCGCTCAAGGATGTCAATTTCAAGGTTTCAAGGTTTGGGATCCGGGAGTTTTTTGGGTTCTTGGCTTTGGTGGCACAACAGCCTTGGAGGTCCAAGTTGGTAACCCTAATATGTTTAGGGCGCTGCCAAAACTTAACCCAAGATTTTTGTGTTTATTTGATTTAGGTCAATTTAAATTTTTGTTCAAGAATAAGCATGATCAGATATGCAGTTTTAGATTGTGGTTTTACTTTCTCTTTTCATGGGGTCTCCTTGAGCTAGATTGGTTTTATTGGTCTCAATGACAATATTTGCCGGAATTTTTCTGCTGGTTGTTTGCAGTGATGCACGGTGTATGTATTGTTCTAGGTTTTGAATCATCGATTAGAGTTTTAGACTCATCGATTAGGTCACTTATGTGGTCTGTAATGCTCCTTCTTAGGATGCCCCCGTTAAGGATTGTAATCTTTTATTATTAATAAAGTTTATGATTCCCTCAAAAATTAAAACTTGTGCGGTTTGTTCTCTCATGTTCATAGTCTAAAAAAATTCTCGAGGACCCAATATATATTTTTTATAAATGAAAGAATTATTCATCATTTCACACAAATAATAACAAAAAAAAATTTCGTACGATTCTCAAATATCAATATGGTTCCATGACTAATTTATGATTCCAAAAAGATCAAAATCATTGAAGAATGTAATTTGTTTGATAAGAATATCAAAAAAAAAATTAAAAATAAGAATGAGACACTTGTAGCGACGTCGCTAAAAGTCATCCGCAATTTTATTTTATTTTGTAATTTTTTCCTATTTCAACTCAACAAAAGTAGATTAAAAATTGTACTTTTGAAGCATGAAAACTTTTATGGTTTGTTCTCTCGTGGTACACATCAATTGATACTACAAAACTATTGGTCGTCCATGAGTTAAATGGGTGAGAAAGTTAAGCGCAAGAAATTAAGATAAGATGTTCGAAGAATTACCTTAAAGATGCTTAGAAATTGAATCTAAAGGAACATACCAAAGTCATGTTTGCGTCTAAACTGGCTCCCAAAAAGAAGAATTTCTGAATTGCCACTGATTCTCTAACTTCTTCACAATTACGCTTTATTTAGCTATTCTTCTCTTTTTATTAAACATAGTACAATTTTATATTAAATCTCTGACATGTTAACATAACAAGGATTGAAAAGGGAAATCTGGTTACGAATTTAGCACCCAAAGTTTAAGCATATCACTGCTGTTTAGCCATTACATTGCCTTCCCTTTCCATCTTCTGAACAATCAGCCACATAGTTTCATACCCTACACCCTCCCTCACACCTTTTTCTCCTTCCATCAAAACATTTAAATCAACAATCCTCTATTTCTTTCTTTCAAAAATTGAGGTATATATTATATACAACAACACTTCCCTTGCCAATACAATGCTATCACTTGACTCGAGATTGATCGTTCATGGCACCATATTCAGTTGTCAAGCGTCAATAGTTCATGGACCAATCATAGTTCTGGTACGAAATATTTATAGGTCCTCCATCACCCAAAAGATGTGTCAAAAGACCTGCTCTAGTTGGATCCAAGTAATTGAGGATCCACTTTAAAATTTCTTTGTCTTGTCCAAAATCATTATTGAACCTGCAAAAGTTTTTAATAGGAGCAGACCTTGTGAGTATTATAGATTCTGAGTCATGGAATAGGATATGTGTAGAAAATGTGAAAATAAAAATAAAAATGAGAAACAACAACAGAGGTTAATGACTTGATGACTCACCATTTGATAATTTGGGTGAGATACACAGTCCTCTTCTCCAAGTTCACCTCCATCCCACCACTCTTAAAGAACTCTCTTGCTGCACATCTTAATTCAGCTTCAATTCCTTGGGGTGAGAAGAACCTTACTGTTGGGCTTGACCTTGTCCCATTGCATAATCCAAAGTGAACTATTGGATTCAGTTTAGCACAGGCAAGCTGGATTTCATTACATAAGTAAAACTTAGTTCACTTGTTGATGTATAAAAACAGATAAAGTTCACTGTCATGAATCTATGAGTCATGATACTTCTACTTTTTGAATTTTATATGGCAGTTGGAAGTTGCAAATTTTCTCGTCTTCCAACCAACTCTCTTGATCAATCATCTTTAAGAAATAGCTTATTCGAGGTAGCAATGTTAAATATTGTCAAAGGCTTGGGAGAATAAGAAAGAAGATAAGTCGTTTACCTCTGTACGGATGTCTCCAGTGCCAAATGACTTGACCAGGGAATAAGGAGGTCTCCTGTTGTTTCTAAGGATCCCATTTTCGATGGTACTAAGGGAATAGGAATAACCTCCAACTATATACTGGAAGTCATTGGAAAAGGATCTCCTTTCGATTACACCTTGTGGACGCCCTACCCTGATAACTGCATGTATGACCATGGCATTGTACAGGTTCAAGAAGAAAGCTAGCCTCTCATCTGGCGAGAGTTCAAAAAGGTTTACTCGGTGAAGCTCTTGAACCAAATTGATGTACCTGCATTTAGGAGAAGAAGGAACTGATCACTTAAAACAGAAGTTCCCATGATTGACATTGCAGATGATACACATATAAGCAACAATGCAATTGGCACTAATCCAACCATATCCTTCAAACCGGAACAATATAAGTGGAAGAGGATTGAACTGATCTTCTTCGTACCTTCGGAATTCCTCACTGTTGCTTATGCCAATGTAATCAAGTAGGCGCCTGTCATCAGAGGCATAGGACTCAAGTATGGCAGACATGATCTTGGTGAGCCTTTGGCCAACTTTAGCAGCAGGCTTGGGCTCAGCATCATTTATGGATCCTCGGAAATTAAAGCATTTGGAGATAAACGGTTCGTGCTCAAGGAATCGATAAAAATGGTTTCCATCTTCAAACTCATTTTCCCTACACACACATATGAAAGGGAGAGTTAAGCACAGATTAATGGATTACCAATGTCTTTAGTTTCGATCAGATGGTGCAGGGGGTGTCTTATTACCCAAAGACGTGATGAATGAAGTGCCTCCTAGCCAGCTGCCTTCCAATCTCAACTGCCTGCATATGTGATAATATTCATTAGCATTCATTGATTAGGTCTTTTAAGAGAAATGACTTGATCACACGAAGCAATTAATACAGAGATAGTCTCCGCAACAATATGGCTACTACACAAAGTTATAACAGTAAAACTGTAAAAGGAACGAACTTGATTAGTACACTGTAAACTTTATGAATTACACCCTTAAAATTCTTAAAAGGTAATGTTATAATGAATTATAATTTCATGAATTATATTTATTTATCAATATTTAGTCATCAGGTTGTCATGCCCCAAAGAGTCGATGTATCTGAATATTGACAGATTATAAGATTCAAGGACTTGTTCAAATTTCTATCAAAAACTAAGATAAGATTCGGAACAAGTCGCAAGCGGTTGAAGTGAACAACCAAATCAAGATTGCAAATTTCAACAAAAGACAATTATCATAGTGTTGACAACTTGGTCAAATTTAAAAATTTGTATGAAACATGTTGGTATATGCAAACTTTTCAATCTAGGTGGAAACTTTAGGTCCCAAAACACCCCAAATATTGCCATGTCAAGAACCTTACGTAAACGCGTTTTCATGGGTGGAAAGGAGCCAACGACTTAGTGTTGTACATGATAACCATTAATGGGACCATTTCAAACAGAGACTGATGGCTCCCTCCTTCCTACCTTTCTTCATTTTCAAGCAATCATTTCAACCCGTTGGTTACAAAACCAGCATTTTAAAGGACAGACAGAACTTCAGCAAAAACCGGAATCATATTGAAATATTGAATGAAAGGGAGCCTTATAATAATAATAGCAGTCACTGATATTTGTGGACGCCATCATTGTTTTCAATAAGCAACATGTGAGCTTGAATAAAATTAGAACTAAATCACTAAATTTAATACAACGACTAAAATATAACAAGTAGGTTTGGATTGGTAACCAACATATTATGAGATCAGCAAAAATGTTAATTAACTAATTAAGTGGCATTTGTTTATTATCGATTAATTAATTAGCATATGCTCGTCATCATTAATACTGGGCATGGCCGTTTCTGAAACGCCAAAGCCACTTCCTGGGTTTATCCGAAAAAGGACATATGCTCAATTGTTTATATATATATTTTTTGTTTGCTGAGATTTTCTGATACAGTTTAGTAGTTTACTGCTAATAGTACGTAATCAGTAGAGTAGTCAACGACTCGATAATCCAGTGCGACGCAGCACACTGTAACAAAAAGGGTCCCGCGGAGTCCGGGATAACGAAGACGCGAGTCCAGTCGTTACAATGGTCCGCGTAACAGAATATAACAAATAAAGAAAATTTAGGATTTGGTCAAACGGGTCGTGTACCTGTGTACGGTCACAGTCCAACTGCTGAATGAGGACCTCCACCATCTCGCTTCCGGCGAAGCAATTCTTGACGATCTTCATCTTCATCAGACGGTCCTGAATCGGCAACCTCAGCCTCAAGACCCTGACGATGCCAATCATCTGGTCCATCAGTTCGTCCTCGAGATCATCGAAGCCATAGACAGGCGAAGCGGGCGCATCGTCGGGGCATTTTGACCCGATCATCTCCTTGAGCCTCTGGTCAAATCCGCCACTGTTCCTCAACGAGTTGAGCGCCACCAAACCGCCGAAGAGCTTCTCGTTGAAGAAAATCTGAGGTACGGACGAGGTCCCGGTCCTTTCTACGAGCTCTTTCTCTCGCTGAGGGTAAACGTCGATGTTGATCTCCACGAATCTCAGTCCTTTCTCTCTGAAAAAGCTTCGGACCGCCGTGCAGTCCCTGCAATTGGACCTTGAGAAGAAGCTGATTCGACCTTTGAGCGTCTGCGTCTGCTGCTCCGACTGGCTCTTGAGCTTCACCGTCACTTTGAGACCGGAGAGATGGAACTCGGTCACGTCCGGCTTAGGAGAAAATTCCTCGGCGAAATTGTTCTCCTTTAGCGAAGATAACTTCTTCAAAAACGCCGCAGAGAAATTGTTGCTTCTCTCTCGGATGAGCTTCCCTATCGCCGGCATGGAGGCACCGAACTTCTGGTCATCCGAAGCGTCGTCGTTTTTGGGAGGAGGAGGAGAGTTATGAAGGCCGGGCGGTGCCTCGGGCTTTGGGAGCTTTGCATGAGGTTGGAGGATCCCTGCTTCTTCTGCTTCTGCATCCACCTCTGTTTTGGGCGTAACGGCTAATTTCACGTGGTCCGACTTTTCAGGGGAAGCCGTTTGAAACTCGGAGGGCGAAACGACGTGGTCGCCGTTTTCGAGGTAAGCTTCTCCATTCTCAGTAGTAACCTTTGCTCCGTCATTACCATTTGTTTTCTCGCACTTTCTGGGAGTTTCTGATAAACTCCCATTCTCCGGCGACTCGTTTAATTTTCCGGTGGCTTTGCTAATTGTAACCTCCCCAAGATTAATTTCGATTCCATTGTTGGAGGGATCCATTTCCAAACCCAAGGAAATGCTAAAAAAAAAATTCTATTCTAAAAATGATAATTTAAGAAAGCCCTAGGATCATAATAAAAGACGGAGAGAGTGGGGAATGTGGACAAAAGGGGAAGCGAAGAAAGCAAAAGAAATGGGTTAGAGATGGAGAGGGAACGATGAAATCGGAGAGGTTTTATGGAGGAAAGGACAGAGGTTTATGGGAATTATGCTTCATTAACAAGAAGAGGTCAAACACGTCCAAACATTTGGACTTTTTTTGGGCCAAATCCCGGGTTGCCGGCCCACTCAATTAATATCTTCGGCCCCACTAATACCGTCCTGTATGGGTTTGAATTGGCATGGAATTGAATTCTTTTTGGTTATAGACTATAATACCCCTGACTCTGGGATTGTGAAAATGAATTAGAGAGGCAAATTTGTAAATTGAGCGTTGGTTTGGAAAGCCGTTAGTCTGGGTTCGTTACTAGGAGAACTTAGAAAGGCATTGAACGTTGGTTATGATTTGGCAGGTTGTTTCCGATGACACGGCAAGAGCCAAGTGGCACATAGATACGTTGGTTTGACTTTTTTATTTTTATGGAAATAAGTAACAGAAAATACCTTCAATTCAAAACAGAATTAGTTTTTACTTGCCAAATAAAACAGAAATGCTTTTTTGGTCTCCAACACAACATTATATCATTGAAAAGCCAAATCTAATCTGAAATTTTCAAGTATCATATGCTGGTCAACATTTATTTATCGGTCAAAAAATGGAAATATTTGTGATAATTACGCAGAAGACCGTTTCATTTGGTTAATTCCATAGATTTATTATTGTATTAATTAGAGGTGGTGTCCACAATCCATATACAGTATATGCACCTGCACCTACTGACCTACAATTCAAAGGAGGAAAGAGTCTGTTCATCAATAAGAATAAATTCCATTTTTACTATTACTTCAAATTTTGGTGTGATGCAAAATTAATTGGCTAATTAAAAGTCGGGTTTTAATTTCATTTCCTCTTTCATCAAATACCTCATTCTATATGTCATATTTTTCTTTTCTACTATAGCTTTCAGCAATCAGCATATGCATGTAACATGTTGATATAGATCCAAGTCTCCAGGTCTGCAGTTCACATTACGGTTTCTACAAGACAGATTTTATTTTATTCTTTTGGCTCGAGTACAAAGTGGATTGATAGACAATATATTTATACATTTCAATATATGCTAGTCTTTTAACTGTGGATTATGTTCTTTTGTATTCTTATAACTTTATAAGTATGGTTGACTTTGAAACTATTTAGATTTCTTTTCTTCATAGTCCAACGTTTGGATTGTGGTTTGCTGTAACCTCCAATTAATACTAAATTATTAGAAAGCCTATTTGACTAAGTGAATAATTTTGGTATAGAAGAGAGTAGGTTGGAATTCTGGCATGGACTACAAGTAAAAACTGGAATTCTACAAGTTCAATCAAAACTCCTCACCGATTAATTACATGAGAAAGACTGGCATGGACTGGAATTCTAATTAGTAAAGACTTTGAAGACTAAAAACTTGAATCAAGCCATCAATCTTGAACTACAAACCATCAATCTTGAATCTTCTGTTTTATTGCTCTTCTCCCTGGCTTTGTTTTCTCTTGCGTATGCATTTAAGCTAGTAGGCACCAGGGACGGAGCCACGTTGGAGGCTCCATAGGCTGCAGCCCAACCCAGTTATGTAAATATGTTAATTAGTATAGGGCTATTACTGTAATAGCCCAACCAGAAAAATAATTTTTTTTATTAAGTTAACTTCTCTCCCTCTCTTTTTGTCTCCCACGTCTCCCTCTCTTTTTTTTTTTCTCATTTGTTTCTCCCAATATCCCTCTCTCTCTCTCTCTCCATCATTTCTTCTTTTTTTCTGAGTGTTTTCTTCAACTTCTTCTGCAACTATTTCTTTGCGTTTTTTCTTCTCTGCACTTCATGGTCAGTTTGGTCAGGTTCTCTGTATTTTTTCTTCTCTTTCTTCTTCCAGGCAATCCAAGTCACAAAAATTCTCAATCTTCTTGAGTTCTTCACTATTCATATTGGTTTTGAGCAAAAAAAATTTTGCCCTCCGTGCAAATTAATTGAAGGTATAAAGTTAGCTCACCCCAGTTTTCAATCCTGGTTCCGTCCCCATAATGGTTGAAAGTCTAAACAAGCAAGCCAGTTCCGAAATCTTTGTTCCTGGTTTTTCTGCTAATTGATTGTGAATTCTCTCTCTCTTCTTCTCTCCTAGTGGGTGTGTTTGTCAGATCTGATATGGGGATTCGAGAAATCTTGGTGGTCATTCTTGTTACTGGGTTTTGCTTCCAAGCTCAGGTTTTGAGCTTTCAGAACCTGACTTGCAATCCAACTGACTTTCAAGCATTGCAGGATTTCATGAAAGGTTTAGATACTGTGATTCATGGGTGGGGAAATGGTTTCTCTTCTGATTGCTGTAAATGGCCAGGTATCACTTGCAACTCTTCATTCTCTCTTGGATTGAACAGTTCTGTTGATACCTATAGAGTGGTCAAGTTGGAACTTCCAAGTAAAAGACTAGTGGGCAGACTCTCTGAATCTTTAGGCAATTTGGAACATCTTAGGACGCTTAACCTATCCCACAATTTCTTCAAAGCCTCACTTCCAGTTTCGTTGTTCCACTTGCCAAATTTAGAACTCTTGGACCTGAGCTTTAATGACATTTCTGGCCCCATTCCAGTTGTTATTGATTTACCTTCAATTCAGTCGATTGACATTTCTGAAAACATCTTGAATGGTTCTCTTCCAGAAAGTATCTGTGTCAATTCTCATCATCTTCGCATACTGAACTTAGGTGTGAACTACTTGTCTGGTAACCTCCCACCAGGCCTTGGCAGTTGTAGTTCCTTGCAAGACCTCAGTCTCAACATGAATGATCTCAGGGGTGGAATTTCTATAGGTTTATTTCAGCTGCAAAAGCTAACCCAGTTGAGCATTCAAGGTAACAAGTTTTCCGGGCCACTGAGCAAAGAAGTTGGTAATCTCATTAACCTTGTTCGTTTGGATATCTCAACTAATTTGCTTTCAGGAACTATCCCAGATGTTTTCCACAGCCTTGGAAGATTACAGTATTTTGTTGCTCATTCCAATAAATTTAGTGGTCAGATACCCCCTTCCCTGTCAAGTTCCCCAACTATTTCTTTGCTTACTCTGAGAAACAATTCACTGGAGGGTAACATTCATCTAAATTGTTCAGCAATGACCAGTTTGGTCTCTCTTGATCTAGGTTCTAATCGGTTTGAAGGGCCTATTCCATCCAATCTTCCCTCTTGTAGGCATTTGACTAATATAAATTTTGCCCGGAACAGCATGAGTGGCCAAATACCAGAAAGCTTCAAGAATTTTCACTCTCTCTCTTACCTCTCACTTTCAAACTCCAGTTATTCTAATCTTTCATCTGCCTTTCAAATTTTACAGCAGTGTCAAAACCTAACTGCTCTGGTCCTCACATTGAACTTCCATGACGAAGAATTGCCAGCTGATCCAACCCTTCATTTTGAAAAGTTGAAGGTTCTCATTCTTGCAAATTGTAGGCTCACGGGTTCACTACCCCAGTGGTTGAGTAGTAGTAGCAATTTGCAGTTGCTGGATTTTTCTTGGAACCGTTTGGAAGGAACAATCCCAGTTTGGTTTGGTGATTTTAGGCGTCTCTTCTACTTGGACATATCAAACAATTCTTTTACTGGTGATATCCCAAGAAGCATAACTGGACTACAGAGCCTCATTGATGGGAATTCTGCCTTAGTTAAGGAACCTTCCCCTGATTTTCCTCTTTTCATGTTAATAAAGAATAGTGCAAGGGGATTGCAGTACAATCAAGTTTGGAGGTTTCCACCGACTCTGGCACTTAGTAACAATAATCTGAGTGGACAAATCTGGCCAGAGTTTGGGAACCTGAAATCGCTTCATGTGTTGGATCTAAAATTCAACAATTTATCTGGACCAATTCCCACTAATTTATCTGGGATGACCAGCTTAGAGACTCTAGATTTGTCTCATAACAAGCTCTCAGGGGAAATTCCGCCTTCGTTTGCTGGTCTCAGCTTTTTGTCAGAGTTTAGTGTTGCAGACAATCAATTAGATGGGGTGATTCCTACAGGAGGTCAGTTTCTGACCTTCCTAAATTCAAGTTTTGAAGGGAATAATCTTTGTGGCTTCCAAGCTCCCTCTTGTCCATCAAATTCGAAGCCAGAATTGGATGGCAGACCACCGCTACCCAGAAAACCAAGACTAGAATTAGAATCTAAAGCATTTTATGTAGGAATAGCTGTGGGATTTGTATTTGGAGTGGCATGTTTTATTGTAACAAATAGATATATATGGACTTGGAAATTCTAGTTTTTGTATCCCCCTTGTTCCTTGTGGAGGGGGTTAAGGCTATGGTTCTACGGAAATGGCTTTAGAATTACACTGTCGTTTTTCCTATTCTGTAATTTAAACAGCCAGCAAACAAGACTCGATCGGCCTATTGACTAGATGAGAGAGGTAAGAAAGCTGTCTACTCAAACCAAGCAAATAAATTGATCAAAATATGCATGAATGATATTATTCCTACATTTTTTGTTTGCCAATAGAAGTCAAACCCACACCAACCTACTAGGATTAAAACACTACCATAACCTAGAGTGTTTTTATGCATTAATGTTTTCCCTCCCTGCAATGTCACCGTAGCTTTGACTCGCAATCTCTTGGGTCTGCTTCCGGCTAGCTTCATATTCCTCTTCCTCTTCTTTTATGCTTTGCCTCAACCTGTAGTCCAAGTTGTCCGGCGTCGTCTTACTGGACTGCCCAATTTTCTGAGCAATTTTCCTTCTTTTGTAGCAATTTCGACCTGGCTCTTGTGTTCATGTAATTCCTTCTTTTGTAGCAATTTTCCAATCCATGACATTAATCAGTCTTATCATCGGACAGTTTATTCTTTTTTTTTTGCTAATCATCGGACAGTTTATTCAAACAAGCTAATTGTGGCGGGGCAGATAGAAACGATGATTCCAGTGTGGAATAGAAACAAGTCAAGCTGGTCTCCCCCTCAGCGTGGATTCGTACGTCAAATGCCAAACTGCATGTAGCGTCAAATGCCAGCACGTGTATATTCGAAGACCTAGACTAAAAGACTCAAAGCCAGCCCGCCACTCGTTCTAAGTACGTCTACTGCTCCTCTATCTGAAAGGTCTGCCCTTTTCCTATTTCATCTCTTATTTTGCTTCTCATAGAAAACTGTTAGAAAACACAGCTCAGAAATTACTGCTAGCTACTTGATTAATCCCTCGTCCAAGCTCAAGTCTTTTGGGCGTGTCTCTTCGACATGGGTGTTCAAGATTTCTGGGTGGTTATCTTTGTTGTTGGATTTTGCTTCCAAGCTCAGGTTTTGAGCTCTCAGAACCTGACGTGCAATCTGAATGATTTGAATGCATTGGAGGGTTTCACGGAAGGTCTGAAAAGTATCATTGGTAGTTGGGGCAAGAATTTCTCTTCTGATTGCTGCAATTGGGCAGGTATCACTTGCAACTCTTCATCCTCTCTTGGATTGAACAATTCTATTGATGAGAATAGAGTGGTTGAGTTGGATCTTTCTAGTAAAAGACTAATGGGGAATCTCTCTGAATCTTTAGGCAATTTGGAACAACTTAAAGTCCTCAATCTCTCTCACAATTTCCTTAAATACTCACTTCCTGTTTCACTGTTCCAATTGCCAAATTTACACGTATTAGACTTGAGTTCTAATGACTTTTCTAGCCCCATTCCAGCTGATATTAATTTACCTTCAATTCACTTCCTTGACATGTCTCAAAACTTCTTGAATGGTTCTATTCCACATAGCATCTGTGCAAGTTCTACTCAGCTTCGGGTACTGAAATTGGCGGTGAACTACTTGTCTGGTAACATTCCACCAGGTCTTGGCAATTGTAGTTCCTTGGAAGCCATCGATCTCAGCACGAATAGTCTCTCAGCTGGTATACCTGAATTTATATATCAGCTGAAAAATCTTACCAGATTGACTATTCAAGATAACAAGCTTACTGGGCAGCTGAGCAAAGAAATTGGTAACCTGATTAACCTTGTTCGTTTGGATATCTCGACTAATTGGTTTTCAGGAGCTATCCCGGATGTTTTCCACAGCCTCCGAAATTTACAGTATTTTGTTGCTCATTCCAATAATTTTAGTGGTCCGATATCCCCGTCCTTGTCAAGTTCCCCAACTATCTCTATGCTTAATGTGAGAAACAATTCACTGGAGGGTCCAATTCATCTTAATTGTTCAGCAATGACTAGTTTGGCCTCTCTTGATCTAGGTTCTAATCGGTTTGATGGGCTTATTCCATCCAATCTTCCCTCTTGTCGGCATTTGAATAATATAAATC
This sequence comes from Rubus idaeus, assembly GCA_030142095.1. Lineage (NCBI taxonomy): Eukaryota > Viridiplantae > Streptophyta > Magnoliopsida > Rosales > Rosaceae > Rubus > Rubus idaeus. The sequence continues at coordinate 34,879,402 of CM057968.1, read as the reverse complement.
TTGCCCGGAACAACTTGAGTGGCCCAATACCAGAAAGCTTCAAGAATTTTCATACTCTCTCTTACCTCTCGCTTTCGAATTCCAGCATTTCTAATCTTTCTTCTGCCCTTCAAATTTTACAGCAGTGTCAGAACCTAACTACTTTGGTTCTCACCATGAACTTCTATGATGAAGAATTGCCGGCTGATCCAACCATTCATTTTGCAAGGTTGAAGGTTCTTATTATTGCAAATTGTAGGCTCCAAGGTTCAATACCTCAATGGTTGAGTAACAGCCCGAAATTGCAGTTGTTGGATATCTCCTGGAACTGCTTGGAAGGTACAATTCCAGTTTGGTTTGGTGATTTTAGGCATCTCTTCTACTTGGACATATCAAACAATTCTTTTACTGGTGATATCCCAAGAAGCATAACTGGGCTAAGGAGCCTCATTGATGGGAATTTTTCCACAGTTCAGGAACCTTCCCCTGATTTTCCTCTTTTCATGCTAAAGAATGTAAGTGCAAGGCGATTGCAGTACAATCGAGTATGGAGCTTTCCACCGACGCTGGCACTTAGCAACAATAATCTCAGTGGACAAATCTGGCCAGAGTTTGGGAACCTGAAATCGCTTCATGTGTTGGATCTAAAATTCAACAATTTATCTGGACCAATTCCCAGTAATTTATCTGGGATGACTAGCTTGGAGACTCTGGACTTGTCTCACAACAAGCTTTCAGGTTCAATACCACCTTCATTGGTTTATCTCAGCTTTTTGTCCAAGTTCAATGTTGCAGACAATCAATTAGAGGGGGAGATTCCCAGTGGAGGTCAGTTTGGGACCTTCCCAAATTCCAGCTTTGAAGGGAATAGTCTTTGTGGTGACTATGCTTCCCCTTGTCTATCTGATTCAAAACCACCGCCACAGCCACAGCCACACAGCAAGTCAAGAGTAGAATACAGGGAGGTTGTTATTGGAATAGCTGTGGGATTTGTATTTGGAGTAGCGTGCTTTATTGTAACTGATAGATATGTATGGACTTGGCATTTCTAATTTCTGTTTCCCCCCTTCTTCCTTGTGGAAGGGGTTAGGGCTTGGTGGAGCTTGGCTCTTGAATTATACCGTCGTTTTTTTCATTTCTGTAATTTATCTGTCTTTGGTAGGTTTGGACTGTGGATTGGGCTTTGTGTTTGTGTTTCTATCTTCTCTATTTGTCTTATCAACCAAGACTCGACCAGCAAAAGAATAGAACATGCCTCTATACCAGATGAGAGCTAGAGAATTAACTTGTTTGGTTTTAGTGAATGTTAATTTGTTGATAACAAAAACAAAAACAAATTCCAACCTTCTCGGTTATCAGGTGTATTACGTACAACTTAAAAAACACAAGAGGATAGAACCAGAAGATGAAAGCAATCGTTGGATCAATATTCGTAAAAAGCTGTCTACTCAAACCAAGCAAATAAATTGATCAATATGCATGAATGATATTGTTCTTACATTTTTTGTTTGTCAATACTCAATAGAACTCAAACCTACACTAACTTACTAGGATTAAAATACTAACATAACCAACAGTCTTTTTATGCAATATTAATGTTTTCCCTAGCTCCTTGCAATACATGTCACCGGCTCACCGCGCCGTAGCTTTGAGCGACAGTCCTTGAAAATGTAGCCAAGGATCCAAAAAGTGAAGTAAACCCTGTCTGAACTAGTTTTGCCGCAATCTCTTGGGTCTGCTTCCGGCTAGCTTCATATTCCTCTTCCTCTACTCTTATCCTTTGCCTCAACCTGTAGTAATCCAAGTTGTCCGGCGTCTTACTGGACTGTCCCATTTTCTCAGCAATTTTCCAATCCTTGTGTTTAAGTGTATCGACCTGGCTCTTGTGTTCATGTTCCTTCTTTTGTAGCTCCACCAGTTTTTCAACTCTTCTGCCCAAGTCATCCATGACGTCAATCACAGTCTTATCATCGGACAGCTTATCGAAACAAGCTAACCAGTTTGCCACTAGTGATGGGACCTTGGCTTCACAAAAAGAAGGGAGTGGATGCCTTCCCCAATCATCAAGAGCCTTAATGTAGTCCTTCTGTGAAGCAACATATGCAGTAAAGCCTGCGCGCCAATTTTCAAGTTGTGTTCTCAGCTTATCAGCAGCATGCAGGTGCGAGGCATCGCAAAACATTGTATGAGGCGGACTATAGAGAGATTTTACTATCTCATACATTATCATTTGTTGAGATTGATGGCCATCCGACATTGCCAGCCAATTCTGCGTCAGACCACGTAGGAGCTGAACAAGTTGAGGCTGCAGCTCTTGATCTCTCAGTTGTTGAATTTGGTTGCAGGCATTTACAACACTTTGTTTGGCAACCTTCACTTCAGGGACTCGACCTATTTTCTCCTCATTCTCGACTTTCTCCACCAGGTAATAGAGTTGTTTCTCCCAAGCACCTAAATTCTTTAGTGTTGAAGAATGTTTCTTGTCTTTCTCATCATCACTTGGTAAAGAACCAATTTTCGAGGAGCGACTCCTGGCCAAAGAAAGAAGTTTGGAGGAGCGAATCCTCGTCGTCAGTGATCGAATCAGCTTATGTCCTTTAGCAGTTTGCGTTGGAACAACCTTGTCGGTCTCTAGGAATTTGCAAACATCATGAGCAAACTCCTCGTTGTCACTTGGGAGGAATTGACTCTCCACTTCTTTGAGTTCTTTCAACGCATCCAATAATCCCCTTTTTTCAACATTAGCCTTAATGCCAGCAGCAACATCTTTATTATTATCTTCCTTATTCTCATCATCAGCTTCCTTCTGCTCTCTCACCACCGCTCTCGAATCCTCCTCCTCGTCATCATGTTCTTGTTGTTTTTCAAATTGACCTGCATTATCTTCCATCTCATGAGCATTCCCTTCTTCCTCTCCAACCGCCCTCGGATCCTCCTCGTCATCATGTTGATGTTTTTTCTCTTCATGATCACATGCAGTTTCTTGTAACTTTGCAAAGTCAGAAGCATGCGAGGAATGTACGACTACAAATTCTGTTATGGATGCTGCTATTGTTTTCTGTAAATCCTTGTATCTCTTTTGCGCCTTTGCAAGCGCATCCCTGCGTTGTAGGGCCAATCTCGACAACTTTATTCTCTCTTTACAAACACCTTTGCTAGAAGCAGAAGCAACGGCGCCTCCCATGGCTATGGTTCCTTTCAATGTAGGTATACTCACTTTACAAGAAGTAGAAGCAACACCTCCCATAGCTATATATGGTTCCTTTGAATGTAGGAAAACAAACGGTTCTCTAATTCTTGTAACCAATAGAGCAAAGAAACTGAGTTATAATTCTTCTAAGGTTATGTCCCTTTATATACTACATTCTTATAGAGACAATGAGACCAAAAGAAGTAGGAATTATAATCCTACAACCAAATAAGAAGTGTTGCAAATCGGGAAATCGAATCAACAAAAGCGGTGCTTTCGATTGACCTATCTCCATTAATTGTATTCCTATAACGACAAGGACATATCCAAAAGGGGAAATCAATTCAAGTTTTGGCATAGATGACTTAATTCTAACGTACTAGTTATTTATAACATAATTAATGTTTAGGATTACCTTATTACGTATGTATCTTAGATTTAATTTTTTTCCCCTCTTTTATCTTGGTTAAGAGAGGAACTTAACTACATTAAAAAAAAAGTGAATTTACACTTTAGATCTTATCAAACATTGTAAACGAAAAATATTTAAATAAAATTACTCGTATCTTTATCATTGAGCTGGCTTGAAAATTGCATTACAATTTGAGCACAGGATATGCACCAAACCTCCATTTCTAAGACTTGGATGAGATTCTATGGACCATCGATGGTAGATAAAGATAGCCACTAGGGAGGCCAGGCTGCAGGGGTGGGTTTCATGAGAACAAACTATATATCCACCTGCATATGTGAAGATATACAGTGGCGAAAGTAAGGGTCGCATTCTCGGTCCATGGTCGGCTGTACCAATATAAGACCATGAATCATCTATATCTCTAACAAAGGTAGCTAGAGATAAAATGATAAATGACACTTGTTAAAAAAAAATAGAGATAAATGAGCATTCATTCCATGGTCCATGATTACAATACTGCGCACAGAAATGCTCATCTATGTGTAGCTAACTTTGTTATATATGGATTCTCTAATCCTGGCCATGAATTATGAATATATATATATATATATATATATCAATTAGGTAGGTAGCTTCATGTCATGAGTCATGACCAAGCAAAAGAAACAATAATGATCTGATACGATAATATTTTGGAAAATTAATCATGATATATGGATCAGTTGGGCACTAAAACTTACGCCAAGGGATTGCCACAAGATAATATATATATACATGTACCACATCGGTTAAATCCGGTCGGCCAACTCGCAGTGGCTCGACTTTTTCACTCGATCGCGCGCACACTATAATTATTTAAGTCAACTAATGTAATTATATCAATCGAGAGCTTGCTAATTAAGCAAGCTTGCATGTAATTATAGTACTCATACTTAGTAGTAATGTTAGGTGCTCCACTCCACACATATAATCTATATATATATCTCCATGCATGATCGATCACTCTGAGGTCCACTCCGGCCATATCCATTCATGCATGATCGAGGTCGATTAATTGGGAGAGCAGTGCTGGCCGCCCACGAAAATTATTTTATCAACTGGACTAATATTGCGCTTGTTCTCCTTTCTCCCATGCCACGCTTTTATATACATGATATATGGGATATCATGAACTTAGTTAAGTTTTAAGAATTAATTGGGTCAAGTATTAGGACTTAATTACGTTCTTCTTTCTTAGCTACGTTGTTCAATTCTATCTTTCCTCATGCATCGGCTTAATTAGGTGATGTGAAAAACAAATAAAGACAAAATAAAAAAAATCGTGATAGCTAGACACATGAGCTGTGATTAATGGTGGGACTATTTTTTATTTATTTTTAGTTTGATTTGTCAACAATGCCGCAGGGAATTGGCAAAAAAAAAAGAGTATAATCTCAAGATTTTTTTGGTCCAACGATAAAATTGACAATTAATAACGTGAAAAATAGCAACCAACTAACCTTTAAGCCATTACCAACACAACAGAACTTAGATCTAAAATTCTAATTATTCATCTTTTTTATAGAAAAAGCCAACATTGAGAATGATCGATTTAATATATATTAATTATATGCAAGTGTTCAATCTTGTGTAACAAACTTTTCCCTTTAGAGAGGTAGATCGATTACATGAGTAATGAGGTCTCGTGTTCTCCATTAAGAAATGCATTTTGGCCGGTGATCGGTTAGCTTTTCAACAAGTCACGTACTTTTGAAAGGTTGATCCATCCTAGCTAGCTAGGGCTAGCTTAACCAAGATACACATATATATATACATGCATGTGAGCTGTTGTTGACATCTATGAAACCATTAAACATATCACGTGATACGCATGAGGGCTTGGATCACCAATACTAGCTTTGCAGTCTCAATCTTAATTTGTTTTAATTAGTTTGACAATTAATTATTCCCATGCCAGTAGTTTTAGCTTTACGGCAAACTTGTGTACATTGATCACCGTATATATGTAGTTTAATTAATTAGTAACTGCTATAATTAATGTGATTCATAATACGATTAGAGTTATAAGAGTCCATCTTCACGCATGTGATTCATGATGATGCTGATAAATTTAAACATGTGTATGTGGGCTAATTGCCTTAATTACGTGTAGCCAAATATTAATTATATAAGATATACATGCATGCATTCATGAGCTGACGTATACCAACGGCTTCTTTGATTTCTTTGGAATCGTTGGAATTGGACGACGCCGGCGCAAATTTCCTACTATACTTTCAGGCTAGCGGCGGTGGATCCAGCTATTTTTTGATAATAAATAAAAAGATTGAACCAACAAAAAATAATAATTAAGATCGATACTATCAAAAAATAATTAAGATCGATCGAGCAGCTAATTACGACACACAATTAGGAACGTACTAATTCAATGTGTACCGTGGACCACAGGATCGACTGGGCTCCAGCACTGTATGAAACCCTAAACCTCCGGGGGTCGGGAGGGCCTTACCTGCCGTTTATATTTGACTGTTTATGATTTTCTATTCAGAGAGAGAGAGAGAGAGAGATATTACATTATTACTGCAAAACAAACAAGACATCTCGATCTGTCGTCATTTACCAAATGAAACCACAAGTCTCAAACTAAAGGCTCACCACCACCCTAGCTGGCTATAGGTTTAGGGTTTAAGGTATCTGAATTACTACTCTCTCTTTTTTTCTGCTATGCTATGCAGAATATTGCAGATATGGTATCTGAATCAGTATGTGCGAACTAGAGAACCGTTATTTTCTTTACTTGCTTCCATTATTCTCTTTCTTGCCAATCAAATAATTAAAGAACTCAAAACCCTTTAAATCGGTCGTAGGTCTCTTTTTTCTTTTTATTTTTTGGTCGAGAAAGAAACTGCATGTACGTTCTTTTTTCAAAACCGCGTAGCAGATTAGCAGAGCATCTTATTTTTCGGTGGACATTGGAGAAAGCTATTTTTTTTTATCGAATTTGGTTAATTAACTAATCCAAATCACATTTAAAAAAACGGTGGAATTGTAACCAAACAAAAAAAAACGGTGGAATACTCTACAAGGCAACAAATTAAATTACTCAATATTCAAATAACCACGGAATTAAGGGTGGGGGATATATCAATCACCCTAGTTCTACGTTACAACTATAATTAATTAATTAATTAAGTCTACAAAGGGAAGTCGATCAAATGGATTAATGATGGCAATAATATGTTAATGAATGAATTCCAACTTATTGACTACCACAATTTCGTACTTTAGGGTATAGTATATATAGTATTAAAGAGATGTTTTAGAAATTAAGACCATAAACGAAGAATTCATCTTGAAAAAGAGAGCCAATCGATCTTGATCGAATTAATGACGTCAGTTATGTATGGTGGTCTGTACACGGCAAACTAATTAGGCAAATTTTTCAACTAATTGTTTCATTTCTTTAACCGTGGATGCGCCATGTTAGATGGTTTGACATTATTCACCTAACTTTAAGAATATGTTCAGAGTCTTCAAGAATATTTGTAGCATATATAACGTACAGTATTAACTATTAAGGTTGATCAATCTATAATCTATATCAAAGAAATGGAGCTGAGTTCAGTGTGTGGAATATATATGTATACTTGTTTGAAAATCTGAATCGAATCCCATTTCAACTATCAAGTCCCAGTCTCGATCAACATCTTCATCGATCGTTACAGCAGGTACGTATTACACGTACCATTAAAATTTTATGAAGTCATGGATGATTTTTCAGTAGTTTCCCATTGATGTCGATTTTGTCAAATGTCAAAGTGCATATAGGGTGAACTTGACCATTATTTCAACTGCTATATATATATATATCTATCTATCTCCTTTTACCAATTTTCATTTTTCAAAAGAGGAGTCTCTAGCTGGGTCTAGTTGACTTTGCTTTCAAAACTCCCACTTAAAAACGGTGTTCTTTGTTTTTTGGCTGATTTAGGGGAGAAGTCCGACACAACCACAAAATTATATATTAGATAAATAAATTTTAGGTGTGTTTGAGATTGTTTTTCGAAAATCAAAAAATACTTTTATATTAATTGAAAAAATTAATTATAAATATGCAGAATTTGGAAGGAAAAAAAAACTTGTCTTGAAAAGTGATTTTAAGAAACACTTGACGTTAATTAGACTATTGTTCGACGTTGTAAGTTCTATAATTACGTTGTTTTAGTTGGTGGCGATTGTCCTGATTTAAGTTTATGAATTCTTTTATAGTTTTGGTTGTTTTTGAATGTGTTAAATTGACTATGATTCAAATTAGTAGATGTTGGTGCAATTTTGTTGTCGTGTTAAAACTAGCATTTTCTTGAGTCATCTTTAACGTGCTTGTGATGTAATAAACAACATCAATGTGATATATTTTTTAACGATCGAAAAACCCTAAAACAGTAAAACATCACATGCTCCTCGAGAAGGGGTGGAAGTGGAACCGGCGCAGTTAATAAGACTCGGTGGACCTGTCGCCACCCGTTAGTTGACTTCTCTCCCTCTCTCGCTGTCCATTTCCTCACCCTCATTTTCATTTACAAACCCACCGGCTTTGCTGGTCACCACATACATCTCCCGGTTACCACTTTACCCAGAGAGTCGCATAAAAATACTGACAAATATATAGAGTCTAGCAGCCCAAATTGAAAAAGAAATTCACTAAGAACAACTAGAAGCGAAAAGCGAAATGCTTTAGTTCACTAATCCATCAATCCCTTCCTTCATCATTCATCCATTCATTGATTCATACCAGAAACCGTGTTCGAAGTCAAAGACTGAACGCCAGCCACTTTCTCTATCTGAAGGTCTGTCTTCTATTTCTTATTTTTGTTTTGTTTCTGTTTTGCTTTCTGCTTCACATAGTTGTAAACCCATTTGTTCGTTTTTGTAACCAAAGAAAACCCTTTTTTTAAATTTTTTTTTTTGCTTAATTTCGTTTTGGTTTGTTTTCTGTTGTATGTGGTTCAGTACTGAGCGATAATGCTTGAAACAAGAAAACCCAGTTCAGAAATCACAGTTCTTGACAAGGGTTTTACTGCTACTTGATTGTACATTCTTCATTTCTATTCCAAGCTCAAGTCTTTTGGGCGTGTTTGTTCGATATGGGTGTTCAAGATTTCTGGGTGGTGATCTTTGTTATTGGATTTTGCTTCCAAGCTCAGGTTTTGAGCTCGCAGAACCTGACGTGCAATCTGAATGATTTGAATGCATTGGAGGGTTTCACGGAAGGTCTGAAAAGTATCATTGGTAGTTGGGGCAAGAATTTCTCTTCTGATTGCTGCAAATGGGTAGGTATCACTTGCAACACTTCATCCTCTCTTGGATTGAACAATTCTATTGATGAAAATAGAGTGGTTGAGTTGGATCTTTCATGCAAAAGACTAATGGGGAATCTCTCTGAATCTTTAGGCAATTTGGAACAACTTAAAGTCCTCAATCTCTCTCACAATTTCCTAAAATACTCCCTTCCTGTTTCATTGTTCCAATTGCCAAATTTACAGGTCTTAGACTTGAGCTCTAATGACTTTTCTGGCCCCATTCCAGCTGATATTAATTTACCTTCAATTCACTCCCTTGACATCTCTCAAAACTTCTTGAATGGTTCTATTCCACATAGCATCTGTGCAAATTCTACTCAGCTTCGGGTGCTGAAATTGGCTGTGAACTACTTGTCTGGAAATTTCCCACCTGGTCTTGGAGATTGTAGTTCCTTGGAGGACCTCTGTCTCCTCACGAATAATCTCTCAGGTGTTGTACCTGAAGGTATATATCAGCTGAAAAATCTGACCAGATTGACTATTCAAGATAACAAGCTTACTGGGCCGCTGAGCAAAAAAGTTGGTAACCTGATTAACCTTGTTCGTTTGGATATCTCGACTAATTGGTTTTCAGGAACTATCCCGGATGTTTTCCACAGCCTCGGAAAATTACAGTATTTTGTTGCTCATTCCAATAATTTTAGTGGTCTGATACCCCCTTCCTTGTCAAGTTCCCCAACTATCTCTATGCTTAATGTGAGAAACAATTCACTGGAGGGTCCAATTGATCTTAATTGTTCAGCAATGACTAGTTTGGCCTCTCTTGATCTAGGTTCTAATCGGTTTGATGGGCTTATTCCATCCAATCTTCCCTCTTGTCGGCATTTGAATAATATAAATCTTGCCCGGAACAACTTGAGTGGCCCAATACCAGAAAGCTTCAAGAATTTTCATACTCTCTCTTACCTCTCACTTTCGAACTCCAGCTTTTCTAACCTATCCTCTGCCTTTCAAATTTTACAGCAGTGTCAGAATCTAACTACTTTGGCTCTCACCATGAACTTCTATGATGAAGAATTGCCGGCTGATCCAACCATTCATTTTGCAAGGTTGAAGGTTCTCATTATTGCAAATTGTAGGCTCAAAGGTTCAATACCTCAATGGTTGAGTAAGAGCCCGAAATTGCAGTTGTTGGATATATCCTGGAACTGCTTGGAAGGTACAATTCCAGTTTGGTTTGGTGATTTTAGGCATCTCTTCTACTTGGACTTATCAAACAATTCTTTTACTGGTGATATCCCAAGAAGCATCACTGGGCTAAGGAGCCTCATTGATGGGAATTTTTCCACAGTTCAGGAACCTGCCCCTGATTTTCCTCTTTTCATGAAAAAGAATGTAAGTGCAAGGGGATTGCAGTACAATCAAGTATGGAGCTTTCCACCGACTCTGGCACTTAGCAACAATAATCTCAGTGGACAAATCTGGCCAGAGTTTGGGAATCTGAAATCGCTGCATGTGTTGGATCTAAAATTCAACAATTTATCTGGACCCATTCCCAGTAATTTATCTGGGATGACTAGCTTGGAGACTCTGGACTTGTCTCACAACAAGCTTTCAGGTTCAATACCTCCTTCGTTGGTTCATCTCAGCTTTTTGTCCAAGTTCAACGTTGCAGACAATCAATTAGAGGGGGAAATTCCCAGTGGAGGTCAGTTTGGGACCTTCCCAAATTCCAGCTTTGAAGGGAATAGTCTTTGTGGTGACCATGCTCCTCCATGTTCACCAAAGGTGGATACTTCTCACATTCATCCCAGCAAATCAAGCAAAAATGTAGGAAGTATCATTGGTATAGCTGTTGGAACTGTATTTGGAACAGCAATTCTTCTTGCTCTCCTGTTCATAATTGTGTTGCGGGCACATAATCGAAGAGAAGTTGATCCTGAAAAAGAGGATTGCGACACGGACGAGAGAAATTTGGAAGAACTTGGGTCAAAATCAGTGGTTCTTTTCCAAAACAAGGAGAACAATAAAGAGCTCTCTCTTGACGACCTTCTGCAATCTACCGACAATTTTGACCAAGCAAATATCATTGGTTGTGGGGGTTTTGGTCTGGTTTACAAAGCCACCCTCCCTGATGGTAAGAAGGTTGCAATCAAGCGCCTGTCTGGTGACTGTGGCCAGATGGATAGAGAGTTCCGTGCCGAAGTTGAAGCACTGTCAAGAGCTCAACATCCAAATCTTGTCCATCTTCAAGGGTATTGCACTTATAAAAGTGACAGGCTTTTGATATATTCTTACATGGAGAACAGTAGTCTGGATTATTGGTTACATGAAAAGCTGGACGGCGCATCTTGTCTAGATTGGAATACAAGGCTTCAAATTGCTCAAGGGGCAGCAAGAGGGCTTGCTTATTTGCATCAATCATGCGAGCCACATATCGTTCATCGGGATATAAAGTCAAGTAACATTCTTTTAGATGAGAATTTTAAAGCCCACTTAGCTGATTTTGGTCTTGCAAGGCTCCTACTTCCCTATGATACTCATGTAACAACTGATCTTGTTGGGACATTGGGCTACATTCCTCCCGAGTATGGCCAAGCCTCTGTTGCTACTTACAAGGGCGATGTGTACAGTTTTGGCGTTGTTCTTTTGGAGCTTCTAACTGGAAAAAGGCCTATGGATATGTGCAAGCCCAAAGGAGCTCGGGATTTGATCTCTTGGGTGTTTCAGATGAAGAGGGAAAAGAGGGAAAGAGAAGTCTTTGACTCAGTCATTTATGACAAGCAGAGAGATCAGGAGCTTTTGTGTGTTTTCGAGATTGCATTGCTTTGCTTAAGCGGATCCCCTAAGGTGAGACCTTCAACTCAGCAGCTAGTTTCTTGGCTCTATAATATCAACATCAAAATCTAGCTTTTCTTTTTGTAGATAAGCCAGGAAAACCCTGATTGTACAGCTAGAGATGTTACTAGTTCCAAAAGAAGTTCAATTTCTATATCTATAAATTGCTATTTTTGTAATCTCAAAGTTGGTTTTTCTGTAAATATGTGTCCACACAATTGGTTATATAAAGAGAACAATATTTCTGAATCTGTTGTGTCGTGTTCGTTCGTATTTGGTAGTGCTTGGTATGAATGTAGTCTATTTGCATGTTCGTTTAGCTTTGATTGCCTGTTATAGTTTCTACGGCATCCTCTTACTTTGATTGCCTATTATAATTTCTAATGTAGTAGTTGTATATTCATGCGTTTCTAAATTTCTAACTATACTTCTTTTTATATCTTTAATGGACAATGGCCAAAGGCTTGTTCATAAATTTGTTAAGAATTCCATTGTTTTTTTTTTTTTTATTCTGTCATCTTTGCCCAGGGTTCAACCATCTTCCAGATAGTACACCTTTGAAGTTTGTTGATTCTAGAACAAGGCATTATAAAATAGTTAGATTTTTTCAATATTTTTTTCTTTTCAAAGTGGGTCTTGTTTTCCGTATCATAGATTCATCGCCATAGCCAAAAGCCAACTTGAATCTGCGAAAATGTCCACAACATACTACTAAATACTCAAATCCAAATAGACATTAAATTGTTGGTCAGAAAGGACGGTTGTGGAAATAGGTATGCTTTTCATTTCCTTTCATGCAATATTAATTTGAGTTTGACTATATATTCTGGCTCGCATATTGAAATTCAACTTGGTGCAAATTGCAACGGTATGACTTGTTCACTTTAATTTTATAGATTATGAGTGAGCGAGAAGTCTGTGTAGCTGTAGCTGTATTTTTAGGAGTTGAAAAATGAAGCGCAAGTCACACTTGGACAGGCCGCAATCCCCATTAGTTTCAACGACAATGTTATTGAGGAGATTCAAGGGCGATGAAAACCAAACCAAAACTACTTGGAGTCTTGGACGACTTATAAAAGTGCTTTTGGAAAAAGAAAAGTGCTTCTTGTGTTGTAGCACTTTCGGGGCTATCCTGAAAAGTGGCTGTCGAGGGACGCACTTACAGAAAGCGCTAGCGCCCGGAAGGAATTTCAATAAACGCTTCTTATTGAAGCACTCCACTCCCAAACCCCAAACAAGTTGTTAATAAGTCTGCAAGTGTAACGTGAAGAACGTTAATGCTATAACCAGTTCCATGGCTCTCTCCTCTAGTCTGCAGATAACCACAAAACAGTTGGCCGAAAAACAGAAACAAAAAGATAATCCACTTGGGGACGACTCAAGGAGCTTTGATGATCTCAACCCTCACATTAATTTTCACTACATAGATCATTAAAAAGGACGTCAATTTCTATGCACAAGGTCACAGCACATTATCCAAAACCTAATTTACTAAATACATATACATAAAAAAGAAAAGGAAAAAAAAAAGAGAGAAAGATGATGAAGAAGAAAGAGAAGTTAGAACATAAATATTTGCCACTTGAATTAATAATGTCTGTTTTGACATTCTATTCAGCATCCACAAACTGCAAATCTTGCAAAACAATGGGCGTCCACATATCATATCATATCATAAGATGATCACTTGTTTGAACAAAAATGGCATCCACATTATCAGAAGATATGATTGAATATATCAGGCATTGGATTCCATGTCATCTTCCATCTCGTGCACAGCTTGAAGTGGACCACTTCCACTTTCAGACACAAAGCCACTCTCCGAAAGAGTGTTCAAAGGGCTGTTTCCAAATAAGCATACCTGTGGTTCAATCTGGTTCAACCGATTCCACTCGTCATCTGTCAGAGACCAACTGAAGATGTCTATGTTTTTTCTTATCCTATCCGGCTTCAAACTACACGGTAGGACACTGGTTCCTCTTTGCAGCCCCCAACGTAAAATTACCTGAAACAAAAATCAACCATCGGGTAAAATCTGAGGCATAACAATATTTCATTACCCTATCGAAAAAAAAAAAACAATATTTCATTATGTAATTCAGCCCTCCACATATTTACTAAAATCACAAGCAGGCACTGCATTTATTTCTAGTCTCAATTAACAACAGAATCATCTACGAATTTAGTTCATTATGGAATTTTCTTCTCTTGGCAATCAAAACCGATTGGTAGTTTTGATATTCTTTCTGAGAAGTACAAGGTGAAGAAGGCATTTGTTTCAAATCTCTAAATGCTTGCAATTGCTTTGTACAAAGAATTTCCCCAGTGAAGAATGGTTTCCAATTCTAACATAACCATGCTTACAAAAAAAAAAACAGTAAAACACAATAGATTCTACTCCAAAGGAGGAGGGCAAAAGGTTAAAAACCATCAGTCAGAGAAAATTCCTGAACACGAGAAGTTAAAACTGATAAGTAGAGGCCCCTGTCAAAATCATACTAAGGAAAGCTCAATAATTACGTCATGCTGTAAAGACCTTACAATGTTAGAAATCAAAACGATATATAGAGCATTAAAAGACCATATAGGAATAGAATCAACCAAATCAAGCTTTATGCAAGTATTCATTAACTTGATGATTATCACAATGTACAAGTCATCTACATCTAACAAAACATGCTAGTACTTATTATACTATTATAAGAGTTTCTCTTGAATATGATCTTTCTCCAAATACAGAGTATTATGATTGTATAGTATTTACTAATATCACCATCATTATTCAGCAATAACAACAATGCTTCTAATTCAATATTAGCATCTGATTTCTTATAGTGTACAAAGTCCACTAATAACTAAGTACACTAGCTTAGGCGGCAAGGAAGCTTGGGGTTTGGACAGTGATCCTTCATTTATTTACAATTCAAATACTAATGATAATCAAAGCAAGCAGATTGCCTAAAATAAAATCTGGAAGATCCATGCTTTATATTAATATTACCATTCATAATTTACAAATTACTGACAAAAGTTTAATCAATTCAAATGTCTGTACAAATTACAAATAACCAATCACAGCTTACCAATTATCTTCTAGAATTTTAGTTTGTTTTGACTTTGAACTAGCCACACTACCTAAAATTTATCAATCTATAATAGGGTCTCAGTACTAATATAAGGAATGTCAGTAGCTTACAAAAGTTCCAATTTAATCTGATCAAGTACCGCACACTATCCTGGGTTCATTACTTGGGAAATTAGGGTAGAACTGAGTAGCATTTTAATCTCCTCATTCTTTTTCTTTTTCCCTCGACAGTAACAACCCAAATCGTTAAAAGCGCTTCGACATCACACTACAATCTTGAATATCATATTAAAAATCTCATATGAAGATCCTGCAATAATAGTTTTGGTCTCCTCTCCACAGTCCTATAAGATTATAGTCCTCTACGATTTGAAAAAAAAGACTTTCCATTAGATGGGGAAGAAGTGTAGTACAGACCAATACCCAGATAAAGGACTCTGCCTTTGTCTCCAAATGTTGGGAGTAGTTTCGAATCAGTGCAAGAAACTGCAGGGATCATCACATCTTTTGGTGAAAGTTTATCCAAGATCATCAATTTCCATTTTCTTCAAAGTTCAAAGGCTTCAATCTAGATCCTAAATTGCCAAATATAAAAGCTTTGCCAACTCTAAGATGACTTATTTATAGAACATCCAACTACATCCACTACTTGACTGATTGTTCTGTGAAACAAAGTTCTCCAGGGAAAACACACACACACACCACACACACACACACACCTAAATAAACATAATTGGAGGCTGAAAAGCTTATGAAAGCCTTCTTGAGGAAGAAAATTGCTTTAAAATATCTTCAGGCATTCCAGTGAGTGGGAACATTTATTTGTATCACTGAATAGTGCAATCAATGTCAGATGGAGAATCAACGCCCTAAAAGAATCTCACTTTTTATACTGCTTGCTGCTTTTGTGCTTTGATGAAAACTAGAAGAAGTAATCATATATTACTTTTAGGATATGCAATATTGTGGACATACGAATGATACTTCACTTTCTGGTATCATAGCTTAGATGAGATCAAACATAAAATTGCCATAACTGAATGCTATGGAAATAGATAAAATGAGATGCTATATTCAAAGAAAGAGAAAAGATCGGTGAATCTAAAATACCTGCTCAGGTGTTTTTCTGTGTCTGTCTGCTATTTGTTCCACGGTTGACAATTTCAGCATAGGCCCATGCACAGACCTTGACCTCCTGAATGATATCCGAGGAGTTCCAGGCTCATCTTCCCCACCTGAACTGCTATCAGATGGTCCAGGATTTGAAGCTGGGACGCCTAAGGGTGTGTGAGATGATACATGAATACCTTTCAATTGACATAACTTTACAAGTTCATCTTGCCTCCAAAAAGGGTGCAACTCCACCTAACAATTCATCGTTGATCATACAGAATCACATGGACATAAATCAGTCTTAAAGAAGGAAAGTAGTAAAAAAAAAAAAAACAGCCAGAGTCTATTTTGTCCAAAGAAATTAAGCAGCTTCAACCTGCATTCAATAATAATAATGAAAATAAATCTAGCAAAGATGAAAATCATAATACAGCCATCATGGGGGAAAAAAGGTGGACAATATGATATAGCAATTTTCATATATTTGGATTTACAATGTTGATATTAAATAAGAAGTCATGAGGGGTATTAGTACCAAATCAGTCTCTTTAGTTTTGGAAACCCAGTACAAACATATATAAACTTGTCCAATTAGCTTGAAGGTATACGAAGGAGAAAATTTAAGTCTTTCAGTTCGGAATGCTATAGGCCATGTGGTGTGGTAGGCTGCTTTTAGAGGCAGAAATGTGCTGGTAGTCCAATTCTTAGATGGGGCGGAACTCAAGTAGTTGTAGGATATGCGATACATGAATTTCCACATTCACATTGCAAACTTATATGGGTAAGTGGCAAGCAGGAGATAAATGGGCTGTCTCCATACCATGTAATGTTTATGCAATGTTGTTGAATTAATGCAGATTCGTTCATAATAGATTCAATCCCACAGTCCAATACTTACAAAGTACCAAGTCATCCAAATACATCAGAAATTGCTAGAGATGCTTTATTCAGGTAAGGTAGACTGTAGATAAGCTACTTGCTAAGAAATCAACATAAAATCAACTTAATAGACATGCAATGAAACATGAAGAAAAAAGGACAAAGAATAAAATTGAAATTCATTGCACCATTCAAACCATATCATGGATATATTAAAGAAGGATGCTGAGTGCTTTTGGATGAACTACTTAATGGAAGAGAAACTGTGACGCTGAATATTAAAATTGAAAGAGTAATTTACCAAAACCAACCTGATTGACTGCAGGTACAATTTTTGCAAATTTAAGCAATTGTTTGATCTGCTCAACACTGAAATTGCTGACCCCAATAGCTCTAACCAGACCCAACTCAACCAGTCCTTCCATAGCTTTCCATGCTTTCTTCAACCGATTCAAGAATTGCCTATACTCACTCCCGGATTTCAAAGGCGGATCAGTAGCATCACCAAAGGCTGAGCTGTCAGGCCAATGCATCAAATACAGATCCAAATACGAAACGCCAAGGTTCTTAAGAGAAACTCTGACATAATTCTCGATTTTATTGAGAGAATTCATTGTACAGTAGAGCTTAGAAGTCAAGAAAACATCTTCCCTCTTCAGTGAACCCTTAAATGCTTCAGCTAATGCCTCACCAACTTCAACCTCATTACCATAAAGATGTGCACAATCTATGTGACGGTAACCAACAGATAATGCGGTTTTTACAGCTTGAACACAAAGGTCTCCACCACTCTGCCATGTCCCAAGTCCAATGGCTGGAATTTTATCTCCTGTGTTTAACACAAAGTAATTTCCTGGTAATCCTACCTTTCCTTTCATTTTCCGCAAGCTTATATAGCACACAGATAGATTGTAAACAACCCAGAAACCCAAAATCTACAGGCCACAATTCTGGTCTATGATCTCCAAGCAAATTATGTAAACCCAAAATCTCAAAAATGGGGACGAGTATGAAAAATCAAACAAAGACCCAATTAACCAAATACCCAAAACTGAGTAACCCAATTCCTAGAAAATGAAAAGCAGCACTTCCAGTTCAAAAAGCTACAAACTTTGACAACAAAACTGCCCACCTTCTGTTTGTCAATGTCTGAATGAGCTCTCTCTCACCTTGACAAGCAATAAAACAAGCCAATGCTGCGTTGAAGCATACAATCAAAAACCGATAGAATCGTATCAACCTGTCTCTGATCAAGTATAAGAAACATATCCGAGGGTCATGGTCAACAACGGCAGCAGAGTGAGAAGAAATAAATCCCCCAAAATACAAAACAAAACGCTTAGCTGTAATGTCAATCCCTTTCTCTAAGATGAATGCAAATGACAAATAGTGCTCTCTGTCCCTTATTTTTTTTATAAAAAAAAATTGTCCTTTTCTTCTAGAGTCTAGACATTTAGACATGTAAAAGTTTAGAGGAGGAGGAGAGAGAGATGGGTTTTAGGGGATATAAAATTCAAGGTTTACGCACCTAACTTAATTAGAAGGGTCGTGTAAATCCACCCACCACCCACCCAACTTACAACGACATGCATTGACGATTCATATTATTGTATTGCACCAAATATGACTTGAACACTACTCATTCCTTCTATAGATACATACATAGGTATGCATATATATACCTTTGATTTTATATCTCATTGTGTAAAGTTGTAACGAACAAGGAGGCTTTGCCAATTATTTGCCATGACTGTAAAAGAATCCCTTCAGTTTTGGGACAAGCACATTCATTACAAACTCCATGTGTCTTCAAGATGCTGTGGAATTTGATATTTTTGCACCCTCCACTAGAGTTGAATGAAAGCTTCGACCTTTATCGAAAAATAGAAAGAAAAAAAAAAGTTGGGTACTTTTCAAGTACACGAGTATTCCTGCATAAATAACTGGGTTGAAGCTTAAATCAAGAAGAGGCAAAATAGGCAATGGATTGACTTCAGAGGTAGCATCATTATTACACTGGTTTATTTACAAACAGGGGAAAGGTGAAAGCACCTCCCTGTGGAATAAGAAACACAAAAGGGAAAAAGAGCATCAAAACTTCAAAAGTGCTAAATCCGGTGTCTTTATTCTGCTGCTACTATTTATTTCCTTACTGATTCAACCTTAGAGCTGCCAGTTTCACCATCTCAACTTTGCAGGAAAGTACTGCACCAGAATAGACAAGAAAAAGTAAGAACAAGTAACCGGTAACAAAAACACTGCGATACTAGCTCGAGTTCGATTAACAAAAACAGAAGGAAAAACAGAGTTTATAATCAATATTGACAGGTCCTCTTAACATTCAATAAGTTGAGGCCCCCACGTGTTAACTAGAGCTTTAATAAGAACACTATGCTTTACCTTCTCAATTAGAGAGAGATAGTAGGGCTTGACTTTCTCAAGGTCAATGCGAACTTTGCTTTTACTGTAAAGGTCATACTTGCTGCATACAGAAATTTGAGGTTAATTTTATTCTCTCAGTTTTTTGGCAAAGAAAATAAGAAATATGGTAGGAAAGGTAGGAATCATATACAGTGCCTCCTATAATCTGTTTGTATAGTCTACAATACTGGATTCTAAAAAAGACAAGGGAAATATTCTTACTTGAATACTTTGAGCCACTTCAAATTCTCAACGTCCTCTTCATTCATCAAGTGCTTATATGCTCCTGCCCTGTGTAAAGCTGCAACATAATTGTGATCCATAAGTCCTAGATTGAAACCATATCCAAACTTTAAAGAAGTAGCACCATTGAAGGGTTAATTCACACTGTACCATAAAATGAATGGTATCTGATGATGAAAAGACCAGCTGAAGGGAGAGTACTATTATTCGCCTTGGCCACCTAGAGACAAGGCAAGGACAAGCTGACCATTGTAATATTTTGAAGACATTATATATGTTAAATTTAGATAGATAATGCTATTTCCTTCTAGTTTCTAAGTAGATGGATTGTAGTGCATGTACAATGTAGAAATTGGGATAGGTTTGCCTAATATGTATACCAAGTACATGTAGTCATCGTGTCCCCATGACATCAGTACATTGTTAAGTCCACAGCCTTCAGAGTAAATTCCATATTTGGAGTTATAAGCAGGATTGTTGCAGTCAGGGTTTTCCTTGAAATGCTGCGAGGACAAACCTACATAATGTTAGAGACTACTAAAACAGAAATATAACTAGGGCGTTTAAGTGGGTGAAGCATCGAGTCATTTCATATTTTAAATATAGTTCTTGGTACAAAGTTACTGAGAGAAAGACCTTGTGATGAACAATAGACTCATCAAAGGCACACCCAACAGGAAATGTGTCTCCTGAAATTAGTAAACGGTCTCGGTTAGTTCCATAGTACTACTAAACCTGACGACTGTGTTAAATTTTGATTGATAGAATTAAGAAGAATTAGGAAATGGCAATTGATCCTCACCTACGACAGCCCACTGAGGAAGCTCACCAAAAGCAGGAAGAAGAAGAACCTTTCCAAGATCTAAATTTCATGGAAGATAAACAAATCGATCCTCTAAAAATTAGAAAGAAAGTAGTAAAAACAGATGAGGAATTAATAAAACTATACCATGAATCAGGGCAGTTAAATGCAGCCAGCCTTCATTAGGGTAGTCTTTTCTGATAGCTTCAGCAGTCTGCAGCAGATGCTCTATTTGCGGCTCATCCAAATCAGGATCACTCTCATCCACAACTTCATTTAGAAGTTCACAGCATTCCCATATGCTCATTTCCACCCTATCCACTTTGCCATACTCCTCTCTCATCCGCTTCACCTGCATTAGTGGAACCAAATTACTTATTCCATCACAACACAAATCATTGGCAACTAATCAAAATCTTCGCAGCTTATAAGTTGCTTACGAAATCAACACTTTGGTTAATGTGCTGGATTCGGTAGAATTCCTCAACCCCATCTCTCCGCTCACTGTCAACATCATAGTCCCTGCATCATAGGCATTCATATGAAATTTAAAGAAGAGCTTCTGTTCAATAAAGATACGAAATTTCCTCTCAAATAATTGATATTGTACAATGTTTAATGGTAAGAACATGACCTAAAAGTGTGCCCAAATGCGTTTGTAGTCGGCACCACAAACCCTCCATCCAACACCAATTCATTCTCTTCATAAGAGACATTCTTCTCCTCCTCCGCCTCGATTGCTGCTCTTGATCATCATAAATCTCAGAATTTACACGAAAAAAATAATAAACAAAATGAATGGAACGAAGAGTAAGAAAAGATAGTTACCAAAATCAGGTTGGTCGATGAGGATGGTCATCCTGGCGAATCGAAAATCAAAAGCCTAACAATCTGAAACGGGAGATGAATAGAAGAAAGCAGTGGAGGCATGATTGGGGGAGAAAGAAATGGAGGTATTTATAATCGGCCGGAAAGTCCTTCCCTGAGAATTCCGAGTATGTGAGTCCTCGACTGAAATTCCGAGTGGCGGAGTCCTTGACTGAAAATGTACAACTGCCAAATAAGCAACTCAAAGAAGCGGGAATTAATTATGGATTAATTATTAGCTGTCAAACCAATTTACCATTTTATATTTTCCTAAGAAAAGAAAATGCGACATAAATATCTCTGTCCTGGATTGCACCTCCACATCGGTGCTGAGTCAGCTGTCAGTGCAGTGGACGGTTCGTAGAGAATGTGTGGGGACCGCATGACGTGGCGTCCAGGCACGGAGACAGACAGAGAGTACGTCACCGTACATCTACATGCGGTGGATCTTGCCTCTTGGACGGTAATAAGGATGGCAATGGGGCGGGTAGGGCAGTGGATTAAAGTATCATTCCCGTCTCCGAAGTCTTTTTCCGTCCCCATCACCACCCCAATTCCCATAATAATATATTGAAGATTTCCCATCTCCGTCCCCGTTGGAATTAGATCCACATACCCGCCTCGATCCCCATTAACAAATATTATTAATTTATTATACAAAAATTCTTACAAACTTAAAAAATATGATGTTAAAATCAAAACATCAAAATAATATAAGTTCGTAATTGTGATCCAAAAATATAAATACAAGTCTCGCTTAAAACGAATAACAAAAGTAAATAAAAATTTATATGTTGGCAAAAAAAAGTCCAAATATTGGCTGCTTAATAAAATTTCACAACTTACTAATTTGAACCAACAATGAACTTTACATAAATATTTATTATATTAAAAAAATATATAATAAATAATAATAATAATAATATATTTTCTAAATCATTCTTATTGGGTGGGGATGGGGATGGGGATCAAAATATCATCCCCACCCCACCCGATTTCAGAAATCGAATACTGGAGATCCTCGTCCCCGTTACCCGATATCCCCCGAATTTATCCCCCGTTAGGGTCGAATACCCAATGGATACCCTACCCGGTGAGAATTTTTGCCATCCCTAGACGATAACGTATGTAGGCCTCGCGTTGCATTTGAAATGAATATGAAATTATATGGTTTAAGATAATTGAAGTAAATCTTAAGAATGTGATGCCAATATAATTTTATTTGAAAAGATCGTGATGATAGTTACAACTTACAAGGAAAAATGATCATGATGATCGTCGTTGTACTTATTTTATCAACATTGTACTGGTGGTTGTGGAAGTTGATAATTCTTCTTCATTTTCTTCTAATTCGAGTGAAAACAGACTTTAAATCTAAACTTGTTATCTCGAAGCCTCGAAGGTATAATTGTCAAAACACTCCCTTAACTTGGTTATAATTGTTAGTTTACACTCCGAACTTGCAATTGTGAAAATTGACCTCCTGAATTTGACAAAAATTGTCAATTTACACTCCCTCCGTTAATTTTAATTTTTTTCATCCAAATGTTGGTCATGTGCTACTCATGTGAGAGGCAATATGGTCATTTTTTTTATAAAAAAATTGTTTGTTTTAAAACAAATATATATTCTATGCAAAAAAATACAAATATATATTCATAAAAAATAGTTATTTTATTTCTAAGTTATTTTTTTCTTGAGAGATTATATTCTTAACTTATCATAAATGGTTTGTTATAAAAAAAATTTGTATAAATTATTATTTATTAATTTTTTAGTATGAATTATTTATCCTCACATGAGAGATCATCTTTATTAATTTTTTTGTATGAATTTTTTTATTAATAATACATATTCATTTGTTAGACATGAAAAATGTTAGAATCGACAATTTTTGTCAAGTTCAGGGGGTCAATTTCTACAATTGTAAGTTCATAGTGCAAACTGATAATTATAGCAAAGTTCAGGGGGTATTTTGATAATTATAGCAAAGTTCAGGAGATATTTTGATAATTAAGCCTATCTCGAAAGAAATGGGTTGGTTATGTTCCAAACGAAAAACCAAACAATCATCACCGACCACTATTAGTGTTTCTAACTCGAACGGCGCAGGAAAAAGTAACATTTCTAATGTCGACTCAAATCGTGCAAGTATTTGATGTTGCGGAAACTAGCTAGTAAGATTGGTGATCATGACGTAGGTAGGACTATTTCCCATATTAATTTGATGGCTTTATGAGCATGGAATGGAAATACGTACCTGCCTACTTGCAATCACAATTGTTAAACAACATCATCGATCATGGCAGAGCCTTCTTTTTATAATTTGTTGGACACAAAACGTGCCGTGAAGGAATGATATGCCAAAACCAACACTAATTTTATGGAGATATATATCACAGCTTTTGGAGGGGTTCAACTGCATCCAGTTATGGCGATACTAATGAAGCGCCACGGCGAATCCAATTATATATAAGCTAGTGGTAGCAAGTGTTGGAAATTCTCGAGCTGTTATTTGCTGCAGGAATGGTGTGGCTAAACAACTAACTATCATTTGGTATCAAGTCGTATCAACTAGCTCCAAATCATGCATTAGTTTTGAGGCTGATGTTTCGGTGGAGATGATAGATGATGAAATTAACTTCCTCTATGGAAAGTGATGCCCATTAACCAACGACTTGTGAATGAACGTACTCGATCAAACAATTTTCTGTACGTGTAGTGGTTAGATTTCGATGAATGTAAATAACCATACATCAATTGTTTCTCAGCTGAAGATTGGTGAATAAATAAATTTTGTTTTCAAAATGTTAAGAGGCAAAGGAAAAAATAAAAAATAAAAAATGGGGCTACTTTTCTTTCGCGGGATAACCTACCATTCAAACCCGATTTGAAAAAATGAGTAAAACCTACCAGTCAAGAACAGGTTGACACAGACCAGTAGAGGGTGAACAAGTGGCTTTCTTCCATCATATAGTCCACCATCTTAACCCCATCGATCTAATCTCTTGAGATTCCACTTTCCTTCCATTCTTGTTCAATCTAGTTTCCGGTGCCAATCCAGGAGGCGAAGTTTATAGGGAATTTAAGAGAAAGGAACATCAAGTCTTCAAACACGGTATGCTTCCTCTGGCCTGTATATACTTCTTACGATACTTTCTGGATTTCATTTATTACAAAGCATAGAATTTGCCAACATCATGGTTGAAATCACATCCCAATCTCCTAACACACGCCTGTGCACATACTACAATCCACGCCATAAAACGCAGGATACTCGTTTTTTTCTATTCAGATATAGACATAAAAACACCACAATGTTGTGAAAACACTAGCAACGATAGAGATGTTATCGATTACTTCTATATCAAACATACAGAAGATACATTTTTTTGGGGTCCCCTTTTCATGGAGTAATCACTCAAGTTTCAGACACTGTTAAAACAAAGCACCAATCGTATGATCGATTTGAAGACAGACATCCAAAATAAAAACACCATGATACTAACTTATATGACAATTCTTAAAAGGTCATTTCTTTTCAACAAATCTACAACCCCTGCTGAGAACAAATACTCCCCAATACAACAGTTCCTCAAAGCACAGAATGGTCAACTTTCACTCGACCCTTCATGTTTCATTGTCCTCAAAGATAGATAAGTATCTCAAAGTCGCTGTATTCGTAACTGCCTCACCCTTGGTTGCTTTTATCACATGTTTCACCACCCTCAGCGAATAGGATGATATTGTGTGATCCCACGCTTTGGAGGCAACTTCCTCAAAATGAAAAGAACCAACGAAGAAGGCAATATCTCCACCAACTGCAAAGAAAGCAGAAGGAAAATTTCAAGGACTAAATTTTAAACTCCAATTAAGCTGAAGCTTACTTGCCAAAAAAAACCTGAAGCTTAATGAACCAAAGAAGCTACTTTAGCCAAACAAAATTGTAAATCAAATCCTTACCAGGTAATATATTAAGTTTAGAATTGGGTGATTCAAAACATCAAGATCTACCGCCTTGTCGAATGCACACAAGCACATCTGTAGCACAAGGGTGACTTAAGTGAGGAAATCATAAATCAAATGCAACAATACAGCTTGGGCTTTAAGGTTGTTCGAAATGAATAGCCTGAAGTCTATTGGATGGACTATTGGAACAACATCCAAAGTAAATTATTTGGTAATATACTTGTACTATGGTATATAGATGCAAAAACAAAACTGACCATATATATGGTTTTGATCGTTTAAATCCTTGACATGCTTAAAGACATAAAGTTCAAGAGGTAGCGTAGATGAACTCCAAAAAATTCAAACAGACTCACCATTACGCATCTGACAAGGAAACACGTAAAACATATGGTTGTCACATAGCCAACCTGTCAAAACCAAAAGGCAGAAAACAAATTAAAAAACAAGTACACCCAAAGAACTATTACAGGTTCTTTAGAAGAACAGAAAAGAAAATTCTGAAGAATGTAGTTACCTCCTGCAGCTTCTTACGTCTTCCTTTTGACTCCACAGGGAATCTCTGCAACATCAAAAATAGTCTGCCAGGAACAACAGCAGAAAGATTGCCCAAACGTAAGTGTTATGTCAAAATACATTTATACACGCCAAGCCCTTTATTGGATGTCTAAATAAAAAAATTGAATGACCTTTATAGGTATAGCGGCTGCCAAGTGACCTTAGTGGAAAGTTTCTATTAAGTGAACATAATTTCTTTTTCTGCCTAAGATGAGATATTATGATTGGACTGAAGTTGGGGCCCAATCGAGGGTGAGAATTTGGGATCCCCAGGCAACCTCAAAACCATACTCCCTGAGTGAAGCATTGCTAATAGATCACTTCAATGAATCATACGACAACCATAGCCAAAATAGAGAACCCATAGCCAATCACCTAACCTTTTCCCTTTCTTTTAGAGACTTGTCAACAACCACTTATTAGAACATTAAGTATCATACTTAATTTTTTTTACCACAATATCACTGTTCAAAATAGCTTTTGGAACCAAAAAAACAATAACATGCATACATAGGGAGCAACCTTACCCAAAAGCTAAATCAGTGACCTGAATATTACTTTTATATCAATCTCCAATTGATCTTAAACTAATTAAATGCTTTAATTTAACCCAATAATGTGTGCACTCAAAACTTCCCTCCAACAAAAAATTCTTCCTAATTATTAAGAAAGAATAACTATATAACAAGTTTTCTTGATTTCCCTATAAATGTGTTGTTCTCTTTACTTGGAAATAATGATTAGAAGTGGACTCATCATCCATGGAAGGGATTGCTAGGAGGAAACTCGTGGGAATAGTAATGGGGGTAATGACTATCGCTGTATTGATTTTATCAGTGTCAGTGGTGCTTGGGGAAGCTGATGATTACCCTCTTCATTTCCATCCACATCCCCCCAAATTCTCTTTTTCACTTGCTTTTAATTCTAGTGAAGACTCAAAACTTACAAATATTGTCCTTACAACATTCATGAAAGGTAGCCGTGAAATCTTCCACTGGCTTTAGTATAAAGTTGGAAGTTCCAGCCAAACAAATAGGGTAGGAGTCGGCAAATAATCGTCATCATCATATATTCCGACCAAAGAAATAGTTTCACCGTCTATAGATATTCCCAACTCCCAAACAGACAAGATTTAGACATCAAATGACTCGGATAATTTAAGAGTAACATATGGCTTCCACTTGGTAAAGGGAGCAGGACAGCCTACTTTGGAAGACTGTTGTTGTTGCAGAGACTAGGAAGAATGGTGAGCATAATGTAGGATTGTTTGCTATATTTGATGGCTTTATGGGCACTAAAGTTCCTGAATATGTGCAGTCTCATTTGTTTAACAATATCATACTATAGCCAACTTTTGTGATAGACACAAAGTATGCAGTGAGGGAAGGCCCAAAACCAATACCAAAATATTGGAAATATCAGAGTTTTAGGAGGGTTCAACAGCAGTTACAGCCATACTGATGGACCACCATGGAAAGTCAAATTATGAGCTGGTTGTAACCAATGTTGGAAATTCTTGGGCCGTTATCTGCTGCAAGAAAGGTGTGGCTAAACAACTATCTGTTGACCATGAAGATCAACGTCGTACAGAATTATTGAAAGTAACGAGGTCATTTGGTATCAAGGGCTTGCAACCATATATCAGTTGCGAACCCTACGTGGTGGTAGATATGATAGATAATGAAACAGAGTTCCTTGTGTTGGCAAGTCATCCACTATGGGAGGAGCTGATGTCCAACCAATATGTTGTGAATTCCATTAGACAAATAGAGAATGCCCAGGAGGCAGCAGAGCACCTTACTCAACTGGCACTCAATATGCGGATCTATCAACCCTATAACGATATTTCATGTGTTGTTGTAAGATTTCGGTGAATGCAAACAACACATAATACAATCTGTTTGTTTTTTTCATATTTTCCTTTAATTATTTTAGACCAATAACCATGAATGTCATTCTTCATGCACAACATTTGTGTACCGGACTAAAAGACAGATGTTTAAACAGGATTGAAAAGCTACACTGATCAATGAAGAAAGGTAGACACTGATCCGAAGCCTGGAGACAGAGCCAATGAAGGGGTAGACCAGATAACAAAACAAGTGACAAGATGACACAGCTATGTAATAATACATTACATTATGTGAGCAAGAATATTACCTACTAACCCTGCTGTTAGTCCACAGTTTCTGCGGCTTAGATGTTGGTCATTTAGAATCAGAAATGGTACGAATTGGATCAACATCTAAGCTTAAGTGATCCCAGTGAATTCCAATTTGTGCTCTTGTTCCATTTTTTCCCTTTTCATTTGAGATAGTTTTGCAATTGTACATTTTTTATTTTAGAATGTTATTCTTTTATATCTTTTTCATGTTATTCTTTTATATATTTTCAAAAGAAAAAACAATGCAGCAGACTACCAAATGCAGAGTGTTTACCTTCCACCATACAGAAGAAATCCAAGGGCTGCAAATAAGGAGACACCTGCAGGAATATGTATTAGAATATCAGATCGTGAAGATATACTACAAAGCCTTATAAATCATATGTGGTTAGTGAGGGAAATACCTGCAAAGAACATTTTAGATAAGATGATCACAACTGGGATAGGCTTCCACCATAATATCAACCACATAGAAATCTGTAACAGTTGAAACAAAACAATAAAGATTATTCAATTGATATCACTATTATTGCCGATATATAAATAAGTACCTCCTAAATGAGCCTGTTATATAACTAAAGAGAAAATAGAGACACGCCATGATTTAGATGAACTTTCAATATTCCAAAACAATTAAGGTCAAGTGAAACAAAATCATAACGTGAAGACACATATTTACTGAGTCAATTAAAAGAACCTTGGGAAAAGGTCAACTACATCCATGTGCCTGCAGAAGCAGTCTTTCTTGCAATTGTAACATTATCACACACGAAGATGACAAGGAGACTAATGCTACCCTTTTCCGTTGCTATCGCTTACTTTCCCCATATACTTGCACGATGAAAAGGAAAGACACCTGACTAATTCTATATCCAATCATCCCATTTATTAAGTCCCTCAATGCAAGAAAGATAATAGCATCAAGATACACAGGCCTATTGATAAACCTAATCATCAGGCAGAACCCGTTGGATGCTGTCAGTCAACTGTAGTGAAAGCTTGAACAGACAACTGTGATATAACAAATTCATCGTCCCATTACCAGTTGTTACTTCCTCTCCTTATAACATCCAATAAACAAATTGGCTATATCCCTTGGGTTGCTTCCAGTCAACTAAAGGTCAAAGCATAAACAAACCATGAAATCCTAACCTGCCACTCCAGTCCAAAACCTTTTCGCTTCCCAAATTTAGTATCTTTTGCCAATTAGTTTATCCTTCTCTAAGCCTACTGTCCACTGACTCCCATCAAATAGACAATTGACATCTGGTTACATGTATATCTGTATAACATTAATTTACATCAACAAAAGGTTTAAGACCCTATTCATGAGAAAGTGATATGTGACTAT
The DNA here is from genome assembly GCA_030142095.1 of Rubus idaeus. Taxonomy (NCBI): domain Eukaryota; kingdom Viridiplantae; phylum Streptophyta; class Magnoliopsida; order Rosales; family Rosaceae; genus Rubus; species Rubus idaeus. Next base: position 34,850,228 of record CM057968.1, on the reverse strand, counting down.
ATATGGAAAGTTCCTTTAGAAAGTAGAAACCCCACAGTTGGAATCTTCATGCATGTCTTTATTACACAATCATTCTACTTGATTCACTTCCTAAATCTCTCTTATAGTCTGCAAAAATTGCAGCCATAGGATCAACAAATTCTATACATGGAATGAAGAGAAACGATTAAGTGATATGGGAGAAAGAAAAATAAGCTGCACACTACAAAGTTGTAATGCCTTTTCAGAAAACATGACTTGCTTCCCCGTAGTTAAAGCTCCTTTTTGCCTGAACTAAAGTGAAACAGTGGATCAGAAATTTTCACCTGAACTACATAAACCGCAGCATTAATTGTAAAGAAGCTCGGCCTCAGTCCATCTGTAGAAACAGCACGTGCCTGTTCAATGAAAACATTAGGGTCATAATAAAAGTTCCTCATTCCTAGCCAAAGAAAAAAGGAAGAAGAAGGATAATGCACACTACTTCAGATGAAATATAACCTGATAGTAAATTTCTGCCCAGAACAGAACCAGAAGTGCGTAAGTTGTGAAGAAAGCCAGACTCGGCATATCAAGCAATACATGTTGGAGAATCTAACAAGCAAAACCCAAACAAGCCACGCATTAGCAGTTACTAACACCAATTAAATATACGAAAATTACACCAATTATATCAAATCCAACCCCTGGATGCAGCTTCTGTACTTGCCGGCGGAATATAAACACTGCTGCTCGAACTACAACACCAAACAACAGAAGAGTGAATATATATATATATATCTTGCACCCAACACAAATTATCACCAAACTAAAATTACAAAAACAAAAACTTGAAAATTACAAACCTGCATTGACAACGAAGTTGAGAAAGTGGAAGACCTTCTGCGTGGTCCAACCGTACTCCGGCACTCGCACTTGTATCCGAACCAATTGAACCTAATAATGACCAAATTTTATACCTCCATTAAAACTGATCACACGCGACTCAAAAAGAACAAATCGAATTCCGGTGAACAAATTAGAACACAGAGAGAGAGAGAAAGAAAGAGACGTAATGATTACCAGGGCAACGACGGCGACGAGAGCGTAGAGAATGGCGAGGCCGTGAAAGATTCGGTCTTGCCAAAGCGTGGAGGCATTGATGTCGTGCCACCAACTCGATGAGTCTCTGAGATTGTATGCTATCACCGCCGCCGCCGACTCCACCATACCTACGCTGCTACGCCCCATCCAAATCCCACCGCGGATTTTCTAATTCTGTGATGATTACGTAATCAGTGATTTTCACATTTATCTACGGCTGGCTTTCTCTGAATTCTTCCGACCGACCGAAGAGGTTGATTGGAGATTGCAACCGCGAGAAGACGAAGAAAGAGACAATCAAATCCAAGCTCGAAGTTTATTGCTTTCTTTCTTTCTTTTTTCTTTTTTTTCTTTCTTGTTGTTTCTGTTATTTTATTTTTATTTTTCGTTATTTTTTTCTTTTCCGCGATACTGGAAAATTCCAATTCGGCCGGCTAAATAGGAGAGAGCCCGAAGCGAATATGTGTGGGTTGTTGGGCTTCTTTTATCATTAATGGGCTGCGTAATTATAAATCAATTATGACATGGTCCTTATCCAACACTTGTGTCTCTTCTTTTGTGTTACACGCGTCCGCTCATTCTATTCTATCAAGAAAGAATGTATAGACTTGCACACTTGACACTAACATGCTAGTGGCATTTAATGGGCTATCTCGAAGATTTAGCGAGTATTTTTAAATCAACGGTTGTATTGGAGGAATTTTTTCATGAATAAATTTATCAGAAGTGAATTCATCGGATAGGTTGGGTTGCTATTGTTAGCATAGATTATATAGTTTGATAGTAACTGATGATAACTTTTAGGAAAATGTTAATAACACACCCTATTAATAACTTCCTAACTTCTATCATATTCTCGAATATTTCATTGATCAAATTTTCCTATACTTGTATTTTAGTTTCACCAAATCAAATAACAAAAATATAAAAGACAACTAGCATGACAAAAAATTTCCTGTCTTTTGTTTATAAGCTTTGAAGCTCTTAAAAAAGAAAAACAGGGTATGTTAAAAACGGTAAACACTTGTCATAATTGCAAGTGTGTGTGCAATAATCAAGGGCGAATTGGGCAGAGCATGAGACCACAAGTATATGAAGCTTAACGGGAGCGAATGACTTTACATATAAACGAAGTTTTGGGGGGCATGTGGCCTTGGCGTTTCTAACTATATTTAATATTGTTTTATGACTAAGTTTAGGTGTCACATGCATAAAATAATCATGAATTGATGGGTTTGAATGGTCAAAAGAGTAACTAAAGGATCATCTTAAATGAATGTGGGTCTCATACTCATTTAGTCATTATAGTTTTCATGATCGAAGTCCTTTTTTGATCTAAAAGAATGTTTTTGTATTCAATGCATGCATATCCACCAAGTGAGAACCCCCTCCCACGCTCTTGCTTTGTTTAATTTACAGACCGTGAAATATTTCAGCAATAATGTCATAGCTTTAAAGAAGGTCTTCAATGTGGAGCAGTCAAGGAATAGAATAGATTCATACACTGGGATCACGGAGAGAGTCCCAAACCCATACCGAAAATTGATGAAGATAATAAGGATCCAATGAGCTTTGGCCGAATTAGTTAGAGTTTTACCTTATATTATGTGAATGTCACCCAAATAAAGCAAGCTGCTACTTTCTGCTTCTGGGTCCTATGCATTTTGTCTGTCAAAATAAATAAGAGAGAGAGAGAGAGACCTGACTTTCTTCACTGTGTTTTGCGTACCACACTGACTAGTGAAAGCTCAAAATAGGAAAAACTCAGTAACTCACTCACGCATGACTGAGATTGACAGAGATTGAGTGAAATTTCTAGCACTCGAGCTTTTTGCATGATGTACACGCCAAAATTATAGCTCTCTAAATTCTAATCAATAAGGAGAAGAAAATCCCAGATGCTATCACAGACCAATTCCATGGATTACGAAAGGATCCAAAAGCCTCAGGTGCCTTTTCTTGTTCTTCTTCGCATAACGTGTTCATTTCATCTTCTTTTACTTCCTCCTTTGCTTCTTCTACATAATGTGTTCATTTCATCCATATTTTACTTCCTCTTAGTACAAATGTGTTGGTCTTCTATATGCAAATTACGAAACGAGCATCGCTTTCAAAATTTGTCTCTTTCCTTTACTTCAAGTGTGTGAAAGTCCCAACCTTTTTTTATCTGTCAATTTCCAGACCCACATTCTGGCTCAAAGTTAGCATCTTTCTCTTGGGTTTTTGGGTATAAACCCAGGTACCCATTTCAAGAGTGTTGTTTTAATTGTGAATTTTGAAAGTGCAGGTTGGTGGTGGTGGGGGATTTTCACCTGGGAAGTTGAGGATTATGCTATTGGGAGTAGAGAAGAAGAGGAAGGAACAGGAAGGTTCTGAATCAACTTTCAATTTGAGATCTCAAGCTTCTGACTCTGAAGGAACTGGTTGGTTCTTCTTCCTTTTGATTTTTAAATGGTGATTGTTTGTTCCTGTAGAAGCTGGCTTTTGAATCCGATATGATCTCTTATTCTCTGATTAAGCCACTGGATCACGGCTGATTCCATACAACAGATGGTAGTTGAAGTTGATATCTTGATTTCTGTTTATTTCTCTTGAGTAACCAAAAGCAGCACTGATTGTATTTGTACTAGTCTAGTAAATGTGAAACTATGTCATTTGGCAATTGGGTGCTGCAAAAGATCAACTCTTTCTATTGAAGAATTGAGATGTTTTACTAAATTGGGTTAAATCTTTTGTTACAGGTGGTGGAGGTGGTGCTGATAACTGCAAAGATGTAGATGTTGTGACTGTTCATCCTGAATGCTCAACTTCAACTGCTGCTGATTCTTCAGGCTCAGAGATGATTAGTGACCGTAGGTTGAATGATAATGCAATGATTAATTCCAGAGCTAGGAACCAAGAAGACCCATCTTTAGATTATGATAGTGGACATGATGCAATGAGTGTGTCCTCATCCATCTTTGAGTTTCAGAAGTCAGAACGGGGCACACAAAGACTGCCTCTTGCTCCTTTCTCCAAACCAGCACCATCCAAATGGGATGATGCTCAGAAGTGGATAGCAAGTCCAACTTGGAACCGACCGAAGAGTGGGCAGGCTCAAATGCAGGGTGGGCAAGGAGTTGGATCGCGAAAGGCAGGCAACCTTGGTATTGGGAGTCGCCAACCGATGACAAAGGTTGTTGTTGAAGTTCCAGATCCAAAAGGAGCTAACTTTGAAGAGCCAGATACGAAACGGATCGACACAAATCAAGTTAAGATGGAAAGTGGGGGGCAGAAGTTTGTTAGCTGGGAGGCTGACCCATACCCCATTGCTGATTTGTATGGGAAGCCTGTGCTCATGATCGAAAACTCTGTTGGAGAGTCAGCAAGTAAGAATCTGTTTTTTTTCTTCTTAGATTTATTGTTTCATGACTGCATCATTTGCTACAGAATAAGATTTTCAGCACTGCAATTAAGCTAGTCAGATATATAATGTATCATGTGTTCTAAAATGTGTTAATACTTTCAGTACTATTTATCAATGCTTGAACATGTTAAGGATCAGTCACTTTGGTTCAAATTTTGGCTATTACCATTTTATAACAGAAAGCTTTATCTATACTTCAAGGGAATATGAGTAGATGCTCATCATGTCCTTACTGGTGTCTGGGATGGAAAATGATTTCAAGGACAACCATGATTTAATGTCGTGATGTAATGTCAGGTTTCAGCTTCTGGTTGTATAATGTTTCAGTGCTGCTAGCAATGAAAGGTCTTAGGTAGCGTACATGTTGACACGAACAGTGGTAAAAACTGAAACCTTTTCTGCAGGATGTTATTTATGCTGCAGTTTGGTAGAAAGAGGTATCTAGGAAGACTGATGAAAATTGGGCCATTGAGACCAAAACTATGGGTATTGATCAAGGATAAGTTAATATATCATCAGATGTACAGTTAGGGTGGCAGCAGGGACTGAGGTGCTTGAAAATATTAATAAAGTCTTGTTATTGCTTGGTATTCTGATATCTAAAAAGGTGTGTCTGATCTACTTATTAGTAGAAAAATTGCTTAACTGAAAATGCTACCCATACAATCCAGGTGTAATCTGTACTGATTTTTGTTTTTTGTTTTTGCTGTGTGGTGCCTTGTTTCTCAATTAAATTAATTTTCGTGGGGAATGCTATACAAAGTGAACTTTAGTCAAGAATTTGGAACTTACGTAGCTCTACAACACTAAAATTTGCATATGATTTTTGCAGTTAATCTTAGCCGGCTTGATTCTTCTGGAGCCTTCCATGGCACGACAACATTTCTTCCTCCACCTTCAACGGCAAGGTCTGTGTCAATGAGAGATATGGGTACAGAGATGACACCTATTGCTAGCCAGGAACCTTCCAGGACTGGAACTCCTGTGGGGGCAACAACACCAATTCGTAGTCCAACTAATTCAAGGCCATCAACTCCTAGCAGAGCTGCACAAGCTTCTCTGACTGTTCCATCTATTGACCACCTAGATCCTAACAAGGAGTTGTCTGAAAAGGAGAAAACGAGGAGAGAGATAATGGCTCTTGGGACACAGCTAGGTAAGATGAATATTGCTGCCTGGGCTAGCAAAGAAGAGGATAAAGATGCATCAACATCAGTGAAAACTGTACCAGCAGAACAACTAGCTAAAAGTATTATTGAGACACGTGCAGCAGCATGGGAGGAGGCTGAGAAAGCCAAGTATTTGGCTAGGTTAGTGAATTCATGCCCTTAGTATTTTCTTCACTTATTGCCATTTTGATACCCCTAGAATACTGAATGTAGCGTTCTTACTTATCTTTGTCTAGATTTCTATAGACACAGATAGATAAAGCTTTAAAAGTATACTATTCTAGGCGTCCTGAAGTTGCAAATACTCTGAAGGCCGAAGAAGGTCAATGATAGGAGATGGAATTCTGACACATATTAACAATAGAAGTATACCAAGGCAATTTTACATATTAATGAGATGTTGACCTTTAAGTGAGGAAATGATAGATGAAATGAATTCTAGAGACTCCTACAATTGTACCTTGATGTTGGTTTATGAAGTTCTATCTTACAATTTGTGCTGTGATCACAACTGCAATTATCCAGGTTCAAACGTGAAGAGATGAAAATTCAAGCGTGGGAAAATCATCAGAAAGCAAAAACAGAAGCTGAGATGAGGAAAGTTGAGGTATTTTATACATGCCCCTGTCTTTGTTGAGAGTTGAGACGACTTAAAAATGAAAAGTATGCTTAGCCGTCTATCACGATCGCGTAGTTATTCAATGTGCATCACATAGGACACTAAACGAGTGTAAAGTCTGTAGAACAGGTTTTCGTCATATAATTAAAGAGATCAGCTTCAGAGACTTGTTAGTAAACTCGAAAACTTCTAATCGATGGAGTCTCTTGGTTTATTGAAACTGACAGCTGCTGTTTCCAGGTAGAGATTGAAAGGATAAGGGGACGTGCGCACAGTAAGCTAATGAATAAGTTGGCAGCTGCAAGGCATAAGGCTCAAGAAAAGCGAGATGCAGCTGAGGTCAGGAGAAACCAGCAAGCTTGCAAAACGGAGCAACAAGCAGAGTACATTCGCAGAACTGGCCGCATCCCTTGCACGTTTTCTTGTTGGGGTTGGTGCTCTTGATGTTCGAATCACTTTCTACCGTGGAGGCCTTTTGTCTGAATTTCTGTTAATCGCATATATGTATGTCCATGCTCATACGTACATGAGCACAGAAAGATGTCCAGCCCTCCTGTAGAAACCTAAAAGACTTGATTTGGCTAAGTAAGCCTATAAAAATAGCTACTACTTTTCATTTTGCAGACTATTGGCCATTCACATTAAGAATGTTTGAACGGAACTTTCAAAAAAAAAAAAAAAGACTGTTCTGTTCTCTGAGAGATGTGTAATGCGTCCTCCCATTCTTCTTTTGACAAATTTGGAAACTGAGAAAGAAAGAACAATATTTAGAACCGTTGCAGTTTTTAGTACTTTTACAAAGAGATGGGTTGCACAACTTTGCCGTAGGTAATAAAAAGTGAAAAACAAAAGCAAGGCCTTTCTATTAAGAACTTGCTCTAAGAGGACTCGGGTCGGGTCGGGTAGGCCTTTTCTATTCAGTCTATTCACTCCCCCTCAGTCCATCCTCAAAGGCCCCCTCCCCCCCCCCCCCCCCCCCCCCCCCCCCCTTACCCCCCCACCCCCCCCCCCCCCCAACAACCAACCCCCCCCCCTCTCCCTTCCCCCCCCCCCCCCCCCCCCCCCCCAAAAAAAAAAAACCCCCCCCCCCCCCCAAAAAAAGGGGGGAAGGTTTGGGCCCCCCCCCTTTGGGGGGGGGGGGACCGAGTCCATCCTCAAAGACCTTAAACCCTGAAAGATTCATTCATTTTCTTCTTCCAGCCCTAATAAGCCACACGACCTATGAATGCGTTTACTTCATATTCATCTTCATACACGCGGAAGCCCCAACTCTGTGAAAATGAAGCTCACTGAAGAAGGCGGTCTTGGTTTCTTCTTCTCCAAGATGCTGCTATTTCTTCGCAATCTCTTCCACACAAGTTGCAGAGTCTCCTCCCATCGAGTAAGACCTAAATACCCAACATCTAATTCCTGTTTTCTCAATGTATCATCATCGCATGGTTCCCTTATAGCTTGCCCTTTGGTTTGGTTCACCAGTTTCTTCTGTATTATTCGCTTCCCCTTTGTCACTAAATCCAATCCCGATTCGTTTCTCGAAAATTTAAATACAGAATCTTTGAGTCGAATTATTCAGCAAGACTATTGGGACGATCCCAGAGTTGCTGACATGTTTGGTTCGGCATTAGCGCCTATTTGGGTGTCCAAGGTTTTGGTGGAACTTAAAAAAGATCCCAACTTGGCTTTGAAATTGTTCAAATGGGCTAAAACCCGAACTGGGTTTTGCCACACTACCGAGTCTTATTGTATTTTGGTTCACATACTTTTTGTTGGTAGAATGTATACTGATGCTCATGAGATTATTAGAGAGTTGGTGTTGTTGAGCCGGGCATTGCCGGGTTTTGATGTGTTTGATGTGCTGTGGGAGACCAGGAATGTTTGTCGTCCAGGATTCGGAGTGTTTGATGCCTTGTTTAGTGTTTTGGTTGAGTTGGGAATGCTTGAGAAAGCAAGTGAGTGTTTCTTGAGGATGAGGAAGTGTAGAGTTTTGCCAAAAGTCCGATCTTGTAATGCCCTTTTGCACGGGCTTTCAAAGTCAGGGAAGGGGAATTTGTCAAGGAAGTTTTTTAAGGATATGCTTGGGGCTGGGATTTCCCCTTCAGTTTTCTCATACAATATAATGATTGGATATACGTGCAAAGAAGGCGATTTGGAAACTGCTAGATGCTTGCTTGCACAAATGAAACAGTTGGGTCTTACACCTGATACTGTGACATATAATTCTCTTATTGATGGATATGGAAAGGTTGGACTACTAGATGATTCCGTTTGCATATTTGAAGAAATGAAGGATGCAGGTTGTGAACCTGATCTAATAACGTTCAATGCCTTGATTAATTGTTTTTGTAAATTTGAAAAAATGCCTCAAGCTTTCAAATTTCTCTGCGAGATGATGAATAATGGGTTGAAACCGAATGTCATTACGTATAGTACATTGATTGATGCCTTCTGCAAGGAAGGCATGATGAAAGAGGCAATTAAGATTTTTATAGACATGAAACGAGTTGGTCTTTCACCCAATGAGTTCACCTATACTTCTTTGATTGATGCAAGTTGTAAAGCTGGAAATTTGAGCGAAGCACTGAAGCTCAGAAATGAGATGTTAGAGGCAGGAGTTAGCTTGAACATTGTAACTTATACGGCTCTACTGGATGGGCTGTGTGAAGATGGGAAGATAGAGGAAGCAGAAGAAGTTTTTAGGGAAGTGCTAAAGTCTGGGATAATTCCTAACCAGGAAATATGTACTGCCCTTGTTCATGGGTATGTTAAGGCTAAGAGGATGGAGAATGCTACAGAATTTTTGAAGGAAACCAAGGGGAAAGGCTTTAAACCAGATTTGTTACTTTATGGAACCATCATTTGGGTCCTTTGCTCTCAAAATAAGGTCGAAGAGGCTGAGCTTGTAATCAGTGAAATCAAGGGTTGTGGTTTAACTGCAAATCATTTCATTTATACAACACTTATGAATGCTTATTTCAAGAGGGGAAACACCAAGGAGGCACTCAAGGTTTTACAACAAATGCTGGACAGTGATATTGAGGTCAGTGTTGTAACATATTGTGCACTAATTGATGGTTTGTGCAAAAAGGGGTTGCTCCAAGAGGCCATTAATTATTTTAGGACGATGTCTGACATTGGTTTGCAACCCAATGTTGCTGTTTTTACAGCCTTAATTGATGGTCTTTGTAAAAGTAATTGTATTGAAGCAGCTAAGGAGCTGTTTAATGAAATGCTAGAGAAGGGTATGATTCCAGATAAAGCTGCTTACACCGCTCTAATTGATGGAAACTTAAAGCATGGAAATCTTGAGGAAGCTTTAAGCATGCACAGGAGAATGAAAGAAATGGGTGTGGAGCTTGATCTGCATGCATATACTTCCTTGATTTGGGGGCTTTCTCACCTTGGTCAGATGCAACAAGCAAAAGCATTCCTCGATGAGATGATTGGGAAGGGTATACTTCCTGACGAGATTCTTATTGTTTGTCTTGTAAGAAAATACTATGAGCTAGGGAATGTGGATGAAGCCATCAAGTTGCAGATTGAATGGCAAAACAGGGGTCTAAGAACTGGAACTTGTGATTATGTGGTTCCTAATGCAAGAGCTTGAGAGAGGCTAATTGATCGACCATCCTCGGTTGGTTGATGTGTTGAGTATCTTCTTGATGGTCTAACGAGGCAAACTCTGCTACTTTCAAATCCTTAACGTTTTCCGGGGTGAGATTTTGTTTCCTATCCAGGTGTTTCATTTATTAAACGAGTGAGTATTAATTTTGAATAATGAGATAAAACTAATTATGTTTACATTTTCTTCTCATCTTCAAGCTGTGGTTATCCTGGACTGCTGTAAAACATGGCAGCTGGAATTTATGAAAGTATGTCAGGGCTAACCATGTAGTCAGCTGTGCTAGAACAATTGTCCATAGCAAGGAAATGATTGACCCAACTCAGTTGAACTGGAACTGAATGATGCTTTCAACCAGCTAGGTAACTGAAGCATCTTCACCCAATTGACCAGCTTCGCACCAAACATGCATGAATCTTAACACTAGCAAGGTTTTAATTTCACTCTACATCTTATTATTTTGATATTCCTACCCATGATATTATGCGTAGATTCTCAAGTAGCTAAATAAAGCCTCCAGTGCATTTTGGTGGGAAAACTGGGCTTCATTAATTTGCGTTGGAGTTCAATTATTTGGTGTGATAAGCTTTGGATACATTATCTTTGTACATGAAAGAATTAGCTTAAGAGTTAATTATATATTATCTGTTGTTTAAGTACTATCTAATTAAACAATGGTACAGACGGCAGGCAGCAGTGATGACAGCAACGGAGCTGGCAGCGACAGTGTTGGTGTTGCATGGCGGCCGCAGTATCAGCTATGACGTTGTGGCCAGGGCTGGCCTTGGCGAGAACAGTGGTGATGGAAGTGCGGTGGTATTTTGCGTGGTCGTGGCATGGTGGGTTTAATTTGATGGTCCGTCGACGCCCCACTCAATACCTTGATTGGTTCTTGGTTTAATTTGATCGATGAACTCTACATTTTTCCCTTGCAATGCTTATCTGCTATTTAATTTGATGCTTTCTCATCGGATTCGAGCTGATTCTAGCTGCTATCTTGCTTCTATTGTACTGATCGATGAATTATGAATATGTCAAAAGATTCTTTGAAGAGATTCCATGCCATTTCTTAATGCTTTGATCTACTTGTGACATTAAATTAGACTGCTTAGGCTTTTTCGGCATAGGTAAAGTGGTAAACTTGCCCCTTCATTGATCGATCAACGTTGAAACAGCTAAGGTTGGATCCGTCATCTCCTCGCATTGTCACATTTGTAACTTTAGAATATGAAAAATCCAGAACCAGAGCCATCAATATTGTCACTTACATGTCCTAGCAAGTTCAAAGAATAATCTGACTCATAAAAGGTACGTTGTATTTTTTTACATAAAATCGTGGGTTATAGCACATAATTTTTTGGCCAAAATTGCATTTTTCTATTATCGTTCCAAAATCTTTTCACACTCAAATGATGTTTTTTAAGGGCTTCTAGAATTGACGGAAAGAAAGAATATAGATTCATTTATTTTTTAAGGTTTTTCAAAGTCGGAAAACTAGAAAAATCATAAAAAAATAAACGATTCTAAATTTTCGAATTCTATCAATTGGAACGACTTTTAAAAAACATGTGTTACTAATGGTAAAATTTTAATTTTTTTAATTTTTTTACCAAAACCAATGTTTTTCACCTAAAACCGTGGGTTATAGCACACGATTTTTTTGCCAAAATTGCATATTCATATTTTCGTTCCAAAAATTTTTAACACTGAAATCATGATTTTTAAGGACTTCTCGAATTGACATAATGAAAAAATATCGATTAATGTATTTTTTTACGATTTTTCAAAGTCGAAAAACTAAAAAAATCATAAAAAATAAATGAGTCTAATTTTTTCGAGTTCTATCAATTGGAACGTCTTTTTAAAAAACATGTGTTACCAATGGTAAAGTTTTGAGAAATTTTTATTTTTTTGTCGAAATTACGATTTTTCACCTAAAATCGTGGATTAAAAAAAATTATTTATGAACTGTTTAAAACCATTCATCTTTGAGATCATATTTTCTCTATAATTTTTTTTTTTACAAAGGAGGCCCAAAGGGCCTAGGAAAGAAAAAAAGAAAAAAGAGAAACTAACTACTTAAGGAATTGAAATCCCCAGTTATGGTGCGTTCCACCCTAGCAATATCATCAAGAACAGCAGGGATGATATGAGCTGGGGGATGTCTAAAAAAAAATCTTTGAGATGATAGCAAAAAAGAAAGTAACAAATTATAGAAATACAAAAAAGGTACTATTATAGAAATACACGAAAGGTATTTACATAATTAGCATGGTACTGTCAACTCTGTGAGTACTTCTCTTCAATTAGACAATAGAAATTTAATTAAGAATTTAATCGACTTGACACCATTATCATATCAATAACTCGCAACTAATTGTACCATTGTTTATTATTATTATTATTATTATTATTATTATTATTTTTTAGGAAAATATAATCATCCCATTAACAAAGGACAATCAAACAAGTGAAATTCAACATTTGTTATAATTAACATCATTTTCATGGAATTCAACAAAAACCAAGAGTTAGATAGCCTCCACAAATGAAATCTCAGAGAAAACCTCATTATCACTAAAATGGCATCTTGCAACAAGGTACTCTTAGCTTGCTTAAGAATGCAGGGGCAGCTGAAATAGCGTGATAATTCTACGCATCTATTCTAAGTTCAAAGTTCCTAACCAACTATGTCTGGAGAGGCTAAAACAAAATTGCATCATGTTCAAAACTACACCATATGATCGTACTATCCTCACTGTACATGCATCTACATAGGTAACCAACTCTCTTCCCTATAGTAACCACACATAAACTAAGGTATCAAAAATGTGGAGTAACTAACCAGCAATTGAAATTAAGCAGAGAGCAATCATTAATTCCACTTCATTTCACCAAGAAAATGATATTGGGGGTGGATCATATCAGTACTAGGTTTCATGAATTGAATTTTATGAGTGTTCAAGGGAATTGCATTTTTTTTTATATGGTTCTGTTAGTGAATATCATAGAAATTTTATTTGATACATTCACACAGATCGCATTTGCTGCTGTTTGTACATGCAGTTGTGTCTAATCAAGGTACCAAGAGATGCGTCGATTCTGTTTGTGATTTATTAAAAACAATTGCAGAAACGCATTTTGTGGTCACAGTTGCCATCTTGAAAATCTAAACAGCGATGTGCACAATCAGAATCGGACCAACATGGAACTCCAATTTCGATCATCATCCTCGCTTCATTTCTGGCTGAAACTTGCCAAGTTGGGGAACCTGCACCACCATATATGACAACACCAATCTTATTAGTTATTAGCCACTTAATTTCATGTAAGTAATATATTATAAAATTTCAATATCCAAGCAAAGAGTAAGAGGGAGAGGGAGAGGGAGAGAGACTAACAATACGCAGTAACAAAGAGCTTAAGAAAGAAGACCATTTTGATAGTCGACATTTTGACAGCACTAAAACGTTCAATTTGCAAGTGAATATTTTTCTGTTATGAGAATTTATTTATAATTTGCCTAGACCATGGATGAGTTTAAGTTAGTCAAAGTCGTTATGTTCAAAAAACCAAACATGGTAATAAATCCAAGAGGGATTTGGTTTCTAGAGAGCTTCTCTAGTGAGGACTTTAATTAATGAGGACCACTTGAGGACTTTTTTATTAATGGTTGTGATATCTATATTTTGATCACATCTCGAGAAATCAACCGTTCAATGTTAATATATTCATGAGTAGATCACTTCTACAAATTTTCAACAAAATTTGAAATCATTAAGGTACCAAACTAGACCAAATAAATGACACCAAATCTGTCAATTTTGAACCATTCATATTCATAAATGGTAAATCACAATTATAGATACCTAGCATTTTAGATTTCATTGAAAATTTATAAAGTATCTACTCATAAATATCTAAATATTGAACGGTTGATTTGTTAAAATGTAATAAAAAGTATGTCTACTAGAAAAGTCTACGGCAAAATTAAGGTCCTTAATTTTAGACGTAATTTCATATAGAGATAGTGCATTTATCTTTTTCCATATATTCGAATGTACGTGCATCTATTACTACAACAAAAGATAACGTCTACGGCAAAATTAAGTACTCTACGTCATTACTAACTAATCTAACATTAAAACATGTTTATTTTTTCTTTCTCATAGTAACTAGACATTGTACCCTTTTGAATGTGTTTTTCATTTCCAAAGATCTCATTTTGCAACCCAAATTAATGGTGCTCTAATACTCAATTCTGTTCATACATGTACCAAAACTAAATAAATACATGAACCCTTAATTGTGGCCAAGCGTCCAAATGACTTTACTCTTTTAGATGTCCCGATTCATATGCAATATCTATTTAAAGTTGTCAACTTTACCTGACAATAAAAATAAAAATGATAATTGAAATCCTTTAATTGATAAGATAATTTCTCCAAATGGATCCTTTTAAGACAGGAATTGTCATTAATTTATTCCCATTACACCTTTATATCCTTTACTAACAAAATTTCCCAATAAATTAATTTGAATACGATGATGAGTAAAGTAACAAATCTAAAACATTACCACCATGCCACCACCACCTCCTCCTCCTCCTTCTTCTTCTCCTTCAGACCCTCTCACTTTTCGATCTGTCATTTCAGCTCTTTGTATTACATTCATAATTTTTCTAATAACCGAAGCAACAGATCATAGCACTTATGGAATTTTGATCCCAATTTTTCTCTTAAGTCTCTGTTTAATGGTCTACTCAGCCATTGCAATTATTGCTCAGATTTTTAGTGCCAGGCAATTGATCTCATGTCTCTCGTTATTTCACACACATCACGATCATCGTGACCAAATGCAGATCAACGTGTCCGGTCACGATGAGCAAGCACGGCGGCAAGAAGCCTCGGAGATGGTGCTGCCACCGCCCACAATTTACGAGGAAGTGAATAGTGGTAGTTGGAAGCAGTGTGCTATTTGCATGGAGGATTTTGTGGAGGGCGAGTCTTGCCGTGTTCTGCCCACATGTGATCACACCTTCCATTTGATTTGTATCGACTCTTGGTTGAAGCTTCATCCGTCTTGTCCTATTTGTCGCAACTGTGTCTGCAGATGTGCAACTTGTGTTCTAGACTACGTTTGATTTCTTCATCCATGTTATGATCGAGATGAGGGTGGTAAAGAGGTTGACTAGAGAGGTTCTAAAAAATCAAATGGATTTGCTTGTGAATTATCAATTTCAGATTTTGTGAATAACCGGAAGATTTATTTAATTAAAGATTAAATTTATATAATTATGTGAATAACCGGAAGATTAAATTTATACATCTATATAATATATTATTATAAAAAAAAAAGAAAAACTTTTTTAAAAAATTTAAATTTTATTTAAAAAAAAATTTCGGATTCAACTAGTAAAATTTTTTTTTTTCTAAAATTTTTAAAAAAAAATTTTAAAAAAAAAGTGAAAGCTAGCTAAATAAATAACTATTATAAATAAATAACTATTATAGATAAATAACTGATTTTCTCAATTTTTTCCTTATTTTTTCATAATAAAAACAGTCATTTAATCTAAACCGTTGAAATAAAAAATCGGAGTCATCTCCACCGTTATGGAGATGCCGGGCATGGGCAACCACCTTCGCGCGTTCCGCCCCTTTTCCCCCTCCCTATCAAGCGCGTTGGTAGATCTCCCCCCCCCCGTACAGAACCGCATAATACCACACTAACAAGTGGTTAGTAAGATCCAAAATGGGTAATCATCATGGTTTTGATTGGAGATAAATTTGGGTTTTTTGCTATTTAAACTAAAAAGCAAATAACATAAGTGTTGTTTATTTATTTGTTATTTAATTAAAATAAACCCCACTACATCATGCTTTTTTAGATTTTATTTTTTTTTAAAAATTTAAACTTGATTCGCTACACCATCATGCAATTAGTTTTTTCCGTAGGAGACTTATAGATCGCGAGCCAAACGAGGCCGTTGGTAGCGGGGATCGAACTGTGTGGGTGAACACCTCGGCCCGCCCTTGTCAAAAGGCAAACCTGGGGGGGGTTGTCGACATTTCACCAAAATTTCAAAAATGCACTATAACAAGAAATTTGTCAGATTAATTTCTAACAAAAAAAATTAATAAATATCTTTTTTTTTTATGAGAAAAATTAATAAATCTCTGATGCCAAAAAATTCCGGTTTTTTTTTAGTTTTTTTTAAACAATAAAAATAAAGAATTGGGGATTGAAATTCCTATAGACAGGAACTATGGAGAGGACCATCCCAAGAAGCATGAGGGTGCGCTTATGGTATCCCTACACTTGTACAGTGTATAATGGACTAAAAGCCCAAAGCCCTACCTTGGAAGTTGAGCCTACCTTGGAAGTTGAGAGTCAGGCTTGGATCAAGAAGCTGAGGTACGGTCTGAGGCTTGGATTCTCACTCTAAGTCTGCATAGCCGTTAAAGCTGGGCTTCCAACTCACGACTAAACACTAAACAGCAGCCTCACAATTCCAATGTCTTCTTCTTCTTCCTCTAATAAATCCTCTTTTCCTCTCTGCTTTGTTTGCAGTTTTGAGTTTGCCATTAAAGAAAGTAGTAGATGAAATCGAAGCGCTAACGGTTACGGTTACGGTTACGGTTAGATTCTAATCGGAAGAAATGGTGAGTAGGGTTCCAGTGCAGCACTACAACATGAGATCGCCGCCCAATTCCTTCATTGGCAGCCCTATGCACGACCTCAACACCGTCGATTCTCGCTCCACCAAGCTCGAATCAATCGGCGACGTCCATCGCGATGACAGCCTGGACAACGACGACGATTCCAGTGCCGTTGTCAACGACTGCATCCACGATTCTTATTCGAATTCTCTCCCGATTCACGGCGTAGGAGTTGAAGAAGAGCGCTCTAGTATCGACAACGATGGGTCTTCTAGTTCCAGAGCTCCCTACGACATTTTGTCCCTTCAAGGTAGCAACTTCAACTCACTAATTTTCTAGTTAGGGATGCTTTACTGATTTGAATCGAACCCGTTTGTGGTTTTGGTTTTGGATTAGATGTGTCACCTATTGAATCAACGAGGGCACGATTTCTGCATTTTCTGGTGGATCATTTTATTAGTAAACATGTGATACAAGTGCTTGATACTGAACCCGGTGCTTCCGACTATACTACTGCTCAGTCTGGGCAAGATAAACTCAGTAAGAGAAAGCTCGGGGAGGTCCAGCTTGAAGGAGACCCCACGTTCGCTTTGCCATTGATGTATATTGCAAATATGTACCAAACTTTAGTTAATGAAGTAGATACTAGGCTTGCTTCCTTGGGTGGATTTCGCGAAAAGACGGTTGGTGTTGCTCTTGAAGCATCCGGTGGTTTGTATAGATTGCTGGCTAAGAAATTTCCCAAAAAAGGTATTCACTATTCAATTTCTTTACTATAACATCTATGTTGTATCCTTTTCGCTTGTAATAGAATATCGAAAGAGTAAATTCTTCTGGTTTTTCCTCAGGATCCTGTACATTTAAAAGAAGAGAATTGGCCACTTCTCTTGAAACGAGGAGAAGATTTCCAGAGTTGGTGGTACAAGAGGAGAAGCGAGTTCGTTTTGTAGTAGTCAATGGCTTGGATATTGTTGAAAAACCAAATAGCATTCCAATTGATGATGCTGAGTGGTAAGTTTGATCATTCAATTGAATTTTTATCTATCATCACAATTTTGCAGTTTTATACTTTCCATTTCCTCATACTTATCTTTTCCTTTGAGCAAGACATGCTCTTTGGTAGTGCTATACCAACTCTATTAGCTTATATCACTTCATACGTAGATTGTGTAATGAACACATGGCTAGGGTCTGTGCTGAGCTATACCTGGAGTACCTCTAATGGTAGCCATATAATCACTGTATAGCTTGATGACTTAATCTCTTATAAGCTTGATGACTTGATCTCTTATAAGCTTGAGATTCTAATAATCCTGTTACTACCTCTATGTGTTTATCAAAAGAAAAGTGACCAAATCAATGAGACTGTGACTAGTTTGCTCTTTATTGCAGGTTCAGACGGTTAACCGGTCGAAATGAAGTGGCAGTCTCTGCACGAGACTTTAAATTCTATTCTCCAAGATACAAGAATAGACGTGGTGCATCAAACTCTTCGCCTAATATGCCGGGTTTACCTGTAAGCTTGATGCTTAATGTGACTTATTCCTTAATACTTGGAGCTAATTACATCTTGTTAAAAAGGATTTGAAGGTTAAATCCACCATGGAGAATGGGATTTGTTAAATAAAAGGTTGAAACTGTAGTTGTCAACTTGTATTGACATAGGTCTTAGATTTAATCAAATTGTTTATTGTTTATTGTCCTTTATGATTATGTTCAATTTCCTCAAATTACAGTCAAAAAATCATTAAGAAATTTATGTGGGATGATCTTTGACTCTTTGTAGTTATGTCCTAAACTCCTAATAGTGTTCAACCTTAGTTAATATATCCTTTTCAGACATATCCTGGACCTGACAATTCCTCTATGTTAAGTGCTCAAGGATTCCGCTCCGTAAGTGAAGTAAGAGTTATTTCGAAGCTTATGAATTACTGCAATATTGTTTTATCTTTTGACTTTGTATCAATAGATTGGAAATTTATTGCATCATTAGATTCACCTGAGCAGGGTCAATTTCAAAAGTGATCTTGGCCATTGTGTTGATATGATCATCCTGGAAAAAGGAAATGCTGCAGTGAAAATTGAGAGGATTTTTCTGACAAGTACTTAGGTTGTACAGGGTTATTAGGTTGGAAAGGCTGGAACATTTTTTTTTTTTGGGATTGTGAACCTACGAACAGAATAACTTAAACCTATATTGACATTAAAATGATGACAGCAAACTTTCATCTTTTTAGGACCCAGATGTGGTGTAGCTCTCATTTTCACCTCATATTCTAGAGTAAACCTCTCATATTTTTAGAAATCTACTAATAACTGAATGCTTGATATGGCTTTTATTCTAATCAGTATGCTATTGTGCTCCCCTTATTGTTTTTGTTGATAACAGAGGTTTGTGTTTCCCCTCCTGGCAGCCACAAAATCAGCAGGAGACTCCGTCGAAGCATCATCATATGCAACCTCTGTCACTCCAACCTCATTTTCAATCTGTTCACCAGAACCATCACCAATCCATGCACCAGAGTCAACATGCTGTTCACTATTCCCAAAACCATGAATGTGGTCCAACCTCGCACCTGCCCGAAATTCCTCATGGTCACCATTCGCCAACCATATCGCAACACTTGGCTTGCTTACAACATGTAGGGGGACGCTTACATGTATTGGTTAGTTCTCTATTGCTTTTCATATTGATATCAAAGCATTTGAAAGATTTTCTATGAAATATGAGTTGTATTACTATTTGGTTGCTCATAAGGCAAATCTATAGCTTACAGCTCTGATGTGCACTTATATGCTACTGTTTGGGATTCAAACGCTCCCTTCTACTTGTGTTGCTCTCTTTGTTTTGTAATGAGTCCACCACTTGTGATGGATTTGTGCTTTCAAATGCAATGGAAAACACAGTAGAAACCAGAATTTGACGACTACATAATAACCGGCCTTGTTTATTTCTTCATCTTTTTTAAACAAACAACTAGTGCTTTCTGACCCTTATGAATTGCTTATATGTCAGCCATCCAACCCTGCCAAGTTTTGTGACGAATGCGGAACCCCATACTTGAGAGAAACCTCCAAGTACTGCTCTGAATGTGGTGTTAAGAGGTTGGGGATCTAGTCTCTCTCCTGCCCGGCTTGACGTTCTCATTTTTGTTCAATGTTATACTGGTGTCAGAATGAAGTCGCATTGTAAATTTGTAACTTTTGTAGCTGTTCATTCATAAGCAATTCATCATCCCACGATTGATGCCCGGTTTACTTTTAGTTATGGAATGGTGCAAAGCCGATTTGTTGTTAATATATCACTTGCAATAAAAAGTCTTGCATTTTTTTTTTTTGTAAAAAATAATTTTGTGGTATGTAGTATGAACTATGAAGGTAGGTGGATGGAATTAAAATAAACGTGTGCAAAAGGTAGATGCACATTTTGATGTAACTGGACAAACTATGCCTGCTTTTAAAGCAGTAGAAAGGTAGTTGTTGGAGTACCACCAAGAGATTAGATTCGGCTTTCAAGTCAAAAATATACCAAGAGCCAAACCAACCACGAGTTTTAGCTCTTTCTGTGTCTCACTCTCCTAAAACCCCAGTGTGTCTCAATCTGCTCAGTCGCTCCAACTCAACCATGAACTCCTCTGCTTTAGCCTCATCATCATCTTCCTCGTCTCTCTTCCAATTCAAACTCACTCCCACCAAACCAAATCAATCTTCCCTTCTCCGTTTTGCCCCTCCACATTCCATCAATCCCCTCAAAGTCACAGCTTCTTCCTCGCCCCACAACAAGCATTCAAATCCGATTCTCCAAACTGTCAAGCAATACGCCAAGGCCGCAATTCTCATCGGCGTCACCGCCACTGTATTCCACAAGTCCTCGAAATTGCTGGCCAGAGCCGAGTCGCCGGCTACATTGACCGAAGAAGAAGCTCCGACCCAGGTCCCAGAAGAGAACCAATCCTCTCCGTTGTCCGACTTCCTCGGGTCAAATTCCGACGCCATTGACGCCCTGAAATCGCTTCTGCAGCAAAAGCTCGAAAACGGCGAGGATGAAGAAGCGTTGAAGATCCTGCAGCGGTTGGTCTCGGCGCAGCCCTCGGCCACCGAGTGGAAGTTCCTCATGGCCAGAGTGCTCAGCGAAATGGGCGAAACTCAAAGTGCACGCCAGGTGTTCGAGGAAATTCTCGCTGCGAATCCCTTGTCATTTGAGGCGTTGTTCGAGAACGCTCTGCTGATGGACCGCTCCGGTGAGGGTCACGCCGTGATAAGGCGGCTGGAGGAGGCGCTGAGGATTGCGGAGGAGGAGAACAAAGCCAAGGAGGCCCGGGACGTGAAGTTGATAATGGCGCAGTTACAGTTTTTGCAGAAGAATGTGGAGGATGCGTTGAATAGCTACAATGAGTTGGTGAAGGAGGACCCAAAAGACTTCAGGCCTTATTTCTGTCGAGGTATGATTTACAGCTTGCTTGATAGGAATGACGAGGCCAAAGAGCAGTTTGAGAAGTACCGGCAGCTTTCGCCCAAGAAGTTTGAGGTGGATGGCTACTTGAGGAAGCCATTGTCGAGAATCAAGCTTTTTGGGAGCGATGAGAATTGAGTTTTGGGGTATTGAGAGCTCAAGAGGATAATGCTTTCTCTTAGTGTTAAACTTCCTTTGTTATTTGTTGTTTTCAATTGAGACTCATTGAAAGTTGAAAATAAGAGTCCAGACATTTTTGTTCATTCGATGTGGTGAATAGTTTCTTATAGAAGTTCATCAAATCAGAACCTTTCTTCGGATAACTTCTACTGCAATGCATTTAGCTCTGTCTTGAGCTGCTGGATCCAATTAGTAACATCATAATATAAAATGTAATAAGCATAGATAAGATAATCTGTTCGGGTTACATCAGATAACAAGCAAGTTCACAGATGACAACATTGCCAAAGCATATATATTTCGGGCCATCTGACAGCTATTATCGGCCTCCTTTCCTGCCTTTCTTGTTCTTGCCCTTTTTCTTGTTCTTTGCCTTGCTTACAGCTTCTTTACTGCCAGATGGGGTGGAAGTAGTATCATCTTGTTGACATTTTGGATTTGGCTCATTGGATAAGCAGTTTTCCTCGCCTTTGCTGTGGCTGTCTTCGGCGTCTTGCTGCTCCGAGTTTTGGCCTCCTTCGTTTTTCTTGTTCTTACCCTCGTTCTTCTGTCCTGCTTCCTTGCTGCTAGATTGGGTTTCGGATACAGCATCAGCTTGTGGACACTGCTGATTTGACACATTGGATATGCCATTATCCTCATCTCTACTGTGACTGTCTTCAGCTTCATACTGCTTATCAGCTGCAACAGGAGTCTCTTTTACCAAGCCGGAGTCTGAAGGCAGAAGTTTAGAACTCTTCCCTTCTTCAGAATCATTTGCAGACAGTACAATACTGCAAGAACTTCTACCTTCAGCTTCAACAGATCCAACTTGACATTGAGCAACTTGAATGACAGGCGGTTTTGGAAACAATTTTCTCAATATGTCATCCTTGCACTGGTTGGCCGTCATGTCGACAAAGATGGCATCTGAACAAAAAAACCTTGAACAATCACGCCCAAAACTTGCAATTACCAAAGTATTATCAATCTTCTTGAGAGCTCCAGCAAGCACATTCACATTTAAACTGAGAGAATTGTGTTTCCTCCTCCTCCTAAGGGCATCATAAAACTCCCATGGTAGGAGTTCAGTGATATAGTTCCTCCCCAGCAAATCAAAGAGTATATCCAAACACGAGCCAAAGTTCAGATAAAGCAAACATAATACAGTAACCAATCGCAACATGAGTTGCGGATAATCCTTCTTCCCATTTCTGTCAGACTTTTCAATCCATTCAATCATATTCTTCTTATTAAAAATACACTCCCGAACCACATCAACCACAAACTGAAGAATGCCTCCCAGAGAAGGTCGCCCACCAGTCACTATGGAACGTAAGCTGGTATCTTCATCCTGGTACATCAGCAATTCAGTGAAACAAGAACTTGTAGTGATAACATAACCTTGAAAGCAAGTTGCCCAAACCAGAAGGCGCTCCACAAGATACAAGAAGCAACCAGGTGATATGTAGTCGTAAACCTTCCTCCAGTTTGCACTATAAGTTTCAACCAAAGCTACATGTAACTGCCACATGACAGACACCTCTATCGGTTCCTGACTGGTATTTCCAGGTCCAATGCTCGCACAGAGATTCTCAATGAAGGCCTTCCATGGTGTTTTGCATTCAAGTTTTTTCACAAGCTTACCAGATAGTTCAATATTCAGCTTACCTGACCCGAGAATGATCATTGCGATCCTTCCAATTTCCCCATAAGACAGCTCGTTCTTCGAGCTGGTATATTCACCTATAAATTGATTCAGCAGATTCTTTGAAGCATCAGTTCTTCTAAGAGAAATCATATTCTCTCTCAACGAATTCCGCCAATCTGAAGGAAACATGCGAGCAACAAACTCCCTAGTTGAAAAAGTTACATGCTTCTGTAGTGTCAAGATATCTTGATACCTTGGCTTCAGACATTGGGAATCCAAAAGATATCTTGCAACATCATAGATAAGGGTAAGAGCCCTGCACTGGAAGAATGTTGAATCAGAATTCTTTATTGGGAACTTGAAAAGTGCTTCAAGCTTTTCCAAAACTTTGAAGCCAACAGAGAGCAATTCCGAACGCCAATAATTCTGAGCAGCTGGAATGAGCTGGTGAACATCAATGGAGACCAATTTACCATAATTTTTCAAATGTCTTCTGTCCAGACCTCTAACCCATTCAGCATCAGGGATCAGCAAAACATAGATTGGACTCAGATTATGATACAATCTCCACACTCCTAGACAAGTAAAACAAAGCTCTACATAACAATTGTACTCTGGAGTTTCCAAACAACCTACAGAATCAATTGTGTGAAGAATCTTCTCCTTCCAAAAATTCCAGAAGTACACCAGCGAATCAATGGAAACCTGATTTATAGATATCTTGTCTTCTGAATGCTTTCCAAGATCTCCAATCAATTCTTTCTCCCATAAATACTTATCAGTTCTTGGAGAGAGATGGGCTTCCAAAATTTTACGAGCTGATAACACTTCCCCTCTAATACTCTTATGTCGCTGAGAAGCATTCATTTGATTTTTCAAAGCAGCCAAGTCATGCTGTGCATTTAATAAAACCTCAACCTCGGTGCAAACCAATGCATAGAAGTTGCCAGGCTCATTCTTGGCAAATGACTTGGCTTCTGTCAAAAGCACCTCCTGTTGTTCAAACTTCTTCATGGGCCAGCCCTTGCTGCCAGATGACCAAAGAGAGTTGGCAAGTACGTACGATAGATTATGCATTGAGGCCTCCTTGAACTTACCTGCCTTTCCAAGGTAATTGGCTTCAAGTAGAAATTCACCTTTAAGCTGTGCGATGTTTGCGGCTTCCAGATAATTTCCAAATTCTTCTTCCAGCAAAAGAAGTTCATCAAGGCTACCTAATCTCTTCAAAAAATTGCGCATCAAAATTATAGAATGGAAAGCTTTAACAAATTTCATCATGGATCTGTTGTCTTTCAACTCATAATAGTGAAGTGCGCAGCTCTCTAAAAAGTCCTGCTCCATTTTATCTATTCCTTCTCCTCTTTTAGCCAAAGCACAGTCCTCTACTGAATGCTGTTTCCAATAATTGATGTACTGCAAACCCATTTCAAATAGTTTTCCATTTGCACAGACAGTGAGACACTCGGAGAAAAAATTGCCCTTAGCATACACATCTGCAGCATCCTCATAGCATCCAGCTAGAGAAAAACATTCTGCGGCTCTTTCCAGTTCAGACTCACCACATTTATCCAAATATATCCTAGCTGCACCATTAAAAGATCTAAAATGAGAAACTAAAATTTCTTCCATAACTAAAATTACACAAGATTTCAATATTAAGTGGAAGTACGCAGCCTTACAGGCAGGAATGAAGGATTCTAAATTATGCAGTGCAACCAATACGAAGATTCAAGTCCAACAAATAATAAAACCCAATAGAATCATTCAAACACTAAGATTAGAAAACTGATGTTTAAATTGTCATACCTGCTCTTTCGTACTCCCCCAAATCAGAAAAACATCTTGCAGCAGAATCTGCCTTGCCTATAGCATCAAATATTTCAGCAGCTTCCCTAAGAATAGATTTAGCCTCTTCAGGATTTGATGTTCGCATACGGTCAGCAGTAGCTTTAAGCCCGGAAGCTTTGGACCTTCTTTCCCAGTAAGTATCATTAGCTCTTTCAAAGCACATTGTGGCCATTTCATAATTATGTTCATGATACAGCTGCAAGACAAACACAATGGGTTAGAAAACTATTATACAAAATAGAAGTGTCACAACATAACTAGTATTACTACTGCATCAACATTTCTTTTATAAGGAAAGATCAAGCAAACCTTAATGCCTCGTGATTTCCACTCCTCTGGACTGCTTGCAACTTGCATTGCCTGTGCAAGTGAATCATCCAGCTGCCTAAGTTGCACCAGACATTTCTTTCTCCAATAGTCAAACATCGGTTTCGAGAGGTCTTCTACATTTTCACAAATCCACAATCTCTGTCTCGTGCGAGTAACAGCAACATATAGTTGCTTCAGTTCAGAGCATAATATGTTGTGTTTTGATTCACTGAAACGACAGCTCTTGGGTAATGTGGAGTCAAGTAAACCTTGTTCCTTCATATAATCATATATAACCCTCCACTGAATTTTAAAAGGTGATGAGCTGAAAAAGTTGTATAAGAGGACGTCCTATAAAGAGGATATATAAATGTTAGGACTAAATAATTTAACATTTAACAAAAATTGCAGCAGTTGATAAATCATTTTGTGATGTAAAACCAGTATATAAATGTACAAGAGTACATCCTACAGAAAGGATAGATAAATGTTAGTATAAAACTGCATATAAATTTCTAAACCATAGTCGAGATCGAAAGGACTGAACATTTCATAATTAAATAGCATGAAAGCAGTTGGTTAATCCTTTACTGATGTTTAGTTAGCCTTGGGAAAATGTGGCAACAAAAAAACTGGTGAAAAAAAAATATTATTCCATGCCTTGAATCAATCACAATAACTTCCTCTGTGATTGAAGAATAAATAAAGTAGAGATTGTAATTACCTGAAACTCAAGGCCCTTACACTCCACTATGGTTAGGACAAGAGCATGCTTCCCTACAAAATTGGATATTTCTTTTCGAGCACTATCATCTCGCACCAAAATCACCTGCTCTGCACCAAAGCCAACTATATTTCCACTGTTTCCAAAAATTTTCATGATTGCATTTTCATTTTCTCCAGATTCAAGCAAAACCGGTGCTTCCCCATAAATCAGACTGGTTTCAGGTTCTAAAAGATCAACAGAAAAGGGGAAAAAACGATAAAGTAATTCAACAATGCTTTGTGATAGCTTCAATATACCGGCATGGGTACGGAAGTTTTGAGTCAACTGAAGAATTTCTGAGACTAAGCCTTTTTCCTTTCTTTCATCATGCTTATTGCTTCTCGACTCCAATACAAACTTCTTGTAGAATAAATGTTTTATATCCTGAAACCTAAAGTCAATACCCCTTGCTATTGTTTGTGCTGTATCACCAGAAAAAACAAATCCCTCTTCAACATTGTGGCACATATGTTTAAACAAGGCAATTTGACTCATTGTTAGATCTTGAACCTCATCAATATAAACAAATTCCATCTGATCACCCTCATATTTTTCATGCTTGAGTCGACGGTGAAGATCAATTACAAAATCAGCCAGATCGAATTCACCATTTTCCATCTTCAATTTTTCATAAGCCTGAAAAATATCATATATTGCTTCTCTCTTTTGCTTGTTCAAATTAGAACCCCGGCCCTCAGACTGTAGAACATAATCCTCCCGGCTGAGTTTACCATCACATGCATCTATAGCTCCTAAGCCACCTTTGATATAAGAAATAATCTCTGTAAAGACTCTTGAAACATCAAGCTTCTTTGTTATCTGAGTATTAAAACGGGGCCAATACAAAGAACTAAACCTCTCATAATTAACTTCTTTTGTCCTTATAAAGGTCTGAAATGCAACTGATCTCAAACTCCTCAAATGGCCAAAAGTAGCCGTTGCATCAAGGAATCTTTCAAAGTATGAGTTACTCAATGTTCCATCGAGCATCATCAAAAACTTGTGGAATGTAATGACGAGTGGGTAAGAACTCGAAGGAATATCGTGAAATGAATCTTGGATATCCTTGAATTGGGCTTCCTCCTCATCAAAATCAACCATATCAATCAAACTTCTTTCAGTTGAATCTCCTCCGCCACATGCAAAACTGTAGACATAAAAGTTAGTAAATTAAACTTGCGCTTCTAGTACTTAAATATATGCAAAAGATTTAAACATCAGAAAGTTCGGACAAAGAAAGAGACTTTATCGTGAGCAAGAGAGATCAACATTCCTCTGTAGTAGCAATTGATCCAGAACTAAAATTTTCAAAATTCTCAAGTGTTAAAAGTAGAAAACTATGGTGTATTCAAACCAGAGTTAGCTAACATACATAACAAAAAAAATGTATAATAAAAAAACAAGGTTTAGATTGAGAAGTAATCATTTTTGAGAAAACAATAAATACTACTTTCCCCCAAGAGTAAAATAGAGACAGACATTGTAGTTTACTGAAACACCATAACCTGTTTGCAGCTAATTATAAACCATAACCTGTAGTCAAATGATTTATATCGTAAATTCGTAATACTCTAAAATCACATTAAAGATAAAAGAGGCAGTAAATATATTTTCGATGAATAGTACACTCACGTTTTCAAGTGTAAAACATGTTGCTTGATGGCAAAACATAGCTTAGGACTCACTGTCACAAAAAGCTGGCGCAGAACTTTCCCTTCAGTAGCTGCAGAACTCTGCTCAACATTGCTATTTTGACTACTATAGAGTCCTTGCACTGCCAATTGGTGCAACTGTTCTTTTTGAAACAATTTCATGGTTAAAACTGTGGTCTTCCCAGTTCCTGACCGTCCCACTATAAAGGAACTTCTATGATAAAGGATAATCTCCATCTCTTCGTCAGTAACTTCGAATGGAAGATCCAATTCTCTACCCTCACGGTCTGACAGCAAGTGGTTTACTACCCCAGATGATAAGGAATAAAATTTCATCAGCAACAAACTCTCGCTAACCTGTGAATTCTCAACATAGCTTCTACAATCAGAAGTGTCACCAACTAAATCACTCTGACCTTCACTCATGCTAATATCCTTAAACCGGGAAAATTCCAAAGAGGGTGGCCAGCTTTTTGGAACTTCTAGATCACTGGTTACAAATGACAAACAATGAAAACCAATAACTAGTTAGAATTACAGAAAAATGGACTCATTATTATTAAAATTATAGGCATGTTAAGAAAAACTAGATGGTTAAACGACATACCCATCGAGACACTTCTCCTTGCAAAGATTAATAAAATTATCAGTATATCTGTTCAAAATACTATCCAGGCGATTTACCAACTTTGGGATTTCCTCTAGGGGCAATACGTCCCAGATCTTTAATGTTTGAACGTATTGCAAGTTCTTTGCAATGTCATTAGTGCAAACAATGTATAGACGTTCAACCTTAAATTTCTTCAAGATCATGGAAGAGCTACCACAAATTGTCTCAACATTTCGCTTCTTAGGTCTCCAACCACTGGAAAGTTTCAGTAAAAGATTTAGCACTGACTTCTTCAAACGAACTGATGTCAGTTTCTTGAATGACTTCCGAAAGTTATCACTGAAAAGTACCTGAAGATAATGTATAGACCAAATAATATCATTAAAGCAAAAACAATGAAAACGTTCCATTAGTAGAAGTTCTTTGAATAAAGGGGGAGAAGACAAAAAAAAGAAGAAAATTTTGTATATATAAAAACAAATAACAAGGGCTTTACCTTCCATCTAGCACTTCTAAAAAGTATGCTGTCGGCATTGAGCAAATCATCAAATTGGTCAAACTCTTTCTTTACCTCCAATATGGCCTTGGCTAAATCCTTGTCATCATCGGCATTAAAGAAGCATTGACGACTTTTGGCATCAAGGACCAAGGCCATCCAAACAGATTCACTATCAGAAAGAGTTCTTTCATTCCCCAAAATCCACAAACAGTGCCTGAAGTCATCAGAGGATCAGTAGACATTTCCACCAACCTTATAAACAAGAACACAAAAGCATACAAATTAAAGTTAATCAATACCTAGCCCTTGTAAGAGAGACATTAACTCTTTGCGGTTTTGAAATGAAATCAAGTGATTGATGACTGTTGGATCGTACAGTGGAGATTATAATTATGTCCTCCTCCCCACCCTGGAACCCGTCAACTGTCTTCACCTTCACCACAAAGCCATCAAGCTTATCATACTTCTCTCCCACTTTGTCCTTAATAGCGACAACTTGAGCAGCATAGGGAGATACTATACCAATACTGAGTCTCTGTTTTGATTCAACCCATTCTGTATACAAAGAGAAAGACAAAAAAGAATATTAAAACAACAAAATACAGGCACAACCGCACAAGACACCATATAAAATGAATCAGGCAGACAATGACTCTGTATACAGTTGTGTGGTACCACTTATCAAAAGAAGAAACAAAAAATTTCTTGCAGTTGAAGTCAATACTCCCTAGAGAAAATATGTTTTCCTAAAGGTAATGTAAATTTTGAAACCAAAAGCATAAAAATAATCATTTTGGAAATCCCAATTATTAAAAATACTGAGATGAGAACATGAAGAAGAATCTCCTGCTAGGCATACCTTTGTACAGATTCCGCAGTATTTTTGAAACAATAGCAACCTCCACCATATTCTTCCGACTATGTCCATCCTCATCCTTCTCCTCTCTTCCACCAATCACATTTATAAAAGAATAAGGACCAAACATTTCTCCTGGAAGATAGTGCTTCTTGTGGCTTCTTCGTTTTACATTTGGAGCATCCAGGATCAGGTTATAATAGAAACTTGAATTTGGGAATAAACTTATTGATGGATGCATTCTGTATTGCATATTTAAAAGATGTTTTGAATGACCCATTGAGCTCAACCTCTCAAACAAGCTTCTTGCAAAACCAGCTTCATTAGAAACCTATAGAAGATAAGAAAGTAGATGTAATTTGCAATAACGAAGAACTACAATAAAAAAAAATGATAAGAGAAGGAAAGATTATGTGTATGTAGTGACAACGTACATTGCTATTTACTGTAGCTGGTAACTGACATTCATCACCAACAAGAACAGCATGCTTCACACCTGGAAGTTGCAGGGGTATTGTTGACTCACACTCTTTTAGCTGTGCAGCTTCATCAATAACCACAACGCTTAGTGGCTCCATTGCTACTCTATGCAGCTTATACGAACTAGATGCAGTGCAAAATATTAGAGATGCTCTTTGAAAACAGAACTCCCTTATAGATTGCTCATTCCTAATATTTGGAAGGGTAAGTTTACTAAGAGAATCCTGCAGAGTGCGTAAAGCTAAAAGGCAATCCCTTCTCATCATGCAAAGATCAAAGGAGTTGTCTTCAAATGACTCGGACACATCTTCAACATCCGAATGAGAAAAAAGTTCTTCCAACGCTTCAGAAACAATATTACCTTGAGACAACAGTATCTCAAAGGAATCAACTAACCGGATAAGCGAAACCAAGTGTTGGAAATTATCTACCGAAATATAATTTTTGGCTATATGAGTACAGATGAGAGAAATGCAATATCTTAACGGTGTTGCAGTAGATACAAATCTATCTCTCAAGAATTCAACAAATGTTTTGCACTTCCCCTTTTTAATTTGAGCGCCACTTCTGCATTCTTTATCTTTCATTTCACTAGCATTCTTTTGTTCTGTCTCTTTGATGAACTCATTTTCCAAGAAAATATGGTAAACAGAAACACAATCTTCAAGTAAACCTATCATGGAAGCAAAGCAATGCCCCCAACCAGTCCTTGGCCCTAAGCAATCTACAAGCCTTTTGACACGACAATCCAAAAAAATTTCTTCAATGTCTGAACCAATTTTGAGTCGCTCCTTATTCCCAAATAGAAGAATCCCTCCAAAAGAACAAGACAGATCATTTGGCTCTGCTTTACTCACCATCTTCACAAGACGAGAAGCAACTTCAGTTATTGCAACATTTGTTGGAGCACAAATAAGAGTCCTACAATTCATCTGTAGCAGGGTGAAAAGCAGAGTAACTGTAGTTTTAGTTTTTCCAGTACCAGGAGGACCCCAGATAAGTTCCACGGCAGAATTTTCACCAGAATGCAGCATTTCAAGACAAGCCAAAACTGCCCCAGTTTGGGACTCATTCAATCCAAAAGATAAACTCCTCTCAGCTATCCTCTGATTCCAGATGTCATTATTCTTTTCAAAGCAGAGATTTTTCTGAACCTATTACCAAGCATAACATATTCGGTCAGTTCCAACAATAAATGTCAGTTTTTGCATATAACCACAGAAGTTCTCCCATTTCAAAATCAAATAGAATAATTAGATGGGAGAGAGAAAAGGTTAAAGAAAGTCAAAACATGTGATTACATCAGTCACAGAATCCAGTATATATAGCTTGAATAGTACAAATATATTAGCGTTCAAATAAGAGAGAAAACATCTGTCATTTCTCTTAATACACCTTAAACAGGAAGACATTGTGTCAGAAATATTAGATTTTTAAAAAATATATATTTATTTATGAAAATATACTGAGTCATGAATAGGTTGCATATTAGTGAATGTAAATCTAGCTCTATCAACTAAACAAAACCTACAATATTCATCCTTGAGATCTTACCACAGAATCAGTGCATAGAACTTCATTGATAATCTTCAGATTTCTGAACATGTGCAACGCTTTCCAAATTCTTCCTTCAGGGATTAAATTCACCAAGAAAACTAAAAAAAGTGATGCCCTGCTATTTTCAACTTCAAACTCTTTTGATGCCTTGACTTTAAAATAAAGAGAAGTACTCTCATCCTCATTCTCACTTTCTGAGACATTAGTGGCCGATGCAAAAGCCCATGACCTCCCCATGCATTGTAAATCAGAAACAGTTTCAGGTTTAGCATCTGCTAAAACAAAAAGATCACCTGGCAAAGTTTTATATGGCTCCTTTCCACGATCACTGAACCTGTTTCGCCAGTAATCAACCTTGATATCATATAGCTTTGTTCCATATGGCTTGGCTTCTTCAAAACCAACTACTTCAGCAAATGGTGCTTTGTAAATAGTTTCCATACTTGAATGCACTTCTGCTCGAGTTTCTTCCAATAAAGGATATATATAAACCCGAAGTAATGCTGAGCCGATTGAAATGATTCAGGAATCTTTTTCACCTAGAAAAGTAAAGGCTCAGAATACGTACTTTTTTAATATATCTATCTATATAAAAATGCTATATAGTGATGTACTAGTGTATATATAACATTTCATGAGGCGATAATAAAAGCTCATACAGCTTGCATTCAGTCTCCAGAAAACATAGTATGGTGCGTCAGAACATAGAACAGAATCAACAGATACAGGTATCATAAAAATTAGAGTAGGACACCTTAAGAAGCATACTACAATGTGATTGAAAAATAAATCAAGCTGACGATTCTGATCAATGGCAGTCTCCAGATCATACTTCTAAAAACTTGGTAATAGGTATCCTAATAATGGAATTCAGGGGACTAGTAATCCAACACTATTTTGTAAAAAAGCTTCAATTGTTCCAATTAATCCTGGTTTTAGCCCGAAGTAAATATAAAAGAAAGCTAATAATTGTTTCATTTCTTTTAGTAATTCTTTCAATTCTTCAATTCTTTAATTCTAATAATTGTTCCGGACTTTATATATGTGCACAACCAAAATATGCCCATTTTCCATTTGAGCCATTTTGTTTATGGGTAACACTTTGCTGGAATTATTGAATAGATGAAAGCATGAAGAGAGAAAGCAAATGGACGAACAGAGAGAATCGATGAGACTACATATTTACTTGAATTGATTACAATAGGGAAGAGTACAGTAGTTTATATAGAGTAGTGAACAACACATGCACAAGCAACACAGAACACAAGCAGAATGGGTTTAATGCCATGCCTTGGAACGGCTACCAACATATTATCTGCCTTGGAACTGCTATCAACATATTCTCAAGTATGGGCTTAATGGGTGTAAGCATAGGTTTAATTGTTTCTTTAATTATTATCATGGCCATCATATTCCTAACACACTTTTCTCTTAAGAGCAGAATTACATAGTAGTAGAGGCAAAGCATGAGGACAAATTAAAAAAGTGTGCAATAGTAAAAAGCAATCTCCTTTCATAGTTTCATGGTCATCAAGATTCAAAACGAAAACCTGTAACAAATGAATAACTTTTCTTTTTGTGGGGTCTTCACAATTAATACATCATCAAAAAGAAAGCTGCAATAACAGTCTCAACAAAATTTAAGCAAATAGAGAAGCCATAATGATGGCAATGGAACATAATCACATATAGAAACTACCTTTCTTAACAAAAACAAGAAGATGAGATTTTTATTAGTAAAAGTGGAATCAAATACCTTGTCTTTGAAAAGATCCTCATTGAAAATGTCCTCAATGGACCAAGAAAACACAGTATCAGTGAAAGGGTCAGGCTTGGTCTTTTTCTTGCTTGAACCCTCCATCATCTTCTCCTCTCTCACTCGAAGAAACTTGCTTTTCTTATCTGCCTTCTTCAATACAAAGCCTATGATTATGAAGCGTTTCACAGAAAACCCACTAGTTCGCCAGAAACCCACTTCTTTGTGGAGAAGGAAAAAGAAATGATTTTGAAAAAGATGAGAACTTTGAACAAAGAAAAGAGAGAAGTCTAAGAATCTATAATAGAACGATCAGTGCATGCATTGTTACAAAGCAAGAGATATACATTGGCAAACCCTTTTGGCTTAAAGTTTTGATCACAACACGCAAGGAATTCCATCAAAAAGTGAATAGTAATAGTAAAGGCTTCTGCTTACAGGTGAAGTTCTTCTAAACAATTGGCTGGTCCGTACTACTCTCTCATTGACCATATGGACCATGACCTTAAAAGGTCTTTTTTTGTACGATTAAACCCCAAATTAAAAATTTTAAAAAAACACACACACACACACAAGTTTATTGACTTATTTGGACAAGTTTTCTTTATCGTTTTTCTCCGAGAAAATTATTTGGTGTCGGGACAGTATCACCAAAGTAAGAAACTGGTCATATTGGGAAAAAACAATCTACTTAATTTGCCAAAAAATAAAAAGATTATCTAAAACCTTCCTTAAGACCAAAGCTAGCCAGAAAAGTATCATTGAAAAACATTGGAGGTTCGCATGAACTTGCTAGAGCGGTAGAGCCCATTAAATTTTGCTGGACTATATAAACTGATCATCACGTTCAAAATACAGAGAGCAAAAGTTGATACCTGTATCAATAATGGTAACTTGATGGACTTCACTGTTGCTTTTGGTTTGGTTTACGGTTTACTTATTGTTAATAAATATATACTCTGCGAGATAATGTCGAGAATTGGAAAAGATCGGTCGGATGGATTTCCCGAAAAATACATGGGAATTTCAAGGGTCATTTTTTTTTTCAAACCAACTTTGGATGTCGCGTCTTGAGTTAGTTTCAAATTATCGAACCCAAGAGCGATCTCTTAAAACTATTTGAAATATATAAAAAATAGGGAACAAAAATTGTTCCTCTAATTTTTTTTTCCTTGCCTATTTATAACAAAATATGCACTTCCGACATCAAATAATCTTGTGACTTGTTCCTCGTAATTATAAACTCACCATTAGCACTTGTACTATTGAATAAGTGTCATTTTCCTCAAAAATTGTGTGCTTTAGCAAGAGATTTTTTTAAAAAAATTGGCATGCTTCAACAAAAATAAAAGTAAAATTTCTAAAACCGACTTTAGACGTCGAGTGTGTCTCCTTGAGTATGTTTCAAATTATCGAGCCCAAGAGTAATCTTTGAAGATTATTTAAAATAAAACAAACTAAAGAAAAAAAAAACCATTGCCGGTGAAACGTCGGCATAAATGCCGTGTGAGCTATGATAAATAATTTCTCATCGATCATTGACATATGCTTCAATACCAACTTCCGTCGATCGTTAGAAATGCAAAGCTATTGTCGAGCGTGACTAAGAGCTCAGGAAGGTAGAAGTTGTTCTCCATAATTTGCTTAATTTTTTTCTTAATGTACAAAAAATGCTTACCTACGATCCTCATGCGGTAGTTTTTCTTGGAATTATAAAACTTTTTGAAGTGCCTTGGAAAATTTTCCACAAATTATGTGTGCTATAATAAATAATTTCTCATCAATTATTGACATGCTTCAAAACATACTTTCCGTTGACCCTTGAAAGCACAAGGCGGGTTATGAGCTTAATAGAAGTTCAATAAAGTACCCTTGAGGTAGGTAATGAGAATCTTTAGTTTTTTTGCACCTCAATTAAAAAAAAAATATGGTAGAACACTTTTGCCGACGGAATAGTCGTCGGCAAAAGTTGTTCTTCATATTTGTGTTTTTTTTTCCTTTTTCTTAATGTAATTTAAAAATTACTTATCTCTAGTCTACAAATTTTTCTTATAGGATTATAAAATCCTTAGAAGATTTTTCACAAATTGTATATGCTATAATAAATGATTTTTCATCGATTATTAACATGCTTCAAAACTTACTTTCGTTGATTCTCAACGTTAAAATTACAACTTTTAAATAAAGTTGGTGGTACTCGAAGGTAATCAGCTTTTTGATACATCTTATCAAGACTCGTAGATTAGAAAATTTAGGTTGCACTTATTACATTGCATTTGATGGCTATTTTTGGCCATCCCCTCGTGTTTCTTAGTATTATTCTTGCGGTTGCCCTTTTTGTTTGCCTGGGTTGCAGAAGTAAAGGGAAATTCTATGAATTTAATTAACAATAGGAAATTTACACCCAGCATTTATAGCCATTACCCAACACCGTTGTAAATTGACCCCTATCGGAATTACATTGTTTGACCATATTCGACTATTCAGGCAAAAAAAAACCATATTAGGACTATTTGTTTGATAGCAATTAGAAAAAGAAAGAAAAAACACTGAGAACTAAAATATACTGAAAGCAACAGAAAATTTTGTCAAGTTCATGTGGGAGTTGTGTTTGAAAACATAGAAAATATGTTGAACTTTTGTTTTAATTGATTTCAATTTCGAGACTTTCTGAAAACAGTTGAGATGCAAAGTTGGTATCTTGTTTGTCACGTTTCAATCACAGTAAAAACTCCAATATAACTCAAATCTTGAGAAATGCACTTGGCTCTGCTTTAAACAGCAATCACCAACAATGTCTCGCAACCTTCCTTTAATGGAATATATACAGACTAGTGCTCAGAACTCGAAGAAAATAGTTTCATACATATCAACTTGTCAAATTTCCTACATTACAAAATATTCAAGTACGTAGCATCTACTTGATGTCTATTTTCGGCCTTTTTTCCCCTTGTGTTTCTTGGGGTTGCTCTTCTTCTTCCCATGGGTTGCAGAAGCAGCATCAGGATCAGGTTGTGAGTGACACTTGGGTTTCAACTCATTGGAAATGCAAATCTCCTCACCTTCACTGTGAGTGACATCAGTATCCGACTGCTTCGAACTCGTCCCTTCATCAGAGTCTTTTGCAGAAAACAGAACAGTACCTTCCCCTTCAACAGGTCTCATTCGGCTTTGTGAAGATAGAACAGGTGGTTTAGGGAACAATTTTCTAAATATGTCCTCCTTGCACGGGTTTAATACCATGTCAACATAAATGGCATCCGCACATAAGAACATTGAACAATTGAAACCAAAACTTGCAATAACTAGAGGATTACCAATCTTCTTAAGAGCCGTAGCTATAGCTAGCACATAACCGCTAACAGATTTGTCTCTCCTCCCCTTCTTAAGGACGTCAACAAATTCCTTTGGTAGTACTCCAGTGACATAGTTCTTCCCCAGAACATCAAACAGTATATCTAATGACCTTCCAAAGTTCACAAGAAGCAAACATAGTAGAATAACCAATCTCAACATGAGTAGTGAATAACAACTCTTCCCATCTGAGTCGGTTTTTTTAATCCAATCAATCATATTCCCCCTGTTATAAACACAGTCCCGAACCACCTCAATCACAAAATCAACAATGCGTTCCAGAGGTGGTGAACTTGTGATGGTATCTCCATCCTTGTATATCAGCCATTCAATAAAACTTGAACTCGTGGAGATAACAAAACCATGAAAGCAAGACGCCAAAGTCAAAAGGCGCTCTACAAGATAAAAGAAGCAGCCAGGTGATATGTAGTCATAGACACACCTCCAGTTTATACCATAAGTTGCCAGTAATGCTTCATGGAACCGCCACAAAACGGACACCTGTTTCGGTTCTCCACTGTGACTCCAAGGTCCCATATCCTCACATAGAGTCTCAATGAATGCCATCCATGGTGGGTTGCAGATTAGCTTTTGCACAAGCTTGCTGTATAATTCACTATTTGGCTTACCAGAGCCAAGAATGATCATGACAACCTTTCCAATTTTCCCATAAGACAGCTTGTTCTTCCCGCTGATACATTCAACTATTACTTGTCTCAGCATAGATTGGGAAGCATTAGATCTTCTAAGAGAAATCATATTCTCCCTCGCTGAATTCCTCCAATCTAAAGGAAATATGCAAGTAATAAATTTCTCAGTCGAAAAGGTTAAAAACTTCTGTAGTGTCACGGTATCTTGATTCCTTTGCTTCAGACACTTGGAATCCATAAGATACATAGCAGCATCATAGATCAGAGTAAGAGCCCTGCTTTGAAAGAAAGTCGAATCAGGACTCTTGATTGGGAACTTGAAAAGTGCTTCAAGTTTTTCCAAAACCTTGATGCCAACAGAGACCAGTTCTGAACTCCAATAATTTTGAGCAGCTGAAATGAGCTGGTGAACATCAATGGAGACCAAGTTCTCATAACTTTGGAAATGTCTGTTGTCCAGACCTCTAACCCAATCAGCATCAGAGATGAGTAAAACATAGACTGGACTCAGATTATGATACAGCCTCCAAACTCCTAAGCAAGTAAAACAAAACTCTACATAACCCTTGTAGTCTTGAGTTTCCAAACATCCCACAGATTCAATTATGTGAAGAATCTTCTCCTTCCAAGAATTCCAGAAGTAGATGAGTGAATCGATGGAAACTTGATTTTTAGATATTCTGTCTTCTGAATGCTGTACAACATCACCAATCAATTCTTTATCCCATGTATACTTATCAGTTCTTCGAG
The DNA here is from genome assembly GCA_030142095.1 of Rubus idaeus. Classification (NCBI taxonomy): domain Eukaryota; kingdom Viridiplantae; phylum Streptophyta; class Magnoliopsida; order Rosales; family Rosaceae; genus Rubus; species Rubus idaeus. The sequence goes on along the minus strand of CM057968.1, from coordinate 34,812,341 downwards.
AAAGATGGGCATCCAAAATTTTTCGAGCAGACAACACTTCCCCTCTAATACTATTATGTCTCTGAGAAGAATTCATTTGATTTTTCAAAACAGGCAAGCTATCTGTCCCGTTTAATAAAATCTCAACCTCGGTGCACACCAACTCATAAAAGTTGTCTGTCTCATTCTTGGCAAGTGACTTAGCATGTGTCAAAAGTTCCTCCTGTTGTGGAAACTTCTTCAGAGGCCAGCCCTTGCTGCCAGATGACCAGAGAGACTGGGCAAATACGTAGAATAATATGTGCATTGAGGCCTCTTTGAACTTACCTGCCTTTCCAAGGAAATCAGATTCAAGTAGAATTTCACCTTTAAGCTGTGCAATGTTTGCAGCTTCCAGATAATTTCCAAATTCTTCCTCCAACAACAAAAGATCATCAAGGCTATCCAACCTCTTCAAAAAGTCCCGCATCAAAATTATAGAATTAAAAGCTTTAACAAATTTCATCATGGATCTGTTATCATTCAAATTATAGTAGTGAAGTGCACAGCTCTCTAAAAATTCATGCTCTATTCTATTTATTCCCTTTCCTCTTGTAGTCATAGCAGTGTCCTCTTCTGCATGCCGTTTCCAATTATTGATGTATTGCAAACCCATTTCAAATAATTTTCCCTTTGCACAAACAGTGAGACATTCTGAGAAAAAATTGCCCTTAGCATACACATCTGCAGCCTCCTCATAGCATCCTGCTAGAGAAAAACATTCTGCGGCTCTCTCTAGTTCAGACTCGCCACATTTGTTCAAAAATATCCTAGCTGCACCAATTAAAGATAGAAATCGAGATAATAAAATTGATTTAATCTTAATTGAGAACAAAAATTCCCTAGATATTTCAACATTAAGTGGGAATACACAGCCATGCGGACATGGAATCGAAAATTATGCAATGCAATGAATATGAAAATTCAAGCCAAACAAAGGATAAAACCAACAGAACCACCAGAATACAATGAATGGAAAACATAAGGCAGACTAAGCAAAACTGATGTTAAATAGTCTTACCAGCTCTTTCATACTCTCCCAAATCGGAAAAACATCTGGCAGCAGAATCTGCCTTGCCTATAGCATCAAATATTTCAGCAGCTTCCCTGAGGATAGATTTAGCCTCTTCAGGATTTGACATTCGCATATGATCAGCGAGTGCTTTAAGGCCAGCAGCTTTAGACCTGCTTTCCCAATAAGTGTCACCTGCTCTTTCAAAGCACATTGTTGCCATTTCGTAGTTATGTTCATGATATAGCTGCAAGAAACAAAAGAACGGGTTAGGAAAATACTATTGAAAATACTGGTGTTAGAACAGAAATAACTACTACTACTACTGCAACAACAATTCTGTTATATTTGATCTCTCCTCTTAATCACTGCTATTTTCTGATTGGTGTACAGAAAGATTAAGCAAACCTTAATGCCACGAGACTTCCATTCCTCTGGACTGCTTGCAACTTGCATTGCATGTGCAAGGGAATTGTCCAGTTGCTTAACTTGCACAAGACATTTCTTCTTCCAGTAGTCAAACATTGGTTTTGACAGCTCTTCCAAATTTTCACAAATCCACAATCTCTGTCTCGTGCGAGTAACAGCCACATATAGTTGCTTCAGTTCTGAGCATAATATGTTGTGTTTGGCTTCATTGAAACCTGGAAAACCCCTGGGTAATGTGTGGTCGAGTAAATCTAGTTCGTTCATGTAATCATATATAACCCTCCATTGATTTTTTGAAGGTGATGAGCCGAAAAAGTTGTATAAAAGGACATCCTATAAAGAGGATAGACAAATGTCAGGACTAGTTATTTCAATATTTAAAAAAAAAAAAAACTGCGGCAGTTAATAATCATATTCTGATCTAAAACCAGTATATAACAAGATTTCCATTGGCAAATGTAGCCAAGACAAATTCTTCAAGGGGGAAAAAAAAAGATTCATGTCATGGCAGAGGCATACCTAAGGATCACAATAGATTAAAAAAAAATACAAAAAAAATCACTAAACTAAAAACAGTGATAAATTGATAAATACTTCCATGCAACTAAAAAGTTAAATAAGTGAACAAATACTGTAATCACCTGAAACTCAAGGCCCTTGCACTCCACAATGGTTAGAACAAGAGCATGCTTCCCTACAAATTTTGATATCTCTTTACGAGCACTATCATCTCGCACCAAAATTACCTGCTCTGCACCAAATCCAACTATATTTCCAGTATTTCCAAAAATCTTTATGATTGCATTTTCATTTTCTCCAGATTCAAGCAATACCGGAGCTTCCCCATATATCAAACTGGTTTCAGGTTTTAAAACATCAATGGAAAGGGGGAAAAAGTGATAAAGTAGTTCAATAATGCTTTGTGATAGCTTGAGGATTCCAGCATGGGTACGAAAGTTTTGAGTCAGGTGAAGAATTTCTGAGATTTGACCTTTTTCCTTACTTTCATTGTGCTTATTGCTTCTTGACTCCAACACAAACTTCTTGTAGAATAGATGTCGTAATTCTTGAAACCTGAAGTCAATACCCCTTGCAATTGTTTGTGCAGTATCACCAGAAAAAACAAAACCCTCTTCAACATTGTGGCACATATGTTTAAACAAGGCAATTTGACTCATTGTTAGATCTTGAACCTCATCAATATAAATAAAGTCCATATGATCTCCCTTGTACTTTTCAATCCTGAGTCGACGGTGAAGATCAATTACAAAATCAGCAAGATCAAATTCACCAATTTCCATCTTCATTTTTTCATACATCTGAAAAATATCATATATGACTTCTCTCTCTTGCCTAGTTAGATTGGAAGCTCGGCTTTCTGACAGTTGAACATAATCCTCTCGACTGAGTTTACCATCACAAGCTTCTATAGCTCCCAAGCCACCTTTTATATGAGAAATAATCTCTGTAAAGACTCTTGAAGCATCAAGCTTCTTTGTTAACTCGGTATTGAAATGCGGCCAGTATAATGAACTAAACTTCTCATAATTGACTTCCTTTGTCCTTATAAAAGTCTGCAAGGAAGCTGATCTTGAACTTCGTAGTTGACCATGAGTAAGCTCAGTTGCATCAAGGAATCTTTCAAAGTATGAGTTGCTCAGTGTTCCATCAAGCATAATCAAGAACTTATGCAATGTGATGAAAATAGGGTAAGAATGGGAAGAAATTTCATGAAATGAATCTTGGATATCGTTGAATTGAGCTTCATCCTCATCAAAATCAATCATATCAATCAAATTGCTTTCAGTTGAATGACTTCCACCACATGAAAAACTGTGTACATAAGAAAACACAGTGACTTAAAATTATGCTTCTCCTTCAAGTGGCTGGTGTGAAGTTGATAATTACAGAACAATTAAAATATCAAAAGTCAAAATATAAGAAACTCCTGCATGAGCAACAGAGATCATATACTAGAGCACAATTTCGTCCTGAACTAGAATACAATAAATTCTCTGATGTTAAAAGAAGAAAATGGTGCATTCAAATCACATAATGCAGAATGAGTTAAAACAGCAACATAATTGTTAATTACATGAAAAATAAGTACTAACAGTAACGGTGTATTCTAACCACAGTTATAAACCCATTGAAACTGGTTAATTCAATGTAAAGTTTAGTGTATTTGATATAAATTTAAGCTTTGAGTGACTTATAAGACAAGAAACGACAGTTTTTCCCCAAGAAAGATGTTGTCTTATGATTCCTGAAATAGTACTTTTCAATCACATTTTCAGAAAGAAAGAAAAAGGCAGGAAATAAATGAATAATTGTTGCACCTTTTCAAGTGTAAAACATGTTGCTTGATGGCATAACATAGCTTAGGACTCACTGTCACAAAAAGCTGGTGTAGAACTTTCCCCTCAGTGGCTGCAGAACTCTGCTCAACCTTGCTATATTGACTACTATAGCATCCTTGAACTGCAAATTGGTGCCACTGTTCTTTTTGAAACAATTTCATTGTTAAAACTGTGGTCTTCCCAGTTCCTGACCGTCCAACTATAAAGGAACTTCTACGATAAAGGATAATCTCCATCTCTTCGTCTGTAACTTCAAATGGAAGATCCAGTTCTCTACCCTCAAGATCAGACAGCAAGTGGTTGACTACCCCAGATGATAATGAGTAAAATTTCATCAGCAACAAACTTTCGCTGACCCGTGAATTCTCAGCATAACTTCTACCATCAGAAGTGTCACCAACTAAATCATTCTGGATTTCAGTGAAGCTAAGATCCTTAAACCGCGAAAATTCCAAAGAAGGTGGCCAGCTCTTTGGAACTTCCAAATCACTGATCACAAAATGAAAACAAATAAAACCAATAATTAGTTAGAAATTCAAAATATGAAGAAAAATTTGTATATATATTTATATCATTTCAAAGAGAAGAGTCACTAATCATGCATGACATGTAAAACTAGAAGGCAAAATAACATACCCCTCGAGACATTTCTCCTCGCAGAGATTAATGAAATCATCTGTATATTTGTTTGATATACTGTCCAGGCGATTTACCAATGTTGGGACATCCTCTATATGCAATATGTCCCAAATCTTCAATACTTGCATGTATCTCAAATTCTTTGCAATGTCTGTTGTGCAAACAATATATAGACCTTCAACCTTAAATTTCTTCAAGGTCAGTGAAGAGCTACCACAATTTATTTCTGAACTTTGCTTCTTCGGTCTCCAGCCACTGGCAAGCTTCAGTAGAACATTTAGTACTGACCTCTTCAAACGGACTGACGACAGTTTCTTGAATGACTTCAAAAAGTTATCACTAAAAAGTACCTGAAGATAATGTATGGACCAGATAATCCAATTTCAGAATTTTTTTTTACCCAAGTTGCACATTAAGTTCTTGGAAAATTAGGAGGGGGGATATGCTGTTGGCATTAAGAAAATCAAGAAATAGTAATAACAAAAATCAAGAGCTTTCTTTACCTTCCATCTAGCACTTCTGAAAAGTACACTGTCAGCATTAAGCAAATCATCTAATTGATCAAACTGTTTCTTCACCTCTAATATGGCCTTGGCTAAATCCTTGTCTTCATCCGCATTAAAAAAACACTGGCGATTTTTGGCATCAAGTACTAAGGCCTTCCAAACAGACTCACTATCACATAGAGTTCTTTCATTCCCCAAAATCCACAAACAGTGCCTGAAGTCATCAGAGGATCAGTAGTACATTTCCACCAACCTTATAAACAAGGTTGCAAAAGCATACAAATTTAAATAGAACATACCTAGCCCTTGTAAGAGAAACATTAATTCGTTGCGGTTTTGAAATAAACTCAAGTGAATGATGACAATTGGATCGTACAGTGGACATTATAATGATGTCCTCTTCCCCACCCTGGAACCCGTCAACTGTCTTTACCTTCACTGTAAAGCCATCAAGGTTATTATACTTCTGTCCAAGTTTGTCCTCAATTGCGACTACTTGAGCAGCATATGGAGATACTATACCAATACTGAGTTTCTGTTTTGAATCAGCCCATTCTGTATACAAAGAGAAAACCAAAAGTGAAAAATTTATGTATATGAGAAAATAAAGGTGCAAGAATTTACCAAACCGTAATTTTATAGTTGTGTGCTGGTTTGAGAAAATGACCTCTACTACCAACAGGCTTAATGGGTCAAATGTAAATAGCCATTATACTACTTCAAGATTTATAACAAACAAAAAAACATATACAACGGATCATGCACCCAAAAAAAAAAACCTGTTCACATAAAAATAAAATGAAATAAGAAAACAATCCTTGAAAATAGTGAGATAAAAACATGAAGAAGAATGAAGGTAGACATACCTTTGAACAGATTCCGCAGTATTTGTGAAACAATAGCAACCTCCACCATATTCTTTCGACTACGTCCATCCTCATCCTTCTCTTCACGTCCACCAATTACATTGATAAAAGAATAAGGACCAAACATTGACCCTTGAAGATAGTGTTTCAACTGGCTTCTTCTTTTAAGATTTGGAGCATCAAGGATCATATTATTATAGAAACTAGAATTTGGGAAGAAACTTATTGATGGATGCATCCTGTACTGCATATTTAGAAGGTGCTTTGAGTGACCAACTGAGCTTAACCTCTCAAACAAGCTTCTTGCAAAACCTGCTTCATCAGAAACCTACAGAAGAAAAGAAAGCAGAAATAAAATGCACATAAATAAGAAGTGGAATAAAAACTTATAAGAGGAGTAAATTAGATATGTATATAACTAAGCAGCATCAACTTACAATGCTCTTCACTATAGCCGGTAACTGACATTCATCACCAACAAGAACAGCATGCTGCACACCTGGTAGTTGAAGGGGGATTGTTGATTCACACTCTTTCAATTGTGCAGCTTCATCAATAACAACAATGCTCAACGGCTCCATTGCCAATTTATGCAACTTATATGAGCTGGATGCAGTGCAAAATATCAAGGAAGCTCTTTGAAAACAAAATTCCATTAGAGACTCTTGCTTCATAAAATTCGGAATGTGAAGTTCATCAAGAGAATCAAATAAAGTATGTAAGACTGCAAGGCATTCTCTTCTATTCATGAATAGAAGAAATGAGTTATCAGCAGATGTCTCCGATATCTCTTCAACTTCAGGACGAGAGAAAATGTCTTCAAGTACTTCAGAAGCAACATTACCTTGAAACAACAATGATTCAAAGGAATCAACCAAGTTGATAAGCAAAACCATGTTTTGAAAATTATTTACAGAAATGTAATTTTTCGCCATGTGGGTACATAAGATAGAAATGCAATATCTTAGAGGTGATGCAGTAGAAACAAATCTGTCTCTAATAAATTCCAGAAATGTTTTGCACTTCTCCTTGCCAACTTTAGTGTCACTTCTGCTTTCTTTCTCTTTCATTTGACCTATAGCCTTTGGTTCCTTCTCTATGGTTAACTCATTTTCCAAAAAAGTATGGTAGTGAGAAACACAATCTTCAAGAAAATCTATCATGGAAGCAAAGCAACACCTCCAACCAGTCCGTGGCCCTAAGCACTCAACAAGCCTTTTGAGACGGTAATCTAAATATATCTCTTCAATGTCGGAGCCAACTTTAAGTCGCTCCTTATTCCCAAATAGAAGAATTTCTCCCAAAGAACAAAACAATGCATTGGACTCTACTTCAGTCACCATCTTTACAACACGAGAAGCAACTTCAGTAATTGCAACATTTGTTGGGGCACAAACAAGAGTCCTACAATTCATCTGTAGCAGGGTTAAAAGCAGAGTCACAATGGTTTTAGTTTTTCCAGTACCAGGAGGACCCCAAATTAGTTCAACAGCAGACTTTTCACGACAATGCAGCATTTCAAGACAGGCCAAAACGGTCCCAGTTTGGGACTCATTCAGACCAGATGATAAACTCTGAACTAAACCCTTATTCACGATGACGTCATTCTTTTCAGAGCAGAGATATTTCTGAGCCTGTTATAAAGCATAATATCTTCAGTCAGTTCCAGCAATAAATGTCAGTTTAAAGTTAAGAATCACATGGAATAATTTAGAAATATAGGTTTAAGGAAAGTCAGACATGTGATATAATCAAGGTTAATTAGCTGTGAAAAGAACTGAATACACCGAGTACTTGCTATGATCTGTGGCCAGTATTACATTACATCTTACATCATGTATAGTTCATGTACCACAAATAGGTCCCACTTTAGTGAACGTAATTCTAACTCAACTAAACAAAATCTGCAGAACTGATCACAATTCACAGAGCTCTTACCAGAGAATCAGTGCACAGAACCTCCTTGATAATCTTCAGGTTTTTGGACATGTGCAAAGCTTTCCATATTCTGCCATTCGGTATTAAGTTCACTAAGAAAACCAGAAACAGTGATGCCGTGCCCTTCACAACTCCAAGGTCTTTGGAAGCCTTGATTTTAAAATAAAGAGAACTACTGTAATTCTTGTTCTCATTTTCCGAGACTTCAGTGACTGATGCAAAAGCCCATGACCTCCCTACCCTTTGTAAATCTGAAACAGTTTCAGGTTTAGCATTTGCTAAAACAAAAAGATCACCTGGCAAAGTTTTATATGGCTCCTTGCCACGATCATTGAACCTGTTTCGCCAGTAATCAACCTTGATATCATATAGCTTTGTTCCATATGGCTTGGCTTTTTCAAAAGCAACTACCTTAGCAAATGGTGCTCTGTAAATAGTGTCCATACTTGAATGGACTTGTGCTCGTGTTTCTTCCAATAAAGGATATAGATAACACCCGAAGTAATGCTCAACCGAATGGAATGATTCGGGAATCTTTTCCACCTAGAATAATAAAAACTCGCAGTAAGTACTTAGAGAGAGAATCAGTACTCCTTATTTGATTGACACAACTTGTATTCACAGTAAACACCCGCATTAAGAGTTCTATAAACCATAGAGTAGTATGACATGAGAGTATATTAAATTGCAATTTCACTCTGATATTTCTGATAAATGGAGGTCTCCAGAGTATATTAATAAAAACTTGGTAATTAGTTTCCCAATATTGGAATTAAGGAGGACAGAAATCCAAACTTAGCATGAATTATTTAAATCAATTCTAAAGGCATTTTTTTCAGCCTGAAGTAAATCCAAAAGGTATGGTACTCATAGTTTCAGAATTTAAATACATGCATACAATCAAAACATAGCCATTTTTGTTTATGAGTACCAGATGGGAAAAAAAAAAAAGTGAAGAAGATGAGTAACATTAGATTGTAGTAAGCATGAGGAAAAATTAGAAAACTGAAATAGTGGGCTTAAAAATTAGACCTTTCCGAGTCGAGGCCACCAAAGAAAAACTGAAAAGCCCTTGTTCTATTGAAGTTTCTTCATTGCCAAAAATAAAAACTGAAAAAGTGTGCTACAGCAAAAAGCAACCTCCTTTCGTAACAGTCATCAAGATTCAAGACAAAAACCTTTACTTTTTCACTTATTTATTTCTTATTTTAAGAAACAGAGCAACGAGAAGTCGAGAACGATGACATTGGAACAGAAAGACGGTACCTTTTTTCAATATAAACACGACGATAAGATTTTATTAGTAAAAGTGAAAGCCGATACCTTGTTCTTGAAGAGATGTTCATTGAAAATGTTATCAAGGGACCAAGAAAACACAGTATCGACCAAAAGGTTGCGTTTTTTAGTGTTTTTCTTGTGCGAACTTTCCATCATCTCCTTGTCTAACTCAAAGTCGTTTGCTTTTGTTATCTGCATTCAAAACTAAGCATATGATTATGAGCCCTTTCACAGAAAACCCACTTCTTGGCCACAAAGTAATGTACACAAGGAAAGAAAAGATTTTGAAAAGAGAGGTACATGAAAATCTGTAATAAATAGCGAGATGCATTACATTTCAACTCTTCGGGCGTAAAGAGCTAGAGGTAAAACTCCTGTGCAGTAATCAAATGGTAATTTGAACCCTTGAGAAAGCGAAAACAAGTTGTAAAGGTTTGTGCTTGGTCCGTACTCCCCTTGACCATTTTGACCTCTTAAAGGTCTTGTTTTTTATGCTTACATTTAAAAAATGCAAATTTATTCGGACAGCTTTCTTTTTCGTTTTTGCTGAAGAGAGTCATTGGGAGCCGGGACAGGTTTTTCCAGAAAATTCTTAAACTGGTCATATTAGGAACTTTGTTCATTATCCAAGTACTCCCGGAAAATCATCATTTCTTCACTGATGTTACCCTTCTTAATCACTCGCGTAATTGGAAGTTCACTCCTTCTCAACTCCAAATCAAGTCATTTACTCATTTAGGAAGAATGTTGTTGTTGATGTTGTTGATTTAGGAAGAATGTTAATACATGCAAAGTTCACGTTTTGTGAAAGTTGATTATCAATTTGGACATTTGAATAGACAAAAAAAGTAACTCGTGTTGAATACCATTTTTCACAGCAAATTAGATAGAAGTAGAACTCAAAATCATTGACATTTAACCGTGTACGTCATTAACCACGAAACAGTGAGGTTAATTGGCACATCACTCATAATTCAGGTAAAATGGCACTACAAATTTCCACCCAACATGAGTATACAGAACAATTTAAACTTGAATGCAGTAATTTCTCATAACATGCATGTTATATATAAGGCGTCACCTTTTTTCCAAAAAATTTAGCTCCAAAGCTATTAAACTATCAAACAAGTTCAAATGATGGAAACAAAAACTTAAGGCGGGCTCAACAGAGGTGATCATTTCATACAATTACTAGTGCATGGAATTTAACAGTTTGAGAGCCAAAGCTTCTTGTTGCTCTAAAGATATTGAGTCAGCAATGAACCCAGCTTTATCCTTCTTTTCTTCTCTCTCACCATCATCATCACTATCAAAGTATATCTTTGACCTTTTGTGCGGTCGATCATCAGATGGCTCTTCTTCCGACTCAGAAGCATCATCCTCCTCTTCTTCTGCATTTGCTCTCTTCAACTTCATCTTCTCCTTCATTCGTTTTTCACGGCGACGCTGGCGATCTTTCTCCTTATCTTCCTTGTCTGCCTTCTTCAACTCTTCCCTAACCCTCTTATGATATTCGTCTTTCTTGTCTGAAACAATAATTAATTTATATCAGGACACTAAACTAAGCAGCTACAAACACATTCCAGTTCATGAACAACATGTTGAGTCAAGTCATCACATTCTTCAATTCAGTTATGAGAATAAAAATTGTTCTCTATACTTTAATTATTCATTTATATAGAAGTTGAGACGATCGATTGTAGTATAATCAACCAACTATTCCATGGCACCTTCTGGTTTCATTTTTGGAAATTCAAGAATCAATACATACCTTGAAGTCCATCAAGCATGCTGGGATCACTGGCGCTTATGGTACCGGCCACCCTTGCAAGTGGGGGCAGCGTGTTGCCCTCCTCATCAAAGACAACCCTAGTTCCCAATGGTCTGTGGACATTGATCTTCAACTTCTTTTTCTTCAAAACCCGAGTTGCTGGCCTACAGGGGGAAATGCACACAGAATAAAAAAGTGAATTAAACTAGTCACCAAGGCATTGATAATGCATCCATAACTACAACATCCAGATGAAACTATTTACATTGGGAAAGAATCAGTATCTGTATCTATTACTAAAATTGTCCAACCTATATGTGTGTGGTTCTTGATGACTAAAATATCATAAAACACAGTAGACAAGTAACCTACATAATATCTGCAATCAGTTTTCCTTCCTCCTCTCCCTCATTTGTTGTATCATTTATTCGAAGAAGACCTTTCTCCACTTCCTCTTCCTCCAAATCACCAATATCAAGCTCCTCTTTAGGAGTCTCTAATGCATTCTCCATGTCAGAACTTTCTGGTTCAACAATGGGAGACAGTTCTAACGGTTTCTTGGACTTCATTTTGTGGTTTGAAAAACGGATTTTGGGGGGTCATTGGTAAACCCATTGATGCTGAAAATTCATCAACTGGCAGTTGCATCACGTCAAAAACTTCTTTATCCTTGTGATTTTGAATAGACTTCAAATATGTGATAAAGGCCCTTTTAGCGAGACCTGGAAGTGTGTCAGGGTACTTGACTAGCAAAGATGACAGCAACCCAGAGACTGATTGCAGTCTCTTGTTGTTAGCCTGAGAAACCAGCAAAACAGCAAATTCAGCGTGGTGAGAAAAAAAAAAGTTCCAAGTAGTAAGGGACTACTGTGTCTCTCTCCCACCCACAGACATACACCCACTTCCTTTTCCAGAAGAAGAAGAAAAGACAGTTTACCTTGATGCTTTCTATGGGTATTTTTGCGGCATCTAACTTCTCAAGCATTTTTGTTTCTGAGGGCATCACAAATAAAAGTGATCGCCCTTCAGATTGATAGCGCGCAGTTCGGCCAACTCTGTGTATATAGGATGCAACATCTTCTGGACAATCCACCTGCAAATGGGATTAAAATAAAGAACTGACACCAAAATAATAAAGCAAAGAACCAAGATTTATTCATCATATACTATAGAATCATAACAAAAATCTTGGAGAAGCAAACAACTCACCTGAACAACCCAGTCGACTGCCTGGTTGAAATCAAGGCCTCTCGAAGCTACATCAGTTGAGAAAAGAACCGTAGCTTTTTCATGAAATTGCGAGTATGTTCCCATTCTTCCCTCTTGCTTCATCTTACCATGAAGACACTTCAGGGGTAGTCCAGGACGAAGCTTCTTAAATGCTTCGTAGACAAATTTTACCTATTAAAGCAGCAATTTAACCTAATCAGCAATGATATTAATGAAAATGAAAATTATAGCCCACTGTTATTATATGTCACACACAACACAATCTGAGGAAGAGAAGAAACTTGTTTATATCAACTTGAAAAGCTTAAACAGCCATGCACACTCAATAAAAAAAACTCAAAGTAGCAATAATTATCATACTACCCCTATCCAAAATTAGGGAGGATCCATCAAAATCTGGAAATGGACTGATGTTCCATTTAAAGGAAAGACTTAGGCTGGCCTCTCACAACCAGATGAACCCTTGCATATGCTATGGTGACATTTTCAGGTATGACATAATTGTGGCTAAATAGAATTTAATAACACAATCGCACCTGTTTACGGGTCGATAAGAACACTAGAATCCTAGAATTCAGGTGTGCCTTTATGAAGCTCCACAGCATATCTAATTTTTTATCAAGAGGAACAATCATTGCAGTTTGCTTCAAACGATTGGGAGTAGCTCTCGTAGCCTTCTCGTGCACACTAAGGTACTCTGGATCCTTCAAACTAAGTCTTGCAAGATCTTGAACCGACTTTGTTTGAGTTGCTGAGAATAGAAAGGTTTGTCTTCTCTTTGGTAGCTGTGAAATGATGGCGTTCAGCGTCTTCTTAAATCCCACATCAAGAATACGATCTGCCTCATCGAGGACCAAAACCTGTTCCCTGGCCAGGAAAGTCCACCCAAATCAGCAGATAATATAAATTTATATATAAGACTAATAAAAAAAACACAAATACGAAGAACTAGTAACCGAAAGAAGACTAATAGAATTTGACGCCAAGATAAGACTAATAGAATCAGAAAGTAAATATGATAACCCACATTAAATTGAACTAAGCAGCAACAGCAGATTGGAAGTCGTATTTCTTGGCTATAAATGACATGACACTAAAGTTTAAACAGATTTCTGCAACCTTATTTTTCATCGAGTGTGGCCACATATATGACATTCTCCCCTCAAAAGCAAACAAGAAAGAAGAAGAAAAAAGTAGACCTGTAGCTGGGAACACTCAAAATTTGGTGTCTCATCCATGTGCTGTAGAAGTCGTCCAGGAGTGCAAACCAGTATGTTCAGCTCATTTACGCGCTCCTTCTCTGCTTCAACATCTTTTCGACCACCAATTAGGAGGCCAGCACTAAAATTATGGTGCCTCCCAACTGCTTTTAACACATCAAACGTTTGACTAGCTAATTCCCTTGTCGGAGATATAATGATGCCGCCTACCCCATCCTCAGGATTCCATCTCTCTTTATACAATTTTTCCAGAAGCTGAAATCAACAATATGTCAGGGAATCAAAGAAGAGGTCTTTTCTATGCAGATGCATATAAATACCAAAGGCACATATGGGCACCATAAAGCAGAGGTGCCTGGTGATTATAGGAACTGTAAAGCATGGTTGAAAAAAAATCCCAAACACAAATATGTATGGCACAAAGTAAATATTCCAGAACTCGGTTAACCAAACCAAATACTATCAGTATCAAAACCCAGAAACTTAACAGTAACGTATCCACTTTCCCGCATTTCTCAGCAACCAATGAAACCCAAAGCGCTCATCTTTCACCTCTCACAAAATCAAGCATAAATGTAAAAAACACACCAATATCTGATTAATCAAAAATCAATATTTCACAGCTCAATTAACTAAAGCAGTTTCTAAACCCAGAAACTTAATAGTAATTTGTCTCACTTCCTCACATTTCTCAGCAACCATGAGCCCTCATTTTTCACCTCTCACCAAACCAAACATAAATTACTTACTTTCGAGCAAAAAAAAACATAAATTACTTACCGGAATAACAAAAGCCAGAGTCTTGCCGGAGCCAGTCTTGGCCGCACCGAGAATATCCCTACCACATAGCGCGTGTGGCAAACACGCCCTCTGAATATCGGTCATGTCGGTGTACTTGGACCGGCGCAAGGCGTCCTTGGTCTTCTTAGAGATGGGCAACTCCTTGAACCTGGTGACGCCGGCGTAGCGCGAAAAGGATTCGGAGTCCACGCGGCCAATTGGCGCTTTGGAGGGAATAGGTGGAAGAGACATGGGGTTGGAGCCGCAATCGGGTTTCTGGGATTCGATCCATGAATTCAGAAGCTTGATTTCTTCGACCTCTGAGACTTGCTTTTGCTTGTGTGTGGTCTTCGATATGGGTTTTCTCATTGTGGCTGTGTTGCAATTTGGAGAGACAGACGACGCTAGGTTTTGGGGTTTTAGAGAGAAGAGTGGTCTGAGGAGGGTTTAAGCTTTTTCTCTATGAGACTATGACCATGAAAAAAAAATTTTTTTATTTTTTAATTTGAGAAAATAAATAAATAAATAAATAAACACTTATGATATTCGTAATGTCTTAGAGTTTATTGAGATTCTAAAATTTTTTTGGAAATCCATGTAAATCGGTATTGAAAATTTCAAAGATAATATTTTTCAAAAAAATCATGTGTTATAATCATGATTTTTTTTTCAACTTCACATTATTCATCCATATCAATTGAATTTTCGATAGATAATATGTTACCAAATATCGTTTACATTGTTTAATTATAGAGTTTAAGAGCCCTAAGAACTAAATTCATTTACATTTCTTCAAAGTTGAAATATATAAAAAATATTTATTTTGAATAACGGCCTATATTTCTCGGTTCTGGACTCCTTACAAGCGTTCGTCTCTATCTACTTACAATAATCAAATTAGACGAACCGAATACCCCTCATGTGTTTCTTCATTTTGTTTATTTTTTTATTTTATTTTAATTGAAATAAATAAATTAAAAAACAATTTCGGTCCTCTTATGATCTTGCTTTGGATTTCTATGAGGCTCTAAAATATTATTGGAAACTCGTGCAAACCAGTATTTAGAATCCCAAAACTACAATTTTTCAATAAAATTATGTGTTATAATAAAAAAAAATCTACAATTTCACACCATATATCTAAACAAAGCAAAAACCTAATTTTGATGGACAATATGTAGAAAAGTTCATTTGCATTGTTGATTATAGAGTTCAAGAGGCTTAATAATTAAATCCTTTTACATTTATTAAAATTTGAAAGAAAAAAATAATAATATATATTTATTTTGAACAACTTGTAGCGACGAACACTTCGTCGCTATAGGTGTTCCTAATTTTTTTTACTTTTTTTAAAATTTGAACAAAAAAACATTTCTGGTCCTTGTATGGTCTCTGTTCCATTTCATTGAGACTTTAAAATACTTCTACAAATCACTACAAACCAGTATTGAGTTAGAATTTTAAAAATAATATTTTTCAAGAAAATCATGTGCTATAATAATTAAATGTTTCCAACTTCACACCAGTCAACCAAACTAAACAAAAATTCAAATTCGATGGACAATATGTTGCCAAAGGTCATTTGTATTGTTTAATCAGAGTTCAAGAGCCCTACTAAATAAATTTTGTTACATTTATTAAAATTTGAAAAAAAAAATTTGAACAACTTGTTTCGTTAGTATATGTGTTCCTATTTTTTTTTAAGTTTAATTTGAAGAAATAAAATAATAATAATATTTTCAGTCTCCGTAAGGTCTCACGTTAGATTTTATTGAGACTCTAAAATACTTTTGATTACTCGTGCAAATTAGTATTGAGAATTTCAAATATACCATTTTCAAGAAAATAATGTGTTATAATAAAAAAAATGTTTTCTCAATTTCACACCATTCATCCAAATTAAGCGAAAACTCAATTTTTATGGACAATACATGGCCGAAACTCTTTTGCATTGTTTAATCATAGAGCTCAAAAACTCTAATAACTAAATCTTTTTACATTTATTTAAATTTAAAAATATATTTATTTATTTATTTTGAACAACATGTAGCAACAGTATTCTTAATTTTTTTTTTCAATTTAAAGAAATAAAAAAGAAATTACAAAGCACTTTTATTGAAAGCGGTTTTGTTAAAAATACATAGTGAATTTGCTTGGTGTATTCCAAATCTAGACTTGGCAGACCAAAAACCAAGAGACGATCCGGAATTTGCTTGGTGTGTGGGAACTAGTGGCGTAAAGTAATATGGCTCCATTGGAACTTTTTTACTCTCTAAAATAGTCAAACTCAGTTCTTGAAGTACAGGCCACTGAGATCCAAAAAAAGGCTTTCCATCGATTTGTATTATCTAAAAAACAACATTGAAATGCCAGCAACCTTGTCGTGGCCAGATAGATATGCTATTTTCCTCAGCTCTAGTGGCACCGTTTCATTGCCTCACTGCTATTTTCCTCATGCAAGTTTTGTATGGTGCTCCAAAAATAGTTGAGTGAAGATGGGCTCGATTTTGTCCGGCCAAAAAAATCTTTGCCTACTCCACTGCAACCTCCTGGAAAGTTCTGCAACTGTAGCCCTTTTGCTGTCAAGTTCTTGTTCACTGAGAACAGAAAATAGAGAAAAATGAACCAAGCTAGATTGATGCATAAGGCACGAAGGATAAGTAAAAATAGGTAAAAGGTTATCATATATGATGATGCATGTCTAATCCAGAGATACTAAAGCTATTTTAAGACGATCAAAATTTGTCTGATCAAACAACCAACCTTCCATCTAATGCGGCATAAAGTTGCATCAATTCATCAAGCATGCTCAGCATTTCTCTGGATAATTTTTGTGCGTCTTTGTTAAGGCCAGACCATGCAGCAGTCAAAAGGCCAACAATCTTCTCCAGATCCAACTGAAAATAATTAACATCAAGAAAAAAGTCAATATATATATTGAGTCGTTTGGCTAATGTGAACCGTAATAAGAAACTAACAATTATTACGTACCTTGATTGTCAAGGCATCTGAAAATAAATTCCACTGATCTCTTTCCTTCTTTCCTGATTTTAAACCTTTAAATATTTCCCACAAGGGATCAAAATTCATTGGATGGTCACTTCTGTTCCAATGTTGAATGTTTTCAGTGCTCTGAATTTGCCCTCGTGAAGAGTGAACCGTACCGTGTTCTGAAAAAAGATTTCTTAATATATCAGCCATGCGGAGGTTAGCCTTCATGTCGATGAAAATGGCATCTGAACAGAAGAACCTTGAACAATCAATCCCAAAACTTGCAACTACCAAAGGATTGCCGATCTTCTTAAAAGCTCGAGCTAGCACATCAACATGTCTACAAAGAGAATGCCGTAAAGACGCAATTCCCCTAAGGGCATAGCAAAACTCCCTTGGTAGCCGGCTAGTGACATAGTTCCTCCCCAGCAGATCCAAGAGAATATCAAAACCCATCCCAAAATTCAAGTAAAGCAAACATAACACAGAGACCAATCTCTGCATAAGCAGCGAGTAATACATCTTCCAACTTTTGGTACACCTTTTAATCCATTTACTCATATCCTTCTCATTAAAAAGAAACTCCCGAACCACATCAGTCAGAAACTGAAGGATATCTTCAAAAGATATTCGAACATTTTCCACTATAGAGGAAGTTACTTTGGTATATTCATCCTGATTATACATCAGCCATTCAATAAAACAAGATCTTGTAGTGATTGCATATCCTTGAAAGCAAGAGATCCAAAACAGAAGGCGATCTACGAGATACAAGAAGCAATCAGGTGACATGGAGCAACTTAAACTCCAATTCTCACTGTAAGTTTCAAACAACGCATCATGGAAGCTCCGCAAAAGAGACACCTCTCTCAAATCTGACTCTCTTTGGTCTCCAATGGTGTCAGGCACCTCAGAATATTCTAGAGCCGTGGCATTTCTTCGCCGATCACTATTAAAATCTTCTGGAAGCTCTGACCTATGGCCACATAGATCCTCAATGAACTTCATCCATGGTGAATTGCAGTCTAGGTGTTTTACAAGCTTCTCATAAAGTTCATTATCCAGCTTACCGGACCCAAGAATAATCATTGCAATGCATCCGATTTTCCCAGATGGAAGCCTGTTCGATGAGCTGATGTACTCAATTATGACTTGATGCAGTAAATTCTTACAGGAATAGGTTCGCCTAACAGAAATCATATCCTCTCTTGATGACGTCCTCCAATCTAAAGGAAATATGTAAGAAACAAAATTCTCAGTTGACAATGTAACAAATCTGTGGAGATTCTCGGCATGATAATGAGTCAGCTTCAGAAATTTGGATTCCAGAAGATATATTGCAACCTCATACATAGGGATAAGAGACCGACTTTTGTAGAACACTGAATCAGAATCGTTGATTACAAAGTTGTAAAGCACTTCAAGCTTCTCCAAAACCTTAATGCCAAGCAAAAGCATCTCTGAACTCCAATAACTCTGAGCATCTGAAACAAGCTGGTGAACATCAATGGAGACCAACTCCTCATTTATTTGGAAAGATCTCTTGTCAATACTTCTCACCCAGTCGGCATCAGAGATGAGTGAAAGGTAGAGCGGATTTAGACCATCATGAAAATGCCTCCATACTCCTAAATAATTCAGAAAGAATTCTCCATGACTTCTGTAATCATTAACATCTATAGATCCAAGATATTCAATCAGGTATGCAACTTTATCCTTCCAAGAATTCCAGAAGTAGACGAGTGAATCAATAGATATCTGCTTCTCATATTTTGTGTTATTTGGAGGCTTTTTCAGTTTTTCTTCCCACAAATACTTTGAACTACTTGAAGAAATACGATAATTCAAAGCTTTTCTAGTAGATAACATCTCATCTCTAAGAAATTGCATCCTTGATCTGTCATCTTTTCCCTCATAATAGTGAAATGCGCAGCTCTCAAGAAATTCCAATTCAATTTCATGAGTCTCAATTCCTTGTCTGGCCAGATCATACTCTTCTCTTGCATGTTGTCTCCAATATTTGATGTATTTCAAACCTTTGTCAAATATATTTCCTTGCATACAAGAAGTAAGACACTGAAAGAAAAAATTTCCCCTAGCATACGCATCTGCAGCAAGCACATAATTTGCAGCAAGATAAAAGCACTCACCAGCTTTTTCCAGTTCCGGTTCACCACATTTATACAGGTAAAGTTTACCTGCACCAATATTTTTTTTTTGAAAAATATTAACTCATAAAAGCCAGGTATTTGAAGGTTCAAGTACAACAAAAACACCCTGAAAGGTGTCACACAAAAAAATATTCATTTCACGTCATACCTGCCCGTTCAAAGTCGCCCGAATCATAAAAGCATCTAGCAGCAGAGATAGACTGGCCTATAGCTTCAAAAATCAAAGCAGCTTCCCTAAGGAATGCATTGGCCTTTCCAGGATTAGAAGTGCGCATATGGTCCGCCTTGACTTTAAGTTCAGCAGCTTCAGACCGTCTTTCCCAAAATGTATCACCAGCTCTTTGAAAGCACATTCGGGCCATTTTGTAGTTACGCTCATGATGTAGCTGCAAGAAACAAATAAAATTATGTTAGAAACTTAGAATCTTAGGTTAATATATACTATTGAAAATATAATTTTCTTACAACAATAGTTGACTTATTTTGATAATAACAGAAGTTATAATAATTAATCATAATTATTTTGATTCTAATATATATATATATGATAATGCCATCATTTAACGAGGCTAATATTATTAATCTCATCATCAGTGTCATCTCTACTAATGTATAAGCCAAAGGGTTATGCATGATTAAGCAAACCTTGATGCCACGTGATTTCCACTCTTCGGAAGTGCTCGCAACTTGCATAACTTGTGCAAGTGAATCGTCAAGTTCTTTAAGTTGTACAAGGCATTTCTTTTTCCAATAGTCAAAAATTGGGTTGGAAAGTTCTTCAACATTCTCATATATCCAGAGTCTCTGTTTTGTACGAGAGACAGCAACATATAACTGCTTTAGTTCAGAGCATAACATGCTGTGTTTGGCATCATCAAAACTTGGAAAGCGCTCAGGTAATGTGGAGTGCAGCAAATCATGTTCTTTCATGAAATCATATAGCACCCTCCATTCATTTTTCAGGGGTGATGATCCAAAAAATTTGTATAGGAGTACATCCTACAAAAAGGACAAAGATGCTGAGAATGCATGTAACAAGAGAGATTTTAAACAGAAAAAGGATTAGTAATTTAATGGATTTTACAGAGAATTTTCTCTGCAATTTCGATGT
The DNA here is from genome assembly GCA_030142095.1 of Rubus idaeus. Lineage (NCBI taxonomy): Eukaryota > Viridiplantae > Streptophyta > Magnoliopsida > Rosales > Rosaceae > Rubus > Rubus idaeus. Next base: position 34,792,021 of record CM057968.1, on the reverse strand, counting down.
GAACCAGCATCTTATATGATATTATGAATAACTAGTTGAAGATGCAGCAAGGCAAAATTTGAAAAAAAAGAAAAAAAAGAAGAAGAAGAAGATTATAGGAAAATCCTCGATAATAGTAATTCTAAGAACTCCATTATAGTTAATTTAACAAATAAATAAATATTACCTGAAACTCTAGACCCTTGCACTCCATTACAGTAAGAACTAGAGCTTGCTTCCCAATGGAGTCAAATATTTCTTTTCGAGAAGTACCATCACGAACCAAAATAACCTGATCCGCACCAAAGCCACCCATCTTTCCAGCTATAATTCCACTACTTCCGAGAATTTTTGTAAATAGATCTTCATCATCTCCAGAATAAAGTAGAATTGGAGCTTCCCCATATATCATACTCATTTCTGGTTTTAACACATCAATATAGAGGGGGAAAAAATGATAAAGCAGTTCAACAATGCTCTGCAACAACTTCAGTATACCATCATGGCTTCGGAAGTTTTGTGTCAAATGAAATATGTCTGAGATCTGTCCTTTTTCTTTCCTTTCATCATATTTTTTGCTTCTTGATTCCAAAACAAACATCTTGTAAAAGAGATGTCGTATATCTTGGAATCTAAAATCAATACCCCTTGCTATAGTCTGGGCTGTATCTCCAGAAAAAACAAAACCCTCTTCAACATTGCTGCAGATATGTTTAAACAATGCAATTTGGCTCATGGCAAGATCCTGGACCTCATCAATGTACACAAAATTAATTTCATCACCCATGTATTTTTCATGTTTGAGCCGACGGTGAATATCATTTACAAAATCAGCCATATCAAATTCACCATTTCTCATCTTCATTTTCTCATAAACCTGAAATATATCATATATTATCTCTCTCTTTTGCTGGCTTAAATTATAAGCCCGGCCCTCTGACATTTGCACATAACATGACCGACTGAGTTTTCCATCACCTGCTTCCAAAGCTCTAAGACCACCTTTGATATGAGAAATAATCTCAGTAAAGACTCTTGAAGCATCAAGCTTCTTTGTTAACTGGACATCAAAATGAGGCCAATATGATGAGTTAAACCTTTCATATGTGACCTCCTTTGTGGCTAGAAAGGTCTGCAGCACAACTGATCTTGATCTTTGCAGTCGATTGCGGGGAAGTTTTGTGATGTCAACAAATCTTTCAAAGTATGAATTACTCAAACTTCCATCAAGCATCATCAAGAACTTATGAAATGTTATAAAAAGAGGATATAATTTTGGAGGAATATCAAGAAAAGAATCTGGGATATCCCTGAATTGTGCTTCCTCATCATCAAAATTATCCAAATCGACCAAACTGCTTACCCCACAAGCAAAACTGTGGACATTGAAAAAATTAATATCGTTAAAATTACTCTTCCTGCGACATTATGAAGCAGACAGTTGCACTTGAAATAAAATATTACAAGTACCAGATGATTTTCCCTGATAGCATCAGAATCAATTAGAAATTTAGAACTAAGTTTAAAGAGCTTCAGATGGTATGACCAGGAAGAATGGTATTCTAGAAAAGGGAGCAAACCATGACATAAATGCATGCATAGTCTGGTTCAAGATTTCATAAAAATGGTGAAAAAGTTGTCCAAATATACAGGATTTGAATGAAAAAATAATCATTGCTTTTTTGAGAAATTTATCAATACATATATATAAAGGTTGCATCTATACATAAATTTTATTATTTTATATACATGTCATATGTTGACAAGTGTTATACAAGTATACAGTAGCAAAGTCTATAGCATGTATCCATCAGTGATCAACTTACAGGACAATGTTTCTTGCATTTAACCGAACAGCTAGTTAATCGATCAAGAACATAGTATTTCAAGAATATTGAATGTTAAAAGAAGAAATATGGTGCACTTGACCTAAAGAGTTCAGTATACATAATATATGGATCCAGTGAAAGAAAACAACTATTTTAAGAGAAAATAAAAAGAAACAAACATCTTTGTGTTTGAATAAACCGCTCACCTTTTCAATTGTAAAAAATGTTGCTTGACTGCAAAACATAGTTTAGGACTCACAGTCACGAAAAGCTGGCGTAACACAGTCCCTTTAGTTACTGCAGAAGTAGAACTCTGTCCAACCTCATTATTCCCATTAAAATACCTGGCTGCATTGCTTTCAACATCATAGAAACCTTCATCAGCCATACGGTGCTGCTGTTCTTTCAGACATAACTTTGTAGTCAAAACCGTCGTCTTCCCAGTGCCTGACCGTCCTAGTATAAATGTACTTCTATTGTAAAGGATAGTCTCCCTTTCTTGGTCACTAACTTCAAAAGGGAGATCCACTTCAGTGCCCTCTCTGTCAGACAACAAGAAGTTCACTGCCCCAGATGCTAAGGAGTAAAATTTCATGAGCAACAAACTCTCGTTGACCTTTGAATTCTCAACATAACTTCTGTTTCCAGAAGTGTCACCAAAAAAATTAATCAGGCTTTCGGTGCTGCGGTCTTCATACCGGCAAACATCCAAAGAGGGCGGCCAGCTTGCTGGAACTTCCAAATCACTGGTCACAAAAGACAAACCAGCAGAAGTCATTACTAATTTGAAGAAAAAAACATTGAATTTTTATATGATTCCAAGGAGGCATAAGAAAATTTCAGGCAACATCAATTATATAATACTAGAATGAAAAATTAACATACCCCTCAAGACATTTCTCTCTACAGAGATTGATAAACCGTTCCGTGTATCTATTAAATATACAGTCTAATCGATCTGTCAATTCTTGGATATCCAAAAGACCAGGCAATACGTCCCAGATCCTCAACACTTGCATGTATCCCAAATTTTTTTCAATGTCAGTTGTTAAAACAACATATAGATCATCAACCTTAAATTGCTTCAACATCATCAAAGAGCATTTACAAATTGTGTCTACATTACGTTTCTTTGGTCTCCAGCCACTGGAAAGCTTGAGTAGAAGATTCAGTACTGATATCTTCTTTTGGAATGACTTCAGGTTTTTGAATGATTTCATAAAGCTATCACTGAAAAGCACCTAACAAAATTGGAAGAAAAAAAAATATATTGTTAATGTCACAGCACAAAGTTATTGGAAAATGGACATGGAAAACAAAAGAAGAAACCATATATAATGCTGAGAAACCAAAAATTGTACCTTCCATCTGGAATTTATGCACATGTGCATTGCATTCCATATTCTCAAGTTAGGAGTTATGTTTGCTAAGAAGACCACAAAGGGTGATGTCTGAATGCCATTAATATTGTTGACTTCAAATTCTTTCGGTGCTCTGACTTTAAGAGAAAGAGAGGTTCTATCATCCTCTTTCTTATTTGTGGAGACTTCAATGACTATTAAAAATGACCACCATCTCCCCAGCTTTTGTAAATCAGATACAGTTTCGAGTTTAGCATCTGCCAAAACAAAAACATCTCCAGGAAGTGTTTTGTACAACTCCAAGCCGCAATCACTGTTTCTCCAGCAATCAATCTCGATATTGTATAGCTTTGTTTCTCCATATGGCATTGTCTCTTGAAATGCAATTACTTGACCGAATGGCGCGCTGTGCATAGATTCCATACTTGAATGCAATTGAGCTCGAGTTTCATCCAATAATGGATATGAATAAGACCCAAAAGGTTGAACTGACTCACGAATCTTTTCCACCTAAAGACGCAAAATAAGTAAATAAACATAAAAATGACAGGCAATCAGTACGTACTACTCGTATCACAAATCAATGGATAACATATATATGAATATATCATGGAGATGATAAGTAGATCATGAGCTAAAACAGCTTCCATTCACAATCCTTAGAAGCAAGAAAGTGATATATATATATATATAGCAACAGCATCATGATGTCTCAAATGAAATATATATATATATATATATATCCACTATATATATATATATATTTTCATTAACACATGTATATGTTGTAGATACTAGCTAGCGAAATCATATCATGAGTAAAGCATGCATGCATTAAAGCAAATGGGGCTTGATTAAGTCAATCTGATCCATGGATTTTACAAAATTATGATAATATATCAATTCAAATACCTGGTGCTTGTAAAGATTTTCATTGAAAATGTCCTCGAGAGACCAAGAAAGCACAATGTCAGAGAAACCTTCCATCTGATTCCTACACTTTAACTCCGTCTCCCCAACATGCACTTACTTCTCTTAACTGAGTATATGTAATCGATTAGATCAATCCTATTATCATGAAAACAGAAGAGCTTTTTCTTTCTCAAATTGAAAGAAAGATCTGTCAAGAGTATTCATCAAGTATAGCTCAAGAAGTCTCCAGCCTTTTTACTCAAAAAAAAAAGTCTCCAGCCTTTAGTCCTCAGCTCAGACCTTAGCTTGTGCTTTGCTTACTGAGAAAGGAAAGTAAAAATATAGATAGGCTTCCACTTGTTTTAGTCAGCCACGTATCTTCTTCTGTGTGATTTGGCATGGTAAAGTGATGTAGTTCCATCTTCTCTCTTCTTTTTCTTTTCCTTGGCTTGATATTAATCCATTTTTTATTGTTCATCTTAGCTACTAATAGGATAATTAATACGTAGCCTTAACCATGCGTGGAGAAATGGAAAAGGCTCATGCGATTGAATTAGCATTCTGATGAACGCGTGGAGAACCTCAAGCGTTAGACACATGACTTTATCCGACTCTGCTTTATGCTCTGCTGGCGCCATTATTACCAACAGTAGAGGTGAAAGGTTAGGATGGCACAACAATAGAGGAGAACTGAAGCGTTAAGAAATCTCATCCTCTGGGCCTTTAAATAAAAAGCCCTTTTCATCTGGATTAAATAAAAAGCCCAATTGCAAGAAAAACAGCAGTAAAAGTTACAAAACCAATGGGCTTTTGGACCCAATCCGAAACTATATATCTTGGTTTTTGGCTATCCCGGCCCGTCTAATAGTAAATGTGGTTGTGATTCATACATTTGTGAATATGACTTGTCACGTTATGATTAGTGAGTTTGACGTGTCACATGCATGCGGCAACACACACCACTCCAAGACTTTTTCCCTCATGACACGTTTATTGATCGAGAAAGTCTTGGATGAGACAAACTACCACATGTAAATATTTATATATTACTGTTATATTAATTCTTGCATGAAATTAGTTTGCGGTGAATGAGGATGATTTTACCCCATTTTTTTACTTTTAACTATGATTGACGCCGTCCACTTGCAATTAGGGTTTGTATTCCTATTTAAGTAAATGTTAGCTCTGCCAAATCAATCACTCAGCCGCAGAATGAGATAAGACTTTCAGCTCATCAAGAAGGAGAAAACCTGCGGGGTGCAATCTCCAGATCGAAGCCCTGGTTGGTTTGGCACAGGTCCCTTTTTCAACCTCTATATGAGTCACAGTCAAATCTTCAAGTACAGGGCAGTGAGATCGAAAAAAACTATTTTCCATTGATTCATCGAGCTTCAATATGGAGGAACTTGAGACTTGGGAAATACTCGGATTCTTTTGTCTATCGTCCTATTGTTTTCCAAGTCTCACGTTCCTCCATATTGTGTTGATTCGTCATTTTTGGATGATTGAATCAATAGAAAGTCTTTTTTCTCACTTTCTCGCTGCCCTGTACTTGAAGATTTGATTACGACTCTGTTGGAGCCTTTCAAAGCCTCTTGCTGCTGACCACCCTAACCATTCGCAGCAACATGCAATATATATCCTATGGAGGAAATTGAGCCAGAATGTTACTTCTTCGATCTTTTTCTTTTCTTGTTTTCTCATAATATATTTTACTAAATTACATTTGGCATTTTTTTTTTGGGGGAGGTTGGTTATTATAAGATCTGTTAAAGCAATGTATTTTGTAGCATAAATTTGAATCGGAGACCTTGTTGTACTTTTCTTGGTGTGTACTGTTCGGTTTGCTCCTGCAGCTTCCAATATAGTTAGATGAGTGTTAATTGGTTGTTCAAACCTGTTTCATATTAGTTGTAAGATATTTGAAGTATTTATTTGGTAACCAAACAAACACACGAATTAAGGACCATATATCAGAGAGTTAGTGTTACTAATTACCTATGGATTGGTTGGTTTAAGAGATATGATAAGAAGTATGATCAATACATATTATTGCCCTTGAAGTTCTTTAATTTCTGTGTTTCTTAATGTGGATCGATCTAGGGTCTTCGGCTAAAACCATGAATGTCAGCAAGAAAGAGGAAGGACATAATTAGCCTTTTGAGTTTTGGCTAAGCTTAAAAGTACTGATGATGTTAACGTTTGTGGTTTTTTTTGCTGGTTTTATGCGTGATTACTAACCTAATTTTTCATATGATCAATATATACTAAAGATCGATTTTGTGATTGGAATGATCGATGAAGTTAGTTAATTTGCTATTACGTTGCTCTGAGAGCGAATTCATCAGATGTCCGGCCATGAGATTATAAAAATTAGAGAGGCGTTTCCCAGTTTATCATGCCCTAATTAATTCTTGTATGTTAAACCTGTCGGTCGAATTCTGTGGCACCACCGACTCATGAATAGCATGATAGCAGGGGCAAGTTTATGGTTAGTAATTTTGGTATTTGGTTGCGTTAGTTTTGTTATTTTGGATATTATCGCTTATGTGGCTCGTTGTGATTAGTGGTTATATGTGTCACTCACACGACCGATCCACATTTTTCTCTCATGACATGCTTGTCAACCGGAAAAAAAAATTGAGCACCAAAAAAAATAGTGGGTCGGACATGCTACCTAGCACATCCACCCTATCGAATATGTTCTTTTTATTTTTGGTTGTCTACCACAGTTTCCCGGTCACTGCCGGACTAATCTGTTGGTCGATCCGGGTCGCACACCTGACCTGGTGGGCAGTTACCCAGATGTTCTTTGATACATCATTCGTGACACATCCGGCGTACTAAAATTTCTTTTTGTCATCAACTCATCGATCTATACGATCAAATTTTGGAGGTCACGTGGCCTTCACTTTGACAGATATTTCCCGCCCCTGAATTGTCCAAGTGTCCGACTATGAGTGGCTCACTAGATTTACACGCATGGCAGAAATCCGCCGGGGATAAGGTATATATATATATACAGACAAGCAGCCACATAACTGTGTTCATGCAAAGCCTTATCTGCAATGGCCATCTCCAGTTCTTCTCCAAGTTCTGGAGACTGGTCTTTGGCTTCCTTGATATCTTGTAGAAAACCCCATCATACACGGAAATCCCATTCCTTCTTCTCCATTCCCACCTGGAATCTCCGAGCTTTCCACGTCATCAACTCCTCCAGTTGTCCCTCTCCAATCCTTGAAGATCAAGCATCCACCAATTTGCCACTCATTGAATTGGACCTGAAATTTCACGACCCCCAAGAACTTCAAATCCCAGACGCCGAAAACTTAAATGAATTCCTATGTGGATTGTTTCAGGACCCTCAGACTGAAGCAATGGGCCATGAACAGTATGAGAGAGCCAAAAAGATACCAGAATTCAGACCAAACAAATCAACATTGGAGCATCTGACAAGGTATTTGATACGATCAAAGAAATGGGATTCCATTCTTTCAGTTTCTGGTGATTTCAAGACTTATCATTTACTGCCTGATAGCTATACTTGTTCTAGGCTGGTCACTAGCTGCATTAGAGCTAGGAAGTTCAAAATTGTTAGGACTTTGCTTGAAGTATTTACGGCCGAAGGTGATGTTGCTCTGCTGGCCTTTGATTCCACAATGAGAGGCTACAATGAGCTTCATATGTATAAAAGTACAATTTCTGTGTTTGAAAGAATGATATTTGCTGGAATTGGTCCGAATTCTGGATGTTATTGTAGGATAATGGAAGCTTATTTTAAAAAGGGTGACTATAGAAAAGTTGTTGAATTGTTTCAAGAACTGAATAGTAAGCAATTAGATTTGACACCATTGTCAACTCAGATTCTATGCGAGTCATTAACCAAATTGGGGAAGCCTCTAGATGCTCTTGAGATTTTTCGAAGTATGACAAACAAAGGAATTTCTTTGAACTTTTCTAAGATTTATTCTGTTTTGATTTGTTCGTTTGCGAGCATTCGAGAAGTGAAGGTAGCTGAAGAGCTATTTAAAGAAGCAGAAACCAAGAAAATGTTGAGGGATCCAACGGTGTTTTTGAGACTGATTTCAATGTATGTAGAAGAAGGATTGGTGGATAAGACTCTTGAAGTAGTTAAGGCAATGAAGGGAGCAAATATCCGAGTTTCGGATAATATATGCTGTGCAGTTGTCAGTGGCTTCTCCAAGAAAAACAGGTTGATGACTGCAGTTAAAGTGTTTGAAGATTTGATCTTAATGGGATGTGAACCGGGACAAGTGACATACGCTTCGATTATCAATGTGTATTGTCGACTCGGGCTTCATTCTAAGGCTGAAATGGTTTTTAGAGAGATGGAAGGAAAAGGGTTTGATAAATGTGTTGTGGCTTATTCAACCATGGTTGTAATGTATGGGAAAACAGGAAGGCCAAGAGAGGCAATGAGGCTTGTGGCCAAGATGAAAGAAAGAGGGTGCAAACCGAATGTATGGATTTACAATTCTTTGATGGATATGCATGGAAGAAGTAACGATTTGAGGCAAGTTGCAAAGCTATGGAGCGAAATGAAGAGAAGGAAGGTTGCACCAGATAAGGTGAGCTACACAACTGTTATAGGTGCTTATAACAAGGCAGGGGACTTTGAAATGTGCATGAAATTTTACAATGAGTTTAGGATTCATGGGGGTGTTTTGGACAAGGCTATGGCTGGATTGATGGTTGGGGTTTTCTCAAAGAGTGGTCAAGTTGACGAGTTGGTGAAGCTTTTGACAGATATGAAAGCAGAAGGAACAGGGTTGGATGGGAGGCTTTATCGGTCCGCCTTGCATGCTTTAGCAGATTCTGGTCTGGAAATGCAGGTGAAATGGTTGCAAGATAGCTTTGAGGTGACATAGAAATCGATGGCTTGATTGTATAGTGTACAGAATTCCAGTGTCTGGCAAATGCACTGGTTCAAGTATGTACTCTACTATTTTTAGAACTTTTAGGAGGATTTCTTTCAATTGAAATTTGATATAGTAAAATTTGTTATACACTTACACTCCATCATTTCATGTAGGTAACTGATATTTCAATGTGGAGTATACACTAAAAATAAAAATTTATCGTCTTCTATTAATTTAAACTTCTTTCCATGATCCAGGAAGAAGAACTATTTCGATTTTCTTCCTTGAATTATCCACTGTTTTATTGTATAAAGTAATGTATTAGTTTACAATTGAATGAATCAATAAAACAAGACATTTGCGATTCCTTGCTTTATTGTTGAACCTTGGGTGTCTGGAGGCTCAGATTTTAGTTGAGAGCACCACAAATCTTTCTTACCTGCCCAGCTGAGCCAGTTATAGGGTTAATGTCTCCCATCTTAATCATCGCGGCAGCAAAATCAGCCTTAAAGTTTGCAGGTTTCGAGCTATACTCCGAGACCATGCTGTCTGTGGGTCCTCCACTAAAGAGAACTTGATCGGATGCAAGAAGACCCTTCTTTTGGATCAAGTTCTTGAAGTAGTTGTTGTCCAATTGATTTGGTGTCACCAAATCAAGTGGTGCTAAATTTGAATTACCAGTGTTAGCTGCTGCTGGACAACGACGTCCGCGAGTACGAGCAAAGTTTGCATCAATGTCACTGGTGTTGCTGTATATTCTACCGCGGAATGTTACGCACTGAGCCTGCCCGATTGAATGTGCACCGGAGAGCGCAACCATATCTCTGACACTGAGGCCTTTACCATCAAATCTGTGAGTAAGGCTTTCAAGGCTGTCTGTGAATCCGGGAAGTGAGCTTTCGGCTAGAGTTAAGCTTGCTGTGGTCGAATCTCTTCTTCCAAGCTTCACTGCCCAATCTGGACCTCCAACCTATATATATATACACATCATCAATTTTAAAAATCAGAATGAGAAAGGTAGATTTTGATGGGAAAAAAAAATGAAATGCATTATGTACTTACAGCAACTGAAGCATCTCTAGCTGCCACAGCAACGATATCTGCGCAAGAAACAACACCAGGACATAGTTTCTCCACTTCGGATTTGGCATCATCTATGACTTCAAATCCTCTCACAGAGTTATTATTTTGTCGTGCCTTCTTTTCGCTTGTGATAGAAGGAGCATCATCAAGTAAGATTGATGCATCACAACCCTGCAAACACGAGAGCACTGCGCTATAAGTTATTGTTCAAAATGAATGGCATTATTTCTGTGGCTTTTAGTTGTAAATTAGTACCTGAACAAAGCAATCATGGAAATGGAGGCGGATTAGGGAGGCTGCCATCCTACGTTCGCGTGAGACTGCTGTTCTTATGGATGATCTGATCGTAGTAAGAGCTTTTGGACAGGTTTTGTCATAAAATGTCGAAGATAGTTGCGCTTGGCTTGTTGTGCTCATCAGGGAAAGCAACAACAGCAATGCAACAGAGGCAACATTTGCATTGGAGGCAAAAGAATTCATCATTGAATTTGAAAGTTGAACACTCCCACTCAATAATAAAACCAAACTAGGTTGTGTGTGCGATAACTTGTACACGAAGCAACTAAATTAAGGCCGCTAGTGCAGGACTGCAAATGGAGTTGAGGAAATGAGAAGGATGAAAGTTGATGGAGAGTAAGGTTATAGATCACATCTATTTATAGGGCAGTTCCAGTACACCTTAAGGTTTGGCCTGGTCCCTATTCACTGCTAACGCGTCTCCTTTTGAACAATTGCACTGTTCAATTTTGTAAATGACCCATTCTGATTTGGTTGGCACAAAGTCTTCGTTTCTTACATTTTAATCCTTTGAAAATTCTTATCTGGATAAAGTAATTACGCAGTCAAACCAAATATGAAACGTAATCATATACAAATATTAGAATCAGAACTCGTTATTCTCTGTCGTATTGTAATTAAAGGCTCTAATTGTAATTGAAGGTAATAAGGACAGCTTATCACTTTATCAGCATGCATGCATTTGGGCATTATATATGTCAAGACAGAATAAAGAGTAGGTAAATTCTTGGTCTAGATGGGTATTATAGCAGCCCACGTTTTGTTCTTGCTTGCTCATAGTATTTTCGGTAGTATTTTACGAGTAAATTAATCTGAAAACGAAGAATTAATCCACAAAAGACCACAGCTAGCTCATAGGAAAGATCAACCCATACGTGATCATTTGAATGCCTCAACTATTATCTAAGATCAACCCATATGATTAAGCACCCACCTACCTCATTTTAAGCTGTAATCCATAGTCAAATTCTTGTTTGGGAAAGTTATAAAGCTGTCAACATGTTTGCAATCATTTTGAACTCATAACCAAATCTAAAGATAGAACTGATCTTATTATATGTATATATGTTGACCGAATGAATTATATATGATGAATTAGAACTTAGCTCTCCATAGAATTTTCTCTCCAACTTCCAGCAGCTCTGAGCCTCTGACCACGTCAAAGTTATCGAATTTTGTGATCAAACTAACAAATACAAATGCAAATGCAAAAGGAATTATCATAAAGCCATTACAAAACAGAGAGAACCAAATGGCAAAGCATAAAAACTTGGAGCAAGTATTTCATTATTCTGTCTTCTCAGGTTGCTTATTCTCCTTGGTCCCAACAACGCCATCCACAGGAGGCAATGTCTGCACACAATGCAAAGACGAAACCCATCATTTATATAAACACCTTCAAACAATTTTTATCAAACAGAGCAAACAGGACACAAAGTTCTGTAATGCGAGCCAGACATTTTATCAAACACCTTATGTGCAATAATTCATAAACGAAATTACAGAACCAAAACCCCTATAATATGCTCTTTTCTTCTTCATAGAAGAGCGAGGTATTGAGAGTACCAGATCAGGCTTGTAGAGATTGTGGACAACGGAGGCTCCGGCGAGAAGAGAAACGACAACGACGACGCTGGACCAAGCCAGCGAAGGAGTGCCTGTTGGCAACTTCCCTCCCCCGAATTTGTGATTCATAGCTAAACAGCACAACCGGCGTCCAATAGAGAATGTTTGTTTCGCCGGAATAAAAAAAGCCCCTTCTGCCGTGGTTTTCTGGCAAAATGAGGTGGTGTTACTGGGGAAGGGAACTTGAACGACGTAGTTTGATTAAGGAGTTCCGGTTCGAATGGCAAGGATCCGGATCCGGATCCAGTTAACATGGGTTGTCTATTTGTGTTTTGTTCCGTATGTGTGATCAGGCCCGCTTAGGAAGATCTGTGTTTTGTTCTTGGGCTTATCCCCATATGTAGAATACAATAATTAAAAAAAAAATTGATGATCGGAGGGGTTCCATTTCCACAGTAACACGAGTTACACGACCTTAATTAAAGGGGAATGAAATTTACACCCCAATAAATGAAATTCACATTTTTTTTTATTTTTTAATATTATTTTCTCTTATTATTTTTCATTTTCAAAGAAAAAATAATATTAAAAAAATTTAAAGAGGTGTAAATTTCACTCTCTTAATTAAAAAGAAAAATGACTTCCACGTTATATATTGGCAAATATATATATATTAATATATATCCACGTTACATATATAGAGGTTTACGAATAACTCAAAACACAAGAAGACACAAACCCAACATTAATTGGGCTACTTATTCAGAATGCTCACACTGCAGACACTACGGTACGTACTTGGACTGACCAATAGATCAATCTTCTCCGGCCACTGCTCGCCGGCCGAGAGTTATTGATGACATAGAAGTACTAGTAACTAATTAACAATGTTTAGTGCAGAAGCATCTACGGCGAAAACCACGGCAGTCGCCTCCAGTGAAGCCCTCAGTTTGGCAAACAGATCCACAGTTGGTTTGACTTGCGCAAACTCCCTTGAACTTGTTGCTCAGAGACTGACAAGTCCTGGCCTCAGCAACCAGCGCATTTGGTCCCATCCCTGCATTTCAAACATTAGTATATATTCAGTTCATGTACATACATATATATATATATATAGAAATTAATTAAGATCAAAATAGTAGGACATAAATCTCCGGAGGACATATATATATATAGAGAGAGAAATATACCAGTAGCCAACAGAAGCAGGACAGTGACGAAGAGAGTCGAAAACATACGCATGAAACCCTCCATATCTTCTTAATATCTAGCTATGTGTGTGTATGAGTACTGTGTTGAGGATGAGATGAGATTACAATGCAGCCTTACCGGCCAGCCCTTAATTATATAGAGATAGAGTTGTGGACTGATCGAAGCTAGCTAGCTGACTCATCAGATCGAACGATCCATCGAGAAAATTAAAGGCAAAACCAGTACTGACTACTGAGTGGACGTCATTGCCCCGAGTAGGGTCTCGTCTGCACTAGCTAGTACTGCTGCTTGATTAATTTCTGCTTTTTTATTTTTTATTCTAGCCAGCCACACGTACGTTTGCTCTTCACACATTTGTGAAGGGTAGAATTTGAGATATATAACAAACAGTTTATGGTAGAAATTAAGGAGTCGGCAAGAAGAAAAAAATCCAATTAAGAATTAAAGTAAGAAGAAGAATATGATGGAATCAACTCCATCCGAATGCAAATGTGACATGATATGCATGTACCTAATCAGAACATGGTTATAATTAACCTTAAAAGGTACTCAAATACCTAATGAAAACATGCATGATATATTATAAACTTATAAGCATTACAGAAACATACACGTACAGAAAATGGAAAAGGTGGGGTTTACACCAGCAATACAATTCTACCATTTGGAAAGAAAGGTGGCACAAAAAATGATATAATGGGATATAAAGTAAGGATCATGATCGAAAACGACTCAAACAATTAGACAAGAAACATTTTTGACTTTTGGTTACCGACATTGGATAATACTAGGGCACTTAATATGTGGAGTCCTACGATTTAAACTTAATTCTAATTTAATTTTTCACTCTCCTTCACTATTGGGCTAACTCATGAGGACATTGGATAATACTAGAGTACTTAAAATGTGGAGTCCTACTATTTAAACTTAATTCTAATTTAATTTTTCACTCTCCTTCACTGTTGGGCTAACTCATGAGGCTTAAAAAAATATATTATTTACACTCTCAAAGTCAATCTCATAATTCTCTCACAAAAAAAAATCACGGACGATGATTCATGACTAATTTGTTTTGAACTCCTTATGGCTGTAAGACAGAATCACAAGTCTCTCTCTTGTTAACTTCATCAACATTCGACTTACTCCTACCCTCGGCAGTCGGCAACCATTGTTCAAAATTGCATGCAAAAATTATTACCTTTTGGCACTATTTTTATTTTTTACCATACCATCTTTTTTTAGGAAATGAGATCGAAGATCCTCTTGTTTAGGAAATTGAAGAGAAAGATATACCAGATTAATGCATTTGAAAATCAACGCATAGAGACTAGTATATGGCCAAGATGCAGAATTTCTTACCTTCAATAGGTTAAATTTTTTTAGAGAGAATAGTATATGGACATGGCTCTTCCTCCTTGAAATATATCTCTACATTTTTGTAGCACAATCGTGTCTTATTGTCATGGGAAGCACATACATTATAATTGTCAAAATCCCCATTGAAATTGATCATAATTGTCAATTTACATTATGAATTTGCAATTGAGTCAATTTACCCCATGAACTTGATAAAAATTGTCAATTTGCACCTCATACGTCAATTTCAACTTTTTTCATCCAATTTTGTGACATGTGATCTTCATGTGAGAGATATTTTGGTCATTTTATAATATATTTTTTTATTGTAGAAAAACATAAATTTACATAAAAATTACATTAAAAAGAATTAAAAATTCAACTTTTTAATGTAAGTTTTAAGAATTCACCTAAACCCTAAAAATTCACCTTTTTAATGTAATTTGTATGTATATTTGTATTTTTAATGTAATTTTTATGTATACTACCTCTTTTTATGTATATTTGTTTTTCAATAAAAAAGTAGGTATTATTTTAGATTGGGTATGGGTATTATTATTATTATTATTTTTTTGTCTATTTTATTAATTTACATTATTGTCCCTATTAATTAATTATGTTTCAAAGTTTTTTAATATTTGAGGATTATACGTAAAAAAAACCAGTTATGGTTAGCAAGCCCTCTTCTCATTATAATAGTATAGATATATGTGTTTTTCTAAAAATATATGTTATAAAGTGACCAAAATACCTCTCATGAAGGTCACATGTCACAAAATTAGATGAAAAAGTTAAATTAACGTTTGAGGTACAAATTGACAATTATTGTCATTTTTAGAGGACATTTTGCCAATTATGCTTTATTATTATTATTATTATTATTATTATCATCACTTTGCCACTTCCCAGAATTGACCACCTCATCGTTTCATCCAAGATAGTACAGATCCATACACAATATGACTGCATGCTAAAACACGACCTTAAATAAAAAGAGAAATCACTTCCAAAACAAAACGATCGAGCGGCATTAGAAATTAAGACTTAATTTATTGATAAATCCAAGTTACATAGAGGGTTAAAACTTAAAACACAAGAAGATCACATAAACCCAATTGGGCTACTTATTCAAAATGCTCACACGTACAGACGCTACGATACTTCGACTGACCGATGGATCAATCTTCGCCGGCCGAGAGCGATGACATGCAAGTACTAGTAACTAATTAACAATGTTTAGTGCAGAAGCATCTACGGCGAAGACCACGGCAGTTGCCTCCAGTGAAGCCCTCAGTTTGGCAAACAGATCCACAGTTGCTCTCTCTCAAGCAAGTTCCCTTGAACTTGTGGCTCAGAGTTTCACAAGTCCTGGCCTCAGCAACCATTGCATTTGGCCCCATCCCTGCATTTCAAACATTAGTATTCAGTTCATGTACATATAGAAATTGAGATCAAAATAGTTAGACATGAATCCTTAGAAGGATATATGTATATTAATATACCAGTAGCCAAGAGAAGCAGGACAGCGACGAAGAGAGTCGAAAACATACGCATGAAACCCTCCATATCTTCTCGATCTTCTTCTTTTTATCTTGCTGTGTGTGTGTGTGTGTGACTTATGACTTATGAGTGTGTTGAAGGTGAGATGAGATTGCAACCTTACCAGCCCTTATATAGCTAGAGTTGTGGACTGAAGGAATTCGAGCTAGGTAGCTGACTCAGCAGAATGATCGAGAAAATTAAAGGTAAAAAAGAGAGAGGAGCTGGGTATGGGTCATGGCGAGTAGGGTCTCCTCTGCACTCTGCACTCTGCACTCTGCACTAGTACTACTGCTTTATGCTTTTTTGTTATTCTAGCCAGCCACACGTTTGTGACAATTCAAGCTCCTCTGAGTTGTCAAACCAGTAATTTTATTGAATCAAGTACCGTTCTGACTCAGGTTGCCAATTTTGCTCAATCATACCTGGGTAGCATGGTCTACTCACACAAGGGATATCCGCATCAACCAATAGTATTTTCTCTGCATACATTTGTAGAGGATAGAATTTGAGATAACAATTAGTTTATGGTAAAAATAACTAAGGAGTTGGCAAGAAAAATATCCAAGAAAGTAAGAAGAAGAATATGATGAAATCAGTATTCCATCCGAATGAAAATGTGACATGTACCTAATCAGAACATGGTTATAAACTTAAAAGGTACTCAAATTCCTAATGAGAACATGCATGGTTATAAACTTAAAAGCATTACAGAGACGTACACGTACAGAAAATGGAAAACCAGCAAAAAAATTCTACCTTTTGGAAAGAAAGATAATACAAGATATTATAAAGCAAGGATCATGAAAAGGCTCAAGACAATCAGACAAGAAACATTTTTGGCTTTTGGCTACCGACATTGAAATTTTAACCTTACACAGCCCGGCATAGTTCCCTTCCCCTTGTGAAAGCAAAGCATCATCGGATTGATTCTTCAGCAATCAGCATCATGCTAATAGAAAATGCACGAGTCTAAAGGGGTCATCACATTCAAAAACAATGCCAAACAATGCACAAGTATGGTTTACCTGAGTGCAATGCCAATCTACAAATGGGGAAAGAGGAACCGAAACAGCATGTTAATTTTATTAATTAGTTCAAAAATCAAAGCAAAGCATTCATTTTTAGATAATGAAGACATAACCTATTTGTAAGCCCCAAAACAAAACAAAAAACAATGACATTATTTAAAAAGCACACAGCCAGCTGAACTAGCTGATCACTGTATCTTGAAAATAGTCTTCAATTTCAAAACCAGCTTCCACTCCTCATGCGACAGGTCGTTCCGGTAGCTTGATTTTAGTACATCAATCGACCTCCTTGAGATATGGCTGACAAGTTCGTCTTCAATATCAAAGTGCCTACCAAACATCACCTGCTGCTGATTAGGAGTAGTCCCAACTATCTTAATGCAAACCTCCTTCCCCTTGTTGGCCATATCAACACGTTTATGGTTATTCTCAATCGACTCAATGTGCCCAATAACCACAAAGTCCCTTTGAGGAATACAAAGTGGGGTCCCAACCTTGACTATATGCCTTGAACAACTTTAACCCCCACAATAATTTGATCCTTCTTGTTGAAAACACAGTTGGGTAAAATCTTGAGCACACAGGGAAACACAGCTTCATTGTCTGCGGCAGCTAATTCCTTCTCCTTTTCCTCATTGACATTGTTGATATAGGCCTTGATCACCTCATGGATTTTATCACAAACAAAAATCTTCACACCCCATTCATCTGCAAGTTTCTGGGCCTCTGGTGTCACTTTGACATCAAATGCCAACATCTTCTTTTCTAGCATTACACTGGCCTTCCTGACATCCTGTGGTGCTGTGATCTTGATAGCCTGTGCAGCTCTGATTTCACTATGATGCTGATAATTTCCCTTCACACGAAGTTCTTTCATCGGCTCTGGTGTCAACAAATATTGAATCCTAGTAACAATAGGAGTACCCTGGTTGCCACAAACAACTATTTGGTCTCTGCGGGGAAGCACCCCATTAACCAATACAACATCAATTGTTGTCCCAACTCCCAAAGCCTTCAACATACTTGACCTCCAACACTGTACACTGCACTTCCTTGCTGTAATTAAGTTTCTCGACCATAGATTTCTGGGTCCAATAAACCATCAGTGATAGCAAATCTGGGATACCTTCACCACTCTTGGCACTTATAGGTACAATGCTGTATGTCTCCTGCATTCGTTTATTATTCTCATCAACGTTCAATTTAGTATTTAATTATTTATCCCCTGCTCCTTGAACTGAGTGATAATCTGTACAACCCTCATATCGAACTCATTTTTCACATTCTGAGATTGTTGCTTCATTGATTTCACAATCGGTGCATTGGGGCAGGGTTTCCATCCATTGAGTCTGTCCACCTCGTTCAGTGCAACAATGAATTCTGTATTCGTCGATTTCAAAAGATTGAGTGACTCTATAGTCTGAGGCTTTAAACCATCCATAATGTCAATAACCAAAACTGCAATATCACATAAACCAGAACCCCGTGGCCGCAAATTAGTGAATGGCTCATGCCCTGGGGTATCAATGAGCAACAGACCTGGGACCTTCATGTGCTTCAGTGCTTGTCATCAGCAGCTTTCAGTTCCTTAATTCTCTTTTATATGTTCTCTGCAGGGAGATATGTTGCACCAATCTGCTGAGTAATACCTCCAGCCTCACCTTTCTGAACATTAGTGCCGCGAATGCAATCCAGCAACTTGGTTTTACCGGCATCAACATGGCCCATAATGCAGCAAATCGGGGAACGAAGAAAGTTCCCTTCTTCACTCTCTTTGTCAACTTCATTCTCAACCTCAACCTCAGTAGGTTTTTTTTGCCTTCTCTGTGCCGCTAGAGATTGGTGCCTCAGGCTCTGAGTTAACCTCAAACCCGACTTGTTGTTTAACTTGAGGAGATATTTCCTCCTCTACATTCTCAACCTGAGGAGATTCTTCATGCCCAACTTGATTTGTCCTCACACTCTCTTCTTCTTGTGCTGATATAAGGGGTTTTTGGAGGGCCCTTTGTGATCATTCTCCTCAGTGGTAGGAACCCCTATGATAGGTCCAACTTTTAGGGTTTCTTCTTTGATGACGACGGTGCGATTCTTCTTTTGGAAATTGAATTGGATTGAGAGCGAAAGATAATTAATATTTTTTTTCTGAAAGCGAGAGGGTGTGCTCTCTGTACGCTTTCTTTCTAGGGCTTGCGAGGCTTCTGAACTCGAGGTCTATAAAAATTAAAAACAGAGAGATGAATGAAATTACTAGGGTTTGTGATTGCGACTCTTCTCAACTCAAGGACACTATTTTCCGTGATGAAATAATTTGGAATAAGGAGGACTTATTATTTTCCTTCTTGGAATAGGAATAGGTTTTGCTTAGTCCTTCACTCCTTCTGCAAGACTGAAACCATGGCCACAGCGTCGAAAGCAAAACATGGTTTGCGTGGTTGCTTGCTACTTTTGCATAGAGTTTCGCTACGAAAATCACACCTTTGACTGAAGCCATAGACGTCTACATTTTTACATTAGTACTCTACTATTATTATTTGACCCTTTTCCGCAAGTCGAGCCATACAGGCTCTCTCATCCAAAATCATATTCAAATTTCTTTTTGACATGCCCAAAAGAAAGAAAAAAGACGGAGACTAAATAAATAACAGTGTAGTTTCATGCCCATTCCCCTTGCATGAGTATGTACAAAATAAAGAGTACACTCCAAAATCTGTGTCTCCCAAAGTTTAAGTATAAACAAGCAGACAAACCAAAAATCTTCATGCACAATCCTAACAGCCAAAGACCATGAATTCACTCCCAAGTAACCGAGACCATGGTGTTGGGGAGGCCCGACTCTTCAAATGTAGATTGACTATCGTAATCCAGACACTTTGTAGCTCCAGGGACTGCATGAGTCAATCGAATGGGCCTTGTCTCAGCTTCCTTTAGTTGGGAATAGCAGAATGACCACAAAAGCTGCAAAACAAACAATTCATGTTATTGACAACCGCATGGGGAGGGTAAAATAAATCCACATTTTTTTAAACATAAGCATGAACTTTCTGCATGCTTTATCCAGACTTTGATGCTGTTGTTGTGTTAAACCCCAACCACAATTCACAACACTTCTCCTTTCTTTACAAATATAAATCTTCTCTCCTTACCTGAATAGGATCAATGCGTAAGAAATTCCGCTGGGCCCTGCGCCCATCTGGAAGACGGACTCCAACTCTGCAAATGAGGCTCTTGTCACCCTTGGGTTCTTCAGGCAAAGGTGGATATGTAGGCTTCTTAGGTAAGGATGTTTCTTCTTCCTTGTCAGTAATGATTTCCTCTTCGTCTTTCGAAATGGTACCACTTGTCTCCTTCAAGCTTCCCATTGAAGCGGCCAATGCACGTTGCACTTCCTCATCTTCTTCATTAGTTTGTTCTGCAACAACTAAAGCATCTTAACCTCTTAGATGAAAAACAACAGGGAAAGAACAAAAGTAGAAGATACATAGCCAACACAAAAATTGTGGAAAATCACTCGGTTGCTAGCAAATCAATTAGGAAATGCCAAACCTTGAAGAGTTCAGTAACAAAAGAAAAGAAAACGCCAACACACAAAGGACCTTCACAAATACTGACAGTGGAATTTATTTACTTTATGAGATACAGAATATTAATCAACAGATATCTCTAAGTAAAAACTTTTTACACAAAAACCTTTCTCCAATATCATGACAATCAAGCTGAAAGATTCGCCAATACCACATCAACCTAAACAGAAACTCGGTATCTGAAATCTAAAGAGAATGAATTTAGACAAGAATGCATATATAAGCCAGACAAAATGCTGGCTTCAAAGATGCATGTAAAACCAATAATTTAGTGGATCTTCAAGGCATATGAAAATGGAAAACTATTATGACTTCAGCTGCACATTTTTTTTCTTCTAAAGCATACTAATATCATCCATCACTCCAGATTGGCAGACAATTTTTGTTTGGGTCTCTCCCCAACTGGGAAATGCATATATAATTGACAGCATATAGCTTAGGCACAATACATGGAATATCAAATGAAAAATAATCAAAATTCCACAAGTCAAATAGTGCACTGAATGGTGCAACATAAGTACTCAGAGACCCAAGCGTACCGTTTGTATTCTGTGGCTGAGACAGAGAACTTTCTCTTGGCCGCTTATTGGATAAAGCTAAATGATGATCCCTGGGGCCACTATCCATGAACGGTAATAGATCCTACAGTAGCAAGGAAGTTTTCATGATTCATCAGGGAAACATACCAAAATTGAATCCCATGCAAAAGTTCGATCAATGTATGAAATATCTATAAAGCTCTCAAACAAATGAAAACTTTATAAACTACTGTGAAAAAACAAAGGGACACCATGCCCATTACCTCCAGCAAACGTTCCGGTTGAACCATTCCATTCCATGAACGCATTTTCTGCCCGGTGATGGGGTCAATGATGAGCACTACAGGCACAGATTCCAACTTGTAGTATGTGCAAACCTTCTTGCCTTCAGTTGTATCATCATACGTCTGCATACGTGGACCAACATCAAACAGATGAACAAAATACAAACAATTTGTTTCATAAAGGTGCCCAAAATTCTATTGCGATAACTGATGTCATACAGAACAACAAGCAAAACCCTCAACAAAAGTATACAGAATTGATACTTATGACACAATTAACAGTAGCTCAAAGAAGGCAAGACGCCACCGAGCATACACAACATGGTTAGCATCTCCACAATTCTAAATTCCTATGAAAGACCCTTGCTCTATATGTCATCCTTTGTTAAAACATTATGGAGACTAGCGCATTTTACTTGCTCTTACACTTTACCCAAGGGAGCAGGATAACATGTATGTAATACCGTCCAGTCAAATAAATCTAGCTTTAAAAAAAAAATGAAGCATTAGCAGGCTGCACGTTTGTTATAAGTATAATGTAATAAATACACCCTGCAAATAAACCTGAATTCAAGTTAAAAGAAACAACAAGCACAAAAACATAATAACTGCTGATTAGAGCATTGAACTGACCTGCCAGAAGATAAAATTAGTGATAATGGTTTGAGAAACAGCTTCATTAGCCCAGGTGTCTCGATTAAGCTTCACAAAGTATAGACATATATACACCAAAAGTGAGTACATGTCGAAAATAAAAAAAGATAACAATAAACCTAAAATAAATAGACCCCACAAAAAATGCTACCATATGGGAGCTGAACTCCGTATTGGATTGCAAGTTCACCAGGAGCCATTTGTCCTGGACGGAAGCAGCACTCTTTGCCTGCATTAGATAAAAACAAATCAATTCACCCAATAAGTTTGAAGACTGCATGGTGATTATACAACTCAAAATCCCACAGGATGAACTAGGATTCATTTATTTCCACATGTATCATACATACTCTGATCTTATATGCTTAGACTTTGGCAGAAAAGAAAAGAAAAGAAATCTCAATTGATAGTTTCAGACTTACAGCCACTACCATCACAATCAGGTTTGACTATATCAAAGGAATAGCCCCAAAAATGAGGGTTAACCCCACAAGGCCCTATAACAACGACCAACACCAAAATACTGATCATAAACATACACAAAACACAAAGGCTCAAAAGGAAGATAACGTCAAAACACCATACCTTTTCAAAAGAGCCCTGGAACAGTAGCTTAAAGGGAGGACGATACAAGGAAGCGAGATTATCTCGAGAGCTATCTGTTGTGGATGTAGCACCTTCATTTGATTCCCATACCCCAGGATGTTTCATTTCCTCGTTAAAGTTACGGAATGCAATCACAGAACCCACTTGATGTATTGGAAGTCTTGTCATTGGTGATGTAGATGAAAGCAACCTTACATAAAATAAGCCAAACATTGCAATTTAATAAGAAAAGATGATCAAGCATGTCAAAGACAAAGTATATAATGAATGAGGACGAAAGAGACATCCGTGCATTCTGGCTTCCAACTACATGAAAGGGTGGGATAACTTACCAGAAATGCACAATAATAACTTTTAAAACAAATAGAAGAAAAAGCAAAAACAAAATAAATAAATTGCACATCTACGAGAGCTAAAGTAGTTAAACAAATGAAAATAACACCATATAATCTTGTGGCAATGAAAATGTTTAACATCTGACTTCAGCAAACAAATCTGAAAAATCTATAAGGAAATAATGACACATAACCATCAACCCGTACCTTTAAGATTACCAAAGAATACAAAAGGAATACTATTTTCAAATTTACAGCAAAAAAAGCAAGCACAGTCCTGAAAACATCAGACACATGACAACAAACTCTTGCAGTAAATTGAATCAATGATTAGTTATATTCCTGTACACATTCTCACGAACTCCATTACGATTTCACATCTGGCATGCGTTGCTAAAGGAAAAACCAAGAGAGAACAATGAAATACCATGTGATTTCCTTTTCTCATAATGCAGTATATAACGAAAGTAGCATCGTCCTACACTAACAGGGTTAAATACAAAGCTTTCCAATTCAAAAACAACTAAATAAAGAGGGAACACATACCCAGCCCCATAGAGTGCAACATCATCATACAGGACGTCCCTTATAACCGGCATCGGAGGTCGCACTTCATCTTCACCATGTTGTGCCACATTCTCATTTACACTGATAGAAACCCAATGTCAAAACAAAACCAACTAGACCATTCATAACAGTTGAGCAAAAAATATCAAATTACCCAGAAGTCTGTTCAGCCAAAATATCAGTATCTTCGGTCGGTGGCTGCGGTGGCTGCGGTGCGGCTACCGACCCTGCTTCATTACCCACATAAAAGAGTTGAAGTGCTTCCTCAAGGTTCCAACTTGTAGCCTGCTCAATCAAAGATCGAAACTTTCAATACACAGACGTTATACCAAGTAAGCACCTTGCAATCAATCTAAACCCAAATCTACTAGCACGAAACGAAAAATCACTTTTCTCTTCCATTACAAAACACAAACAAACAAAGAGATCAATGCAATGCGTTTCGGAGACTAATCGTGAGAATCGGAGAGTAACCTGCAAAAACCGCCGGGCGGTCTCGTCATTCTGTCCGGCGGCGATCTCCATAAACAAAGCGACCATGCTCTGCTGGTCATCGGCTGACGCCACTTCGTTCATCTTCCGCTTGCTCTAAAACAACAACCACCATTCAAATTTCCAAACTTTTTTTACATCTTCCGAAGCTAAAGAATTAAAATTCATCATCAACATAGACTCTAGGGTTTTCAGAGAGCACGGAACGTACCGATTTGCGGAGCTTTGGGATTTTGCCAACGGGTTTTTCTTCTTCGTCTGAGATTTTGTTCTTCCTTTTATTTTTCATTTAAATGGATATTGTGATGGTATAACTACGAGTTTGACCTCCGAGGGAGTGAGTGGCGTTCGAGGTATTTATGTAGATTTGAGGGAACTTGAAGGGCAGTTTAACGTAGTCGACGAGGTTTTCAGGTGGAGGTAGCTCCGAGCGTGACAAGTAATAATAGGCGTCGTCCTTGGGATTCTAAAGTGTATTATATACGAGTCCAACAACTACTCAAACTTGTGAGTGTTTTCAATATATGGAAAGGGTGGGCCTAAAGGTAAGGTCCATAATCACCTTAGATTTCAATTTCTGTTCTGACTTTTGGGCTTCGCAGATAACCCCAATAATTTTCTATTTTTTTTATTATTTTTAGTCTTGAGCTGAAAAATTCGAACTCGGAGCTAACGAAAACATCATTAGACAAGTTTTTGTTTTCTTAATGGGAGGAAAATCAAACTTGGACTTTCTTCGATACTCTGTTGAAGATAAATGTTTTCCTAACACTTTATGAACTAAATAGTTAATTTCTCATTTTAAATAGATTCGTTGAATTGTACAAACTTGTCACAATTTTCTTCGTGGCTAAATTTGCAAATGTATGTCCTTTATGCCACCAAACTCTAATCGTGCCTATAAAGGAGGTGCCCATAGCCCCGATTTCTAGTAACTTTTTAATTATTTGCAAATTACAAATTGAAGACGTATCACATGTTGTGGCCTCGACAAAAGAGAACTTGAGGCTAATTATTAAGACATACCTTGCATATATGACAATGACACACGTCAACACACACAAATGCATATATGCAAACATCAAATAATCTTCCCTGACTAGTTTGTTGTACATTATATATTGATCGACATACAATCATATATAGTTGGATTATACAGATTGAAGAAGTTAGGTACGAAGCTACTTCTAGAAAGACAAGTGATCGATCGTGTAATACTAGCTAGAAAGACTCTTCCAATCATTAATTAGTTTATCATCTAGCTAGCTTGTACTTAATTTATGTTTAAGATCGATTGCCTGAGACAATGTGACATGCATGTAGAATATATCACAAGTCAATTAAATAGAATTTGTCACAAGAACAATATATATGCCGTGGTAAAGAGAAGTACGTACTGGTGGAGTAGGTATATATAATTAAGGTGGGCACAAATTAATTAAATACATAATGAAGTAACCTAAATGATTAACCTAGCTTTTAATCAAAAAGGTCCGCATGTGTTTCACTCGTTGGCATGTAGTACTATATGTAATTATATATATATATAAACACTCGTATATTCCTAATTAATTAGGTTATATATGCCTTAATTTGGTGCATGTGCACTGTGCTTGTCAATGCCCTACTTCATATCACTTTGCCTTTTAACCACAACCACTTGTTTTGAGGAATGTTTTTCCTCAGGATAGTCGAAATTTCATTTGACTCATACTCATGGCTCAAAACTATACATAGTAAAAGAAAAGAGCTAGTGAAAGCAAATAGTTGACATTTGTGAAAGTCGCCATCGAAATACTGAGTTGGATTCGACTACTGAAAGAGTTTGGAAATTTGAAATTTCCTTACGTACACCAATTAAGTAGATTAATTAGAAAAGCCGTGTGCATAATCAGAGTCCTTTACAAATTAAAATAGGTCAACATGCATTTTATGCATTAGTTATGCAACCCTTTACTTTACTTGTAGCTAGGGTTTGCTGGCTACAAGTAAGGAAACGAAGGACGACCACTAAACCCTAAACAATCAAACAACCACATCTTATTCATTCTTTAATTTGCTGCTTTATTTGCACGAATAGATTAAGTAGCAATCTACTTAATCGATCAGGTTATGTATACTTTTTTTCATTTCATTAATTTAAAGGGTCGCGTGCTATTGAACCAATTTGGCTTGTCCTGTCCAATCTAATTATATATTTCAAAAGTAGGAGACTATCGTTGACGCGTGTCGAACAACCCTTCCCGCCAATTTTCCATCCTTCTCTAAGACTCTAACCGAAGTAATTGAAACAATGCCAAAAAAGGCACAGATAGAAACGACAATGGCTGCCACTGTATCCAATTATCCATATATATATATGGACAATTGGTTAGGCATTCAATGTCACTGTGTGTCTAATACATGGGTTTAATTACTTGAATTATATTAATTCATTAGTTTTGTTCACAGACGTTTCCGGGTTGAGGTTCTTCTTAATTAACTGATTAACTGTTAGCTAGGTTATATATTAACTATATATTTCTGTTACACTTTGATGCTAATTGGCATAATCCGAAGCAAATCTCTTAGATCCAACACTAACGGAATCGTAAGGTTGGAGTTGGATGTTGTTTTTTGATTGAAAAATGGTAGCTAGCTCTGCCTAGCTAGATAGGTAAAGTTCCATCACCAACAGTACGTACGCATGGAACTTAAATAAGATCGCTTGTATAAATTTTCTTCGTAATTACTAATTAATTAATTAATAAGTGTGAGTGACTATTTCTGTTTGGTTGGTTTCGATCGCCATCAGGTCTTAATTAATGCCACCAAAATTATATATATATAAACAAACACATGGTTCCACTAATCACTAATTAACCAAAGGTATTTGAAGCTCAATTGTACGTATGCAGCTTTTGAAGGGTTTGAGACACATTACTATTGGATGAAATCTTGATTGGCTTCAAATAGATATTAGATAGTCATACCGGATGCTCAATTGAAAAATTATATAATCATGATGAATATTTCAAAATTAATTTTCTACTTCAATATGTATAGAGACATGAAAAACGCCCTAAAGGGTATTCATAAAAATAGAATTAGTCCTTCATAACAAAATCATTAATTGGATGTCGGTACAACAATTTAGTAGTCAGATCGACTCATTCATTATATCAAATTTAGTAAATTTATCAACCACATGCTCATATATATATACCAATTAACGTAGCCAAAAAAAAAATTAACGTTGTTTATCAATTCGATTCTCATTATAGTTTTATTCAACAAACAGCAATTGTATATTCTACATAAATGGAATGACAAAATGATTTGTGATTTCATGAAAATGAACTAACTACGTACAGTATTTAAAAGATAAACAATAGCAATTATTAAATAACATCGATCGGAGGCAAGGGTGGCGGAGAAAGGCAGTGTGTACGGACTCAGTCTACATAATGGGAGTTAGATAGCCTTCTCCTTTTCAAATCCTCCCCGTAATATTACGTACACTCCATATATATATTTCTCACAGACATTGATCCTCTTGTCCAAGTCATATCTTTTTACCAGAAAGTGAAGGCCGGTAACTAAACCAGCACACATATATATAAATATGGTTGATATATGTCATCCTCGTGATTTAGGTGGGGCTAGAATTTATCGGTGTCTTTGCACCATAACAAAAAAATTGTTGATAATATTAACTCGAAAAGTAAATCAAACATTAATAACTTTTCAGTTTAACGAATCAAAATGAATATCTAAAGCCGCGCGCCTAACCTATATATATATATATTTGGTCCCCCGCCTGATCTAACTTGCCACTTAAACCCTAGATGGAAGAAATAAAAGGTAAATGGGTGGATGATGATATATTAAAGCTCGCTAGAATTCAATTTAGTTAATTAAAGTAACTGATTAACCGCATACAAAAGTAGATAGTTAATGGATCGATATAGATTTTATCGTATATATGGCCATGTACAACGTACTTATTCATATATTCGTGATCGATTCACAATCTATCTAATGGAACTAGACCAAAAACAAACTTAATCATTCAGCAGCCAATTAATGGAACATAATCAATTAATTCTGATTAGGGGGGAAATGACAGAAGAAATAAACTAATTCATAATTAAAAAAAGAAAGAGAATTGCAGTGGAACTTGATGTAGAGTGATGTAGAGCCACACTGAAAAAAACACCCACCAACTGGACCATGTTCACTGACCTGTATGTAAAGGCCAAGCAACAACACCTTTCATTTAAAAATGGATCATATTCTAAATCAATTAATAAAGTGAAATTAAAGATACTAATCAATATATTATTAATCACATCAAGCAAGCAAAGGGTACTTTTTTTATCTGACCATTTTATCATCCAGGCTAGAGGCCAATTATCCCAACCTTGGAGGACCACATTGTCACATAGTGTTAATTATAATAAGGTGTCAAATATAGTATATTCTTAATATGACATAATTTATGGATTTTGCTAATATATTGTTTGATCTATTGTAATCATATATATGTTGGGTGCGTTCATCACTTTTAAATTATACATGTGTATATATTGTTTAATATACTTTTTTTTTCCGGAATTTTAATTTTTTGTTAGGCAAAGTTAATTGCATTAATATAGAGGTTAAAAGGTAACCATATATAGAGATACATACCCCAAAATTAGGATCAACATCCTCTCCTAACCTACTTTCTTCCCTAACCTACCTAAGCGTTAAATCTTAATAATCCATTCAAAATCTTAAATATTAAAATTAATCCACCTAATTAATATTCAAAATTGCTCTTTTTAGCATATGGTTATTAAATACTCAACCTATGTCATTATTAGATACTCATTATGCTGAGGTGGATTAATCTTGAGCTTTAATATTTTAAATGGATGACTGAGATTAAAAACTTAGGTAGGTTATGAGAGAAAGTAGGTTAGGAGATAGTCTAAATCCTCAAAATTAAGCACATAGTTATAGTCTTTCAATATAGAAACTCACTATTAACAAGTAAAACTTATTACAAACATTAAAACTCGTATAAAGAGAGCCTACAAACTAATATATTGTGACAACTAATGTTGTAAAACATATACCAATATTTATGCTAATTAGTTAAGTGTGTACAAAACTACAAACAATACATACTATAACTCAAATTGTTGTTTTGCTTTTATTGCTATTTGTATCCATCACTTGATTATTTTGAATTTGAATATGATTTAGATAGCTTGACGTACTATATATAAGTATGAAAAATTTGCTCCCCCTCATAGAGCACCCGGCCAATTGATAAAGCCACCAAAAGAAAAGTAAAAAGATATTGTTAAAAGAAAGCAAATATCAGATTTGCTTCTACTTAAGCCTTCTACAGCAATTAAGTACATTCATGCTTACTATTCAGTATTTACTAATTAATTTGGGTCTGCTAGTTCGATCGGATCGATCTCTTCAAAGTTAATTGAACTTCACGAGACCAAAATTAAGATCATATATATTGTCATGCAGCCTTATCCATATAAAAAATGGTACTATTTATTGCTTACTGAACGACATTAATGAGCTCGAGCGGCCCTATTTACTAATTAGGAAACAAAAAAATAAAGATCACTAGCAAACCCTAAATCAACCTCTTGGGGTGAGTTGGGTTGGGTGGCGTGGCCCAGGTGGTAGCTCCGTTTACATATTAATAATTGCCCACGAACTTAGTGGGAAACTCAGGCGAGCATATTTTATTGTCTCCCCTATAATTCAGAACACCTACAAACCCCACTCGATCAACGGTATATATCACCCCCTTCATCAATTCCAAACCCTCCACCATCTCACAAGTCGCAACATAAAACCAAAACAGACTGAATTCCAGAGCACCAAAAGGTAAAGTCGGCTAGCTAGAAACTAATGGCTGACCAATGCCGAGTCGACAGTTCTGGTAATTGTGTTACAATCTCGTCCTCTACACAACCGAACTGGTGGGATCATGGTCATCTCCATGCAGCAGCTGCAGTTTCCGGTGCAGGCTCTCATCTCTCGGCTTCTGCGTGGCCGTGGCACCGCCAGCAGCAGCAGCAGCAAGCAAACCCTAATTACTCCAACTCTTCCTGCGATGAGGATGTTTCAATGTCCAGTACCTCCTTTACAAATGCCTCCAACCACTCCAGCCTCAGCGTCGATTCCTCTCGCAGACTTGTTGATCAGCGTTCTGCTTCATCAAACGACGACATGAATAATATTGGAGAACAGGTTTCCGATATTCAAATTTGGACCCAAGCTCTTTTGTAAGTTAAATTTTTCTAATCTAGTACAGCTAAACATATATATATACATATATATATATATATATGTTACTTTTTATATATTGATCAATGAAAATGAAGCTGAATGAAAGTAATGATCGATCTTAATTCTGAATGAAACGCGCCACTAATAATGGGGAGTATTAGTGCCCTTGATGTTTGTTTGATTGAGTTAAGTGGAACACAGAATCTTTTAAATTAATTTAACTGGAAAATGAAAAAGAGGAAGCCTAGGGCCCCTTTAGTGTGGAAGATGGTACGTACTTTGGGAGTTTGAGGAAGGTTCACAAATTAGGTTTATCCCTTTTCGTTACTTTTTGTTGCTTTCAGGAAGTTATTGTTTTGATCTGTTAGCACTGGCCGGAAATCAGAAAAGGACTAAATTTCTAAGCTAGGTTCTGAAGCAAAGAATCGAACTAAAATAATTAATTAGGTTTAGATTAATTTCCTATATTTATGTCTAATTTGGAATATATATCTCTCATGTCACTAATTATGAAATCTTTTGGTTGAACTCGATCGTGGGTGCAGAAGCGTCGGAAACAATGATCTGAACAACAACATGAGTCATGATGTTGGAGAGAACTTCCTTGATGCACTATCATCCAAGAGCTTGTCAAATACTGCCATGTATGCACCCGCTTGTGACTACTTGAAGAAATTGGACAACGTTAATAGCAACTGGGAGTTCACAAACTCATCATCAGCTACAGATGCTATGCATGCATCTAATCTCAACAATTTCGAAAGGCAAATAAACATTAACGGATCGTTTAGCAGCGATAACTTGCCTAATCTAGTCGGTACCTGGTCCATTGCGCCACCGGAACCACAAGTTGTCAATAGCCCTTTCTTCAATCTTCCTCAAGTATCATGTCACGGCGCTCATGATAATTTACAGGGGAACAATAGTATTGAATATCAGATTGGCCTCAACAACGCAATGGCTGCAGATAATAACTACTATGGATTAATGATTCCCGATTCGTACTCTTCATCCAACAGTGCTAGAAATTTTGCAGATGTTATATCTTTTAACAGTCGATTAGGAAAGCCGTTGATGGATCATGTTCACCATGCACCAAAGCCTAGTAACTTCAAATCTTTGATCAACTTATCTGATACTACTTCTAAGAAACAAGGCCTCCAAACTACTTCCCAGGTAAGTACGTAATTGAGCTCATGAATTCGTATATCTTAATAATTACTATTATATTCGCATTCAGTTAAAGAATTTTGCTAATTCATTTCTTTATAGCTCTAGCACTAATGTGATTGTCTATATAATTAATACATGCAGACAAGAATGAGTGGAAGAGGACAAGGAACTGCAAATGAATTAGGGAAGAAGAAAAGAACGGAGGAGAGTACTACGTCATCAGAAACAGTTTTGAAAAAGCCTAAGCAAGAAACTTCCACAGTTAATTCATCACCTGTAAAGGTACTTTATATATAACACTGAAATGAATTTTTAATTAATTAATCATCCCAATATAAAAGAGAAACCACGCATGATCATGATTGTTAATTAAGTAGGATATGTGACAACTTTTGTTTGTTTAATTGTTATTTAATTTACAAAATTTAACAGATACAGGCACCGAAAGTCAAGGTTGCGGACAGGATCACAGCCCTTCAACAAATTGTGTCTCCATTTGGAAAGGTGCTGATATCACACACTTTTAATTTCTATAATTTACTAGAATTATTTTTTTTCAGACTTTTTTGTGTTAATTAACTGATTATGATCGTATGCATTTGGGGTGAATTATTTTCAGACTGATACGGCTTCAGTACTATATGAAGCAATTCAGTACATCAAGTACCTCCAAGACCAAGTACACGTGGTATATATGTTATCGTAATCTTTCTCAATTCATTGATCTAGTGATATTTCTCTCTATAATAATTAATACTGGCCTACATTAATTTCCATAATTTTTGCAGCTATTGAGTAGCCCTTATTTGAAGACAAATCCGCACAAGGTACATGCATATATGCATGGTTAATTATTAATTAATTCTATGCGCGCCTTGTTGTTTATTTAGCTACTCCGGCGAAGCATTATTTTCTAGCTAATTAATACATTATTTGTATATATGCTATATAATTACTGATGTTAATGCTTAATTAATAATAAATTTCAGCAGGATCCATGGGGAAAATTTGATCATATCATCAAGGGAGATCATCAGGCAAAGGTGGATCTGCAGAGCAGAGGCCTATGTTTGGTGCCTACGTCATGTACGCCTCAGGTTTATCGTGAAAATACGGGATCAGACTACTGGACACCAACATATAGAGGCTGTTTGTATAGATAATACTATATATATATAGCTAATTAAAGTACTCAACTAATATGATGTCAGACTTTTAGAAGAAGTGCATATATGATCGATGAATCTCAATCTATTCTCGAAAGAATGCATGCATGGGAAGCAACTATATATCTTTGTAACCCCATCAAGGCTTTTGACTATATATATAGCTGCTTAGTTGATCTCGATCATGTTATTTATATACAGTATATATATATACACACACACACACACACACACAAAGTGCATCGATCTATATATATTTACGTGTTTAATCAATCATGAAGGGCTTGAACTGGCCGGCTCGATCATCTCGTCGGATAATATTCGATTGGTATATTTTGATCTACATGAAGTTCAATTATATATTATATATATATATATATATATATATATACTATAGAATAGATGACAAACGATCTACACGTCTTTTGGATTTGAATTATCTTGCGCTGAGAATCATGAAAAGCATGATCGATCAACATGATACATAGCTTTAAAATGTAATAAATAATTATTTATAGTTCATAGGCCGCTAATCGCAATGATTTTTGTGATGTGCAAAAACCGTCTTAGAAAAGAACTTACACTGGTTCATACATTTAAAGGATTAAGGATCAAATTTTGATTTTTTGTTCATCCTAGCTATTACCTGATCTTCATTACTCACCACTTAATCTAACCCCAAAAAATGTACTTAACACGAGCTTTTATAAATCAGTACTTCTTGAAAAATCTATGTATAATATTTAGTCATCAAATCACGAAGTTCCCAACCTCCTTTCTTCAATTAATAAATTTTTTGGCTATTTCAATTAATAGATACGTTCCTAGCCTATCCACACGTGTAAGTGGAGTTTGTTTTCAAAGCTTTGGCGACTTGGAATAGTGAGTGAAAAATGATGATGTATGAATAAATCATGCGCGCTCTCGTTTTCAAATGATGACTAAAATGATGACCAAATCGTCGAATACGATCGAAATTAATGGTGGAGGAGGATGGATCGAGTTCTACTACTAGTTGCAATGTTATGCATGCTGCCTGTAAGTTGGCCACTCCATCCAACACTTTGATCTGTACGTTTCAACAGCTAGCGCACCCATTAATTAGTAACATCCATCGAGAAGCAAAGTTGACAAACCCAAAAGTGAATCAACCGTATCGACTATCGAGCATGCACTTGAACATGTTATTCTGGTGCTCCTAGCTTAGCACACTCTTCGTTCCAAAGCATTCAAAAACGTCATCATATATAGAATATTTGATCCATAATAAATAAACAAACTGTACGTCATCAAGGAATGTTTGTTACTTTACGTACTATTGTTCGATCTTATTGCTACTACAAATTAATTTTCAGGGTACACATGTTTTTAAGGGAAAGGTGTCGACTTCATTCGTAAGTCTGCGAGAATTCACACATTGACCCACTCCCAATGGTTAAACCGATTACTTAGTAATTCATAACAACACGAAGCCCAATGGATCTTAACATGATGCTAAGATATTGAACAACAACGAAATTTTTTTAAGTGAGCTCGTTACTCTACATGACATATGTGACGGGTCACTTTGATTGATCAATATATATAAAATATTAATTAGTGCACTAAGTGGAGGAATAAAATATAAATTATTCAATGAACTAATCATATGACACCATCACATATGCCACATGAAATGATGGTATTTTGAAAAAATTCCTCCTGAACAACCCGAACCCTAAGAGGCTAAGAAACCCTAGAATAGTGATGGAAAAAACCATGTTAACAATGTGAAGAAGGCCCAGTTGGAAATTGAAGAGCAATTGCTTCGTTTGGATCTTAACAATGTGAAGCCCAATCCCAATCCCAACTAAAAATAAAAATAATATAATTTTAACCACGCAATAAGAATTGAGAAGAGGAGGGCAAATATCCCCCAAAGAAATGGCGGTCTTTGAGTTCCTTTTGCACTAGAACTAGAACTTGGAAGATCCTCTTCTTCCACCTCCGAGGCTCTACTGAAATTCATAATTTGAAAGCTGATGATATGAAGCGCAGTCTCGACCATTTCGAAATCTCCGACGACGAGTGGGAGGAGCACTCCTCCTCTTTCAAGCCCTCTCGAGTCCTCAAGAAATCGCGGACCCCAACGCCGCCTGCAATCGAGTCCTTCGCCTACCGAGCCTCGCAGAAGCGTCAAGTCTCCGTCTCCCTCTCCGACGATGACGATTGCGTTGAGATTAAGAACCACTTGGAGGACGATGATTGCGTGGAAATTAAGAACGAATTAGAGGACGAGGACGAGGACGAGGACGAGGTCAGGCCGGTGACTCGTGGCCGTCGGTTTGTGATCGAGGACGAGGATAGCGATGGAGATTGGGCTGATTTAGAGTCAACGAGTGAAGAGGAAGAGGTGGAGGAGGTGGAAGACGATGACGTGGTTGGGAAAGCTTTACAGAAGTGTGCCAAAATATCGGCTGATTTGAAAAGGGAGCTCCATGGATCGTCCGCACCTACGGCCAGTGATCGGTATGCTGAAGTAGACGCTTCCTCTGTGAGGATTGTCACTCAGGTGCTTTCAAATTTGTCTTTTTACCTAGGGTTTACTGAGCTTCTTGTGCAATGTATATTACTTTTAGTCATTCTTAATTAATTGGTGCAAGCTCGGGTTCAAAATTTTTGCTAGTCCTTTCCTTTCAGTGAATTAGGAAAAGGAAGAATGTTGCTCATTAAGAAACTACAAGCGCAAAATGAAATTTTTGGAAGTTAGGTGTCTTCTTAAGAGTTAATTCTGTCATAATGTTTAGTGACCTCCTCTGTATACATCAACTATTCAAGTCTATTTGATATTTCTACAGCTTCTAATCAATGGGATTGAAACTCATGGGGTGTTTGTTATTTATTGTAGGATGACATTATTGAGGCATGTAGGTCAGACCATTCAGATTTTCAACCTGTTCTCAAGCCATACCAGCTGGTTGGTGTTAATTTTCTTCTTCTGTTGTATCGAAAGGGTATCGGAGGAGGTACTTTTTTTCCCTTCTTTGTCAACATCATTTTACTTCTACAACTACTTTTGACAGAGCATAAGTGAGTGTGATTATCTGGTGCCAAAATGGAAGCTTGACAATTTGATTAGTACAAGGTCTTAAAACATGTGCAGTAACTCACTAGGAACTACACAATAACTATACTATTCTTAAATTTCCTGATCAAAGCTTGTTAATGTGAGGAGAAAAATGGAGGATTTGTGATGATTGGCACTTGTCTTTGTATAACGGATTTTATAAGAGTGGTTTGATCAGAGTGTAATAAGTCGAGGTAGTGTGATAATGATAGATTCATCTATGCTGAATGGAATTGCATTGTTAAATTTATGAGTTATGCTCTACCTATTTAAAATCGAGGCCATCTGATATTGATTAATGATTCATGTATGGTTTCCATATGTACGCATATATATATATATACATATGTATTGTGTGTGAGATATATATGAATATTCATATGTATTGTGTGTGAGAGAGATATACATACATACATACACTTTGAGGCTAGGTTTCTCAAGTCTCAATGCATTGTCGTATAATTTCCTTCACATTTTCTGCAGCCATTTTGGCCGACGAGATGGGTCTTGGGAAGACCATTCAGGTATGTAGGAATAATACAATCTCATTTACTGTGTTTGAATAATAATTTTAACTTCAATCAGATATTTAACTAATTTAAGTATGTAATATTTGTTCTTATACTACAGGCTGTAACATATTTGATGCTATTGAAACATTTACACAAGGACCCGGGTCCCCATTTGATTGTATGTCCTGCTTCAGTTTTGGAAAACTGGGAAAGAGAACTTAAGAAGTGGTGCCCATCATTTTCTGTTCTCCAGTATCACGGGGCCGCTCGATCCGCATATTCAAGAGAATTGACCTCATTGGCCAAAGCTGGAATGCCGCCTCCTTTTAATGTTATTCTTGTGTGCTATTCACTATTTGAAAGACACAGGTTTGCTTTCGTGCTATAGATGGAATCTGACCAGTGCTTTGATTATTGGTATTTACTTCTTCACATTTATGGTCTTACAGTGCACAGCAGAAAGATGATCGTAAAATTCTGAAACGTTGGCAGTGGAGTTGTGTGCTTATGGATGAGGCTCATGCTCTGAAGGATAAAAACAGCTACAGGTGGAAGAACCTAATGTCTGTTGCACGAAGTGCAAACCAGCGTCTAATGCTGACAGGAACGCCTCTACAAAATGATTTACATGTATTACTCTTTGAAACCTTATATGAATTATTACTTAACTAGCCACATAGTTTAATGAACAAAAATGGTATCTTTGCACTGCAATCATACTATCCAGCTCTGGTGATGTGTAATTGGTTGGTATTAAAGGAAGTCTAGAAAGTGATAAAATGGGTTTGGTATAATAAGGGGATGAAAATACTGCAATTTCTACGGTTGATCTATTATGGTTGAAATGGTGTTAGTGGCAACAATATTCCTAAAGTAGTGGTAGTGGTAGTGGTAGTGGTAGTGGTAGTAGGGTAGTGGTAGTAGACATGGGTATAGTTGTAATGGTGATGGCCCTCAACCTGTTATGTGCGGGGTAGTATCAACAAGTGTTGTGGTGCTGTCGGTGATGCCGGAAATAGTCATATTAGTGTTGAAAGTGCTGGTGAGGCAGCAAGTATAGCAGCTGCAAAAGGTAGGGATGATAGTGGAATTGCAACCACAATGGTTTTGATTTGTAGGAACTTTGCAATAGAACAGATATTGATTGTCATGCCACAACATGCCAAGATTCACTGATGTTTTTAACTAGGTTTGGACATTTGCTAAAGGTGAAGTTAAATTCCTGGATACAGAGAGAGTTGCCTATTCATTGTTCTGGAAACACCTCTACCCCTTGGATTGGACACCTTGTCAAGAATTTCACTACCACATCTTCTCTTTCTTTCTGTAACCATGATTTATCAATTTGTTGGATTAAGCTAATTCCAGAGGCATTAGTTTTAACTTTTAAAATTGCATTAAAAGATTGTAACATCAAGTATTGATTTCATATTGGAACTTATGCTTGTATTTTAGTTCTCCAAACTTTCTTTTCCAATGGCTTGAATGGTTTCTGTTGCAGGAGCTATGGTCAATGCTGGAGTTTATTATGCCAGATCTTTTTACTACTGAGGATGTTGACTTAAAAAAGTTATTAAGTGCTGCAGATAGAGATTTGATTAGTCGTATGAAATCCATATTGGGACCATTTATTTTGAGACGTTTGAAATCTGATGTAATGCAACAACTTGTTCCAAAAATTCAGCGGGTATGCTATGTCTTATAAGTTTATGCATGGTCAATTTTCTTCTTTGGCACTTGATTTTTCATTGTAAAAAATTGAAAATTTTCACTCAATTTTTCATATTATAAGATGGTTTATTTTTATTTGTTTTCATTATCTTTTGGTTATTTCTTTTACTATCTTTGAAAGAAGCTGACACATGTACTGCAGGTGGAGTATGTTGTCATGGAAAAGGAACAAAATGATGCCTATAAAGAAGCCATTGAACAGTATCGTGCAGCTTCACGAGCTCGTATTGCAAAAACTTCACGGGTTAATTCAAACAGCATCTTCGGAGTTCTTCCTCGGCGGCAAATCTCCAACTATTTTGTTCAGTTTCGTAAGGTGCTGCTGTCTGAAATTATCATGTTTTTGTTATCCCAATTATTTGGTTATGGTTACATATATCTCGTGCTTATTTTTGCTGTATTGTTTTATTTCCTCGTTCTCTAGATCGCAAATCATCCTTTACTAGTAAGGCGTATTTACAGTGATGAGGAGGTTGTTCGTTTTGCCAGAAAGTTACATCCAATGGGTGCATTTGGCTTTGAATGTACCTTAGACAGAGTAATTGAAGAAATGAAGAGTTTTAATGACTTTTCAATCCACCGGGTATCTTCTTAACTTCTCAAAATCTTACTTTAGCCTTTTGATTTGACGTGTTAAATTATAATATAATTGTTTAGAAATATTTTTTTTAGCTATTGTCTAGTTACACATGTATATATGTATGCCTTTAATGATAATTGGCATTCTGTGCTGCAAGCCAGTTGTAGGATTCCTGAAGCCCTCTGATTTTGTTTGAATTTCTTTCGTGATGTGTACGACAAAGATAATAGTTATTAGTTAATCTTGGGATTAGTGCATCGAGCACCCACGCAGCCACACTGTACTCCAGATCTTGTTTGTCTTTTTGACCTCTGAGTGACTTAAAGTGATTTGCAAATTTGAGTTTATAAGCTAATATTAAGTTATATTTGGAGCAACATTGAAGGAAGTTTGTCTTATCGAAGTTAAAGTAATTAACATTACAAAGGAATCAATGGATGCTTTCAAGGGGTAAAGCCAAAATTTGATCTTGTGTGGAATATGTTTATTGAACTAAAATAACTTATTGCATTCCTTTCTGAAGTTATGGTTTCTCTGCGGCTTTGACCTCTGAAGACATTGTTCCTTTTGT
This sequence comes from Rubus idaeus, assembly GCA_030142095.1. Classification (NCBI taxonomy): domain Eukaryota; kingdom Viridiplantae; phylum Streptophyta; class Magnoliopsida; order Rosales; family Rosaceae; genus Rubus; species Rubus idaeus. Next base: position 34,752,791 of record CM057968.1, on the reverse strand, counting down.
GCCATTTTGACTATGTTCTCACTTTAATGGTTTAATTTTTAGTTATTTGAAAAAATTGTAGAAATTAAGACATGTTTAAAAGCAACAATTTTCTGCACGTGAAGTTTAAATCATAAATAATATACGAGTACACAGGAAAAGGTGCTGATGGATAGACACTCTTCTACTAAATTACTTTTTTGGGCTTATAAACCTTGCAGCCACTTTTGAGTTGATTGTTTACTTGTACTGAAATTGGAAGGATTTGGAAGTTCTGATAGTGGATTATGGATTCTTTGCCTTGGGCTGCAAATTAAAACCTTAATGATGAGTGGAACATGATATCATCCTCCTTCTAAATGAATTCTCTGGTAAATTTAGTTGTAGGCAGTAGCAGATTTGCATATTCTATCTTGAAGTTACTTACATTAACCATCCCCCCCGCAGCTTTTACTATCTTATGGTGTTACTGATAAGAAAGGATGTCTTCCAGACGAAGATGTTATGCTTTCTGCAAAATCTCAGGTATAATGTGACTGAAAGGTTTGAAATATGGGTTTGAATTGAAATTTGGAGATGATACCAAGCTTTGATACTTTCTGCTCAAAACTGAGAACAGCTGTCTTGTTAATGATATTAGGCATTAGCTGAACTTCTTCCTTCGCTGAAGCAAGCTGGGCATCGTGTTCTGATTTTTAGCCAGTGGACGTCAATGCTTGATATCTTGGAGTGGGCTTTGGACGTGATAGGGGTTACATATAGACGACTTGATGGAAGGTATTGGTGTACATGTCACATTTACTGATTGAATTACAATACCTTTTTAACATGGAACTTCCGTATCTTAATGAGTTATGGTGCCAGTACTATGCTTTCTGTATGTTCGGGTTTTATTTATTTTTCTATTTTCTATTTTGAAAACAAGAATTGCTGGGAGGCAGGATGTTTTAAGAATTTTCTAAAATATGGAAAATAACCAAGGAAATATAGCCTGGGGGAATGGTATTAGAAAGCAGTTGTTCTTTAACTAGAGGAATGAATAAATGAACTTCCTCCGTTCCACTTGAACACATAGTTGTTTGGTTGTGTATTGGAAGTTGGAACCGATCATTACATTGCAATTTATATTTCTTGTGTAGTATAACCTTTTTTCTTTCTTCCAATGACAGTACTCAGGTAACAGAAAGACAGACGATAGTCGACACATTCAATAATGACACTTCTATATTTGCATGCTTGCTGTCCACAAGAGCTGGAGGCCAGGGTTTGAACTTGACTGGAGCTGATACTGTAGTGATTCACGATATGGATTTCAACCCACAAATTGATCGTCAGGCAGAAGATCGCTGTCATCGCATTGGCCAAACAAAGCCTGTTACCATATACAGGTCTTCTCTCTTCCCCTTTATGGTGCAGCATTTGTTTATTTGCTTGTGTTGCAAACATGAATTGCAAATGGTATGTCCCCTTACCTGCTTAAGTCCTTTACAGGCTTGTGACCAAGGGTACAGTCGATGAAAATGTTTACGAGATTGCAAAAAGGAAGTTGGTGCTTGATGCTGCAGTCCTGGAGTCTGGCTTGGAGATGGAAAATGAGGGTGAAACATCTGAGAAGACTATGGGGGAGATATTATCGAAACTTTTGCTGGGTTAGGACATTCAATGGGTGAAAGAGACTGCAAGGGAGAATCTTTTTGTTCCCTTTTGTATGCAGCTCCTTGTGACTTGTAAGGTCCATTGTTGTAACATTAGAAGTATTTGAAGAGAAAAACAATAAATAGTTGTAGGCGGGTTATACTATAGGGGTGTAATTGGCCCAATTGTTCTTTTATCAATTTGAAGTTGTCGTGAATGAGAAACGATGATGAGTTAGCAGTGATTTGACACCGCGGCAGTTATGCATAACCGTGAAAGCCCAAACGCCAAATTGTGAAACAACCGCAAGTCCAACTATCAATTGGAATCCAGCGAGTAAAAACCAAAAAGGTTTAATTTAGGCCTTGAGAAGCAAAACCCAGTTTTTCTTTTCTGTCTTTTCTTGCCAAGGGAACCTCAGCAAAAAAGAAGAGTATTGAATGGAAAAGAGTAGAGGACATGTCCAAATTAAAACAACAAACTGTGGGAGTTATGGCTGAGTGTGGACACTGAGAGGAAAACAAGAGGAAGGCAGCAAAAGTTGTTAGTTAGTATGTCACTTGTGATGAAAATTCCCTTTACAAGATACTTTACTTGTTGCATCATCACTATACCCTCTCTCTCTTTTCTCTCTCTGTTTGCAGTTGAATAAGTTGCAGGTGAATCTTTCCCTTGGTTCCATTCCGACCCGTCCAATTAGATAGCTAGTGGGGTAGTTGCTCTGTAGCCCGTGATTCAGGAAGTTTACCACTGCGCGCATGCAGTAGTACACTCCTTTACTTGGAAACCCTAGCCCAGCTAGCTACAAATTAATGAGAGAGAGAGAGAGAGAGAGAGAGGATATTTTGTGCCCTACTCTTCGTATAATTAAACAGACAAAGCCCTAGCAAGAGCAAGAGAGCCTAAGCTAATTGATCTTCTTCCTCAAAAAGGGGGGTCCCTCCTTTGGGGTAGTACCAGCAGTCACCGCATCATGTCTTCTACTTTATGCTCCATCCAAAAGAAAGCCACAAGGAAATAGGACCCACCAATGACCCATCACCACGTGTCCTTCCAATGTCCCCATCGCTCACATGCATCAAGCAGGCAAATCACATGTTTCCGTGTTGTCTATCTCGATCGTCCCACTTCCTCGCTATTTTTCAATTTACATGCCATGCACTCCATCATGCATATATATATATATATATATATATATAATCCATCCATCTCTCAACTCTCCTCTCTTCTCTCACAAAAAAAAAAATTAACCTCTCAACGTTGGCTAATTCAAATTTTCTTTTTTGACTACATCCATTTAATTCTAATCCAATTCAAACGGCCATTACATTATTTACATAATTAAATTGTATATGGAAATCTAAGAAAAGGATGGAGTACTGATTGATTGGCGTAAGGGGAGAGGGTGGGATGGGAAGGAAGGAGAGGGCATGTCGTATATGATGTCCACATTGATATTGTTGCTGTGGTGCCGGCAAGGATTCCTCACAGTACGGTTGTGGTGCCCCCACACACCCTAGCTCGATCTCCTTCCCATTTACAATTACAATTACACACAAAGATTGGAAATTACAGATAGCTAATTAAGAAGCTATAGTACTAGTTAGTACGATCATCAACACCTTAATTAGTAATATCTTCTACTTCTTCTACTAATTGTTGAAGAAGAAGGCTTGCTAGGTGTTCGATCAGTTCGTAATGATGATCACTTTCATTTTCATTTCGCTGTAATGTCAATAAGTATTCGACGTACGTCTCCACCGTAGGCCACAGGGAATCCCTACAACCGCAACAATTCCTTCCCTTCAGATAAACACGACCCCACAACACTTGCACAGTTGCACTTGCTCATTTTCATTTTGGGGATCTATTTTAATTGATTCCATTCTCATTATTATTATTTTCATTAACAATTAGTAGATTAGTTCGAGGATCCACACGGATTAAAGAAACATTTATGAGGAGATTTTTATAAGACCCCATAGAATTGACATAGAAAATTGAATACAAATTCCCTTGGAAAAAATATATATATTCATTATCAGTCATGACAATCAAAGAAAATCTTGTTTTAGCTTTTATTTATTTGCAATTAAACATGTCTGTATATATATTATTAATTTGGAATGTGGGTTGTTGTCACTATAGATTGATTATTCAGAATTTGGTGTGGACTGTGGTCCTTGAAAATTCTAACAGATTTGTATCATGTGAATACACCAATATAATATCCAAAATTTGAAATTATTTAACAAAAAAAAAATGCAGAAGACGTGATGGTGAAACTTGCCGAAGATGCCAACGTAGAGAATGTGTCTCACGGGAACGGTTGAAAGAGAAAGCCAAACCTATGTTTTTTTAAATTCTTTTACCCTAAAATATTTTATATTAAATTCACTAACGAAAACGATCTATCCATTATCTTTATCTCCACTACTATAAATAGAAACGTAGGGGTTGGTGTCAAATGCTTCGTCAAATTATGAAGTGCCTATAATACCCTTCATGGTATAAAATAAAAATCATAATAAAATATTTTGAAAATGTTGTTATGGTAAAAATCAGAAAAATATAAATATGAAAAAAAAACATGAAAAGATGGGTAACAAGGATTTAAGGAAGCTTCCACGTTCTTCTTATTTTCAACAATAACACATGCATCACGTAAGTATGAGGCTGGTATAAGTAAATTGTGGAAGATTTACAACCTTTCCTCCTACGCACTCTAATTTACATCTTACTGTAGACCTGTAGTTACTTAACTGTACGTACTTGACAACCCTCTAATATTCAATAATTTGCCCTAATTTTTTATTTTCGCCAAACCTAACATAAGCAGATATTTGATTCCTGGCACAACACGCAAGATTGACCTAATAAACCCTATAGTCTCACAAGATTGACCTTAAATCAGTGTCCCTAATTCGTTGGTTTGAATCAATTATTAATTATCGGCAAAAAAAAAAAGGAATTAATTAAGTTGTTGGAATATTTTCATTTTCCTGTTTTGTAAAACCTCATTGGAGGAATAAACAAATAACTGTTTCTGGCGTTTGATCTTTTGGGGGTACTGATCGATGACTTTAATATAGACACTGCCAAACACATCCCTGCAACAAAACCCTAGAAATTGGAACCACGCAAGACTAAGAACTTGTAAAACCTTAAAATCAGTACTTCTGCGCAACACCTGCTCACAAGTTCAATTCAGAGAAATAATTGCAAGTTAAAAATTGTTTTCACATTCCACACCATATGCGAATCGATGAGCATATAGATCGATAAATGGATCTATATCCATAATTGCCCATACCACAGATCACAGCTATAACAGTATTATATATATATGTGTGTGTGTGTGTCTATATTATGCGGCTGGTGACAAACAATTATCAACCACTATGCGCTGGACTTATATATATGGTGGTTGCACAGAGAATCAAATTGACTAGAAATGACCTAAGAGTGTACCAGCTCCCTACTAACTGTACCAAGAATGGGAAAGATTTTGACTCAAGCAAATCATGTCCGTCCATTAGGGTTTGCCTATTTCGGATAGCCCACCATGTCTAAAACGTTTCGGGGTCCTCCTTCAACATGGCTAGCTATATGGGACATTCAGGGTCACTCAGCCCCCTGACTACTACTGATCAGCAAGTTTTCGATCCTGTATTTTATTATCATTCAAATTTAGATAATAACGTGAAAATTTTGCATATATGAATGAATGTATTCCTTTGGCTCCATGTGAATATTGCTGAACATTGACATTATTGCATAAAGGGAATAAAGAGAATGATTATGTTTACAACTTTACATATATATGAATAGCTAGCTAGCTAAGTCCTCGAGAAGTTGACAGAGGAAATATCAAAGAAACTAGAACTCCACAAGTCACAAGCCTACAACATATAGTATTGTCCATATCGATCCCCGTGAAATAAATAAAAAGATAGAGTGGCTAGCTAGGAAAGACGTATCCTTACCTTTGTTGATGGGTAAGGCAGCAACAAACTGAATCTGAATATATGATGAAGCTTCCTTTGCATGCAGGTAACAACAATTCTACTCTCAAATCAGAATGGCAAGCAACCAAATTACAAGAAAAAGTGCTTATTTGAAGCATTTCGATCTGCAGCTTTAACCTTTTTGATTTATATATATATATATATAATTGTATTCTATATTATTATTTTGTACATGAAGATATCTCTTTCACACACAGCCTCTTTCCTACGTATACTGGCCAAAGAGGCAAAGTGGTTGTTGAGGTTATCCAACATTAAAATAACTATTATGCTAGTCGATGATTAGGATTTCTATTGAGTATACATCATCAGAGACTTTTAGTCCAATTTGTGAATACTTTCTACAAAAAAAAAAATCAGAACATTTTGTGTGTTTTTCTTTATTCTTATTATTATCTGGACCAACGAGGGATTTTATTGGAAAGGAAAAAAAACCATGTTTTTGGTTCCAAATAAGCCTAACAACTAAAAAAAAAGTTATAGTAGTTTATTGAAAACGAAAATTAAGAAACCCTAACTAATTATTCTCTACTAAAAATAAAACAACACCTCAAGACAAGAGTCCCATAAAAACAAACTAGCTAGTTGAAGGGAGTCCAAAATTTGCAAAATCATTTGCAACTTTGATTCCCTTCCCGATATGTGGAGATTAGTGAAAATGCATCATCGATCTATATTCGGTGTAAGCATTTACTAAAAAAAAAAATATTCGGTGTAAGCAATCATTCCACCGCATTAAAAGTTACCAAGATACTAATTAACTGGGACAGAGAAGGAACATCTTGTGACTTAGTCACACCTCAATTATCTCTGCATATTAGTCACACTATAGCTACAATTAAAATGCACACAATATCCCTATTTACGTTCTGATAATCTCTTTTTTAAATAATTGGGAAAGGGAATTATTACAGGCTGTTTTTGTATATCAAAATTTAGCTATCTTTGAACATCATTAAATGATTAATACTACGGTACGATTCTAGAAACCAACAAAAAGTATAGTCACAAAAGTTCATCTCCTTATTTATGATGAGTGGCTGCTTTCCTTGTTTAAGTATATTATTTAAATTAAAGAAATTGGATAGATATTGCAGAATTGGAATAGCATGTATAGTACAGATAGTGGATCACCTTCCTTTACAATGGAAAAGGTTCTTTTTACGTAGTTTTCATGCTACTAATTAAGTACCGATCGATGACACAGACACATGAAGCTTCATTAATGTTCACTGGTGTGTAATGTCATCTAAAGAAACTTCCCTAGATCTCCCGTACGTACACATATTGATCGACCACGACCAGCCTCATTCTCCTTTCATGCCAAGTGAAAGTTTACTGCAAAGTCGCTTTTAACTCTTAAACTTCATGCTGGCTAGGTAGATCTGATGTTGTATTCCAACTATTCATTTATCTGAATTTGGTTGTTCAAACTTCACTAACCAACTAAATTTTTGGGAAGCTAATACTTTTAAGCTAGTTGCAGTCTAAATATATATTCACTTCGGTAGATTAATTATCCAAATTCAGTAAGAAATAATTATCCTTGTTGATTAGAAATAGAATTAATACTTACGATTCTTCTATTGGGAAATGAGTGCACGTATAATTGGCCATTACAACTACTTCCTAATTACCGGGATGATCGATGATCCGATGAGCGAGTCTCACATCTGTCTTTTAATATATTTAAAAAATGTAATTTAAAATGAATTTTGGGTTTAAAGAACATATATGTTAGTAATGTATATCAAGCTTACACTTTCTCTTACCCGTCATCCAATTTGTGAGTGGAAGAATACTATGTTAGATATTTATGATCAAAGTTGTCATATTACGTTAAACATGATCGAAATTTATTTAGCTATTTAATTATCTTATCAATAGTGTCTATTTTAAATGTGTACGGTTAATCTTAATTTTTGACCGTATGGTGATTGAAAGTCTCAAGTAGATCTAACGCATTTAGAAAACGTGGCACGAATGAGAAAAACCATATGGAGGTGGAATTTGAAAATGCAGAGATGATGAGGAATAGCTAGAGGAAAGAAGGTTGATCCGTTGATAAACTTGATATGATCATATAAGATAGGCATAAGCGCGTAGAGTGTGAGGAAAGTGAGCTAAGCTTGTCTTGACGCGCCAGTACAAGATACGAAATATGAGAAGGAGAGACACGGGGAGAGGGTAAGGCCTACATTTCTGCATATTAGAATTTTCCTACTACTGCTTACTCCTTATTACTACTACGTACGGAGCTGGTGGCCCAAAACAATCGCCGCATAACGACATGCACACTAGGCTGCTAATATTTTTACAGTGAGAAATTGAGAATCAAAATGACTGTGTATTGTGTATGTACCCATTATATATAATCATTTAAAAACAAGATATATGATGCAAGAAGAAGAAGCCCCTCCTCCTTATACATATTGACTACTCTCCTCTTCTCTCTATCTTCTTCATTTCCGGATTGTAGCTGTCTCTCCCCAGATACTTAATAATTTCCTCTCGATTATTTGAGGGGTGTTTTTCTCAAGCTAGCTAGCTAGACCACGTCGCAATCACTTTTCCCCCCACTTAATTAACTAGCTAGGTTTCGAGAGGGCCGGTAGGCAGCAAAGAGTGTGAGTTGAACAGGATAGTTGAAGAATTGGTTTCTCTGTCGACTATATATATATGGCGGCTGCTTCTTCATCTATGGCCTTCTTTGGAAATAACAGAGAAGAAAACCATAACCAGATGACGTTACAACAACCACCGCCAGCTTCCTCAACTGCTCCAATTGCTACCGGTGCACCCACTGCACCTCCTCCTCAAAAGAAAAGGCGAAATCAACCCGGAAATCCAAGCAAGTATCCCTATCCCTTTTTTCATTCAACAAATTCAAAAAGGGAAACCCTAAAGGGGTCTCGATTTCTTTAAATTGATGAGATGGATGAGTGCATATGTTTTCAAATTAAATCATAAAAGATAAGAATAAAAGTGTTAACAAATAGGGTTTGTCATTTTTGATAGCAGATCCAGATGCGGAGGTCATCGCACTATCACCAAAGACCTTAATGGCAACAAACAGGTTCATATGCGAGGTGTGCAACAAAGGGTTCCAAAGGGAGCAGAACCTACAGCTTCATAGAAGAGGACACAACTTGCCTTGGAAGCTAAAGCAGAAAACTAACAAAGAACCCAAGCGCAAGGTCTACCTCTGCCCCGAGCCCACCTGCGTCCACCATGACCCGTCTCGAGCCCTCGGAGACCTCACCGGCATCAAAAAGCACTTCTCGAGAAAGCATGGCGAGAAGAAGTGGAAGTGCGAGAAGTGCTCCAAGCGGTATGCTGTTCAGTCCGATTGGAAGGCTCATTCTAAGACTTGCGGCACTAGGGAATACCGCTGCGACTGTGGAACTCTCTTCTCCAGGTACGTAATTAATTAGTACTAATCAATCATAATTTCATATAAATTAATTTTACGAATAATTCCTAAATCTGGAAAACAAAAGTTTCCTGTTTCCACGTGAGTGATAGTCTGTGTAAAACTGCTACTGCTGGAAAAGGAGTCGACGGGTTTCTAAAGGAAAATCAAAGTTTTACGGGGAGAAGTGAAAAAAAAGCTCATCTTTTACCTCGAAAACACCACCCCTCCTTGAATCTTTTTGGGCTACTCACGTGTATTTGTACACAAAATGAGAGCGAAATGGGAAGCATAAATATTGGTTAGCTACTTAGCTTGCAGTGCTTTGTTCTCATATGAGTTGGATTATTGGATATATATTTATATATCTGTTGCTGGGTTTTTGTTCTGTTCTGGATTGGCTTCATGTAATCAGAGTCCTTCCAGGTACTCCTTCCCATGAGATTACACATGGAGACTCATGGGACCAAGATTAGATGCTCTCTCTCTCTCTCTCTCTCGCTAGCTTAGTACTGGTGAATGATTGGGAAACTCTGAATTGGTCCAGCATCGTATTTCTAGCTTAGCTAGCTACGAGCTAAGTTTAACAGTTTTTCTCTCTCAATTATATATATATATATTTTTTTTTTTTCTCTAAAATCTTATACTTTAGAGTTTAGAAGTCAGACTGATCTGAGAGCTTTATGATTAGAAATTTAGAATGAGGAGCTACGTTCGTGAGTCTGTGAATATTCCTGGGGAGTATTATCATGCTTATGGAAATATTCGCCGTGGAATTTGAAAATAAAATAAAACGAACATGCGCTTTGCATTAATTGTTGGAGAGCCATAAATAGACCGTTCATTTTCTTTTTCCCGAAATAGAAACTAAATGATCAATTCTAATTAGTGAAATTATTTCAGCCCTAATCTTTGTGTTATGTCATCATCTTGTTATTCTTGCTGGCTATATTCTTTCTCCATAACATGTACAGCATTCAACTAAAGTTTAATTAAAAGGAAAAATAAGATAACTCATCGTCACCGTGGTCAATTTTTTCTCTGTTTCTTTACCAACCATTTTAACTATGCTTTGGCTAAGAATGATTATTATTCTTCAACTATTGTCTTTATCTACTTGTCTAGCTAGAACATGTGATCAGCCTCAGACATAATCATTTTAATTCATTTTACTCAGAACATAAACTTTCAAATCATTGATGATATCGATCTAGTCGTTCTATATATACATTCTCTTTACCTGTACTGTATATGCATATATAACATGATGATTTAATTAGTTATTTGATAGGGTTTCAAAATGTTTATAATTTGATTTCGATCTTAATGATGCATTGCATGATGTATAGGCGGGACAGTTTCATCACGCACAGGGCATTCTGCGATGCACTAGCTCAAGAGAGCGCAAGGCATCCATCAAGCTTAAGCGCCATGGCTACTAGTACTCATCTTTATCCAGGAAACAACCAAATGATGAGCTTAGGCCTATCCCAAATCGGTGGTGGTTCCTCTCTCCCACCTAATAACATGTTGAGGCTAGGGACTGCTGGTGCTGGCGGTGCTGCGAAATTCGAGCACCTCATGAATCCTTCCTCATTCGGACAAGGGCAGCCTATGCCTAATTCTTCGAGTAGTTTCTTCAACCAAGGGTTTCAAGATCAGCAACAATCTCTGAATGGACAATTTTCTGCAAACAAGTCGTTACATGGGCTAATGCAACTCCCTGATCTCCAAAGCCACACCACTAGTAATAATTCGCCCTCATCAACTACCACTGCTGCCGGTAGTCTTTTTAACCTTGGCTTCTTTTCGAATAATAATTCTGATCACCATCAATTTAGCGATGGAAATGGTGGCAGCCAAGGGACGACGCTCTTTCCGAATAGTATGGGTGATCACATTGGCTCGGGGCTACCATCTAGTCTCTTTGGAAATTCATTACAACACGAGAACATGAACGGTGCGCATATGTCAGCCACCGCGTTGCTTCAGAAAGCTGCTCAAATGGGTTCAACTACAAGCACCGAAAGCTCGTCTTTACTAAGAGGACTAGCCGGCAGTACTTCTTCAAGTACAAGAGCCGGAGCGAAATCCATTTCCGGTAGGCAATTAGTGTCCTCTAACTCTAATGTCGGTGGTGTCAGCATTAGCCGCGAGAGTAGTAGTGGTGGAGAACATGAACAACACTTGAGATCACAGCAGCAGCATGTGGAAAATGAAAACCATCATCTTCAAGGATTGATCATGAACTCTCTTGCCAATGGGAATAGCTCTGCGGCTTCCATTTTCGGATCAGCTGGGGATCATCATAACAACTTTGGCACTCATGGGTTTGCTATTGGTAGTACGACTAGGGTTTCTTTAATGGATCAGCAGCAGCACAACAACACAAACTTTAGCAACGTGGATGAGGCGAAATTAACCTTGGATTTTCTCGGTGTCGGAGGGATCGTAAGAAACATGGGTGGTGGGGGATATGAGCACCGTGGAATCAATATGAGCTCTTTAGACCCAGACTTGAAGTCAACGCAACAGCCAAGTCAACCGTATGGAGGCACTAGTACACTGCAATGACTAAATTAATTGAGTTCATATATATATATATGTTATATATATATATATATATATAGATGAGACCGATCGAGTGCCTGTTTAATTGATATGTAGGAGTAAAGTACTCGCTATCTATGAACTAGTGCCTTGACCCCCAAGCATTAGGGTTTCATTAATTTATTTCTATATTTGCACGCCTTTAAGGCTTACACTTGATCCACTGGATTTCAGTACTCATTTTAAATTATTGCTTAGAGATGATAATCGATAAACCTCCAATGGAGTACTATTATTAGTGCTTAATATTTTCAAATAATGAAATGAAAAAATATAAATTATATGGAAGTACTTGTGCCAAGAAATATAATTAGGAGATCTTACTTAGGCGATTAGATTACTTTATTACTTGAGCTAAAATGCTATCAAATGCGATCTTACTTAGTCGGTGATTCTTTCTGATGTTTCTCGTTATGGATTGATCACCTTATGTATTAATTTTGGTCTCTCACTATTAATGAATTGAAGCTAGCTTTTCTGATAAAATATATAATATATACTATATATTAAGAGAAAACATATTGTCAACCATAACTATTTTTTTTAACCCTAATACCCTTTAAAAGTTAAATAATCATATATTTATTTTTATCATGAAGGATAAGAAGGTCAAAACACAAATAATTAATAAAAAAAATCACTCTAAAAAAAGTACCTAGAACTACCTCTGCTCACACTCCTAACTTCCACACCATAAAAAAAATTCAGTTTATTTCTCCTTCCATAAAACCTCAAACTTCACATTTACTATACAGTTTTTTTTTTAAAACACACATATATAGTGTGCGATTTCCTTATAGTATATATAATATTAATCATACGAAAATTTCATAAAATATATAGGATAGTCATGAGGTTAATTACCACTAGATATAAATTACTTGTAAATGTGTGAGGTAATTAAAACCATGGTGAGATTAAATAGAATCAGAATGCCACACAGGCATGGACGCGAGCTGGCCGAGCTACTGTTCCTGAAGAATATTCACTAATGAATACATTCCAACACAATGGACAAGCAGAGATTTAATTTCTTATTTGTCTAGGTTTAAGAAATCCCCAGTGCTAATAATTTAGTATTGCAATGCATCAAGAACAAAGAAATATAAATGATTTTTTTTTTGTTTCAGTACAGGGAGAGAGAAAGAGAGCCTCCCTGCGACGAATTATGTCCACCCCACCCCACCCCACATAAGTTATGTTATTAATATTTATAACCTTAATTATAAAATAAATATGAAGTTGAAGATCGAATTTGTTCGGCTACCTAATACCTAACCCTACTGGCTGCTGCTGCTAAATTACTAAGCGTAAAATATTGTTCGGTTTGACATTTAATTAGTTTAATTGGCGCTTTCCACGCAAATATTCTTTTCAACATTCTAGCTAATTCCCTTTACCACGGTCCACGTACGTTGACATTTTAATATTCAACTTCACTGCTCCTGATCGATACCTGTTTTTTAGTTTTTACATTGAATTAAGAAAGGAATTTAATCCTTAAAAAAAAAATTAATTTAATTTTTACAAGCATATGCATGTGTCTTGTTGTTGGGTTCAGGGCCGGACTGAGAGTACCTGCAGCTGGCTATGAATATTCTACATATACTACTTATATATATATATATTGCAGGGGCAGAGACGTATAGCAGAAAATGATATCTATGAAATCGAGTATAGCTAGCTAGCATGCATATACATTTTTTCCTTATTGTAATTATTAGGAAATTGATATGGGGCTGTCTACTATTGTCGTAATTGTTGTCTCTTCTATCTTTGAAAGAATCATCACCCCGTGACTTGCAAGTGTGGAATACCTTTCATATATTTTCCTATCAAATTTTGAATTTCTCTTGCCGTTTTTAACTCAACGTAAATTTGTCTACAAAATTATCCGGTTGAATATGCATTTACTAATTTAGATAGGCATTGATTCATGCTTAAAATTACAGTCTATAAGGAGAATGCATGAAATGGAATAACTGAAGTTGAAACTAAAGGCTATTATAGGGACTATATATGGAGAATGAGATTTAAATTTTCTGAAGAGAAATAATTATGTCTTGATCGATAGAAGAGTTCACTTTTGTCCAAAAAAGTGGGACCATAGACCTCAGAAACCACTTGTATATATACATCTAACTTCAGTAGTCCAATCACAGACTATTTGAATCTTTTTCTTTTTTCAAAAGATGGGATCGATCGAGTTTCATTATAATTATTAATCAACTAATTATAAATAGGGCACTTTCAATATAGTTCTTACTGTAGGTCACTCTTACGGTTTATATATGGTCAGCTGATCGAAGCACCCATGCATCAGCATTTCCTCATGGTCTCTAATCACAACATCCAAGTCCCATACACCCACATCGATCATCTTCAATAGCTCTATCAACAATTATTTGCAGAAAAACCCTTCCACGGCAGAGACCATGGATAATAAATGCTTATGGAATTAAAAGAATTACAGTATATCATGGCAGTAGAGCAAGTTATTCATGTGTTAGACTCAACGATGTCCACACGCGTGCTTCGTTTTCTTGTATAAGTTATTAACGTGTTTGCAAACCTCACGACAGATTAGATGATGTGATGAAAGTATGTTAATATTGGTAATAAAAGTTTTGTTTATTGATCTTTTATAGCGTTCATAATGGGTCTTTCTTATTCTATTGTCATTTAATTTTAGTTTGTATATGTTCATATATACTTCTACAACTTTACATAATAGTGTGCTTATTTCGAGAAATTATACATTTTATAGAAACTCTAACTTATATATTAAATTTGAATCCTAGGAAGTTCAAGACTTTAATTCATACATGAAGTATGAACATACATGAAATGACACAATAACCTTCCGAATATGTTCTTTTACACAAGGTTTATAAAAATATAGGGTTTGTAGAACTTTACGTAGAGACATAGATCGATGTACGTAGCAAGCTCTAGCCAGCTAGGGTCAACCAAACTAAAATGAGAGACGGTCGAGTGAAAAATATGTTTCAACGAAATGTCAGCAAAATATATATAACCCAGCAGATACCATTATCGAGTGGAAATATGTATTAGATTTTATAGATAATGATGCTGCTAAGCTACTGGATCGATCGGACGTACCACATGAAAATATGTATGTAATGTACGTGCCAAATGCTAAAGTCGTAGTAGATTACAAAAAAAAATTAATAATGGGATCTTGTCTAGATCCATCTCTATTTTTCTCCCCGTACGACGTTGATCGAGGCCGGCCTTGAGGGTCGGGGGGAGGTTTAAGCTTTAGGCTTCAAAACTTGTCTCACATTAGTACAAAGACTTGACGTACTGCATATATATATGTCTGCTACACATCGATCTCACATGCAGTATAGATATTTTTATATATAGTAAATATTTAAAAAAGGAATTACACAAGGTTATCTTTTTTTCTTGGCCATAAAAAGAGCTCATTGCTTGTTACTCAAAACTGCACGATTATCTTACAATCTAGAACATAAAGCAGAAGCAAACTATAAAAGACTTTACAAAACGAGAGCATATACAAAAACTGCTACAAAAATTCACAAGGCTCTATGCTCTAAAACATTAACTGTGTTTTCTCGTCCTAGCTCCCAAGTCACACGTTAAAAAGCCACTCTCTAGACTTGCATGTACAGTACGTAGCCACACTTAACTTCTTACACTCGAAGAGGCAGCAAAAGGTTAATGTATTTTCTATGTTTTCGATCAAGATCGATATGTGTATGCATTCATACCAATAATGCATGACTGATTAGTATCACAGTTTCTTTGTTGTTGTTGGTTTTTGGGAGAGAAAATTCGAACTTTAAATTTTATCTAATTACTCATCTTTGCATCTCTGGGAGCTAGTGACAAAACTGCAGGCATTTGGAGGATGGGATTCGAACCAGCTAAAGACCTTAGAAGTTTATGAACTATACTCAATTTTTTTATTTGTTGCCTTAATTTTTGTTAATGATCCATTGTGTTAATTAATTTCATTCCAACTATACATGTCCCCGTATGTAATGTAACGCACTTGGTAACGGCTCTTGAACAAGCAGTTGCATGCATGTCTGATAAAATTAAAACTAATTAATAAGCTCCTAAGAATTTGAATTTCGTTGTAACTGCTAAATGCTAATACATAAAAGGAAATGAGGTTTTTAAAAAAAAAAAAACATGAGACAGGAGAAATTGTCTACCAGTCATTTAAGTAAAACTACCAAGAAGTTCTAGCCTTAATTCACCTTGAAAATTAGACTCCCGTCCCCAAACACTTGTTGAGGTTTTAAAAAGAAAAACAGAAAGAAAAGAAAATGAGAAAACAAATATACAGTTCGAAGAACCTTGCACTAAATCCCTCCATGGCGTTCAAACTTAATCCAGATTGCTTAGCCAGAACTTGATGCATAAAAGATAGTATTAGGATAAACCGTCTTTGATCGATACAAGTCGGATTCCCTGCAAATAAAGCCAAACTTATTGATTGTAATATTTCACTTTTCTTATAATTAATAGGCAGCAAATATTTACAAAATTAAACATACGTTTTCATTATATTGGATGTAATTGGACCTTTGATCTAACATAATTCTAACTTAATTTCTAACTCTCACTCACAATTTGGACTAACCGTAAGGGCAAATTAATCATACGTTTTGCAATATGTGTCGAGAACTCGAGATTAAAACAATGAAAAGAAAAATAGCTATAAAAAAGTTACTTTTTCAAAATTATATGAATAAGTAGGTTATTGGTTTTTTTTCTTTTTTCTTTTTTAGTGGAGTAGCTAATTAGGGTTAGTGTCATTTCCAAGAAAATATTCCACATATATGGTAAAGGAGTCCATCTCATAGAAGATCTTAACGAACAAAGAGAAAAGGTAAAGTATGTAAAAGGTGGATTATATATGTTTTTCTTTGTGAAATCAAATGTACGTACGTAGTTGTGTTTCTGACAATTGTTGTGTTCATGGGAAGTGCATGCTTTATTACTGAGAAAATATAAAAATATATATCTGAGCAGTAGCTTTATAAATCGAGATTGAAAGAGAGCGCTCGTGACTCTGCTAGGTGCAAGCAGCCAAAGTATAAGTTAAAACGACTCGAAAGAAAGAAAGAAAGAAAGAAAGAAAGAAAGAAAGAAAGAAAGAAGGAAGTGAGTGATTGATTGATAGTGTTGTATAATATAAAAACAAAAAGACAAGACCCAAAATGTGTTCTCCAGGTCATGACTAATGAATGCCTCCACTGCAAGACATTGTGTCAGAAATTTTCTTTTGAAATTTAAAACAAGACCCAAGCAACAACATATATACCAAAGACAATTAAGCCAGTGAAAAGTGAACAGTAGAAAACTAGCAGTGTTTAGGACACATTTACCAAAGAAAACTAACTCATATAATTAATTAATTTAGTTGCTAGCTAGGTCACTAATTTCACGTACGTACCTGATATCTCTTTCTCACTACTATTTTTGTTCACTGAAAATTCCCACCTCCTCCAAAAGATTGGGTTGACGGCGCAGCATTGCTCTCTGAATCCAAGGAGCGCATATGCTCGAGCTGAGTTTGTTGTTGCCCACTGCTCATGCTCCTCACAATCTGACCAACACCAAGAAAATCCCTAGTTAACCTATCAGACCCGGCTCCGATGCTCACCGCCGGCAACTTCGGCTCGTCCCTATTCGCCGCGTCATGAAATCCGCTACCAAATGACCCGGATCCGAAAATGGAGGAGCTCCCTCCAGCAGCAAAAGTGTTCATTAGGTCTTGGAGATTGTTCTCGTTTTCACTACCACCACCAAATAGGCCTCCTAAATTGGCGGGAACGAGGGACGCCGAGGTGGGGCGCTCGGATTTAGTTGAGGAAGTGCTTCCAAAGCTTCTTAGAAGCGAGGCAGAAGTGTTGTTGCTCGAAGTAGTTGACCCCATTTGAGCCGCCTTCTGAAGCAGCGCGGTGGCGGACATATGCGAGACGGCTGCACCTGCACCGCCATGATGTGTGTTTTGTACTTGAGCGCTGTAGAGTGTAGGAACATTGCCGGAGCTCATGTGATCGCCTCCTCCACCCACCATGTGACTCGAGAAGAGATTCGACCCGCCTTCGCCGCCGCCACCACCACCACCACCACCTCCATTACTGTTGAATTGGTGATCGGGGTGAATTAGTAGATTGCTATTATTGCCGGCGGCGGCACTGTTGCTGCTGTTCGACAGGAAAGGTAGATTAAATAGATTGCCTCCCGTAGAAGAGTTGTTGTTTGGATCATGATCAGAAAATTGCATTAGTCCATGGAATTGCTTGTCTTGATCATGGTGGTATTGCTGGTTAGACTGGTCCTGATTAATGAAGAAGGATGCTGAAGACTGCGCCGGTCGAAAAGAAGAACCCATTGGAGGAGGAGAAAGGAGGTGATCGAAATGACCGGTCCGGGCATTGCCACCACCGCCGAGTCTTAAGATGTCAGCAGCCGTAGATTGATTGTTGTGGTGATGATGATGATCAGGGATTTGAGGGCCCACAACTTGTTGATGTTGATGGTGATGATGAGATAAGGCTAGGCCAGTGTTGTTGGTACCCCCATATAAGTTGCTGCCAAGGCTGCTCAAACTGGGTTGATGTCTTGCACTTTCCTGAGCCAGTGCATCGCAGAAGGCCCTATGAGTGATAAAACTGTCCCTCCTGCATTCAAAATTAAAAGAAAGTCATTGATTGGATCGATGCTTCCATCATCTTCTTTCATGGTAAACTAGGTTAAAACATTTTCTGAAGAGAAAGTCATGTCCAGAGATTACATCAACATAGAAAATGTACGGTATACTGTAGATATATTATTGGCTTAAAGCACGAAATTAATATAGCAAAGAAAAAAAATTAAACGACTTCTTCCATGGTACAATATGAATCTGAATGACCCCACTAGGCGTCAGAAAATTTATAATACACCTGTACGTACAGTTAATATAAATTATCCTATCAGCGAAATGGCAAAGCCATTAATTTCTCCCTATATGAATCTGAATCATATGATATTGATTTCAATATTTGGCTAAAATAAAAATTTAATGTAGTGAAACTTCAGAAAGTGAGAGAAAAAAATGTAGATAGCTGGATCAAAACCCTAATGTGAAGGTAGCTAGAGATTAATTACAGAAGAAAGTTAACTAAAATTTCCTGATATCAGATACAAGAAATCAAGAAGGGCATATATGTGAGAGCGAATTGCTGAATCAAATAAACAATAATCAAGAACTACCATTTGAGGAACTGGGTGTTCAATAAATGCAACAAAAGAATATGTACACATCTGATGAAATGTAATTAATCCATAAACCCGTTTTAGGTCTTATCCTCAATTAATACACGTACAACTCAGGAAAATGTGTGCTTCTTTCCTGTTTAGAATAATTATTTATTCCCAGGCATAATTGACCAGTTGAAACCGAGTTGAGAGAGAGGAGGCATAGCTAGCTAGCTTGGCTAGCGTTATGAAGGACGATGATGATGAAATTGAAGGAAGGAATACCTGAAAGCTAGCTCAGATCGAGTAATAGTGGTCACATTTGGCCAACTCAGAAGAAAACAAATTAACAAAGACGGTAACAGCAAACACCACAGTTACCACTTACATACATACATTGCATATATACCAACACGTGAATACGATCGAAAAGTCCAGGGCGCTGTTTCCGAGGTAAAACAAAAGAAAGGAAACGAAAATGAACTATAGTAGTATCTAGTACTAGTACTCTGCTTTCCTTTTCTATTTCTTTAATTTTTTTCTCTTTGTTTTTTGGGGTGTGATGGATGAATGAGCGACTGGACGGGACATGTAATGTAACTGGCCGGCCGGAAACCACTACGACCATGAGATTAATCACGTGGGAGCATGTTTTGCTGCCGTTAATTTCCGAATTCTCTTCCCCAAAACAAAATTGTAAAAGAATTAAAATCGGATAAGTGTGAAAAAAAAAATGAGAGAGAGAAAGAGACGACCCTTTTCGAAAAGAGAGAAAATTAACGCATACTAAAAGCGTGAAACGCTTGTCACTGGAGGAATCTAAATCCGAAACCAAGCAAACAAAGTACTGATTGAAGTGATTGATGCTCCTGCTATGCGTATGATTCATTAATGGGGAAATGAGCTAACTACTGTAGGAAAAGTTGTACGTTCTTCTTGTTTAAGTTACCTTGAGAAGAGAGTTCCACAGTCGCAGCGGTATTCCCTAGTGCCGCAAGTCTTAGAATGAGCCTTCCAATCGGACTGAACCGCGTACCGCTTGGAGCACTTCTCGCACTTCCACTTCTTCTCGCCGTGCTTTCTCGAGAAGTGCTTTTTGATGCCGGTGAGGTCTCCGAGGGCGCGAGATGGGTCGTGGTGGACGCAGGTGGGCTCGGGGCAGAGGTAGACCTTGCGTTTGGGTTCTTTTGTAGTCTTCTGCTTTAGCTTCCAAGGCAGGTTGTGTCCTCTTCTGTGCAGCTGTAGGTTTTGCTCCCTTTGGAACCCTTTGTTGCATACCTCACATACGAACCTGTTTGTTGCCATTAGGGTCTTGGGAGATAGTGCTATTACTTCCGCTTCTGGATCTGTTATGAAAAATGACAAACAACAAAGACTTTAATTAGAACCAAAAAAAATTTCATATTTATTAATCACAACAAGAAATACTACAAGACAATAGCATCATATATTTATAAAAGTTCTTTATATTGTATCGATCTCATTTCAATCGCAACACGCTAGCTAGTACTCCCGATTAGCTAGGGTTCCTCTGGCGAAAAAAGAGAGGAACAATTCAATTGAGTTTTCAGAAGAAGTTCATGAATCTTTTTTTTTGTTGTGTTGGATAGATGAAAAACCAAAAAATTAAATTAAATTTTAGGATACTTGCTTGGTGTTCCAGGTTGGTTTCTCTTTTTCTTCTGCGGTGGTGGTGCGGGAGAAGCGGCGGCTGTAGATGAAGTTGGTGTGGAGCTGGAATGCTGTTGTTGCTTCATCTGGTTTTGATCTTCTTCTCTAATTCCGAAAAGCGAAGAAGAAGATGCAGCCATCTTTCTTTTCTTGCCCCGTCTGAATTGTTTCTCTTCCTTTGCCGGCCCTTAGAAATCTGAAAAGATTCTAGAAGAACCCCACAAGCAATTTGATGAGTCAGTGCTACTCCTGCTTAAATCTTATCCCAAAGATTCCAAAAGCTAGTGATAGGGTAGGAGAGAGCTTTTAGATTACTAGCTATAAGATTAATCAGAAGCGTAGAAATTGATTAAGCAGAAGAATTGAAGCGAGCTAGATGAAAACTTGGGGAGTAGTTGATGAAGAGGAAGGAGAAAAAGGAATCAACTCCATAGCTTGGGTTTGATGCTTCTGTTTCTACCTTTTCTGTCTTGGTTTAAATGAAAATTTTTCTGAGAGCAAAGGGATGTTTGTTATGGCCGGTTTCTCTGATTTGGTGTCATGCACATACAGTAACACATATACACAGCATATATTTTTGTTTTATTTTAATTTATATTCATTAATTCTCCCTCTTTTCCAGAATTTAACTGAAGGTTTTTTTTTCCTCCAGAAAATAAAATACAAAATGGGATTGAATTGATAGGAAGGAGAGAGAGAGAGAGATAGAAGGTGAGGCCTACAGGTCGGTGGACCCAATCAAATTGCAGAAAACGACACTGTATGGTGCGTGAGAGGAGCATGAAGCAGCTAGCTACACCCTCCTCTCTCTCTTTCATTTTCGTATCTTCTTACTTACATCCAGACAAACCAGCCCACATCACCCTTCTCCCAAGTGGACCTAGCTAGCTCCCTCACAGTCACAGTAAGAAATAAAAAATAGAAAACTGAACCTAACTCTCATGGGTGGTCAGGATAAAAATAAAAATCAAGAAATTAATTAATTATTGGTCCTAGTTTTGTGTGTAGTACAAGAACACCTGAAGGTGCACTGAGATGAACTTGTCTGCTGAAATTCAGCTTGAGCTAGCAGAGAGGGCAGTGCTAGCGAAGATGAGATTGTGATCGGAGCCCTACTAGCTAGGTCTGGTTCACTTGCATGTAATTGCTTTGCTCTTTGCTGGCCTCTTCTATAGTACGGCCAGTCACATCTGGGCCTTACATGAAAGGCCATTTTAGACATTTTTTACGAGAGAAAGAATTAATTAATGGTAATTAATTAAAGACCTAGGATATTAATTAAGGACCTAATATTCCAACCCAACCACTATCGTTAAACAATTACATGGCAAAATCAATTCCAGATTTTACACTAGGAATCAGTTGCCATCATCACCAACTCTTCTTCTTATTCCCTAGCTACCATGCGTCACAGCTTATGATGCAGCAGAAATTATAAATACAAATAAACTAAACGTTTTTCGTTTATGATCGATCGATATCTGGAGTTCACTACTACTTAAGTGATGAGTGTTAGTGAGGAGGAAGATATAATAGAGGGAAGAGTTGCTTCTTGTGGAATTTGAATACTTGACTGGGACATTTTTTTTTTCCGAGCTGCAGGTTTTCAAAATTGGAATGACAGTTTTATTCCATGCCAGCTAAAACCTTTTTTATCTGAGAAGAAGGCTAGCACAAGATTTGTCATTCTTTGAAACAATGACAGCTTAACTATAACCATGCATATCACTGTCATCTGTGTCATTTTGATAATATGATTGAGGGTGTACATAATATTCTTCATATCTTTGGGTGGATTATATTTGAATACATATGGGGACCCGAGTCCTGAGGAGATCAAGTTAATTAGTAACCACTAAACATATGTCCTTTATATACTCTCTGCAGCTGTTTTGATTATGTTGCACACCCTAATGGTAGTTTCTGATTTGGATATAGTACTGTCTGTATTGCTTAATGGAAAAGAATACCTAAAATGAGTAAGCTAGAGATAGATTTTTTGCAACATTTTTTCTTCCACTTTTAAAACTAGTATTCTATGTAGTCCCTATGCCATGACTTAAAAAAATATATAAGTTTTTTCTTTTTCGTTGAATATTCAAAAGGTGGTTTGTTGATTATTATTGCTAAATATTTATGCAAATGACAACTACTTTTTTTGTAAACGCGGCATTGCAGCACCCCTTCTTTTAGGAAGGTCTTGGATGCAAGTGTAACTCTCTTCTTTTAGCCTTTGCTCTAGCTAGATGCATGCAGTAAATACCTTCCTTAATCCCAAATTAAATGTATTTGTATTTATTCATATTATAAATGAACTGTCAAAACAACATACATATATGCGTGTCAGACTGTTTGGCAAGAAAACATTAACGAGTACAATCGAATTATAATTTATATTGAAAAAAAAACACATAAATCACAATAGTGAAATTAAGTTAACCATAAGCTCCAAACATAATAAATGTTTTCAGTTACATATATGCAGAGATCGAGAAGAGAAAGCAGCTGGCTAGCAAATTAAACATTTGAAGGAAATTTCCTAATGGGAGCAATTAATTAACATGAACACTAAGAGAAAGACCAGACCAGACCAGAGCATATAATAGTGACAACGTAGCATGAGTCTGTTGCAAGCACGAGGACGATGATGCTTCTGTTAGAATTAAACATACTTTAGAACATGGACACGCTGCACTTTCAAGTTTCAAGAACGGCGGCGTTTTGTGTTTAGGTGTTAACCCTCAACGTAACCTCCAACTAACCATGTGTTTTATATTACTGGTCTATGTTTTACTTTTTGACTTTTTAACGTTCCTATGTATTTTTCCAGATGGTCAAATAGTTTTGTAGTGGTTAGACCGTTTAGGGCTATTTATTGCCTTTTGGGAATTTGAGAGGAGACCCTGGTATTAAGGCTTTACGGGTTTGAATCGTTAGGCAGGCCCAAACGTTTTTCTATTTCCTATTTTAAATTAGTTTGGGCCCCCAGGTGACGTGGTTCGTCTAGATAAAAGGACAAAACACGTTTTTATATAAATAAATAAATTTAGAAAATTATTCCGGGGTGAGAAAGGGAATCAAGAATGTTGATTTTGAAAAGGTTTTTGCCCTTTTGGGCTAGCTATTATCTGCTATATATGGGACAGTGTAGATTCGTACTGTTTTATTACATTTTGATAAATCATATATTTATGACTAGATCACTTTATATATTTTAAATAAACTAAAATCGTTATAATTATAATTGTGATTTATCATTTATGAATATGAATGGTTCAAAATTGACAAATTTGGTTCGTTCATTTATTTGGTCTAGTTTGGTACCTTAACGATTTCAAATTTTGATGAAAATTTGTAGAAGTATCTACTCATGAATATCTATTTCTCGTTGATTTATAAAAATAGATATCACAATCATTAATCAAAAGTCTTCAAGTCCTCATTTAAGAGTGCACATGCAGTGTTCGGAACATCAAGGTGATGAAATTGTAATCGCATGTGTGTAATAGGGGTGCACATGCAGTGTTCGGAACAAATGATGCACTTGCAAGAGGGATGGTGGGGTAGAGGAGATTGATCCAAGAGCTACTGGCATGCCCAGTTTATGGCAGAATTTCCTGTGTAATAGCATCAAACTTACAAAAAGGAGGTTTCATCACCCCTACTTTAAAGAAAGTGAATATGTTGATATACATCAAAACTTTGAGGTCCTGCTCATGCATGCTTGTAGATGTAGGCCATGAGAATTACATATATTTTTCTGAAAGTTGAAATGGGTTGTTGCCTTTGGCCCATTAGAGGTGGACTGTTTGGTTTAGATAACTTGGTTTGCACATGTATAGAATTTGTTCCTAAATTACATCTTGCTTCCCTCAAATATGAGGATGATTTTAGCTTCCTACTCAATTACCAAAATATTACAAGTTAGTCTTAAAATGTTTTGTTTAGTGTTGCAATTTAACCCTTCAACTACATTTTACAATACAAATTCTCCTTCACATGAAATTATATTTTTTAATTTCATATTGTGGCGAAGGCTCTCTCCATCATATTTAGAATCAACTTCATGACATAACTTTTTGACAATCTCAATCTCTCTAGTTGTCTATGAGTTATTTTTATTTAATGAAGATAGTAGTTGTTCAAGAATTGAGAAAAAAATAGTATAATTAAGAGACTTTCTCTCTTCTTAAAACCTAGTCGTCAAGGCTTTGGGTTCTATTTACGGCGTACAACACCGGTCTCAGATCTAGGCGAAGGTTTTCTCTCCGCAGCTCGCTGCTTGTCAGCCCTCCAACATCGATTTCTTTCGGCGATCATCCCACCTAATGTGAAGGGTTAAATGTTTTGTGCTAGGTCTTGCATCATGGCGATGACTTCTCACCAAAGGAGGTTTGTAGTCAATGATGAGACTGATGTTGCTTGCTTAGATTTGGCGAATTTCGACATTGAATTTTGGGTCTATGCCATTGGTATGATGAAATTTTATTCTTCAAGGATTACAATTTGGGATCCCAGAGGAATTCATTCTTGTAAAGCAGTTCAAGGCGATTTAATTCACAGGTCTCGAAATCATGATAATAGTTCATTTTATGTTGTTGGTAATTATCTTTGGGATCCTGCAAAAATGTTTTTGGATTATGCTAGAAGTTATTTAGTTATTGCAGACAAGTTTCGACTGTGATTTCACTTTCTTTTTTATGGGTCATCCTTGAGCTAGATTTGTTTTATTTGGTCTCATATGTGTATATTTTTATTTCAATATTTATGCTTAGGACCTTTTTTTTATATTTTATTGGTTGTTGAAAACCCCCCCAATTTTTCTTTTCCTTACTTTTTTCCCTTTTTTTTTTTTTTTTTTTCTTTTTTTGTCTATGTCCTACAAAACCCCGCCCCAATTCGAAATTTTTTTTTTTTTTTTTTTTTTTTTTTTTTTTGCATTTGCGTAGGAGACTAAACTCAAGAACAAACGGCACTTACCTCTTCCAGCCCCCATATTTCGCCCCGGACCCCACCCCCCCCCCCCCTCCCCCCCTGGAAGGGGGGAGAAGAACCAACAAAAGATTCTAAAACTCTTCACTCAAATGGTCTTTATTATCATAATGTAAAATACCAAATTTACCCGCACGATAAGTTAATCGGACGTGCCATTTCCACCCAAGAGCCTTGAGGCAACATAATTATGATGAATAAGTGAAGGAAATTTTGGTTCCCCTTGGTGAACCTCTCGTCCACCCCCTTCGTTTCCACTCCTTTTCTATCTAGTTCTGTTATAACTTATCCTCGATCCCCTCATCGATGTGTTTGCCATTCATAATTAAATGAAACAAATGGGGTTCATTTGTTGTTGTTTCAACCGTCACTTGTTTCTTTTTTCTGAATGGTGCAAACGTTATTCGTTTTTTTTCGAGGTTGGTTCTGAAGGGTTAATTGGCGGGGGGTGGGAAGAAAATTTCAAGGAAGTAGAATAAGATTGTAGAGTGTGAATGATACAACCTTAAGGGGCGAATACGTAATTAAACATAAAAAAAATTGCGTGGGCTCGCTAATATTAATTCGATATTTCGATCAATGTTGACAGTCAGAACCCCGAATCGTTCTTTAGGTGCTGTACCGCTCTACTCATCTCCGTCCTCAAAACCGTCCCGCCCAATCTGCCATTTCACCAACTCCAATGGAATCATAGCAATCACATTTCTCAACTAGCAGTCAATTCCATGGAGTTTTCCGCATTCACAGGTTTCCGACCTTTTTCCGGCGTTTCTCTGTGTCCTTATCGACCTTCAAACAGTGTACTCGTCTTCAAGAAACGCTCGTTGCATCGCCGAAGAAAATATGACTTAAGCCGGAGCAGTTGCAGCTGCAGCTGCAAGTTATCTTCACTTCGAATCACGGCGACTTCGGCGAACAACGGGCCTGCCGATGTGGACAGTGAAGTGAATTGTGACGATTTTTGGGGAAATTCTGAGTTGGTTGAAGTGATCGGTATCGGTAGTCGCAAGGAGGCCGTTCTCGATTTTTGTCTCGAATCACCGTTCCGGTTTCCGTCTCTGCGATTTTGGTGAGCTAATTTCTTTGGTAATACAATTCACTGCAATTTAATGCTTAGAACTGAAACAAGGCTATGTAAGTTAATGTTTGGGCATGGTTGCAGGCATATTCCCATTCAAGACTCACTGAAGGCACAATTACAACGACGGATCCGTGGAAAAGGTCCATTGCTTCTCGCTGTACTAGTTGTCACAAATTTAAGAAGAAATAGATTTCTTAAGTTACATTGTGTTGTGGAACTGTCTCACTTATCTTGCAAATTATATTTTGCTTGTGTATTGTGTCAGTCCCACTATATTGATGCATGTAATTTTGGTGGATTTCTCCTAGTGGCAAGAGTATAGGAAGACTTCCTTCAGATTTAGACAGTCTGTTTATTTTCTCTTTCCTTTATGGTTGCAGATGTGACTCCAATGGTTTTGGAAGCGCCGATGTCTTCAAAGTCATGTTCAAAGGCTGTTATACTTGTTTGTACATTTCTTACCTATTTCTTGTATTCATGAGTATAATTTGCAATTAACTTTGATTATCATCCATTAAGGGATTGAAGGATGTGTTTTTGTGTGCTTATTTATGAATGGGGAAGGTTCTAGCCACTGTATCTCTTTATGTCTAGCATTGTCTTTCTCAGCCTCTTTTGGGTTCTTCATTGTTCTATGGCAATCTATTGGTGCCTCTTGATTTTGATGAATGGATAACCTTGACAAGAAGGGTTTTGATTTGAAATCTCAAATCTTTCATAATTTTATGAAACTTACTAGCAACCAATTTGTTACTTTTGTCTCTAGGTGGCAAGTGCAGGATATGGCTTGGATCTCATGACAGCAATTGATATTCTCAAAACGATTAGATCTGCAAATGGCTTTGTGGTTACTATTATTATGAAACCATTCAGCTTTGAAGGACAGAGACGTCAAGATGAGGTATTGCTTCAAAACTTGGATGACACCTGTTGGTGGAGAGTGAATCTTTTATTAACTGAGTTAGTTTTGTTAGGAAACTTTAATTTCAACAGTCATAGACATTGGAAGTATAAATGAGCAAAGCCTAAATATATCATAATTTGGTCACTTGAAGATCTTTGCATCTAGACAGCAAGATAATCGACTTTTATTTATTTTTTTGGTGATGTACCGGAGTATTTATTTTTCTCGTAATGTTTGATTTCTTTTATAGATTAGTCCAACTACTTTTAGACCAGAATTGTTATTCAAAATCTCTTTATGAGTTTATATAAGCATTCAAGCGTACTTGCTTGTTCTTGTATGCTGTACACATGGCGGGTAATGCTTATGTATGCTTATAAAGATGTAGTCCAGTAATGGCCTCACACAACTTCTGGAGCCCTAAATTTGCGTAATCCAGTCTAAAATGGAAGTTTATCATTTCTTTGTTCAAATCTTCTATCTTGGTAGAATGGAATAATTAATCATAATTGCTTGCATTTCTATGGTATATTATCTTGATTTCATCTTTTTATGTGTCTAGCTTGATTAGTCTGTTTGACATTTTGTGTAACCTCCATCCACCTTAGTGTTATATTCGTCATTTCATTGTTTCCACAGTTTATCTAACTTAGTGTTCCATGATTGGCATTCCTGATTGATATTTATGCCCAAATAATATATAACTTTGAATCTAATTTGCAGGCCAAGAATCTCATGGAAAAACTTCAGGAGCATACAAATTTACTTATTGGTGAGTGATGCATTATATTTCCTTTTCGATGAAGATTTGAATCCCACTTTTATTTAGAGAAATTTCTGAACCATTTTTTTAGTACACCCATTAAGTAGCACATTATATTGCTTCTTTTCACATGCAGGTCTTGACACTGACATGTTACTCAAAAAGGACTTGGTAACTTTAGATGAGGCTGTCAAGACTGCAAATAATGCTGTTTTAATGGCAATAACTGCTGTATCTGTTCTAACATCTGTAAGTTTACTTCTATATATATTTTTTTGGTTTTCTAAGTTAACAGTTGCCAGGTTCTGACTTGGTTATTGCTGGTGTACTTACAGGATATACACAGAAAATTTATTGATGCATCCCATTACGATGTGAAAAAAATCGAAGTTTCAGAAGTAATTCAAGTACGTGTTCATACCATACACTTTGCAAGCTACGATGCAATTTAATCATATAGTTTTATTCGTACAATTTCTTGAGTCTTATTTTCATGATCACCTTTTATATTGTAAAAAGTTCTGTCTTTGCTTTTCCAAGTTTTAAGAATGTGTTATCTTCCTTTCTATCTTTTAACAAGGCTAATGCAACCATGTACAGGTTTTGGAAAGATTTAAAGAAGCTAAAATTGGATTTGGTGCTGGCTACAACATCAAAACTTCAATTTTACGATCCATGTATGACTGCCCTTTCCTGAGTGTGGGTGTCAAGGTATGATCAAATTGGACTAAATGTACAAATTGGTTACTTTTCTATTCCTCCCTTGCCTCAATAGTGATATAGACATGTTTTCTACTTTTCTATGCCACATAATTCTGTTATTTGAAGTTTAAAGTTTATTTTGTTGTTACAATATCTTCCATCATCCCATTTGCATACTTATAAAGTTATAAGTTATATTGTATTATTGTTTTCAACAGGTGTACAAGATCCCCCCAAATTTTTCGTTTTGTGTGTGTTTACCAATTTTCTGCTCTTTTCCTGCTTTTCCGCCTTTTGAATTTTGCATTGGGTTGTTGTTGTTGTTTTATTTATTTTTTTCTGTTGCACAGGACATGGATGGAATGGTTATATGCATTGTTGCAAGTTCAGGTGCTATTGATACAAGTGATGTACAGGCAACTTTGCTTACTTTTCGTCAAACTACAGAATATGAAGGGGAAATCTTAATTTGTACAATTCATGAACCCAGTCTAGAGCCCAACCTGCTAGTCACAACTGTTGTTATCTTAGGGTAACTTTTTTACTATCTACCTCAATTTTCAGTAATGATTAGTATTAAATTATGATTGACTTTGTGTGCTAATGAATTTTTTTTGTGATTACCAGTTTTTCTGAAAAGCAGGTTTCTCAAAAAAGTAGCATATTGTCTGGATTGGCTCAGCATTTTCCGTTCTTTTTTAATCTATTTAGTAGACACCAACCACAATTGAATGACACTCAGGAAAATCCATCATTTCAAAATGCATTCCCTTCTGAAGAGATAGATTCACCAGATTCTAGTGAGATGGGAAGTAGAAATGCTGTTGATGTTATAGCTGAAGGTTTTGATAGTTACTCTGAAGAACCTCAGACAAGAATTAACAGAAACTACAGTGAATTCCACATTTCCAGGTTTATTTTATATCTCGCATTCTATTTAGTTCTCTTGAAAATATTGTTCTGCTATGCAAAATCTTAACTACTTGGAATTTTTTTTTTAGGTGCTATTCTAATAGTGGATCTGAGCAAAATGAGACTGGAATGTT
Source organism: Rubus idaeus (assembly GCA_030142095.1). NCBI lineage: Eukaryota > Viridiplantae > Streptophyta > Magnoliopsida > Rosales > Rosaceae > Rubus > Rubus idaeus. Next base: position 34,722,720 of record CM057968.1, on the reverse strand, counting down.
TGAGGCCGATATTGAATCGGCTGGTTTATGTGATCCAATCACTGAAGGTAGCACAACCATTACTGTTTTTTCCTTGAAATTTCGAAGTACTAGTTTCCATTTTCATGGAGTAGTCTTTGCTCAGTGGCCTATTTATCCTGAAGAACATTTGATATTACCATTTATTCTGCAAGTCAACCAAGTTTTTGCATTTGACTAATTATAGTTAAAACTTAAAAATGCAATGCACAGAAACTCCTGCATTCCAAAGGCAGCCGCTTGTTAGTTGGAACTTGGGGAATGAATATCAGATTGCAAAGGATCGGGGGAAAGAGAAGGGAGCAGAAGATGGAGCTACTCTGATGCTTGATAACCTGAGTATCTTCTGCCTTCCAGTTGGTGTGAGGTCTCCGGAAGAGTTGAAAGACAATGTCGATCTCTCATTAACACAAAACCCAGAGACAAAAACTAAGGATGATGTGACAGCACAACCAGCTGTGAATCTAAGCATGTCTTCTCGGAGTCCATTGACTGGCACAGGGCTTGAGGCAGTGAGGGAATTTTATAATTCGGCATCAGCACTTGTAAAAGGAAAACATGCTGATAATCCTAATCCTAAGCAAGGAAATCTCTCTGTTCGGGCAGCATCCATGCTGGTAATCTGGTGTTGTGATTACATATGCTGTGAAAACTATTTCAATGGAAACATTTTATAAGGACATATTTGGTGACTAATGACATAGTATATTGTAGTTTGCTTGTTCCTCTACTTGTTAGATCTTAGAACACGAGGATTAAGTTTGGTTACCTTTTCTTCATACAGGAAGCAGAACGGGATTCACCAAAAAAGTGGAGTCCTATGGTGGAGATGCAATACAGAGGAGGGATTTACAAAGGACGATGCCAAGGAGGTCTTCCCGAAGGAAAGGTACTTCCATAACCTTATTAAAGTGGGGTGAAATAAAAAAATTTGTGGATATTATAATCAAAATTTGGTCTTTACAACAGAAATTAAATTCTAATCCTGAAGAAATTTCTACAGGGTCGTTTGGTTCTTGGAGATGGAAGCATCTATGATGGTATGTGGCGCTATGGAAAAAGATCAGGTCTGGGTACATTCTACTTCAGTAATGGGGATGCATTCCAGGGATCATGGAGGGATGATGTCATACATGGCAAGGTAATTTCTTTCATGTAAAAGTGAAGTGGCAGGTATTTCTTTATTTGAATAAGAGTTGTACAGAGTTTGTATTGTAAGAGTTGGGAATGATCTAATGAAGGAAATTATTTACTTCACTCAAACATGCGTCATACAAGTCAGACTAAAATAAAATATCTAATTTAAGATAAAAGTAGGGCATAACAGATTGCCGCAAAGACTGCCACCTTGCCAGACATGTACTCGGACGAATATTTCCTTCTTCAGTGAACAGCTAATCATTGCTATAGATACATCTAAGGAAATGACTTGTAACATAATACCGATATCCTATCGAAAAATGGTGGGAGCTCTCCCTAAAGAGTTTCTATCACAATATAATAAAGTTCTAAGTTGTGTTCTTCCTCTCTTATGTTTTGGAATAAATTGCTTTTGCTGTGCGTGTTTGGCAGTCACCCTAAATAGTGACTCCTACAATGGATGCAATGTCATTTACACTAGTTATTATTCTGGTGATAGTGTAAAGCATCTGTTTTTCTCCTCTTCATTGTAAAACCCCATAAGTAGACGGCCCTGACCACAGCCATAATTCTGAAATAGGTTGTTCTATGGTCATATATATAGGGTTGGCTTTATTTTCACACCGGGGACCGATGGTTTGCAAACTTCTGGAAAGGAAAGGCCAACGGTGAAAGTCGCTTTTATTCAAAGTCTGGTGATGTCTTCTTTGGCCATTTCCAAGATGGTTGGCGACATGGCCAGTTCATTTGTATTGATGTCGATGGAACAAGGTTTGTGTTTTCCGTATGATTTCATTTCCCCCTTCTAATTTGTACTATGAACCTGATTAATATGACTGTTATCTCTATATTTACAGGTGTATTGAGAACTGGGATCAGGGTGTTCTTGTAAGCCGTAAATTGGATACTGATATTGGTGATGGATGAAGAGTCTACTTGTAATTACCTTGTAAATTGCATTTTCTTTTCCTATTTGTGCATTCATTTTAAAAGGGAACTGTAGGTTCAAAAACTATTGGCTGTCCAGCTCCTGTATTGGAGTCATTGGTTTTGGTCCGATGTATTTCCCTTGAACCTTCCACCCCTGCTTACTCTCAAAACCAAATGCATGGGAGGCTATACCAGTGAGGCAGTGAGCTTGGCGTAATTGCAAGGAGGTCCTTTTTACTTTTAATTTCTTCATTGCTGCTGCTTATAGGAGGATACTATCAACTAATATGGAACAAACAAACGTGGAGCGACTTCCTTTTATTTATTGTTGCCCCAAGAATTGACGGGGAAAAGAGACAGAAAATTAATGTCATACTGTAAGCTACACCTAAACCTTTGAAATCGTTTAATCGATAATTACCAACGGGAAGATTTTATATTAATGGTAAGTGTAGAGTCTAGATGGTTCTTCCAAATACTATGCAGATGTTCCCAGTATAAAATTTTCCACGCCCAGCACATGTATGGTTATGATCAATTCTCTGTTCTTTTACCCCAAACAAATTCTTTGAACCACTTACCAAATCTTCCGATAGTTGAATACCTGTGAGGAAAAGCCTCAAAGCCTCTATACAGCTCAATTCATTCTTGTACACCAAGTTGAGCGTCACTCTCAGGTACATCATAGCGACGGAGAGAATCAAGGCTGGAATGAAACAAATTAAGAAAAATATTCAAAAACAATGAATAAGGTAAGAGTAATTGAAGATGCATGCCACCAAATTATGCAACAAAAAATTAACATTTTAAAAAATCAAGACATCCAAGACAGATATGTACTCGTCTTACCTGCAATTCTGCGGAACCCCCCACGGTAATATCAAAGTTTTCTTCAAATGTGGCGGCAAGGACAGAAATTGCTTCCAATCCTGAACCATAATTCTAAGGTCATGAAGCTTGCTATCTAGACCATAACAACAATTTGCATGCATTGTGCAAACTTGATTCAAATCTCTACTAGGTTCACAAAATCCACCAAAGTAAGCAGTATCCAGGAATTTAATTTTCACTCCAATATTCACAGTGGAGGGATCAAACTTGATCATATTGAGAACATCCTGATCATGGTATCCAGGGTAGGTTTCCCGTGAAGAGTACCAATATTTGTAGAACTCTATTGACCGGTTGTTAGACTTCACATAGTTAAACCCTCCATTAGGTCTGTTCTGCAAATCATCGGAGCTGCCTAAGAAATGATCACAAGCAATCTGGAAGTCTGCATCGAAATAAAACCGCGGAAAAGGATCCCTGAACCACATAATATCAGCATCCTGGAGGAGGCAAGACCAATCATGACGGCATTGAATAAAGGGAAAAGAACTACAAGTTGATTAGATTTAAATCATTGAGTAAAATATCAATTTACACTAAGATGTTGCAAATCAGAATGAAACACAAACACTTTTGCAATCAATACTTGAATCTTGTACTGGGATCAATAAGTGAACTAATGCAGTAAAGTAATTCATCCAAAAGTCTCTCAGTTGGGACATAAAAAATCAATGCATGAACAGATAAACTTTTGGGCTTGTCTATACCGTGATTGAAAAGAGAATTCAAATCAATGCAAAACAAGAACAGAAGCTTACTACTTGATATAAAAAGACAGAAAACTTCATATTTGAGTCACACATGAACATGGAGACAGCAAGTACTTTTCTTACACAAAAAAACTAGTACAAGCTACAGATGAAGGAAACTTTTTATTGGAGTCCGAAATAGTGATTGGTATCAAATACAGATTCATGCATAACATTTGAAGAAGTCAATTAAACGAAGAGCAAAAATATAAATTGACATAAATTGTGATTGAGTCGAAGAAGAGAATACCGTGAACACAAAATTGTACCCCATCTCAAGAACAGAGCGGAGAAAATCAATCCTTGCCCACATCATCTTCAAGTAATGAGGGGTCATGAAGTATGCCTCTTTACGAAAATCTACTCCTTCAGTGACAAGAGCAAAGCAATGAGTATGTACCTCCAAACAACGCTTAAATGCCTTGTGATCCAAGGCAACAATTACCAAATGATTCAAGAGCCTACGAGTCCCAACTCCAATCTTAAAGCTCTCAAGGAAGAGATCAATGATTGAATTCGGAGCTGCCCACGCTTCATTTAAAGTTGTTAAAATCACAGTCCCATCTTCCATTGCAGCATCCTTCAAAACCTCTTCAATCCCACGTTCCTCACTAATCTACATACACACAAGTTCCAATGAACATATGCAATTAAGCTAATTTGCATACTCGTTTTGAAGAAAGCACGGAAACATCGTAAGGAAATGAACAAAAAATCACAACACAATGCCCAATTTCAAAAGATTGAGGAATTTACAGAATGCACAACGTTTCCTCGCTAACCTACATACACAAGTGTCAACGGACACTACGTTGCACAAAGATCGGAAATTTTGCGAGGGAATGAACCGAAAATTGAGAACACAATGCCCGATCTCAAAAGCTTGAAGAAAATTACAGAATGCACAAATTGAAGCTAGAACCAGAAATCAGAGTAGTAATAGTTAGGGACTCACCGGAGGGGAATTGTAGGCGGTGAAGGACGAGGAGGGATAGGAAGAGAAGTGATGGAGCAAGCGGAGGGCATCGGAGTCTTTGTATAGGAGCAAGCACGAGAAAAACACGGCGAGGAAGAAGAGGAACCGGCGGACGAGTGCGACGGATTCCGGCAACATGTCGGCGTCGCTGGAGTTACGGCTGATTGAACGTAATGCAGTCGCCGGTGGTCGCCTCCGGAATGGACGCATCAATAACTATGATGGTTTGGGAACGTGGCATGGTGGTGTCTCTGAGTGAGCGAAGAATTGAAGACTGTATCTTGTTAATGGAGGAGCCGAGGTCCTTTGATTGCCAAAAAAATGGACCGTAACCGTAACTCTTATTTTTAACGGGGCATAAAAAGGCCGTTAGTACTTTCTCTTCTTTTTATGAGAGAGAGAGAGAGAGAGAGAGAGGGCCGTTACTTCCGCGGTCATTCAGTTTTGGTCAGTCGACCCTCTCCTCCTCCCTAACACGATCGTCAGAGTAGTTTATCGATCAAACACAATCTCTATCTACAGGCCAGTGTCTACTCATAGCTTCTAAAATCTGTTTTGATTCTTCGCTCTCCGGAGACTGAAGTGAGAGAATCACCAGCTAAATCATACTCTCGGAGCTTCTGCGATCCCAGGTTTTTCACAGTTGCCTTGCAAAATCCCAATCTTTCAGTTCGATTCACTGAATTTCGGAATTTATTTTTTCTTTTTGGTGTGGAGTTTGGATTGGAATGAATGTGATGCAAGCATTGTACTAAGAAGAGGGGTAATTGGATTGAATTTTATTGATCGAGATCAATGGCAACTCCTGTGCCTCCAGGGGCACCTAGACCCGGTAATCATCCACCAAACCCTAATTTCAACCCTAATGTGCAGCCAAATCCCCAATCTTTATCTGATAATATGCAAAATTTGAATCTCCATCGACCGCCTTCAATGCCCATGTCTGCCCCTAGACCTTCATCAACACCGTTTCCGGCGCCATTTTCTAGGCCTGGCCCTCCTCCTGTACGACCTTCAATGCCTGGACCCTCACAGCCTTCATTTCCTCCTCCGGGCAGGCCTTCTGGTCCGCCTGTAAGTCAAAGTCAACCTTCACCACTAGGCTACAGACCACCTCCTCCTACCACTACTTTCCCACCGACCCGTCAAATGGCACCACCGCCACCGGGTGCCCGACCGGGCGGGTCGGTGTCTCCGCCTCTGAGTACTGGTCCAGTTGTGCCTCCTTCGGGTGCGCCAAATTTTGCATCAGGAGCTTTACCAGGTGGGCCCCGTTTTCCTCCTCCAGCTGGTGTTGCACCACCACCGCCTTTCGGACCTTCAACAGCTACGGCAGCTGCCCGGGCTCCTCCGCAGCCTCAAACCATGCATGCTGTTTTGGGCAGTGCGCCTCCTAGTCCTCCAGTGCAACAGCAGCAGCGTTCACCATTTGCAGTGGTCTCCCAACCTCCTCCGGTTCCTCCTTATGGATCACAACCTTGGCCAATGCAACCCGACCAAGTAAGCCTTGAAGATTTTTATTTTTATTCGTTGAATTTTACATTGCCAAAGATTTTAAGTTACATGGTTTGGAAATTGATTGAAGTATCCACAGGATGTCTTATTTGTACTACTCTCAAGTGTGTTCAATATGTAGTAGCTCATTCAGTAAGTTGTAGCTTAGTGCTGAAATGCTGTTTGCAAGAAGGCAAAGCTTATGAATCATCTACTGTATGCATTTCTTCAATCTTCACACAATAAATCGACTGATTGTATATTGAATTGTTCTAGGCACCTCAACCTCCACCAATTTCCCAATCTCCACCAGCACCTAGAATGTTTGGAATGCCACCACCCTTGCCAAATCAATCTATGACTGCCATATCACATGCTGTGGGTCAAACTGGAGCCCCAGTGGCAGGTCCATCGAAGATTGATCCTAATCAAATTCCGCGACCCACTCCAGATTCCTCAGTGGTTCTGCATGAAACCCGCCAAGGCAATCAGGCCAACCCTCCTCCGGTATTTCTGATTTGATTTGTGATTTCTCAAATTTAGTTGAAGTCTCTGGCACTTCATTTTCTTCTTCCAATATTTCATTATTTTGTATGTGCGTGCTGCATTATTGTTTAGCAATTCTTCACCTCTTACTAAATGTAATTCTTCTAAAGCCTTCTACAAGCAATTATATTGTCAGAGACACTGGGAACTGCAGTCCACGTAATATGAGGTGCACCATCAATCAGGTATATAAATTTTACTAACAAACTATTGATTTTGTTATTCATTGTTCTAATCCATTGTGTTCTCTGAAAAGTCCTTTATTTGAGCATAGTTTCCATATCTGCCTTTGTTTAAACAGATCCCATGCACTGCTGACCTCTTGACGACATCAGGGATGCAGTTGGCTTTGTTGGTCCAGCCCTTGGCTCTTCCTCATCCTTCTGATGATCCCATACAAGTAATGCATTAATATTATATAGAAAACTTTGCTATACTACTCGATCATGGTAAATGTAAGCTTACTTCTGTTTGTTCGTGAGTCATGAATTCAGATCTGATGGATCACACAAATTTGGGAATTACTCCCTCTTTGCTAGCATTTGTGGATTCCATATCTTGTTTCCGTATTTGATAAACTTTTCTTGTTATAGGTTGTGGATTTCGGTGAAAGTGGTCCCGTTCGTTGTTCTCGTTGCAAAGGCTATATAAATCCTTTCATGAAGTTCATTGATCAGGGAAGGCAGTTCATCTGCAACTTGTGTGGTAAGTAACTTAGTATCATTGTCCTTGTTTGTTGCCTATCTTGTAGCATATAATTTATTTTTTTCAGAATATAGAACTTTCGGAATATAGAACTTTTCTTAAAGCATATGCTGATAGTCATGGAGTCATGTGAATAACTACAGCTTCATGGCATCCAGAATGGTCCTGTGTTAACAAAGAACTCATCTTTCATTGTCATCGATAGCATGTGGATGTGGGTGTTCATTGCATCACAGACATGTTTACAATGTATGGGTTAATTTGCAGGATTCACTGATGAGACTCCCCGTGACTACCACTGCAATCTTGGTCCAGATGGTAGGCGTAGAGATGCTGACGATAGGCCTGAGCTTTGTCGAGGAATGGTGGAATTTGTTGCTCCAAAAGAGTACATGGTTTGTTAACTAACAGGATTTCCCGGGTTTAGATATATTCCTGTTTCAGTTCCACATTCTTAGGATTATTTAATACTAATATGGGATTGAGGACAGTCCAACTGGTGTGCAGCCTAATGATTTGCACACTTTTAAGTCAACCAAAGGATTTAACCAACTGTCTGCCTTAACTTAGTAGCCAAATGTTGATCATAAAGTGGATCATGGTCCCTTGAGAATGTATCATTTACTGCCTATTGTTTGTCCTTTTTTTTTTTTTTGTAATCTGGTTTCGTTGTCTAAATTGTAAGGTGGCTGATTGGCAATGACTGCCTTTTTTGTTGTCTGCCTTAACTTACTAGCCAAATGTTGATAATAAATTGGATCATGGTCCCTTGAGAATGCATCATTTACTGCCTATTGTTTGTCTTCTTCTTTTTTTTTTGTAATCTGGTTTCATTGTCAAAATTGTAAGGTGGCTGATTGGCAACGACTGCCTGTTGCACTGTGAAATCATTATTTATTGTTTGTAATCGGTTTCGTCGTTTATTCCTTTCTTCTTCAATTAGACTACCAGCAGTGTTCTTGCTTTCAAACTTAATTATTATGTTCTAGGTGCGTGATCCAATGCTGGCTATATATTTCTTCCTCATTGACGTATCCATGAATGCTATACAAACTGGAGCAACTGCAGCAGCATGCAGTGCAATCAGTCAAGTTATTTCTGATCTTCCTGTAAGTTTAATGCCTATTGCAGAATGCTGAACTATGTCATTTTAGGACATACTTGTCACTTTGATTTTGCTGCTTTTCTATTTTTAGATTCAAATTTCATGATACATTATATCCCTTTCCTTCATCCAACAGCATCTCTAGTTTTTTAAGTTCTCACAACATCATTCTTGGTGGGAGTTGCTTATTTAACCACTGATGTAATTGATGATTCTATTATTACAGGAAGGTCCTCGGACAAAGGTGGGAATTGCAACATTTGACTCTACAATTCATTTCTACAATTTGAAACGTGCATTACAGCAGGTGAATATATGGTGTTGTTACTGTTCATGTTGTTTTTTACAATAAACTTCATCACTCATGCACATTTCTGCCGCAAAATGTTGCTTTCTGATTTTTTCTTTAATATGCTTTGTAGCCATTGATGCTCATTGTTCCTGATGTGCAAGATGTTTATACTCCTCTGGAGACTGATGTAATTGTTCAACTTTCTGAGGTTAGCTTCAGACTTTAGCTTTGTTGTGTTTTCTAATAAAGCTGCTGATATATGTAATGGCAATACCTTAGCAGTCCCGGATAAGTCAAAGCTATCACTTGTTTGACAAACATCCAAATATGTTTTAATTGTTTTCTCGGTTGTTTGTGATGTGAATCAGTGCCGTCAGCATTTAGAGCTACTGCTTGAAAGTATCCCATCCATGTTTCAGAATTACAAAACAGCTGACTCAGCTTTTGGTGCTGCAGTCAAGGTATGCTATCTGTATCTTCTTGCATCTGGTCTTAGTGAGCATTAAAAATGGTGTGAGACAGCAAAAAATGTAAAACTGGAGTTCTGAATTGCAAAGTGCATTTTTCTAATGCTTTTCCCTTTACTTCCTATTTTTTAGGCTGCATTCTTGGCAATGAAAAGTAATGGCGGAAAACTTTTGGTATTTCAGTCAGGCAAGTTCAGAGACATTTGTAGTTTGAGTGTTATGGACCTGCTTTTCACAACAATGCATCTATTATCAACCTATCATCGGGGGTTCTATAAACCTTTTGCAACATCCTTTATTGACCTTGATTTGGTCGGACGAGTTCAGAGACATGTAGTTTGGTGTTATGAACCTACGTTTTACAACCATACATTTTTTCATCAACCTATCTTTATGCGCTAAAAACTTTTCTGCAACCATCTATTCTCATCCAAATGCTTTCTAAAGCATATATATCTTGTTCGTTTCATAAAGATTTTCTTATCTTGCGACCTAGAAATAAAACTATTTGTACAATAAACCATTCAATATTTTTTGATAAATTAGACAATGCTGTTTACAGTGTTGCCATCTATTGGAACTGGAGCCCTTTCAGCTAGAGAGGCTGAAGGAAGAACTAATACTTCTGCTGGTGAGAAGGTATCAATATTTGATTGCTTTTATTTATTGAAGCTTTTAGGGTTTTTTTTTCCTTAATACTTGGCTCTTTTTCATTTATAAAATGGTATTCTTGGGTAGTGCCTCCTTTTTTGATAGTTATGTAATTTCCAAAACAATAATTTAGAAATGTTAGAATGTGAGTTCCTCTATTTATTTCCCTTTTTTGTATTGTTCCTTCACCTTCTCTCTTCCATGTTGACAAGTACCAATGTTTCTGACACACAATATTGTACTTGTGTTTTTGAATGTTTGTTTTTCACTAGGAGGCCACTAAATTACTTCAACCAGCTGATAAGACTTTAGAAGCAATTGCAATGGAACTTGCCGAGTATCAGGTAAGATTTTAAGTGTTCTGTTGATATTTGTAGATGCTGATGAGCATAATTAATTGGGCTAATTGTTTTTGTCTTGACATGTCACAGGTCTGTGTAGATATTTTTATTACCACCCAGACTTACATGGACATAGCTTCTATCTCTGTCATCCCAAGAACTACTGGTGGACAGGTATTTGAAAGTGTCTGTCTTTCTTTTCATTGTATTGCTTCTTGATTTGAGTTGATATTCCTGCAAATCTTGTATGGCCATGTAAATGTGGTCGTTCAATGTTTTATTTTGATCTGCTCATGGACAGCATTTGTGATCATTTGGACCTAACTTTTACCTTTGTTTTGAGGAGAGGCGAGGATTGAAATGAAGATAGACGTATTACATAAAATGATAATTTAGTAATTTACTACTCTTAACAGCTATTTTTTTAGAAGTTTCATATATGATGAATTGTTCTAGGTTATTGTTCTACCCCCTTTTGGGAGTAGAAGAAAATTTTCATTTACAGTTGTCTTGTTTTCTTAATTTTCTCCAGTGCTGCATTATTTAGTTCTGAATTTATTGGCACATGTTAGGAATTTGATGAAACCACTTCCTCCAGTAATGCCTCTTACAATGCTGGCAGCACAGTATTGTCTCTTGACAAAAGTTTTCTCGGCAACTGTGGTTACTCATTGATTCCATGTTTTAACCATTTTTGAATTCAATAAATGGCGCTAGCCATGATTTCTGTAGTTGTAAATTTGGCAGGGTTTGACTTTATTTCTGTTCCTATTTGTTCCAGATATATTATTATCACCCTTTCTCTGCTGTTGCTGACTCTGCAAAGATCTACAATGATCTTAGATGGAATATTACAAGGCCTCAAGGTTTTGAGGCAGTGATGCGCGTGCGATGCAGCCAGGTAACTTTTGTGGAGTACCAAAGTGCCCGCTTTCTCACCTTCGCCTTTAGTGTTACTTATAATTTTCTCTGTAAAGCTGAATATTTGTTGTCTTTGTTAACCTATTATAGGGTCTCCAAGTTAACGAGTACCACGGGAACTTCTGCAAGCGCATTCCTACAGACGTTGACCTACCTGGGGTTCGTTATATTTTCTGAAACACAAGCACAAATACATTTGTACAGCCATGCAAACATACAATGTGTTCCAAATGCATGCATGCACTTTCTAGATGATATTTGAATCTTTTTCTCCACCATGGGACTAGGTTTATATGTGTGAATTTAGTTACTTTATTTTTGTTTCTTTGCCATAACTGTTTTATCTCAATTACTGGTTTGTGTTCTTCATTCTCTTACGGTGTCTGAATTATATTTAAGTGTTACTCTACCTTTATATTATTCGTTTAATTACTTGCAGTCTACGAAACCTTATCTAATTCTTGATTTTGCAGATTGACTCGGACAAAACTATAATGGTAACCATAAAACATGATGACAAATTGCAGGACGGCTCAGAGTGTGTGTTTCAGGTACCAACTAATTTTTAAATAGAACTAATTGTAACTTTAATTATAGTTAATCATAAAGGGAAATGATAGTTCTTTTCCTTCCAAAATCATTGTTCTTTCCATTGTCCAGTGTGCGCTTCTGTACACTACTGTGTATGGCCAAAGAAGAATTCGAGTTTCAACATTATCCCTACCATGCACAAGTATGCTAAATAATCTTTTCCGCACAGCTGATTTGGATACTCAGTTTGCTTGTATCTTGAAGCAAGGTATTTAGTTCCATATTTGCTTGTATCAATCTAGTTTTTTGTACAGCCTTTATACCATGCACTTTTCTCTTACATTTCACTCCCCTAAGTTGTGAATGATATTCATTTTTTGGTGCACTGACTTGTGCCAGAAGTGCCTTATTTTTATCTCTTAAATGTCAGATTATTTTGGTTTTGGTGGGAAATGATTACAATATATTTTTGTGATGATTCTTTGCAGCGGCTAATGAAATCCCTTCTATCCCACTCCTGCAAGTCCGTGAACGACTGACTGACCGTTGCATCAGCGTTCTTTGTTCTTATCGTAAATTTTGTGCTACAGTAACATCAAGTGGACAGCTTATTCTTCCAGAAACACTGAAGCTTCTACCTTTATACATCCTTGGTAACTTCCCTTATGCTTATAAGCTTATAGTTTTATTTTTTGTTTTTATTTCTATTTTTATAATTTAACACTTATATGAAGCTGAATTGCTTTTTCCCCCAAATTATTTTTCTACCAGTGGTGTTTTGCAAATACAATTTAAGTTTTGGAGCAGTAGGGTCGTTGTTGATTGCTAGCTATAGCTAACTATAGGGATCTGATTGCTGAAGAAAGCTAACTACATGGACTTGATTGAACAAATTGTAATTACAGAGACCTAGTTGAATAGCAATTCAAACTAGAGGGACCAATTTGGTCATTTTCCCTAATATAAATTCAGAATTTTCCTTTGTTTCTTCATCTGTCGTGGAATTTCTTGTTCTTTTGCAATGCCTGGACTATATTATGCATGGTCTTCTGTTAGCATGTAAGCAGTCATTCAGGTATAAAAGTCAGCTTCTGAGAAGTTTGTACATGTTTTGATAAGTGTGTTTCTTTATCTTCTTCTTTGTCAGCTTTAACAAAAAGTACTGGATTGCGAGGTGCTGGGAAATTAGATGAACGATCTTTTTGGATCAATTATGTGTCCTCTGTTTCCACTGCTTTAGCAATTGCACTTGTTTATCCACGGATGCTGGCAATCCATAACCGTAATTGTAAGGTCTGAAATTGTCCCACACTGTCGTGCTTTCTCTCTATCACCCACCCACCATGTATTTACTCTCTAATCATACTCCTAACACCACTTGTAACTTTCTGTTAATCGACAGGATGATGCATCTCTTTGTCCTCCTGCAATTCCACTTTCTAGTGAGCATATCAGTGATGAGGGAATTTATCTTCTTGAGAATGGAGAGGATTGTCTAATATATGTAGGGAACTCAGTTGATCCAGATATCTTGAACAAGCTGTTTGGAATTCCCTCAGTTGATGAAATTCCTTCTCAGGTACATCTTATTCAAGTTATTATTCTATAAGTAATGTCTTTACAATATTGTTGGATCAGAATGCCAGAAACTTTCCTTCATTGTTGGATCCCAGGAGTTGAGCTCCTTATTGAAGACCTGAACTTAATTCTTGTGATGTAGCAAGGTTTAGTATTTGCTAGTAATTAGATTAATTAGGAAACTGCTAAAACTTTGAAACTGTGATTAATTCTTATATTATAGGAAACAAATTAAAGGCATAAAATTAGATTACTCAGCTATTTTATGAGGGGGATACTTTCTCTGGGTCTGAAGTCATTGTAAAGATATATGTTATATAAGAAATGTGCTTGCAGTGGTTGGGTGCTTATTTTGCTCCCAGTTCCTCTTGTTTACAAGATGATTAACATGGTTATCTAGGTCATTTATGGATTATACATGATGCCTGTTAAACATGAGGCTGAGTTATATATTTGGAAATTCATCCACAGTTATATTATATGGACATCAATATTTAATGGCTAATTTTCTGTGTGCACAGTTTGTCCTGCAGCAGTATGACAATCCATTGTCAAAGAAACTAAATGATTTGATAAATGAGATACGACGCCAAAGATGTTCCTACCTTCGGTATGCTTCTATAATTCTGGTACTTTTTTTCTTTTCTTTTCTTTGTATCACGTGAGGCCACCCAGGTGGTAGTCACCCTCATTTCCATAAGGATGGCCATGGTTCTAGACGTGACGACCTGCTGCTCTTCACTCTTACCAGAAGCAACGTTCAGACAAATATGTCTTTAATTATACGATGTCTCAATTAAGTGCAGTTTAAATAAATCCTCATTATTTTCTTACAGCTTGAAGTTATGCAAGAAAGGAGAACCATCAGGTCAGTGTTCTAGAAAACCCTTTATAATACACTACCTCTACTTCTTGGCATCCATTACGTAATAATTCATAACAGCATCCAGATTTCCTGTTTGCATCGTATTTATTCTTTTTTATTAGATTGTGTTAATCAGATATTTTTCCCTTTTTCATTTAGCTCCCTTTGCCCGATCATCTCTTTTATTGGGCATCAATACATACTAAATTAGAAATAAATGTGAAGCTATGAACCAACTGGACGAATATAACTTAGCAGGGTAGCTGCATATTTTCAATTATGTAAAGTATGCGAGGGGGAGGCGTGTGTTGTTGTACCTCAATAGTTTGTCATTGCTGTATCAGAGAAAAGGAGGGTGCTCTGACTGAACAGGGTGACACGTGTGAAAGTATTATGTATTAAATAGGTGTTTGTGGTTGATGTATTCAATCTTCTATTCTTCTTTCCCAGGGATGCTTTTCTTCTCGTATATCGTAGAAGACAAGAGCTTGAATGGCCTCTCATATGTTGAGTTCCTAATACATATCCATCGGCAAATTCAAATGAAAATGTGATTACTTAGCTTCTGCAATTTTGTTACAAGTTAGTTTTGATTGATACCTGTCCTGCTTGGGCCATCGGAGAATGGAAGTACAAAATTATAAAGGTCAGCTTCTTGCTACTCAAATGCCCATCACTATAGTGCAGCGAAAAGTGGAGCCGAGTTGTTTGCCAAAGAAAACGAAGCCAAGTTTTGGTGTGAGGATTTGTTTTGGTTTTCATTCAGCGGTAAATGTGGACAAATACAACTACTTCATATCTTTCATATAAATTGTTGTACAACCTACTTCACCTCCAGCCTCTTTCCTTGTTCTTTATATCCCTTGTATCTATAGGTCCCCTCAAAGAGGGGGAAATAGAGTGAAATTATTGATAAAGTTTTTAAATTATTTGTATATTTAATCAGATAAATGCTATAATAAAGTGCTTGACTGACAATTGACCTTGTAAAATTTCCCTTATGGCTGTCTACATGGGGTGGTCATACCTTTCAGTCACAGTAGAATCCCCTTTTACAGATGTTTGTATAGTGATTCCAATATGAGATACAGATTCTCCATTCTAAAATCCGTCAGTTGCTATCATTCACCATCTATTATAAGACAAAAGGAACAAGATTACCATACAAATAATTTTTTACCATTGAAAGCTATTTTTATTTTTTTTTGGCAAAAACCATTGAAAGCTAATTACGTATGGGGCAGCTGAGCTTTGGTATATTTACCATGACCAACATTTAGCTTGGGGCGAGGTTAATCAAGGATCACTCTAAAATAGAGAGAGAAGGAATTTTTTTTTTTTAATAATAAATCAGGGCACGCCCCAAAAAAAAAAGGTGTTTTAAAGTGTGGACTTTTAATTCAGTCGAACACAGTATGTTCTCGGAAGTGGAAAAAATGGCGGTGGCGGACGGAGAAAGAGAGACGGAGACGGAGCTGAGAAAAAAGGAGATGACGCCATGGGAGCAGCACTCTGCCGTAATCAGCATCCCTCGCTTCGACTATAACGCCCCTTCTTCTCTTCTTCAACACTCCCACTCTGGCTTCCTCATCACCTGCCCCATCAGTCTCTCACTCTCTCTCTCTCTCTCTTCCGATTTCTAATTTCTAATCTACTTCAGTTCATTAACACAAAACCCTAATTCTAACACAGTCTTTCTTTCCTGCTCCTTTCAATTTATCAGAGCGGGAGAAAAGCGCCACAAAAGAAGCAATCTCCCTCTTTGCAAAGGTAAACTCGTATTGAATTGGAAAACCTTTGATCCCTGAATATTACAATTCCGCCATGACCCTTAAAAATTTTGCTTTTTATTTTACAGTATATTCAGTGCTTTAATAGTTGCAATTCTGAAGAAACTACCGCTTCTAAAAGAAGGAAACTTTCCAAAGAGAATGTGGATGGCGAGTGCGTTAATGGTGAGGAAGTAGAGGAGGCTACTGCCAGCTCTTGTGATGCTAATGATGGTATGATGATTCTTTTTTCTTTTTTTTGCAATTCAATTGTGGCTTTCTGTCTTTGTTGTGATATGACTTGTTTGTGATCACAGTGGCAGGTGATGTCGAAGAAGGTCCTTCGTCTCCTGTGAAGGTGGATACAGATGGAGACACAGGTCCTCTTCTTAAGCTAGTTAAGCTGACAAAGAGTGGTTTGCTTCTCTTCATTTTTGCCAAAAACATTTCTCCTAATGTTGTTGAGTTCGTTTCGAAAATCGTTTGGTCTGTGGAATCCGGGAGCTCTGGTTCACTTGTGTGAGTACATAATTTGCCTGTTTCTCGCATACAACAGTTTATAGATGTTCTAGTGGACTCTTAGACGTCTTTTAAGTTCTTAGCATTCATTATAGATTATTCCTAGCCAATCTGTTAGCTGAACCTAATTAAGGAACCCTGTGCTGATTTTATGCTTTATATTGTGTTATTCTCATATGTTGATGACTTTTCAATCAACAACTCAAAGATAGGAAGTAGTGCCCCAAAATTCGACTTCATAAATTAGTTGAACTCAAAATTACACCAAGTACTAAAGAGACTTGAGCAAAGGCTAAGCCTTAATTCAGTTAAATGTATTCTTACGGAACCTTTCAAACATATTAGTTATTATCTCCTAGCTCAAGTCAGTTCTTCTAATTTTTTTTGCACTCAGTATTCATTCATAAAAAAGTACAGTACAAAAGGTCCAGAAGGTACATATTCATTTTTTTGGGGATAACAACTCAATGATTTTAATTTTGGGGTGTATACTAAGAATTGGCAGTTATTTGGTGCAGTTGGTGTAATCGCATTTTCCCTATCCAAGCTACTTGTAGTTTGAATGAAAAGGAACTGCGCGAAGTTGTATCGAAGCTTGTTCTTCAATTTTTGAAAGATAATCAAGAACTTGTGCGGCCCATAAAGGTAGAATCCTAATCCTCTGATACGGTTTTCTAATAGACATTAGTAATGTATCAAAACAAATGATTGTGAGAAGTATATGAGTGACATTGTTTGTTTGTTTAACCAACTAGATGTCTGGGGCTCAACATGGATATAGTTGAATGTAAGAACAACCTTTGATGTACCAAAAACAAAAGAAATACAACAATTTTCTTTTGTTCTTTTTTCCTTTCTTCTGTCTAAGGGCATTCCAAGGCTTACAGTCCATTTTCTTTTCTATTCGCTTTGGTACATGATAGCGAACTGTGATTTGTGAAAATAAAAATAAAAAATATCATTGCTTATGTCTATCTATACTCGTTACATTATTATAGGCAAGGATCTGTTTTAATTACTGTATGGGGGTTATAACAGTTCGCTTTTTTACATGATCTTGTAGTTTGCAATTGGGTATAACAGAAGAGGAATAGAGACAGAATTGAATATTCCAAAAGAAGCTCCAAATGCACTTGATTTGTTGGACCGTAACAAATGCTTTGCTATAGTGGCTTCTGCAGTCAAAGATGTTGTATCAGATTCAGTGGTGAACCTTAAATCCCCTGAGGTGAGAACTCCCTTCCCTTCACATGGTCTCATATCTGTAAGGATTTTACTTTGGCATGCTATTTCTGTTTGTTCTAACTATTAGACTCAATTTACAGCTCTCTGTTCTGATTGAGCTACTACCCCTCTCTGGTGTACCCAAAGGGTCTTTAGTGGTTGCTGTATCAGTTCTTCCTCGAAATGTTGTTAGTGCAAAGCCAAAACTATGCATCAAGGCACTCGTTTCTGATACCAAGACAAAGGGTGAAAAGCCTTAAGAAACGTTTAAGATGTTTTATTCCAATGGTCCAATGTATTGAATATTGATGCTGTACTAGTGTTAGATATGTCGTAAATTTTGATTCAGCTGATTCTACAGTTTGTTGTACCCCAACCACTTTACAATTTTGTAGTTGATGTTCTTTAGCTAGGTCATTTTTTTGTGGCATTCCCTTAAGTATGTCCTATTTTATTATCATTCACATTTTTCCATTTCTGAAACACCCAAATTTATGAGGCATCAGTGGGGCTGAAAGGAATGGAAAATGCAATTAAACTGATGGAGTCTATTTTCTTCTCTTTAGAATTAGAAACACTTGGACAAAAAATATCAGCTAAACTTTAGTTATTTTATTAGAGAACCTCTGCAATCACTTTAGAAAACGCAGAAAGCCAGAAAGAAAGGTTAGTAAAGCAAGTAATAGATTAGACGCAGAAAGAAAAACGTGTATATGCCTAGTTGTAGCAAAATAGTAGTATACTAGTATATGCTAAGAATGGGCAATTCCTTGGTGCGGTTGGTGTCATTGGCGTTTTTCCAATCCAAGTTACTTGTCGTTTTATTTGAAGATAATCTGACCATAGTTTTTTTTGTTTTCCCTTCTGAACGATAAGCATCAGCCATAAGCTAGAAGCCTATATAAGTCTAATGGGGCATGTACCAGACTCAGATCCACATTATATGAGAGAAATGATTGAGACATTGATATGTCCCTTTCTCATTTATTTAATTCCTTGAACAAATGTACAGTATGTCTCCCTGTCGTGAACATGGATATGGTTCAAGACTTCAAGGTCTGCACTTTCTCTTCGTCTTTTTCCACATGGGTTACGCTGAAAGCAAAATGCGACGGTAAACATCATCTTGGTGGTTTTTATTTACCGGAGGTTATGATTTTCCGATTTTCAACTTTTACGCGATCTTGTAGGTGGAAAGTTTGGTACTGGATAACAATCTTTGGCGTAGCGTCTGCTATCAAACAAGTTTGTTGTTACGATTAGGGTCGGTGGACCTCAAATGCCCAGACTTCTGTCACGACTCTGATTCTGAATGTGGAATGGACCATACCTTGAACATTACAGTGAAGTCAGGGTATTAACTCTTTGTATCATATTCAGATACTAGTAGTTTTTATAACAAAGAAAAGTACCCTTTATAATCAAAAGTGGGGATTTCAGTAACTAACAGCTAAATCCCATGAAGAACTACAGCCAAGAAACTAGCACAAAACTAACCGAATCGAATGACCTAATTCCCATCGAATGAAACCTAATTGGCTAAATCAGATGAATTTTTACAGCTGACATCAGTTACCACAGAGAGCGATGGAAAGATTCAAATCAACACTGCAATTCGCCGAAGCAAAGGTGGAACAGTCTTTGTAGTTGAAGGAGGAACCAGGGTATGATGAGAATACACCACTCATCTCTTCACTTGAGGAAGCATTACTCATGTGGGAAGAGGGATGAGGTAACGAGAGAGACAACGATAACTGACAGTCACCACCTTCGGTATGTGCTCTTCCTCTGTTGTCCTGTTTATGCATTTTTGGATCATGCTTTTCATCCTCTAGCTTGTTAATCTGTGGAACAAACAATAACACATGTTGGTTTACAAGATTGACAAAAAATTGTCTAGAAGTTAATTGGTGCTGATGTAGCAATAAACAAGAAAAAAAAGTTGACTCAATGAGATGAAACATATATGCTCTATGATTCAATGCAAAGCTGTGATCCTAGTGCCGCAAAGACTTGCTTTTCTTGCTTCTAAAATAGTAGTACTAATGTACTATCTAATCTGCTCAAAAGTTGAGGACCATTTCGAATTTGCTGTTTGGGTCACTCATAATAGGGGAGGGGTCCCCAGTTACCCCTATTCATTTACAAAAATCAGAATGGACCACAGAATGTAAAGAGTTTCTAGCAACCAAAACTTGCACAACAAATTTCTGTAGAATGTAGCTCAGGTAAACGACAAACCCACAAGAACAATAGTTGGGTAGACCTTGCAAGGTTAATAGGAAATGGAAGAAGTTTTTTTTCTTTTTTTACTATCTAGTAAAACTTATAAAAAGTACTGGACTACTGTTTGGGCATACAAGTGACGCAGGTTGACTAAAGAAGCATGTCCCCGGTAGTTGGAACCAACACTAGACTTCATTAAAGAAAGATGAGAGTGCGAGAAAAAGAGGTGGGTTTCTTGAGCAAAAACATTGGGTACCTTGAAGAACTCAGATTCTTGCAATGCAGATTTGAAGAAGGGGTTGAAGTTGTAAAGATAATGATGCTGCTGTGGCAGAGACAAGGCTGCGAGACTGGGATCCTTTATTATTTCCCCATTTGCCAACACCAGGCCATAATCATCATACCCGTACGGTGTCGTTTCATGTGTTGTTTGGCTCCATTGCTGCTGCCTCTGTCTCTGCCTCTCTGAGATTGAACAACTCGTCGTCTCGATTTTAGCTCTGCAATGTGTAGAATGGAAAATATATTCAAACAAAAAGAAAGAATATTATTAACAAAAGTAAGCAAGCAAGTTCAGAAAAAGCAAAGATCAATGCTTTTTTGTTTTCTTTCTGTATGACACTATCCTACTTTTTTGACATTGAGATTAGAAGCCTGAAACATCTGATCACCTTCCCCTACTAAAAAAAAAGGAAAAAAAAAGTAGTGCCTAGAGCCTATAGCTGAGAAGTGAGAATCCATATATATGCAGGAAAGGTAATATATAAAGCAGACCTTTTTGAACGGGTAGGATTACTGTAGAGGTCCTGAGGATCTGATTCTCTGATGGGTTTTGAACGGCGAGGAACACTGTAGATGACCTGAGGGTCTGATTCTCTGATGGGTTGGGAAGATGGGCTGAGAAAACCCATGACATTTACTTCATGATCAAGACACCCATCATCATGCTCTTCAAAACTTTGCTTTCTTTGCTGTGTGAAACTCCCATCTGCTATTAATTGAAAAAAGAACACATTAATTTATTGAGAAAAGGAAAAAAGGCAAATGGGTCCTGAACCCATTTTGGAGAAGATTTGATGACAGTGTGAAGTCTGAGAAGAATGGGTTTAAGTTTCATGAAAAGTGCCAATACTAGGAGATCAGAAAGGAGAATGGGTCACTTTTTCTCACAACCATTTGGGGCATCAACTAAGCAATAAATGAAGGGATGCTGCAGTATCATTTCAAAGAAATTTATATCCTATCACGGCACTTCATAAATTTGAAGGTGTAGCTCTGGACAAAGACCCAATAAAGGAAATCAAAAGTGGACCGACTACCAATACTAGTGCATTACAATTTTGTTGAGGATAATAATACAGAAAAAAGAAAGAAAAAAAAACAAACTTTTCACAAGACCAGGGCTGTGAAGAAGAAGAAGAAGAAGTAGTAGTAGGTACCTGGTGCTCTACCGAGGTCACCCCTCATGCTTCTAAACATCTGATCAAAACAAAGAGATAAACAAAAAGTGAGTGTTGGATATTTAATTTAATTAGAGGAACAAAAGAACCAAAAAGATGGACTTGGATAAAATAAGGAGAGAAAAAGCAATTACCTGGAGATGGCTTTTGACATGAGAAATGGTGAGTCCTTTGACATCCATGATCTGAAGAACAAGTTTTGGCGTAGCCTCTAAATGGAAGAACAACGGGAACCGATTAAAAGAAAATTCCAAAATGTTAGAGAGCAAAGAAATGAAGGAATAGAAGAGAAAGTCACGAACTTTTATGTCCTCCGAGCCTCTCAATGGCTTGAACAAAGCAGTGATGAAGCTCAGGAGTCCACCTCAGACGAGGCACCTTGGATCTTATGTAAGGCCTAACAGCACCATTTCTTCCACAGCTACTACTAGTACTCATTTTTTCTCTTGAGAAAGTTCAGAACAAACCCAGATAGATAGATCACTCTAGCTCCCAAAATAAAAACCCAAACTTTTTCACCACCTGGGTCTTCCCCTAATCCTATGAGAGACTCTTGGGTGGAGTTTTCTTGAATGAAAAGATCGACTCACCCTTTTTCAGATTTAACCTCTCAACTTTTTCAAGAGTCTCAAACCCGTTGGAAGTGTTTAGGTTTGTAGCAGCATTATAGCACAGCAGGCTTGAAAAGAAGAGAAGGAAAGAGAAGAAGAGGAGGAGGAGGAAGAAAATATGAGAGAGAAAGATCACGAGAAAGGGATAAGACGAAGCTGAGAAGCTCTGCAAATTCCTTAAAGAGTCTGATAATACCTCTTGCTATTGCTGCTGGCCCTGCTCTCTCTCTCTTTTGCACTTCTTCCTTGCACTGCACTCTGTCAACCCATTTAATATTTCCTTCTTCTTTTTTATTAACTAAAATAAAATACCCCAATACAAATTAATTTACTCTCTTTCACGCACACAAATATCACGAGCTTCTGAGAATCTCTGGTCCTTTACTACCCTAGCTTGCCTGCTGAATCATTACCCCTACTCCTATAGGGGCATACTAGCTAGTACTACTACAGTCTACAACAACTGCTTCGCTTTGACCTTTGTTTCTCTCTCTCTCTCTCTCTCATTTACTCATTTCTGAATTTTGATACATACGCCAATGTCGTCATGATCACAAAAAAGCCCCACGAAATTATTATTATTTTTTTGTCTTTCTTCCTTTCATTTTCCGTATTTTTATATTGAAATTTCCTTTGACATTTCTAAATTGATGCATTGGGCACCCCAGTTGTTTCCAAATGTCAATTTTTAAAAGTCGTTTTTGCCCTTGTAAGTTGTAACGTGTCCCTTGTTTTGTAGGGCTATATCATGTGTAATAGAGTAATAGGATAAGGAACTAACTTAAGTCCAAAGTACTGGGATTGATGCGATATCGATCGGTTTCTGTTGTCTTTGGCGAGGACACGTGTGGTCCTTGCTCCCTTCGGATGGACCTAAACCCTACACTTTTGTACAAATTCAATTTGCATGTCTTCTATAATAAAATAAAACACACATCATGGCTTTCTTATTTTCCTTTTTATGAGTACAACATTTATTGGACCGCTTCTTCTCGATCGTTTTCATTTTTATGAGAATCAAAGGACTAATGATATTGTGGGCAGTGTTGAAAGTCACATGACTGAATGGAAGTAAATGTTAGGGATTTGAATCAACGACCACTTTTTAAAAGGGTCCTAGTGACCCAAAAGAAAAGGGACAAATGGTCCTAGACTAAAACAACCCTTGCTAACAGGTTTAGGCATCTTATAAACCTAATTCCATATTTTTTCCAACCGACGATACTTGGGTGCACACCGGTGTGCACCTCAGTGTGCTCACCACATATGTGGTCCAATGAGAGGCTGACACATGTCCCTTTTAAAAAGAATTTTTTTTCCCTTCTGTTTCGTTCTTCCTTCCTTCCTTCATCTCTCTTCATTCTCTCTTCTCTTCTGTCTTCTTTCTTCTTCTTCTCTCTAGCTTTCTTTCTTCCTTCATCAACAGAGCCCACAAGATGGAGGCACGAGGAATCGAAGGACGCCGGCGCACGGGTGGGCTCTGTGGGTTAGGGCGGCAGAGACAAACCGAGCGGGTCTGGGCGGCGGCGTGAGAGACGGCGCGACATATGAGCTCTTGGGAGCTTGGATGCAGCTGATTTGGACACCCAAAGGCATTTGAGACCAGTTTCAATGCGGTCGTCCTTCAATTCCCCATGCCTCCATCTCTCTCACCATCACTTTCTCACAATTACTCCGATGAAGAAAGCTAAGAGAGAAGAAGAAGAAGAAAGAAGACAGAAGATACGAGAGAATGAAGAGAGATGAAGGAAGGAAGGAAGGAAGGAAGGAAGAACGAAACATAAGGGGGAAAAATTTTCTTTTTAAAAGGGACACATGTCAGCCTCTCATTGGACTACACATGTGGTAAGGACACCGAGGTGCACACCGGTGTGTACCCAAGTATTGTCCTTTTCTAACTAGTTTTTATTATCATCTACACTTTGATGCACAAAATAAAGATGTACTAAACTTTCAAAAATAACTAATAAGGTACCCGGACTTTTAAAAACATATCCACGAGATATCTCCGTTTATTTTTTGTTACTTGTCCATTACTTATAGGTGCATAATGATCAATTAACCTAACTCAATTTCCATAAGTGATCAATAAGGTACTTAAACTTTTAAAAACATATCATCAAAATACATCTATTTATTTTTCATCATATCTCATTTTTCATCGTTTATTTTTTATCATTTTTATACTTTTCCGACTTTGAAAAATCGTAAAAAATAAACAAGTCATTATTTTTTCTTTCTGTTAACTCGAGAAGTCCTTCAAAGTCATCATTTGAGTGTGATATGTTTTGATGCAAAAATAAGAACATACGATTTTAGTCTAAAAATAGTGTATTATAGCCCGCAATATAATATATTTTTGGCAAAAAGAAAATCTCAAAACTTTACTTTTGGTAAAATATATTTTTTAAAGTGTTCCAATTGACAAAACTATAAAATTTCAAATCTTTTATTTTTTACTAATTTTCTAGTTTCCAAATTTGAAAAATCGCATGGGCATCGTGGACATTTTTAGCATAGGTCCAGGCATCTTCAACTTAGTTAGCATGGCCATGCATCATTACTTAGCCTCGCTAGAGTTTGGACCACCTCGAGATGTTTTATGAATTTTCTACATTTCTGAATTTGAAAAATCGTAAAAAATAAACCAGTAGATATTTTTGCGTTATGTCCGCACCAAAAGTCCTTAAAAATCATGATTTGAATGTGAAGATTTTGGTGTGAAAATAAGAACACATAATTTTGGCATAAAAATCGTGTATTATAACCCTCGATTTTGGGTGAAAAACAAAGGTTTTGGCAAAAAAAAAAATATCAAAGTTTTTCAAAACTTCGCCTTTGTTAAATGTTAAAACTTGTGTTCCAATTGATAGAACTCGAAAAATCTCGTATCGTTTTTATTTATTTATGAATTTTCTAGTTTTCCGACTTTGAAAAATCGTAAAAAATAAACCAGTCGATATTTTTGCGTTATGTCAACTAAAAAAGTCCATAAAATTATTATTTGAGTATGGAAAGATTTTGGTGCGAAAATAAGAACACGCAATTTTGGCCCAAAAATCGTTTATTATATATAACTCATGGTTTTGGATGAAAAACCAAGGTTGTGGCAAAAAAAACTTCATCATTGGTAAAACTTGTTTTTTTAAAGATGTTCCAATTGACATAACTCGAAAATCTTTGATCATTTATTTTTATGAATTTTCTAGTTTTCCGACTTTGAAAAATAAAATAAAAAATAATACAGTCGATATTTTTGCGTTCTGTCAACTTGAAAAGTCTTTAAAAATCAAGATTTTGGTGTTAAAATAAAAACACACAATTTTGGTTAAAAAATCGTGTGTTATATAACTCACGATTTTTTGTGAAAAATAAGGGTTTCGCCAAAAAAAAAAGGTGTCTCAAAACTTCATTTTTGGTAAAACTTGTTTTTCCAAAGGTGTTGCAATTGACAGAAATCAAGAATCTTGAATCGTTTATTTTTTTATGAGTTTTCAAGTTTTTCGAATTTGAATAATCATAAAAAATAAATCAGTTGATTTTTTAGTGTTATGTTAACTCGAAAATTTCTTAAAAATCATGATTTAAGTGTGAAAAAATCCTCGAAAAATATCTCACATGGGCCACACGTGATCTCATTTAACTGAGTTATGACGAAAATTTGACAGAGGTATCCCGATGATATGTTTTTACAAGTTCAAGTACCTTATTAATCACTTCTGAAAGTTTGGATATGTCAAATAACTAATATGCCCTCATAATTGATGGTCAAGTAATAAAAAATGGATGGAAGTATTCCAATGATGTGTTTTGAAAATTCAAGTACTTTATTGATCACTTTTGAAATTTGAATACCATTATATCTGGTACACCAAAATTTAGACATTGTTAGTGATATATTTTTTTTAAAGTAATATTAACATGGATAATGTAATAATATATTTTGGTTTAATTTATTTCTGGTCCCTGATCTGATTCCCACTGAAACCCATAATTCTCTTATATATTCTCTTTGCTTCTCAAGTATCAACCAGGCAATTTACTATCTTGCCCCCAAAAAAAAGACAATTTACTATAGGTGTGGAATGATTCCTTCCCTTCAAAGTTAAACTCTTGTGAGTTGTGAGTCTTGTCCCAAGCTTGAGTCTTGAAGAGGTAAAAGTTTTTTTTTTTCCGATGGGATGAAGTGGTCAAAGCTGAACCTTTTTACTATTCTGATTTCTTCTTGGACGATAGAGCCCTTTACGTACGCCAAACTTTAAATATGTTGAAGTCAACGAAGAATACAAGGCTCTAGTGAGATCTCCACCGTTCACTCTACTTTGCGCATTAGGGAAACGGATTCGAATGAGGAATCTACGGTTGGGAATGCGGGAAGGGACAACACGTCGAGTAGAGACAAGAAGTGAAGAAGGTAGAGTAATGAGTTGAATTTCCGTATATGGAATTTTAATTGGATCATATCAAATCAAATCAAATCATATCATATCATGTCACGCATGAGTTTTCTAAGGTGTGTCATATCATTTTGATTATTTATTCTGCTGTAAATTTCAATGGACCAAAATTGCAAAGACGGTGACTACTATTGAAAAACAACTCAGGTCGGGAACCCTATTATTTATGGTCATTGATACTATTTTGTGTTAAAAAGTTCGTCTTTTAGGTATTTTCTTATGCATGAAGTTGTGACCATATATAAGGAAATTAACTAGGTCAAAATTCACTTCCATTTAACATAAATAAGAAAGAAAAAAATAGAATTCTTTAATGGCGACTACACTTCATTTTTTTTTCTAGTCTCATTGTTAAATTGTCATTTTTCAATAGTCATATTCTAAGTATTATTTACCGTCAATAGCAATGCTTTTCGGTTAGGGGTAGCGTATCTATCTTGCATGGAAACACCCCTCGATTTTGTGTAATTTGCATAGATGGTCATGTTTGCGTGGTTCTTGATCCCGATGAGTGTATGCCCAAGGTGGAGTTTGATTATGGAGGTAGATGGTAGAGGGTAGCAAGAAGGCCACCCTACTCTAGGTTACCATCGAGGATGCCTTAATTAGGACATAGTTATTGAGGACAATGAATACGAAACCAGCAAAGTATAAAATTGATGACGCCTAAATAATATAATATAGTAACTCTATTTATACTATCATAAATGTACATAGGAAGAAAAAGTGAACATGGATAGAAGACTATGATAGTTAGTAATGCAAGTGCCATGTAAGTTATAGCATGGGATAATTTATCTATATATGCATTGAGCTTGCTATTTCTAGCTTAGCTACCACATGAATTCGATCATGTATAATTATATCTTTATGGTCGATGGATGTATTATAATTTAAGGAAAAAGCTCTAGCTCTTTGTTTGTTTGTTTTGTTTTCTTCATATTTTTGGGAGTGCATGCGTGGGCGTGTGAGCCTTTGAACATGGAATGAAATAGAATTGAAATGGTGCTAGCTAAGCTAAATAGCCAAAAAAGAAAAAACAAACAAAAATGGAGCTAACTAAGCTAAGGCCGGGGCGAGTTGGCATCTATCCATGGAGTCTTGCTTGTCTCAAAGTACGTTATGCTCAGCTGAGTGTCTGAGAGAATATATATATATATATTACGAGTCGTTGCGATCAGCAGATCGACCTCGCTCAGCCCTCGAAAATGAGAATATTGTCTAGATCGAGCGAGTCAAACAAGGAGGTGATGATCGAGTATGTATGACAAACAAGCAGGAAAGGAATAACTAGCACTGCCAAAACGAAACGTGCATTCTTAACGCACATACAGAAGAGAGAGAGAGAGAGAGCTGTAACAGGTATTCCTGTTTGCTAATGCTAATGCCAATGCCAATTATCAATAACGTACAATGATGAATCAAAACTTAATATAAGGTTACATATTACAATATTAATTAATTGTATTAATTCTGTGCATGTGTTGGGATCATTTTTTTTGTAGGCTATATGGTGAATAATTGGTAAATGGAGGGAAATTAAAAATCAAAAAAATAACTAAACTAGGGGTATGGTGGTTGCAAATCAACTAGACCTTCACATAAAAAGAGAAAAATAAAACATTGGCAAGATAGGTACTCAGTAATTAGCTTCCCATAAAAATAGTAAATGTAAATCTAAGTGTGGACTGTGTGGGTGGGGAAGGCAGAATAGGTAAATTTTGAAGATTTGAGTGAGGACTGGACTAGTGCATGCCCTGCCTGCCTTCAAATTTAATAAGTTGGTTTTTGTTTGTGTGTTGAATGTATGGACAGTAGTATTGTATTGGTTTGGTATTGGCAGAATTAAGACAATGATGGAATTGGCAGGTAGCTAAGCTAGGGCAGAAAGGAATGATGGAAATTCCTGCACAAATGGAATGATGCATACTCACTCTCTCTCTCTGGCAAGGGGCAAAAGCAACAGCTCCAAAAACCAATTCAATTCTTTACTATTATTTTATCTTTCTGATCACTCTGAGGCTCTGAGCTAGCTAGGTAGGGATCTGTATTCCTTCTGAAATTCCTGCATACATAACAGTAACATATATAAACAAATATATAAGGGAATTAACGAAAATATCTAATATTTTAAATTGTTCTTTGGCATTTTTCAACCAGGTAAAGTAAAAAAGAAAACAGTGCAAACAATAATCACATAGCTCATAGCTGGCATGGCCTCTCCTTAAGCTGAACTGGGTTGGCCCGGTAAAAGTAAAAGATGGAGATAAAGACAAAAAGGTAGAGTGAGAAAGTTTGAAATTGCAGGGGGAGGCGGCTTCGAGGACGCCGGTATATTTGGCGTGTGCAGGTAAACGTAAATGATCCTCGACAACCGTGTCTGTACGTGTACTTGTACAGTTGTACGTATCTATATCTTTATCTGTATCTGTATCTGTATCTGTGCGTGCATGTGGATACGGGGAGCAACCACGTAGTAATTAATTTAATTAAACCCCCACTCATAGATATAAAAAGTTTTTACCGAAAAAAAAGATATGAATGGATGGGAAATTGGGAATGGGATCATGAAAATCCTCATTGATATACCCCCAAAATGAATGAATGGGTCTTCCTTCTTGTCAATCTTTTCTTCTCAGTTTTCACTTGTGCTTAGCTGCTTCTTGCCTCCTGAGTCCTGACTCGACCCTTTAGCCTAGTCTCTGATCGAGGATATTCAGAATCAGATAATTATGGCGGTGGTTTAATAATTAACCAACTTGTAAAGAATCGATGCATGCATGCAGTGAAAAATTAAGTGATTAATTTAATGAATGAATTAATTAGATGGATGAGAAGACGGAATAAATTTATTTTGGGGGCTGCAGGATGAAAGGTTGATGCTAGCTGCATGATTAGTCTCGTCAATCGCCGAGCTAGCTAATGACGTAGACTAAGAAACAAAGACTGATCGACCTAGCTAGCTAGCTAGGTGATATGATATGATATGATATGATATGATGGGATCAGAGTTCTGTGTTCCCCAACCCAACGCACCCTTAATTTTACTTCGAGCTCAGTAGCTCACCCTCAGCTCGATCCTATACAGTGGTTCTGATCGAGTTCTGGATATGGCGCCTAGCTATACATACGTATACGTACATTGGGTTGATACATACTCTTAGATACATACATTTCGTTCCCTATATACCAAGCTAGCCTTCTTTCTTTCTTTCTTCACAACGGATCATTAATCAAACTGCCATGTATTTAATGTCAACGCACTTGTCTACGATGTGGGACAAGAGGCAACGGACAACCATCGGATTCCATATTTGCCTTCCTACAACTCGATCGATCAGAAGGAAACCATTCATTAACGGTAAAAAGAAGGATACCATATTACTGGTTAGGGGATTCAATCTGTGTGGCAATATTTACGGTCAAAACTTCATCATTCTCTTTTTGGCAGTTAGTAAAAGAACAAGTCGTTTTGGTTTATATTTTTACTTTTCAAATTGCACTCGATCTTGCCGTGAGCTATCTTCAAAAGAATGGAGAATGATTAAAGAAAATAATATGCATGGCTCGCCCACTTCACAATCTTGACTTCTCATTCTAAAGGCATCACTTAGTGGGTAGAAAGCTTGAATGATAGTGTTGCTTTATCGATCTTATGAGCTTTTCAGCTTATTCTATACGACCTAGCTTTGAGCATTTCGTGTTCACATAATCTAAAGTTTATCTATTATAGGTAGAATGTTTTACAAAAAAAGTTTGAAATATGTAATTAATATATTAAAGGTTGATAAGAATTAGACTTTTGTTTGTAGTTGTTTGAAGAAAATGGCAAAGCACTTTCCAGCCTTATTTGTCACATACGGCCATATATCATGCAAATCGATCAGTCAATTTGGTAGAACACATCTTTTTCTTCCATATAATAGAAAATTAATCAAATTAAATTTTATATATGTTATATATCCGACTGTGATTTGTTTTCTATAGCGCTTGAATTGAAAATTTACATATACATCATTGATCAAAAATATGATGCGTGTAACTGTGTACATGCATTAATCATGATAGTATATATTTTGGAAAAAGGAATTAAAGGTTGAAAGTTAAATTATTGTGATGGTATCTACTATCTAGCAATTAATTAATTACTATAACCCGAATTTAGTATATCATTCCTCTAGGGGATATGTGATGATCGATGTATTGTTTTAGAACATAGGATCCATATGTGTTGACTTCTTTAATCTTGAAGAATGAACTTAATTATTCTAGCTAGTTAGGTTGACTACTATCATCCATGTCCAGGTGTGTGTTCAAACCTCGATCCGATGGATAGAGTAGTTCCTCTTAGGAAACTACTTGTGGTGATCAGGTCAATGAATTAGGTTTTAGGTTTGACAAGTTATTACCAAAAGAAGCAAAAGAGTACTTTTGATCTCAAGGCATTACTTACTTCCTCAACAATCACACACACACATATATTTATATAACTCCAATTCTTTCCGTCCTTCTCTTTTCAGAAAGAAAATAATCAGGTACTGAAATCCCGCAACAATTAAGAACATGCATGCATGCATGATCTTAAACTTGCTGTGCAAAGTTTGACAATCACTTGCAAATCCATGTCTGTATTTTTTGTCCACAAGAAAAAGACGCCCACCTACCTACTATATGAATTCTATATATCCCCAACATTATGTGTATATATATAATTGCAATCTTTTATATTCCTACGTTCCAGCCAGGCTAGAAACTAACAATTTAAAAATCCATATCAAGCCTCGATCGAAAAGGACATTAGGTTAATCAAGACCTTGTTTTTATGTAGTAATATATATTCACATGCAGAAGCTTCTAGCTAGCTAGATATCAATCATATCATTAATTCCTTAATTAATCATGTGTTTTATATTAAATTTGTCTATATGAATGCAGTCATTAATTCTTGGCTAATTAATTAATGATTTGCCCAAATATTATATCTTTGACCAAGAGTACTTTGTCATTTTGCTTTGATCTATTTTGTATTTTTTCTATTACCTAGTCGATCTGTCTTTCATGATATGAAAAATTTCTTAGAGATAGATAGATAGAACACGACTGCTCTGCTCATGATGCAAATTAATCACTTGATTGCACAAAGACAACACACAAGAGACAAAATGCATTAACAGATAAACTGAAGGCATGCATGCCTACGTATACACATACACACCAGAATCTAGCTATACCTAAGAAGCTTCAATGATTATATATACATAATGTTTTCTTACGTCGTTGTCTATCACAGTTTATACATTAATTGGGAGAGAGGATCATTATTCTTAATTTCTGGAGTCTGGACTGATCTGGGAATTGAACGGAGGAGGAGGAGTGATTTTTTTTTGTTTTTATTGTTTTTTAACAATGAAAAGGAGGAATGATTGAAGTGCTAATTGCACCCACCATATTGACTTTTCAAGCTCAAGGCATCGCATTAGGTGGAAAACGTTTGAACTTTTCCAGTCTTAATTGTTTTAATTAGTTTCCAATTCATCAAATTCTTTCGTAACCTTTTCGCAATACCCACCTCATCAGGCTCATCTGTCTCTACATGTACACTGAAGCTCATGACAAGAATAAGATCGATCGATACTAGAAACAAACATGCTATAATGTTCAATAAACCCTAGTGATCGATCGAGCTTCCAGATATATGGTTTGGTCTGTTTACAAACAATATATTCATCTAGAAGCTTGTTGTATATAAATACGATGAATTATATATGTTGTGTGTGCAGTTTGATATATATTGCTCACTTTAAGAGCAAGAACAATAATTCTTTTACTAATGTTTTTGAAATGTGAGTTGTTTCATTATCTTCGAAACCTTACCATGCACGAAAGTGGGTATACATGGACTTTAATTCCTTAGCTAGGGTTGACATGCATGGTTGCCCCAGAAAGCTATGACATACCATGTTATACTGCCACATTTTTCTGTGTCAAACCTAACTAGACAGCAAGTGAATTTGAAAATGAATTCATAGCCTTCACTTTCTATTCGTTATGAATATTAATTGTGGTCGATCTTCTAGTCTTCAAGTTGAGTACGTACATTACACAAGATTATTGATCGAAATCCAAGTCTTATAATTTTCCAAGTTGGGAACCGACCAAGCTCTTTGTCTGTGGTCCTCGAGTCGAGGCTAGGCTTCACCAAGCTAGCCACCTAAATTTGCCCATTGGCGAGAAATGTGATGCTGTATGGGTCAAAAATAGGAGCTAAATGCATAGCGTAGCGTATATATCATCTAATCATCACGATCAGCATGACGTATATAAATTCTGATACCCACTCTTTTTCTTTAATTCTTAGGCCGGACATGACTTTTTGATCTATAAGCAATTATCATGTGGTCAAATGACTCGAATCTAGGGAATATGTGATGATTAAAGAATTTGGCTGGCCCAAACCCCAAGGCCTCGAAATAGGAATTTGGTAGTTGAAAATTTGATTTTGGAATTGAATATTACAAAGTTTGAAATTAGCTTGATTGTGACATTGTGTCCTGGTTTCACACTAAAGTCTAAAGCATAGACATAGTATCATCTCTAAACTATGTTAGCTATCTGATCGATCATGCACGTAAACTGCCATGCAAGCCACGGCATTGAACACCTCACACGATGAGAGAGAGAGAGAGAGAGAGAGAGAGAGAGAGAGAGAGAGAGAGAGAGAGAGAGAGAGAGAGAGAGAGAGAGAGAGAGAGAGAGAGAGAGAGAGAGAGAGAGAGAGAGAGAGAGAGAGAGAGAGAGAGATTGCGAGCTGTGGTGAAGAAATGGGCAAACTTGTGATGCGAATGGTGAATGCGCATAAAACATTTTGCGACTAATTACTATTCAGTAGTTTACTCTTGGTTAGGCTCGTCTTACTGTTTAGTTCAGCCCTTATTCTAGTGTAGAAAAACGCCAATGAAATTGATTTTTTGTCAAAAAAAAATAAAAAAAATTGTCCAATTTGAAGGATGGACTGAGATTAGAATGGGCCTGATTTTGTGGATGATAAATAATGGACCGGCATGTTCAAATTGGTGACCAAAATACACAGACCATTTCTCGATCCATGTCATGCTTGCCCAGGGACGATGAAAATCTTTCTTTCAAATATATCATTCCAATTTTTATCAGACTGCCCCCGAATGTCGACTCGGTAACTCGTGTGTTCTAGGCAGAGTAGCCCCTCCGTGCATCATGAGAGAGAGAGAGAGAGTTTGGTTAAGCTCGAATTTCAAGTGTTCCATTTGCTGTTTCAAAATAATTTGCATTTGAACCAAAGTTGAAAACCGATATGTATTTTCCAGCTGAACAAGTACAGTTCTAATATCATCTCAATAAAGTCCGATAGCCGGCACAAACATGCAATTACCCTTCCGGAACGTAACAATACAGGAGTTCAGAAATGAGGAACTTAATTTATTCAATACGTTGAAACTGGTTGCACAACTGAGAAAAGAAAAGGACAAAGTCTAACATTTGTCTCAGTACAGTCCCAAGAAATTTATCATCATCAGCGGTGAAAAGTATCAAATTATCCACACCTCACAAATTTAAGCGTCCTGTTCAAAATTCAGTAGGAGTTGATCAGAACCTATAAAAGGTATGAAAACTCAACAGGCCAAAGCAAAACAGGTAAGAGAAAACCTTGATGTCAGGTCCTGAGCTGCAAACATTTTAACTAGTCACATAAACATGACTTACTCAAAACAACAACAGAAATTGGAGTGCACATTAAACTTTAGTCTTTAGTTCTATAAAACTTGAAATCAGTCTGTTATTCTTCAGTTCAAACATAAAACTTTGACCAAAACAATTACTTAATTTATCAGGATCATAGCTTTGAGAGTATGCATGCACTAACAAATGATGGATCAAAGCAAGCCTGACACCTAGCACATTATCTTTTTTGATTACCCTTAACCCCATGCCTCAGGCTCATGGGGTACATTTATACAGTTTTGAATCCATCCGTTTACTTGATTATATATAAACTAGTATATCACAGAAAGGCATTTTATTGCATAGTTAGATACGCTCACACATTCAGAATGAGACCTTTGTTTGACAGCTTTTCCCTAATGTCATCACATCATCATGTCTGATGATTCCCTGTCTTCCCAGAATAAAAGAAAAATAGAATCATGTCGTGAACAGCAATAAAAGTTCATTTTGGTGGCATTTACTTACACCCATATCAACCAGCAGCATTTGCCACACAACCACTACAACATTAGAGAATATAAAGGAGATAAGTTTTACCTAGAAAACTGACTACAGATGACCTAAATGCACCCAGATTGTCTGTTCCAATTGTAAACAGACAACTCTCTCAACCTAATGACTAATGTATGATGCATGATACATGACTGGGTAGCCAGATATATATATATATATATATATATGAACGATTTCCCAATCAACACGGATCATGCTTTCTGTGCAAATCAACTTCTATTTTCAAATCAGAAAACTCTTCTAGCAATCTCTAACTAGTTTATATCCTCACATGACGTGAACAAACAAGGGACTTCTGTTTTTCGCATCAAACAATCCTAGCTCAACATCTCATATAAAGTATTTGCACATAAGCTTTCACCAATTAATGCGACACAGAAAAGTTTTTACCAGAAACCAGAAGAAAAACAAACGGAACTCTTCAAATCGGGAAGACTCAAACTATTAAAAAAACCTTAAAAACACCAGGATTTATCTAGTTAGGGACACCAAGGCTCAAAACACCTTAAAAACACAATGTCTGTCAGTCATAAGTAAAAATTGGCAGTTTCTACCAAGGCTCAACACAAATCACGCATTCCAATCAGTTCATAACCAAAAAAAGCTTAATCAACGTCTTCTTAGAGCTAGTAATCTGCATAATGTTACAAAAGCAAATGAGAGCTCCTAAAACAG
This sequence comes from Rubus idaeus, assembly GCA_030142095.1. Taxonomy (NCBI): domain Eukaryota; kingdom Viridiplantae; phylum Streptophyta; class Magnoliopsida; order Rosales; family Rosaceae; genus Rubus; species Rubus idaeus. The sequence continues at coordinate 34,687,305 of CM057968.1, read as the reverse complement.
CTTTCCCCTCACTCAAGATTTGAAACCCCAAAGTCCATGCTCCAACAATGATTTCAAATTTTCAAATTGCCCATCTCTAAGTCAAATTGAGGTAAAGCACTCAACGAAAAACCCAAAAATTTACCATCATGTTTATGCTTAACCCTGTGAATGAGTATATTGTACAAACACGATCAAAATTGGAAGCAAAGTAGTCAGTGAATTACCCAGAGGTTCTAAGCGTTGGCAGTCTTGGGAATGAGCGGAATGACGTGTCCCTGCGCCTTGTCCTGCATCTGGGCCTGTTTCTCTCGGATCTTCTGCATCTGGAGCATCCGCTCCATGACGAGCTCGTACTCGCACTTCTCGTACGAGTGGCGTTCGTTGCCGCACTTCCACGGGAGGTACAGCTCCGCCTGCCGGCACTTGTTCAGAGGGATCAGCAAGTGCGCGCACTGGTCCCTGTACGCTAGCGGCACCCGATTCTCCACCATCTCCTCCTGCGTCGCTATCATCTTCTTCGATGTTCCCTCCGCTGCCATTTAGGGTTCTGCCTCTGCACTCCACGGCGTTTGTGGTCTGACGATGCGGGACGGATTCGTATATATTTTTATTTTTCTCACCATTTACTTTCCTCATTTCTTGTGGAAAACTCAGATGGGCCAGAGGCCCAATAAAGGCCCAACACGACGAGGTGCAGTCCAGATGAAGCCCAATTCCTAGAGAGACACCAGAATCCCGATTATGGTTGGGAAGTAGTTAGAAGGAATGAAGATCATGCAGCATTCAATAATCAAATCTCTAGAGAGTACCGCTCAACTGGTTTAGTCTTACCCCGATCTCTCAACATTGTTTAGGCCTTATATAGATACCATCAAACTGATCAGACACATTCAACTATTCAACGCAAAAAAAATGGAGCCAATAGTTGTTCTACTGCGTGAACAGAATGAAGCACAGATACTGCCTTCAAAAAAGTTTGTTAAATTTCCGTCTCATTTCACTTTTTAGCTGCTGAAGAACGATACCTAATGCTGTCTAAGGTTCTAAATTTTGCTAGGTTGGTGAACAAAGTCGCGGTTATAACTGGGGGTGCAAGAGGGATTGGAGCTGCCGCAGCCGAGCTATTTGCCCAAAACGGTGCTCATGTCGTGATTGCCGACATACTTGACGATTTGGGGGCAACACTAGCTGATTCTATTGGGGGACGCTACATACACTGTGATGTCTCCAAGGAAGCTGATGTTGAATCAGCTATCGAGCTTGCACTCGGATGGAAAGGCCAACTTGATATCATGTTCAACAATGCTGGTATTCCTGGTCCGTCCGGGAGTATAACCAGCCTTGACATGGAAAAGGTGCAGAAGCTGCTCGCGGTGAATGTTCTGGGCTACTTGCATGGAATCAAGTACGCAGCAGCAGCTATGATCAAAACCAGAAAAGGCGGGAGCATCATTTGCACATCGAGCTCAGCAGCTATCATGGGAGGCCTTGGAGGACATGCCTACACGTTGTCAAAGGAGTCCATCAATGGACTAGTGAGAAGTGCTGCGTGTGAGTTGGGAGTCCATGGCATCCGTGTGAACTGCATTTCACCACATGGGGTTCCTTCAGAAATGCTCGTGAGTGCCTTCAGAGAGCATCTTGGGAAAAAGGCTATGCAAGCTGAAGATGTAAGCAAAATCGTGGGGGAAGGGGGGAGCTTGTTGCGTGGGAGATGTGCAACTGTGGAAGATGTAGCACAAGCTGCATTGTTCCTTGCGAGTGAAGATTCGGGGTTCATAACAGCCCATAACCTTGTCCTTGATGGGGGCTATACTTCTGCTTACAGTACCATGAGCTTCATCTATCAATCTAGGCAATAGTCATACAAATAGTGGTACGTTGCAACCAAAGGTAGGAGAAGCAAAAAAAAAAAAAAAGTAGAGTGAATTTAGAAAAGTAGGATAGCAAGGGGTGAAAATTTGACCCTGTTTGGAATCCTACTTATAAATAAGGGAGCATCGACAAGCAGCGTGTTGAAATAGCAATGGCAAAATGCTAGAAACTATGATCCCAACTAAATTGCCATTCACGATAGAAAAACAAACAAACATCTCCGAACTCGAATGGGAAAGCCATTGGAGCAACTAGAAGAATAAATATGATTATCTCATCTACAGAATCTTCTACAAAATTATTGTTCTTCCAACAACAAGCAAACCAGCAAACACAGAACATGATTTTTGAAATACAAGAACTACGTAAATAATCGCTAAAACAGCTAGTTTGTGAAGGAAGAGAAAAAGCTTCCGACAAGCTCCCAAGCGACAATGGATATCAAAATGAACTTCAAACCTAAATTTTGATGTTGAAGTAATCATGGTCGAAGTGATGCAAACGTATGTAACCATCTTCACCTCCACTTGAGAAACTGAAAGTAACGTAAGAAAAACAAAAACAAAACAAAAGTTATACAAACCAAACACCAATGCTATGTGAAGACATAACTGATTACAGCTACATAACATTTTTCTTTGCGTACAAACAACTTCTCTGTATATACACGCAGATAACAACCCACATTATGAGTGGGAAAAATATATCTTTATGTACGCCATAGGCCCATAGAGCATGTTCAAGTTATCCGCTGTTTCAACTCATTTTCAAAAATCAGAACTAGTAGTGGTAGCTAGACAAATGGTTTAACTATCATACAAATACATTGCAATGAATACTAAAGATGCTATCACTCAATCATTACTACAAGCAGCACTGCCAAATTAACGTAAAGTTCCTAAACATAAAATCAAGAACAGATGTCACATTGTAATCCAATTCAAATCTAACTAAGAAGCCTTTGTTCATCATGGGTTAATGAAACCTAAGAAAGCAGTTATGTGATTGAACCATACCTTTTACCATCAGGGTTGAAAGCCAAAGCATTAATAGGTCCAAAATGCCCTTTAACACCTCCAATCTCTTCTTGAAGAATCTAAGGCATATGACAATGGAATAAACATCATGAACTGAAGTGGAAAAAACAAAGATCATATTAGGAAAAAAAAATTAGGATTTACCTTGTCGTAGAATTTGGCTTCGAATTTCCCAGCACGATGATCAGTCGTGGTGACATTTATAGCATCCTGACCACCACCAAGCACAACCTGGGAAGCACAAAATGAATTTTATGTTTAAGACTTTTACACTGTACCAGGAAAAACAATACATAGAGATACAAAGGGACCAAGTAGCTGAATGTCCTGCACACCATTCATCCAACTTAATACTACACACCCAAAGCACAAATTATTCTGTACGTGACTGGTAGAAAGCATTTTATAATTTTTTTCTACAGAAACTGTTATTATCTCATGGGACTTTTCAGAATATGAAAAAAAAAATGACACTTACATGATTGAGAAGAGGAGACATTGCAACTGCGTTGACTGGACTCTCCGTCCGGTATGTCTTGATAAGAGTCAGCGTTCTAGTATCCCAAAGCTAAAAAAGTTGCAGCAGCAAACCCATGATCAGTATAAAGAATTAAAGATACAGAAACTTACACTTGATAGAAACTAAAGAAAAAGATTATGAGAAACAATACCTTGGCAGATTTATCGAGGGAACCAGTTAAAAAGTGTGAACCGTCCGGAGATTTTACAAGTGAGGTGATCGTTTTTGTGTGACCCTCTTCCTTCTGGTTCTCTTTAAGTAGTTTTCCAGTCTGCAAATTGGAAAGAATGGTAAGAAATGGTTCCATATTTTCAACGCAAGCATTCAATAGCATAGCCAATAATCACCTCAGAATCCCAGATACGAATGATTGCATCTTCTCCAGCGCTGATGATAGTGTTGTTCAAAGGCCCCCAAACAGCTCTGTTAATTTTCAGTCTTCCCTGAGGAACCTTGAGTACCAGAACGGATTCGGCAGACTCTGAGAAATGAATAGCTCGATTATTTACATTCAATTACATACAAATTGGAAAGAACCGAGTTCAAAGAGTAGAAATTACGATCGGCAGGGTCACTGGCGATGCGTTTGACGTGAATCGCAGGTGTGAGTTCCATGAAAGGGTCAGTGGTGATGACGGCGAGCCTATCGCCGACCGAGAATTCAACGGACCTGGTCGGAGAGTCGAAGTTGAAGGTGAACACCTGCTGGCCGGACTGAACGTCCCAAAGCTTGGCGCTCTGATCTGCGCTACCGGTTATGAGGCGGGACGAGTCCCTTGAGACGTCGCAGCACCAAACGGCGCCGTTGTGGCCGCGGTAGGTTCCGAGGCGCTCTCCATTGTCGGCGAACCAGACGTTGGGGGTGTGATCCTTGGCGCAAGAGAAGAGGAGATCGCCGTCCCTGTTGTACTTGAGGAAGGTCAAGGGCCTCTCGTGCCCTTTCATCAGAATTGGCCTCATCTTCGGATTCGAGCAACAATGAATCGAACGATTACTGTAGCTATAGCAACGGCCAACTGAGGAAGAGAGAGAGAGAGAGAGAGTGAGCGTCGAAGAAAGCGGTGGAAGAAAGTTTAGGGTTAACTGGTTAAGCCTATCTGGTTCTGTGAAAGTGTGAAACTAGGGTTGTGGAGCTTTCCGCAATAGAATTCTAGGCCCATTATAATTGCCCATACCAATTGGGCCTTTAGTACAGAGAGCTGCAATTTGCACAATATCAGTCATGAGATTGGCCTATTTGAGATTGTTTTTAAAAAATTTAAAAGCGTTTCTTAATCTCCCCCCATTTTTAACCAACAATACTAAATACTTCAAAAACCCCTTCACATTTAAAAAAATTCTTCACCTCCCATATATAACCGCAGAAACAAAAAAAATTATTTTAATTTGATAAAATGTTTTTTTTTATCTCCCTTCTCAACATTTAAAATTTGTCGACCTTTGACATTGTTTTTTAAAAATTTAAAAGCGTTTTTTAAAATTTGATAAAAGATTTTTTTTTTTACTAGAAAGGAAACACTTAATAAATAATTACTCAAAACTACTTTTAAACTTTTTAAAAAGAAAAAAGAGACACATTTTATTAAGTTGAAGAAGTTCTTGATGATTGTGCTGTCAGGGAGAAAAATTTGAGATTGTTTTTGAAAAATCTAAAAGCGTTTTTTTTAATTTGATAAAAGTACTTTTTTTTACAAGGAAGCACTTGATAAATGATTATCAAAACCACTTTTAAGTGCTTCTATAACTCACCCGAGACACATTTTATTTTTTTCAAATTTTTTTATATTTATAATTAATTTTTTTCAATTAATCTCAAAATCAGGATCCACTGTTTGATATTTGTAAAACCTTATCTGCCAACAAGAGAATGAGTCAAACCCATTCAATGATCCTCCTCCTCATGGGATAAATTATCCACTTTAAACTTAAGTAAGATTAATGTTCTACAAAAAAAAAAAAAAAAACTTTGAGTAAGATTTTTTATCTTAATATTGCAGAGCAGAAATGCTCATTTCTAACCAAAACAATACAATCTTACAATTTACAACAACAGTTGTAAACAGTTCTCCAGAAAGCTATTAGAAATCGAACTTTTATTTCTTCTTAAGCAGTCTTCTTTTCCTTGTACTTTCTGGAAAAAACCATGTAGACCAACAAATTAAGGAGGCTTAGTCCAGCCAAAAGCCAGTAGAAATAATCAAGATGGCCCTCATTCAAGTTGTTTGGAATCCATCCTGGACTCCCACCATGTGTTGTGATGGAAGTCACAATTGTGAGAATGAGAGAGCTGAGGTAACTCCCCAAGGAATTTGTCAAAAGAGACAATGCACTGCACAAACTCCTCATAGCGTCCGGAGCTTGCTCATAGAAAAACTCATGCTGCCCGATGAAGGTGAAAACCTCAGCTGCACCCAACAAGAAATATTGCGGAATTTGCCACAGTATGCTGAGCGGTACAGCAACCTGTTGGTCAATCAGTCCAAGCTCCCTGACAAGCTGCAGCCGCTTAATCTCAACCAATGCAGCAGCAGCCATGCAGAGAATCGACACAAAGAGACCAATTCCCATACGTTCCAACTGTGAGAAACCCCTCTCCTTACCCGTATACTTCTTCACGATTGGAATGATCACCCTATCATAGAGAGGGACCCAGATAATCACACTTACGAAATTGAAAAATGAGAGAGATGCTGCAGGAATGGTGACAGAACCCACAACTCTGTCCATCAGCTTCCCTTGTACCACAAATAATGTAGACATTTGGGCATATACAGCAGAAAACACAATCCCTGTTGCCCAGATTGGAAACATGCGGACCAAAATCTTCAGTTCCTCTACCTGTGTAACTGTGCAAAGCCTCCATGGATTCGAGAAATCCCCACATTCAATCTCAGCTTCTGAAACCACAGCAGCTTTATCAAGGCACCTACAGAAAACACATGGTAGGTACATTAAAATTAAAATTAATGCATTAAAAAAGCAACGTTTCGTGAAGAAGAAGAAGAAGAAGAAGAAGAAGACTACCTCAGTTCATTGCTATGCTCCAGTTTACGACTCCCTTCAATGGCAGAGCTTATGTCTTGTGTTTCATAAAGGAGACTACTGTCCTCAAGCACCTTCAGGTTTCTTTTATGGAATGATGCAACCAAAACCTGGCATATTCTTGTTAGAGGACTCCCGCCTGGTTTCTGAAATCTATACAGAGAAGTGCCTAAAAATAAACTTGCAATACAAACTCCCATAACCGCTGTAGGAATTCCAAATCCAATTCCCCACCCAACATTGTCCTGAATCCACACCAGTAAACTGCTTGCTATAATAGCACCAATGTTTTGTGAAAAGTAAAACCAGTTGAAATAGGATCCCTTCTTCACCCTTTCCTTGGGATCAGTATCATCAAACTGATCCGCCCCGAAAGGCCATATACAAGGTTTGATCCCTCCAGTCCCTAATGAAATCAGATAGAGTCCAGTTATGAATACAGCATATTGTGCAGTAGTAGCTTCAGGGCACACAGAACCAACACATGCAACAGGCTCCAGTGCAGGAACTGATGCCGATAGAGTCAGTGTTCCCATTCCCTGCAGGAAATCGCAACCATTCAACTTATAAAAGCACAATATTTCTGGTACAAAATGATAACTTCTTCTTATATATACTTACAAGTAAGTATACTAGAGTGAAACCAGCAATTGTCCAATATCTTCCCCAATAAGTATCAGCTATGATGGCCCCAATGAGGGGTGTAAGATAGCAAGTTCCTTTCCAATTGGTAATGTCTCTTGCAGCATCGACAGTTCCTTCATGTAGCGTGTCGAGAAGGTAATTGACGAGATTGGTAGAAATGCCATAGAAGGCCAATCGTTCACAAAAAAAGGTGCCTGCATTTTATATTACAATTTACAAACTGTCATGGATAGAACAAACATATTACTTGGATACATAAAGAGCAATGTTCAAAAAGAGCATATCAATTATCACCAAGAACAAAGGAGCATGCTTTCCACTGTCCAGTATTGTTTTTAAGAGCAGGCCTCCCCTTTCTGTCAACTGAACCGTCTCCGGTGTAGAGTCCACTGCCTTTATTCTGAAGACATATAAAACATGATCGTAATGTGAAGGACAAACAATCAACAAAACAAGTAACTGATGTGGCTCGAACTCAATACGTGTTGCTACAATCCAGACACAATTATATACCACCGCATCAAAAATTTAGTGAGAATTAATGAGCTATCCAATGTAACTAACCTTGCTTTAATAGCTAAATAACCTAAATTTGGTCTAACATGTAGAAGAATTAAGGCAAAAAAAAAATTGCAATCATGGATTTACCTCTGTTGAGCCCATCCTCTAAGACGTAGAAGAAACCATCATTTCGTATCACAAATTTTATAGTATTACGAGTCATCGGATTGCATTTTTTTTTCGACACAAAATGTATTTGTGATAACATAAAAAAATTGACTATCTTAATAATAAAAAGTTTTATGACTTAGTAAAGATGTAATTAAATTCTTTTATTCAATAAATTCAAGTCCATCTCCCTTTCTCACATTTATAGAGAGTGCAACATGGTTGCTGACTCTCTTGCCAAAAACAGCATTGATCATGCTCATGGCCTTGTTACTTTTGATCAGCCTCCAATTCATGCCTCTGCTGCTTTTGCAGATGACTGCTGATGTTCTAAGGACTAGAAGAACTTGTGCTGGACCTTCTAGGTCTATTACTTAGTTTGTTTCTTTTTTGCTTCTTTGCTTGGGCCTTTTTTAGGTCCCCATGCAACCAAAAAATTTTTTTCTTATATTGAAGCTTATGTAAACGGATAGATGCCAAAAGAACAAAAAGAAGAAGAAGAGCTTTTTCTTTCACACTATCTCCCTCTCAACTACCAGTCCAGCCGACCCCGGGAGTAGTTAGTACCCCAGACTCGGGCTTCTTCTTTCTTTCTATATATCAATTAAAGGGTACACTTAAAAGTTAAAACTTAGTCACTTATTAGCAGACTATCTCATGCCCAGATCTTCCTCCTTTACTCCTCTTTCATTCAGAACCAACCAAATCAAAGTCTACTGTTTTGTTTCTTATGTTAATTCTACAATTCTATGATATGATATACCAGCAGTTGCAAACATGAAAGAGTGTATATCTTCCACTTCCAACAATGGTATAAAAGTTTCAAGCAACAAAATACAGATTCAATACGTACAGGATATACAAAAAGACTAGAGAGTGGAAGACTAATTCATCAGATTAAGGAAGAGGTCGAACCTGCAAAAGAGTATCTTCTAAAAGTGCTCTTTCATCCTCATGAGAACCCATCTCGCTCTGTTTTCTCTGTTTTTTTTTTTTTTTTTGGTTTCCTTCTCGTTGTTTCAGAGCCAAAGACTCCAAAAAAGATTAGATGAGAATCTTTTAATTCTTGGAGTGATTAAGAATCGAATTTGCTGCCCTTTGTGACTAATAATTGGTGGTTGCCAAGAATGACGTAAATTATGGGCCCAATTTCACAAGACTCGAGTAGGATTCTGTGAATTGTTTTAGGATTACACGCAATGAATGAAAGGTTGGTCAGAACCATCAGTTGCACGCCTTCTGCATTCCATTCCAAAAACTCAGATCAATAAAATAAGCAACCCACCTTTCAAAAAAAAAAAACACCCCAATTAGGAAATTATTTTAAGTTTTGACTAATGACTCAAAATACTGTGAATAAAGTTTGGTTTAGGATTCCACTCCATCACTAACCAAATTCCCAACAGCATCACTGTTCTAGTGTGCTGCTGCTCTGGGTATCAGCAACTTAGGGAGGAGAGGAAAACCCAGAAAGCAAAGCAGAGCATGGTTTGTCAATAACAGATTGGAACTGCTTTGGCCTAAAATACAAAATGTGTTGGTCGTTGACACGAACCAATGACTACTGGGACCCACACCAGCATCATGATCTTTTCTATTGTGGCCACAGAACAAAAAATGTGCTGTCAGAACTCAAAAAACAGAAAACGAGTCACAGATGAAAGCCAACCATAAGTTCTTTAAAACCTCATAGTACTTTAAGACAAATGAAGAGCTTGTTGTGTTTATTTACGAAGCATCAATAACTGAATGGATATTTTACAAATGGCTTTAGCAGCTGGGAAAAGCCAAGATAGATCACAAAGCATCAATAACTGAATGGATATTTTACAAATGGCTTCAGCAGCTGCGAAAAGCCAAGATACTTCTTCGGCATTTTTCCGAGGGGTATGGTTCGAAGAAATGCTTGCCCTTTGAAGCGTTAAGAAGCCTTCTTCTGTTTGTACTTCCTCGCACAGACCATGTACACCACCATATTTATAAGGCTGAGTCCTGCTAAGAGCCAGAAGTAATAATCCAGATGACCTGCATTCAAGTTGTCGGGTATCCATCCAGTTGACCCACCTTGTGTGGTCAAGTAAGTTACTACAGTCAGAATGAAAGCGCTCAGATAGTTGCCCAATGCAGTGGTCAGAAGCGATAATGCGCTGCATAAACTGCGCATGGCATCTGGAGATTGGTCGTAGAAGAACTCAAGTTGCCCAATGAATGTGAATATCTCTGCAGCACCCAGCAAGAAATATTGAGGAACTTGCCAAAAGATACTAAGTGGTACAGCTACTGTTTCGTCAACCAAACCAAGTTCTCTTGCAATCTGCAATCGGTTAATCTCTACCACAGCAGCAGCTGACATGCATAGGACTGAAAGAAAGAGACCAATGCCCATCCGCTGCAACTCTGAGAAACCCCTTTCTTTACCAGTAAATCTCCTTGCAATTGGGACAATAAAGCTGTCATAAATGGGGACCCAGAAGATAACACTGATGACATCAAAACTTGAGAGGGAGGCTGGGGGAATGGTGAAAGAACCAATAGATGTGTCCATCATCGTCCCTTGTTCCACAAACATAGTTGACATTTGGGCATATACAGCAGAAAAGACAATTCCAGTAGCCCAGATAGGGAACATGCGGATTAAAATTTTGAATTCCTCCACCTGTGTAACAGTGCAAAGCCTCCATGGATTGGAGAATTCCCCAGTTTTGATCTCAACTTCTGATATCACAGCAGCTTTATCAAGACAACTGCATCAAAATAAATTTCATTAAAAACCATAGGAACATTTTATTTTATGTTTGAGTTAATCAATAAACAGTAAACGTTCACAAAGTCGCATGGTAGGTATTACCAATAGTAGGGAATAAAAAAAACACTTTCATTATTTAAAGAGAGAGGAAGTGCATCAAGAAAATGCGTGATTCTACAACTATTAACTATATTACCAATTTCAAATATGGCAAACTAGCAATCATTTAAATATTCTTTAATTTCAAGAGAAAAGAAATTTACTTCAGCTCATCACTGTGCTCCAGTTTACGACTTCCTTCAATGGCGGAGCTTTTATCTTGGGTTTCATACAGGAGACTACTATCTTCAGGGACATTCACATTCCACTTACGAAATGAAGCGACCAAAACCTGGCACATTCTTGTGAGAGGGCTTCCCCCTGGTTTCTGAAATCTATAGAGGGGTGTGCCAGAAAAGAAACTAGCAATAGCAACACCCATAAACAATGCAGGAATACCAAATCCTAGGCCCCATCCAGCATTGTCTTGAATCCACACTATAAAGCTACTTGATATTAGAGCACCAATGTTGATAGAAAAATAAAACCAGTTGAAGAAAGATCCCTTCTTTACCCTTTCCCTAGAATCAGTATCATCGAACTGATCTGCCCCAAAGGATGAAACACATGGCTTGATTCCACCAGTTCCTAGAGCGATCAGATAGAGCCCAAAGAAGAACACTGCATACTGTGACGTACTAGCTGTAGGGCATACTGAACCAACACATTCAGGAGGAATCAATGCAGGAAGTGTTGCCGAGAGAGTCAAAGTACACATTCCCTGTACCAAATAACAATTAGCGAAACAATTTGTAAACATGCACATAGAAGAAAAGAAAGATAGCTTTTTAAACATATTGGGTGCAAGAAGCATCATCCCTAGTATGGAGATTACATAAACATTTCCCAACACCTAGGGGCTATTGCTAGCTACAAAATGCACAAGTCTTGGACTTAAGTGTGTTGCCAGCGGCATGACAAGGAAACATTGTTAACTATAGTTATTCTTTCCATAACTTTTTATACTTAATCTAGGACGCTGGATATCAATGGTCTCAGCATCTCAGATTCAGTAATAATTAGACAAGGATGAGAGACTTAAATTCATCAAGATAAAAGACAAGGTTGACCTGGGGGCTTGATGATCTAAGAAAGGACACATGTGTCAAGTATATAAGATGAAGGTCTTCCAAGCTCCAAACTACCAAAGAAAAAACGAAATACTCTTTAACCTATACTTACAAGGAAGTAAATGGTGGAAAAAACAGCAATTGTCCAATATCTTCCCCAGTAAGAATCTGCTAAGATAGCCCCAATTAGTGGTGTAAGATAGCAAGTGCCCTGCCAAGTGGTAACATTTCTTGCCGCAGCAACATTTCCTTCGTGCAATTTGTGGGTAAGATAAGTAACCAGGTTAGTGGCAATCCCGTAGTAGGCCAAGCGTTCACAACATTCAGTACCTGTAACATATACAAAAAATTATAAGAATTCAATACATATTTGATATTCACAAGGAACATAAGATCAAAAGATCACCGAGTATGAAGGGGCAAGCTCTCCAATTTCCAGTATTTTGCTTTAGAACAGGCTTCCCCTTAAGGTCAACTGAGCCGTCTCCTGTGTACAATCCATTGCCTTCATCCTGAAGATAACATCAAGTAAATAATTTGACACATGTTCAGAGCTTTGAGCATGGAGATAAATGAATGTCAAAGAAAACCAAAATCCTTTTCCAATAACGAAAATTGCATGGCAGAGTAAATAGCTTGCCAACACTGTAATCAGTAATCAAACAAAACTTCACGAAAGAAAGAAACACACACAAAGACAAAGGCAAATCATTTTGGATAATAGTTTGGCACAAAAGAGTATGCACATGATTTCTGGTACGTTCACTGCAATCGATATTTTACATTAAACTAAAAACTGGAAAAGAGCTCGTCCATTATTTACATCATACATATAGCTGCAAAAACATGCTTTACACCACAGCATGATCCTATGGTTTGGCTGAAAGTAAATTACAGATTCTTGGAAGTTGTAAGGCCCAAGTATATTTCGATGAGAGACTTATTAAAGTGAACTTCTAGTAATTAATTGTAATCATACCTAGTGAAATTCTAATGATTCACCTGATTAAACTTCCAAGTTACTAAAACCCAGTCCCGGGTTCTCAATTTCAAAATTCTTCATATGGATAAACAACTATTTCCAATTGAATCTTCAAACAATTGAAACTGGATCATGATTCATGAGTCAACCACCCTCAAAATCCCTAAAAGGAGATAAATTATTGGAGAAAGGCATCAATTTTTTATTTTTTATTTTTTTTGGAGCAATAAAAGGCAAATCCCAATTCATCAAAACTAGTCTTCTTTCTTCACATCAAAGACCAATTTTTGGAAACCAAAATAAAAGATTAATGGAAAAAAGAAGACAACTTTGAAATAATAGGGAAAGAGCGAAGAATTGGAACCTGAAGAAGACCATCTTCCAATAGCGATCTCCCGTCGTCCTCTTGAGAACTCATCTCTCTTTCTTTCTTTCTCTCTTTCTGGGAATCCAATAATGCAAGTAAATGAGAATAACCACCAGAATTTTAAGTAGTAGTTGGTTGTTGGCTTGGCAGAGATGGATGGATAGATAGATAGATTGGAGTTTTCTACCTTGGAAGTTGGAAAAGTAAAGATAAATGGACAAGACAAGTATGGGTCAAGAATGAAAGGTATATGTATCTTTAAGGTGACGTGACGTACAGCGCAGACCTTGGAACTTGGGGCTAAATTAACATACGACGTATGCAGAAAAAATACGATCAAGGTCGAATGAGAGAGGGTTCCTATCAAGAAAGGTAAGGTAAAAGCTAGGGTTTTTAACAACTAACCAATCCAGAATTCTGAGTCATTCTTCTTCAGCTTTGTTGTTCAACACAGGCACGCCTTCCAAAATTCCTATATCAGGGCAATTGAAGTGTGGAAGAATTTTAGTTGGAGTTGGCAACTAACTTTCAAAGGGCGGACCCTTTTCGTGACCAAACAAAAAATATTGTGTCATTTTTCACCATAAATTTCGATTTTCAATGGTTGCTATTTGATAGGTCATATGTGTAACAGTATTTCGTATAGCTCACCGTTGATATTCATATTTCTTTAATTTTCCTCATAAAAAAAAATATTTCTTTAATTTTTGTTTTCCTTTTTCTCAATGGAATATTAAAATTACATACTTTTGATCCTCGTGCGCGGTCAATTTTTATGAAGATTTTTCACAAATTGTGTGTGCTATAATAGACAATTTCTAATCGATAATTAACATGCCTTGAACCTACTTGTGTCGATCCTTCAAAGCCCAAGGCGGTTACCGAGCTTGGCTAGGAGCTTAAAAAGGTAGCCTAGCTGTTGGTATTTGGTAATGAGAATTTATTATTTTATTACACCTCAACTTAAAGAGAAACAAATTAAATATAGTTGAATACTTTTCCCGACGAAATAATCGTCGGTTGTTCCGATCTTAACATTTCTTAATTTTTTTTTATTTTTATTAACTTTTTCTTAGTGGAATATAAAAATTACTTACCTTTGGTCCTCGTTCAGTTGATATTTATAGGATTATAAATCTCTTTGAAGAGCCTTAGAAAATTGTCCACAAATTATGTGTGCTATGAGGAGGGCTCCAACCACACCGGGCCAAAACACACCCCCAACCCAAACACCACCCCCAAAACAAAAAAACCACACCCCCCCCCCCCCCCCCAAAACCATTAAAGAGGAATTTATAAAATACCCCCCCCACCCCCCCCCCCCCCCGAGACGAGGGGGGTTTTGGGGGGGGGGGAACGAACTGGGGTGGGGGCCAACCCCAAAACCCCCCCACCCCAACCCAACCAACCTGTGTGTGCTATGATAAGCAATTTCAAATCGATAATTGGAATGATTTAAAACCTACTTCCGTCATTCTTGGAAGTCAAAGGCGGTTGCTGAGTTGTGTAAGATCTCTAGAAGATATCCTAGCTAGCGGTCGGTAATGAAAATCTTTTTCGTACACCTCAATTAAAAAAGAAATAAATTAAATATTGTGGAATACTTTTGCCGACGAAATAGTCGTCGGCAAAAGTTATTCTTCATATTTTTTTAAATTTTTTTCTTTTTTTTATTGGATTATAACAATTACTTACTACTGATCCTTGTGTGGTTAATTTTCTTTGAATCATTTTTTTTTTAAATGAATTTTCTTTGAATCATAAAACGCTTCGAATAGCCTTAGAAATTTTGAATAAACAATTTGTCATGAATAATTGACATGCTTCCATACTTAGTGTTGTCGGCCTTTGGAAACTGGACGAGGAGTTGAAGAATGAGAACTCAATATATTTTCGGTTGGGCCTCTTGGAAATTGGAATAAGGGAAGTCCCAGCGTCCCATCGTGTCAGCCTCCCATTGTGTCAGCCTCCCATTGTGTCATACACAAATGAAGCCCAATGGAGTTGACGGTTTCGGTCAGCCAACAACAACGAATTCGATTCGATTCGATTCGCAGCTGAGGCTTCGCCGCGTCGCTAATGTGAAACTGAAATGCCCCAAAGGACTAAGGTAAACTAAAACCACGGGCGCATTGGAATCAACAACAATCTGGAATTAAGGGACGCCCCTAAGAATCTGGATTCTGGACTAAAGAAAAGTTCAAGTCTTAAAGTTGATTTACAGAGACAAAGCTAGTTAAAGAGAATATATTACATTCGATCAGTCCATAGATTAACATTGGAAATGCCTTCTTGGCTGGGATTTGAAGGAACACGATTCTAACGGAGTTGGGAATAATTCAAATCTTCAAATTTAATTAATAGTTTGTATGTCATTTTTAGGGTCTGGTCTGGTCCAAATTACAATTTACAAGCATCTTGCTTCCCACGATTTTAAGGCTTTCAGTGGGTTATTAGGTCAAGAAATACACGTGGCACGACTTAGCCCATTGATCAACACAGTCTACAATATTTAACTTCAATCTTAGCCCTATACTGCGTCGACCATCATGTTTCTTCTCATTCAATAACACAACCATGTTTTGTTTTTCTTTTACATTTACGTATATTATGTGGTCAACTTAATTGGTATTTTCAAGTTTCTTTCCCGTAACGGTTTTCATATTATTTTTTTTAAGGAACGGTTTTCATGCTTTCAGCCAAAAGAATGTTGAAATCAATACCACTTTTGTTCCGTCAAATCTTTTCTAGTAGTTATTCCTTTGGGTACTTTCTAGAAAATTTGAAAGCAAAGCTAGCTCCATGTTTCCTTTAATGGTTCACACAGAGAATCAACCAAGATTTTCCACAGAAAATCTCAGACGTGAATTAATAGCCTATAAATACCAATTAAGATGTTCTACCTCTTCTCCAAGCAACCCCAAAGCTCGATCATATATACTCGATCGCCTAATTCATCAATTGCCTACCAAATTTTCATTTACTTTTGCTCCCTCGCTAGCTCGCTCTCTGTGAGGCCAAGCCTCTCTGAATTTGATCATCAAGACAATGGGGATTTCAAAGACATTCTCAGCTTCCGATGTGTCGGTCCACTCCACCTATGCCTCTCGCTATATCCGAGATAAGCCCGCCAAGTAAGTACCTCAAGTCTATACATCTCCTTGTACGTTTTCTTGTTCTCCTTGTTTTCTTGTTCTTAATTTGATGAATTGGTTGTTGAAGGTACAAGATACCGGAGAATTCGACACCGAAGGAGGTGGCGTACCAGGTCATCAATGACGAGCTGATGCTTGATGGGAAGCCGAGGCTGAACTTGGCGTCGTTTGTGACGACATGGATGGAGCCTGAGTGTGACAAGCTCATCATGGACTCCATGAACAAGAACTACGTTGACATGGATGAGTACCCTGTCACCACTGAGCTTCAGGTATACATATTCTAATCGATCCATATGTAATTCGATTATCTCAATATACCAAAAAAAAATTACGTGATGTGCATGTAAAATCTTTGTGTTATACTGGGGCGTCCCCATGTTACTGCATACTGATCACGGATGTATGACAGTAAGAATATAGGAGGGTCATGGTTTGGTTTTTCTTTTTGGTAAATACTAATTAAATAGGTCATAGTTTTGGTTGACGAGTTTTTTGTCATTTTTTACATATATATTAGTTGGTGTTCAGACCGAAAAGCAAAGGAGAAATTCAATAAATATCAAAACTTTTTCTTTAAAAAGTAATTGTTATTATTTTTTCGAACTGATTCGATCATAATCCGTAATTCAGATCTTTCCTTCTAAAAAAAAAGTGAAGAATTATTATTAATTAAGATGATCTTCCTTCCGTGTGCAGAAAATATAGGAACTATATATTGTCTGATTAATGAGTGATCTAGCTACCTTAATTTTACGGTTTGCAAGATTTCCGTGAAATTAATTTGGTTGAATTTCATAGGCAAAAAATAATCTAATGCTAATCAATTATAATCATTAGGGGAATTGGTGCTCATAATTATATGTATGTTAACATGTACAGAATCGGTGCGTGAACATGATAGCAGATCTTTTCAATGCACCACATAAAGAGTCTGATGAGGCTGCCACCGGAACTGGAACAGTCGGCTCGTCTGAGGCCATAATGCTGGCAGGGCTCGCATTCAAGAGGAAGTGGCAAATTAAGAGGAAAGCCGAAGGAAAACCTTATGACAAGCCCAACATTGTCACTGGTGCCAATGTGCAGGTGTGTGCATGTCACAATATATATATATATATATATATATATATATATATATATAACTTACTTTTAGTTGGCAATCAAAAACATTAACCATATGTTATGGTATATAGGTATGCTGGGAGAAATTTGCAAGGTATTTTGAAGTAGAATTGAAGGAAGTGAAGGTGAGGGAAGACTATTATGTAATGGACCCTGCGAAAGCTGTGGACATGGTAGATGAAAACACCATCTGCGTTGCTGCTATCTTGGGTTCAACTTACAATGGAGAGTTCGAGGATGTCAAGCTCTTGAATGATCTTTTGCTAGAGAAGAACAAGCAAACTGGGTACATTGCTATGCAAATTAACATTAATCTTCTTATACAGCACACGCCTATTTGTTTGGTTTGACACTTAAGGTTGATGTGTGTATGTTGGACGTACTACTTTGGCAGATGGGATACCCCGATTCATGTTGATGCCGCGAGTGGGGGATTCATCGCGCCATTCCTGTATCCCGATCTGGAATGGGATTTCCGTCTTCCTTTGGTGAAGAGCATCAATGTGAGTGGGCACAAGTATGGCCTTGTGTATGCTGGAGTTGGGTGGATCATTTGGAGGTCCAAAGAAGACTTGCCTGAAGACCTTATCTTTCACATCAATTATCTTGGAGCTGAGCAACCCACATTCACCCTCAATTTCTCTAAAGGTGACAACAACAACTAATTATGAGAGTTGCAAATTAATTAATTGTATATATGTGGCCTTGTTAATATATAATTATGTCCTGCAGGGTCGAGTCAAATCATTGCTCAATACTATCAGCTTATCCGACAAGGTTTTGAGGGATACCGGAACATCATGGAAAATTGTCACAACAACGCAATGGTGTTGAAAGCAGGTCTAGAAAAGACGGAGCGCTTCAAAATCTTGTCCAAGGACATTGGGGTTCCAGTGGTGGCATTTTCTTTGAAAGACACAAACCGGTACGATGAGTACATGGTATCGGAGCATTTGCGTCGTTTTGGCTGGATTGTGCCGGCGTATTCCATGCCGGAGGATGCTAAGCATGTTGCCTTACTCCGTGTTGTGATAAGGGAAGACTTCTCTCGCACTCTCGCTGAGCGTCTTGTGTTTGACGTCACCCATGTCTTGAACGAGCTCGATCGACAAGCTGCCACTGCTGCAAGTGGGTCAAAATGTGCGTATTAATGGCGTGCGGGATAAAGAATGGCAACATGGCCACTCTAGTGAGCAAAAGGAAGATATATATATATATCATAAATTGAGACAGAGAATTAGTCGAAATAAGTGTCTTAATTAGAAAATTTTGTTTTTTTTTGGTTTTTTGTTTTGTTTTGTTTTGTTTTTTTTGGTTGATTATTTTCAAGCATGCAGTACTACTAATCGATGTGAGTCATGTTAATCTCTCTGTTTAAATGTATGATTACATAGTTTAACAACTTTGTTGACCAAGTATACTTGGCGATTTGAACCAAATTTTCAAGTGTTGTTTATTAATTTCATTGTTTTTTTAGAAGAATTTTCATTATTGTTTTAAAAGAAATAATTTACAATGGATAAGCTCTATATATGTGAGTAGAGTCGTCAACCTATAAGAAGGAAAAATAATTACTTTTCAATAAAAATTAAAACAATTAAGTCAATATAGCACTCAAACATTAGCTCCCAAAATTAAGTTTATATGTTGTAACAAAAAAAAATTATATGTATGAAGAGAGAACTTAAAAAAAATAAATTAGACATATATAGCAAGAAACTTTAGAGTTTGTTGTTCTGGGAACTAGATATTCATTGAGTTATGACACTGTTGAATTTAAGATAATGGAGGTTAATTTTAATTGTTTGATATATATATATACATACATATATGCGACTTTTAAAATCTAGCTCTTTTCCGGGCAAATTATTCAAATGAGAGCTGTGTGGATCACATGCATAACTGGATATATTAGCTTACTAAAAAGTATGTCTAATCGAAAAGTCCTCATCAAATCTTCATTATAGTGATTTTCACTAGAAAATCCCATATATATATATATATATTTATAAGTGTAAAAAATCCAGGACTGGCCAATGCCATTTCTGGTCCTAGTGTGGCTACGCCACAGACTGTACGCAACTAGCTCTCCAACAAAAATAAAAATAAAATAAAATAAGGAGACTTATGATTCTAGCTAGCTACTTCGTCTCGTGGGTAATAAGAATATCGATCCTTTGCTATTTTGTTGTGGCAACCTACCTTTAAAACTGAGTCATGCAAAATTAAGAATGTATTACTACTCCAGTTAACCTTGGTGGAATACTAATACTATACTTGATGACACAATGATATGAATGTTTTCCTAGCTAGCTTGCAAATTTCAAAGTAATTGTGTCCATCTGATAATTTGATCAAAGATCGAGGTTGACAAAATAAAGATTATAACTCCATGAACAAATGAATCAGTAGTTAAAACATAAATAGCATTGTAGCACCGTTGCATACTACCTAGCTAGTACTTAAACTTTGTATCCAGTAATTAGTACTAGTGAGATCCATTACAAGTAAAACAATCAAGCCATGCATAAGTCCTTAATTCATTTCCAATTGATAAATTAGACCCGTAGCT
The DNA here is from genome assembly GCA_030142095.1 of Rubus idaeus. Lineage (NCBI taxonomy): Eukaryota > Viridiplantae > Streptophyta > Magnoliopsida > Rosales > Rosaceae > Rubus > Rubus idaeus. The sequence continues at coordinate 34,667,422 of CM057968.1, read as the reverse complement.
CTATAATCTAGCTAGCTAGTGCATAATTTTTTGTTTTCGTTCATAATTTTTTGGTTTAATTTGCTTGCAGTGATGCCATATACAATTAGCCAAATTGGCAGCTTGGAGAAACATCGAATCATCGATCCTTTTAGAATTTCATTACCTTTTTTTATTTATGAAATTCTCGATAATGTGAGGAAAATTTATTTATTTAAAAAATTAGACACCAAAAAAAGGGGTATATATAGAATAAATTTATTTCAAAATTTCATGACAGTACACAGTCTTATATATATATATGTATTAACTCAAAAATAAAAAAATATATAATTAATTCAGTTTCCCAGCAGCTATATATAATCTTATTTTAACAGACTGAACAAACTGAAATTAAAGTAAGATCACGCTCTTATATATGTGATATTCAGATATCAATAAGGCTGCAGGCATGCATGTAAATGCAGTTATTGAATCATATTCCCAAGTCCAACTGACTTTGGACCTCCAAAATGGCGTTAGCCGAGTCCCTTAGCTTCTGTGCCTCCTCATCAGTCAAATGCACATTGGTGACTCCCAGCACTCCACTCCTTCCCAGCTGCGCAGGCAAGCTCAAGAACACGTCACCGTCACCGACGCCGTAGAAACCATTTGCAAGCACCGAAACCGGGTGGACCTTCCTCTGGTCTCTGAGTATGCTCCTAGCTAGGTTCGCCGCAGAGTAACCAATTGCCCATGAAGTGTACCCTTTCAGACTTATCACCTCATCCGCACAGTCCACAACCGCTTTGTGAATCTTCTCTAGAGTCTCTTTCTCGTACGCTATTTGCTGCTTCTCTAGGAAGCTCAACACCGGCACTCCCCCCACGCTAATGCTTGACCACAACGCCACTGAGCTGTCCCCATGCTCCCCAACAATGTAAGCCTACAATTAATTCCATTCATTCATTAGATCAGCGATATATTAATTAATTAACCGGCCTGTTCTTGCTAATTAATTTACTATAAGCACAACTTCATATATAAATGCACTACGTAAAAAATTATGTTTTGAAGTGAGTTGTGGTCAAGATAAAAAGTTACTTGTAAAACAAGTTATAAGATAAACATTATCCATGTATCGAAAAATATATATGTCTCGATCGAGTAAATTTCACCTGCACATCTTGAGCGTTAACGTCTAGGTGATCGGCAATGAGGAACCGGAACCTGGAGGAGTCGAGATTCGTGCCCGACCCGAAAACCCTGTTGCTGGGGAACCCAGATAGCTTCCACGCCACGTAAGTCAGGACATCGACTGGATTGGACACGATGAGTAATATAGTATCCGGAGAGTAATGCACGAGTGGGGGTATGATGCTTCTGAAGAGAGCCACGTTCCTCTGCAGCAGGTTTAGCCTGGACTCGCCCGGGTTCTGGCGCGCACCGGCCGTCACAATGCAGAGGTCGGATCCGACGGTGACGGCGTAGTCGACGGAGGCGAGTATTTTGGTGCGGGGTAAGAAGGCAGCTGCGTGTTGGAGATCGAGCATCTCGCCACGTAGCTTGTCGGGTTTGGCGTCAACGAGGACGAGCTCGTCAGCGAGGTCTTGTGTTAAGATGGTTTGGGCTATGGCCATGCCGACGTTGCCGGCGCCAATGATGGAGATTTTGGTGTGGCGCTTGGTGGGGGAAGGCGGAGATGCACGGCTAATGGGCCTGAAGAAGGCCTGAGATAGGTCCAGGCCTCCAGGGCCCAGAGAAGAAGCTGAAGTGCTTTTGTTCATGGTGAGAAACTGAGAATAGCTTACTAGCTTAGATCGATTTGGGTATAATTAATGTCTGAGTTTTTGGTTAGGCGATATTGCAGAGACAAAGAGGGGTTGTGCCTGTATTTAATATAGAAGAAGTTCAACGGTCAACGTTATATGCAAGAATTACCTTTTTTCGAAGAGGGAAGTTTCAGCCTTGGGCATTACTTTAGAAGCTTCACCATTGATTCAAACTTCGACCTAAACGTCTTCACCATTGAATTAAAATGAGACTTTGCATTTTGGAGAGAAGAGTCTTCTCTTGGGCAGAAAGTTGATTAATGTTGATAACTTTAGCGGATTTACAGCGAAATTGGGCAAAATGTGTGCATTAAATGAATGAATCCAAATAAAGTATAAGTTAAAATCAAAATCAATATAAGTTAATTGGGTTCATTAATTTCATGCACACAGAATTTGTCCAATATATAGGACCCTTTGCCCAACTCCTAATTTATAGTTAAAGTATCAATTTCATAAGTTTTTATTGCATTATGCAATAGTTAAGATATTATTTAAATGTTTAGTTTAATAAGTTGTTTGTTTTGTTAATTACTAAAACGTCCTCTACATTCTAGAATCCGTTGGCTAAAGACTTTTCCACGTGCCCTTGTTTGATATGCCATTACTCCCACCTATAATAGATCATGCTGGAACAAAGAGAGCTCGTGAAAGATCAGACTTCAGAAGCAAATTACTAGCGCTGCCGCGCTGGGTAACTAAAAATCTTAAAGATCTATGTGTCAACTTCTGAAAGTATCACTACTCACTGAGTCACAGTACCACTCTGAGTTTCTCAGTGTGAAAATTCCATGCAATTCATTTAATTCATGATTACATGTTGAATAAACAAAGGCACGAACCATATAGTCACCCTTCCACACCTTCACAACCACCCCACTACTGCAAAAGCAATATTTCCTACATGCTATATATATGCATTGTTTAGCTAGCTTAGTCCATAGAGCCCAGAGTACAAGAGAGCAACATATATTATATCAAGCACTACAAAGTCTAGCTAGTTAGGTCGCCAATATGAGCTTCCACACTAAACCCTGCCTTGTGTTTATGTTTGTGTTTCTGGTAGCTACAAGGGTTTGTATCCAACAGGTTGATGCGGCTGGAGAATGCGGAAGAACCCCGATCAGGTCTGCAGCGACTAGCTTGAGCCCGTGTTTGAGTGCGGCCGGAAACGTGAGGGCTAAGGTTCCTCCAACTTGCTGCACCAAAGTTGGGGCCCTGATAAAGACTGCCCCGAAATGTCTGTGTGTTGTTTTGTTGTCACCTTTGGCAAAGCAAGCTGGTATTAATCCCGCAATTGCCATCACTATTCCAAAGAGATGCAACATCAGGAACCGACCTGCTGGAAAGAAGTGCGGAAGTAAGTAATATATATGTCATGCATACATCATAAGCAATTTAATTGCTCAAATAGTTAATGCCATTTATCCTTTTGCTTTTGCTTTGTTTGATGCCTTTTGTACTGTTATTGTTCTTGGGGTAAAAGTATGTTCCATTATAATCTGCATTCACTCTTTTGTGGCTAACCTTTAATTTTGTGTTTGCAGGGTACGTCGTCCCATAAACCAAAATCACAGAGCCCCAAGGCATTAAAAGGAGGCCTAGCTAGCTAGAAAATCCAATAATGTAAAATGCGATTAGCAAGAGATCCATCAAGTGTTAAAATTAGAATAAAATGTAATGAAGGGACCTTTCTTGTCCTAATTATTGCATGCTTGCAGTAATGGATTTGGTTCCTATATATACTTACCAATAAAACATCAGTCTGTATCCACCCATAATTCCAGTTTTTTTTAGTCCTTTCTTCTTTCTTGTTTCTGATCAACAAATTAAGGAATTGAATGAATCAACAATTAAAAGAGATTCATTACTAAAGATATTATAGTTCAAAATTTGAGTACGTAAAAGTTTGAAACATACTTATTAAGATTGTACACGGTACCATGAATGAAAGATATAAAGTAGAGTTCATTTTGTTTTTAGCTTGGTTAAAATTAAATACCGACCTCTATACTTATTGCCATTACCGAAACAAACCATAATGATTTCCTTACGGAAAATTTGAAAGATTGGCTGCTTTGATGAATCATGAATGCATGGTGTTAGTTAAAACACATGCACATAATTACCCTCTGGGTCCCATTTAATCGAATTCAAATTCTCTCTTTTACGGATGAGTAATAACAGATTAGTGCTAAAAATCCACTTTATCAAAGTGTGGATTATCAGCAGCAGCAAATTTGTATGAATCCAGCTGTGCCTGGGCCTTAGCTAAATGATTGGACTTCCATAAAGAATTTTTCAAATTCTCATCCCCACCGTCGGATTAAAAAACAGTCAGCTTCTGGCACAAAGCACCACACAATAAATATTCTTACTAGATCCATCAAACAAACATGCTCTCTGCCGTCTGATCACACGAAATACTATGTGGGCGATGACTCACACCAGACACAATTTGGACCATTCAAATTTCATGATCAAAAGGCTGGTCCCATACCCACCAAATTAATATAAGAAACATGAATATGATAATGACTTCTTCTTCTTATTCTTCTTCTTCTTCTTAATTGTTGCATATATATATATCGATTTCATTTCCACAAGCACAACTGCACAAGGCATGCCAAGTAGTGGACCCAAAGATATATCATTGCAAACCAACAAAGAAAAAGAGAGAAAATTTGGAAGAAAATGGTGACAAGGTGTAGAAAAAGTCCCAGAAAGAGGAACGGTTGGGAAGCATATATATATATATATATAATCTGTAGGAAACCAAAAAGAAAAAGCTGAAATTTGAATTGTGTCTTGTAGCACTAACAGTACGTAGAATATATAGATCATATCTATCTCTTTATTCTTTGCCTGTTTACTTTTTACATTATATCATATAATGCAACACCATCATAGGAGTACCCTCTGCAATTATTTAGTCCCCCACAATATACAACTATATCAACCAAGAAAATCAAAAGTGACTACATTTTCCGAATCCCAAGAGACACCAACTTTGTTTTTTAATTTCATTTTTTCCTAACCTTGCCGTTGACTGATGACTGCTTCTTCTAAAATCAATTCATTCTTTAACTTTTGCTCCATGGCTTTCTTTGCACATAAATAGAAGCATTCCTTATCAAATTTCATGGGTCATTCACTCTCTTAGTCTCTTACTTTCTTCTCACTCCTTTAGAGAAAGAGGGATGGGTGAGCTTCACTCCATGTCCATGGCTTACTCTAGCAATAGCCTAACCCTCGGAGGACCAGGACTAGGTCTAGGACTAGGAGGAGGGAATTGGGATAATTGTCACAACTTCAACCTTGGAGTTCTAAACACAGACAGAGTGTCTTTAGGTACCACTTTCTTTTTCCTTTCACTGTTTATATAGAACACTTAGTTTGTTGTCAGTTATATAATTCGAATCCATGCTTACATTTCGATGAATAACAATCTTGGAATTGAAACAAATTTTTGTGCAGTGATGGATGACTTCAGTTCAGCACCATTTTCCTCAACTCTAGACCAGTCGGATTTCTCGACCGGTTACTTGGAAGACGCTTTGGTTGAATTTAGCGAGCGCTCGAAAAGAAGACGCATGCTGATGTTTAACGATGACGAAATCAGAGACTCCGGTAGTGCTGTTGTCTCAAAGGTACTACATCTGATGATTAGTGTTTGGCTTGATTCTGTACTGCATGCATCTTAATTATTGTTACATCTAAAAATGATGTTATTATATATATATACACACAGAGACACTGGGATTCAGACTGGGAGGTGTTTGAGAATTTGGACAGCATGAGCCAGCTAATCACTTCTACTACTGGGCTATCAGGTAATTAATTACTCTAGTACTGTTCTTAATTATTTATGTGTTTTAGGGTATATTTCGTTTACTAATTAAGTTAGCTGGATTTACTAGGTGATGAACGTACAAGTATAACCACATCACCAATGAGCAGAATGAATGGGGAGACAAACACAGTCAACACAGAGATGAACGCAACAGAAGAAGCTATTGATTCCTCATCTTCATCTTCTTGCAAAGAATCAGCCAATACCAACTCCATGCCGGCAGAGAAAGAAACCCTTTTCTGCATTGATAACTACTTATCTCCAGCTGCAGGTATATATGTAATTAATTAATGTTTCTTAAATGTTTGTCTCAAAGTGCAACAAAAAGAGAGGTACTTTAACAATGGTCGTCGGACAGGTGGTGGGCATGAGGAGGAAAAGAGAAAGAAGAAGAGGCCGGTGATAACGTCAAGGGTGGTGTATCCATTTGCGGTGGTGAAGCCGGGAGGAGTAGAAGGTGACGTGACGCTAAACGACATCAACGAGAGGATTTCAATGCCACCAACACGACCAGTACGACATCCCGTTGGGGACTTTGCGTGTCGGCCATGCGTATCTGATCCTGATGGTCCAGGACTTTCTGGTAAAGCTGTGGTGGCCCTTACCAGAATTCAAACACAGGGCAGAGGCACAATCACTATTATCAGAACCAAAGGTTGAGAACCCATATATATATGCACTTAATTAGTGGATCCAGTTACTTAATTTAGCTAGTTAATTATATATGTAATGAATTGTATAGATCGAACATGTTAACGTACTGTTAAGAATTACGTACTGTCCATTTTATATATTATTAAAGGTTAAATTTGTAGCGAGGCATTATAATTTATACGTCAAGCAAGAACAGCAATCATGATTTGTTGTGAAGTGATCATAATAATGGTGCATCTACGGGAAAAGAGGAAAGTGAAAAAGAAAAAGGGTCCTGCTGAACTCTGAATTTCTGAAACAAGGAAAAGAATAGAAACGAAAATGCTCCGTCAAAGATTAAAGCTTGCGATATATTGTCAGCCACGTACAGATACCTCTCAATATATATATATATATATATATATATATATATAATGGTTCTGCCATACGTTCGCTGGCCTTGTTCCTCATTCGCAAGGTGTAAAGTAAACCCTAGAGGTTATTGACCATGTCAAGAATATTTTTTTTTTAAATACACCCAAGGTTTACGTACTTTCTAATGTTGAATTGTTTGTTGATGTGTGTTAGGCTAGAGATTTAAACTCGAGAAATTTGATTGTATGCAAATTTTTTTGCAGGTGTTCACAACTATCCGGCCTTCAATTTTTGTTAAACATTAAATAATTGAAACACTTACTAACCCATATTTGGCCACAATTATTGGTGATGAGTTGATTCATAATCTTAATTAGATAATCGATGTCGGTAATGAAAGCTTTATGATCATCATCCATTTCCACATCCTTTACCTAATTACCTTTAGTTTAATTTCATATACTAATTAATTAGCTACCTACTGCGCGGACCTCTTTGTCCTAGATTCCAACTAGCTACCACTAATTTTAGAATCGTCTGCACTACTAATCAGGTTAATATACAGTATATATATGAGACCAAGACTTTAAGGCATTGGGATGGGGATGACCATTGGCTTTTTGTTATTGGCTTCCTATATATAATTTGTCATAACCAGTGCACCAATCATATATGCTGCTTTCCAAAAACAAAAAAAATCATATATGCTGCTTTCCAAAAACAAAACAAAATCATATATGCTGACCCTTCACTAAAATGGAGTAAATGCCCTCATTCTTCTTCTTCTTCTTCATGTGCTGCATTGTCGTTATAGTCATAGGTCAACATCCACATTTTCAAACTTGACTGGAGATCGATTCAGGACAATATCTAACATGGGGGCCATATGGAATTAACTTGTACACAATTAAATGTTATATAATATATATATATATATCTATGGAATGATTCTCACGTAAGGAGATTCATATTTTTTTATGTTAAGCAATTTTGATTTGAGCTGTTAGATCAAAACAGATGCGGATCCAATTGTCAAATATGTTTTAAATAATTTGTTTTGACGGCTGAGATCAAAACTGTTTAACTTAAAAAAGTAAGAAACTCAATTAGCAGAGAATGCTTGTATTTCCTTTTGACTTTTGTTGTACAAACTTTTGATATACATATATATATCGGATGATCACAGTAAGTAGACCACAAAAAAGATAATACATCATTTAAGGTTTGTTACAGTAATTTAATATCAAAGTTATTTAAGAAGATATTTCGAATTCCACTCTTTTAATATGTGTGTAAAATAATGTCCAGATTTTTTTTATAAAAAAAGTGAGTACATCACATGCTCACAGCTAGTCACATGTAAATATTAATTATTTGCAATTAAAAGTCGTAGCCAATGAAGCATGTGTAGCTACGTGGCTGAGTTAGTTGGTGCGAATGACAAGAGAGTGACGTGGGATTGGTGTTTTGTCCCATTACAACAATGATTTATAGTTTTAGGTGAAGAAGCTTTTAACCTTTATACCCAAATTTATGCAGAATCTAGTGTGAATTAATGATATATGAAATTAAAAGACCTACCAATTCGATACTATATATTCTGTTTAATATTCATATAGAAATAAAAGTGTTTGCATTTTCAAATGCATGTACATTTTTTCAAAATAAAGTTGTGACGGATAGAAAAGAGAAAAATCAAAGCAACATATATAAGAAAAGACTCTAGACATACATAAAGACATACATATATATTCTAAAGAAAAATGAAAAAGGAGCAGAAAAAAGAAAAATTCTCCAGCTATTGAGCTTAAAGAAGAAGTTTCTTGGAATATATATGCCAAATATGGAGTTTTTTATGGTTCTAGAAATTCAGTAAATAAGCAAACAGGTACTGCACAATCATTTAACCCTGGTTTGTTTATTTTCTTTGAGTTCTGCATCCTCTACTTACAGGAAAAAAAGAAAAAAGAAAAAACTATAGCATTTTGATGCCCACAACATTAACCCCGTGCAAGTTTTGGCTACCTCTAGCGACCAGTCCATATATAAAGGCCCAACAGAATCTGGAAATGCTAAGATCTTATCACCATCTACATTCTAGAATCCAGATATACCTAGGAATTAGGCCCTCTTGGCTCTTTGTTAGCTTGCTGCAAGAAGCTTCTGCAAAAATTCATATTTATCTCTGTAGTTCACATCTATAGAGAATTTAATATGGTGGCTGATGAGTTGGCTAAAAATGGAATCAACCATGAGCATGGAGCTATATTTTTGGAGAATCCTCCCTGCTATGCCTATCATGCTTATTCTGACGATTTGGAAGACACTACCCATACCAGAAGAATCTCTGTTAGCCATCTAGGTTATGGCTTTTGCTGTTGTTGTTTTTTTTTATTAGGCATTTTTAGGCCTCCATGTAACCAAAAAAAAAACATATATTTGTTGTCTTTCTAGATATTGCTAGGAGTTGAGACAGATGAAGCTCACTCGTAATTTGCACGTATGAGAGAATTTATATCTAAAATTAAGTTAAGTTTTTCTTAAAAAACAAAAAACAAAAAACAAGAAGAAGATTTTAAACTTTACAACAAAAAATAATACTTTCGCCCTATAAAAATACTATGCTACTTCTTAGGGTAAATGTTACGAAAAGTTGCAAAAATTTATAGTGTTGGCGGAACGTTGATATGAATTCGTAGCAACTCTGAGTATGATACTTTGATATGCCTAAGGCCATGTTTGGTTGGAGGAATTTGGAGCATGGGAAAGGAAACTCAGTCCGTCTCCCATGATTCTTGTGTTTGGAACAAACAAGGAAAGGAAACTCATTGCCAAGGGAAGGGAAAATTGGGTGGAAACTCATTCCCTCCTCCCAAGGATGGAATCAGTTTCCCAATAACAAGGAAAGAAAAAGGTTTGGACAAAAGAGAGAGGAGAGTGGCCGGAGAAGAAGCGGGGTGGTGCTGGGCTCGGTGACAGACGCGGGGAGTAGCGGCGGCGGTGGATTGGTGAGATTAGCGTCAAGAGCGAGCACGACTGTGATTGTGACGCGCGATGGTGGATTTCGCAAATCTCACGTGGTTGCTTGGGTACTTGCATGGGTGTAGAGATAGATGCGGGGAGAAGAAGAAAAGAGAGGAGGAGACCGGGAGAGGAGAGGGAGATTGAGATGATGACCGCAGGGAGGACGCGCTCGGTGAGGGTCGACACGAGGAGGCCGTGGTTTGGGTTGAGCGAAAGTGGTGATTGTGAACTCGGATTTGCTTGTGAAGGCTTGGGGCACGAGAAGGCCGTGAGCGAGAGGAGGTGCGGAACCATGGGTGTAGAGAAATTGGGGGGGGGTGCCGTGATTGATTGTTGAATTAATTGCGGGTGCTTGAATTGGTGAAATGGTGATGGGTGATGGATTTGGTGAGTGTGAAATTAGGAGCGGCGCGGTGGTGATGAAGGCAGAGATGCGGCGCGGGGCCGGGTTGTGAGTTGGGAAGCCGGCGGTGGGGCGGGTACGGCGGAGACGAGAGAAGCTCGAGGGAGAGAGAGTGTGGGGGGTAGATTAGGCTTTTCCGTAGTGATGTGGGTATTTTTCCCGATTACATTCCCGCTTTTCCAAACACCGAAAGAACGTTGGTCGGAAATTTAATTTCCTTCCCATTGGAAAGTAAATCCTTTCACTTTCCTTTCCCTTCCATTCCGCGAACCAAACGAGGCCTAAGAGTTGCTACGAATTTTTTGTGTAGTTCAATTTTAGCTAAAATTGATGAATGAGCTGGAGCAGGCCAAACCCCGAGCCACATTCTAGCCAAATGTAGTATCATATACGCCATTATACGGTCGATCGGTCTAAGTGCAAACGTTGACTTTAGTATTAGTTCTCTGGTCAACTACACAACGACTTGGTCAATTAGTCAAACGCATCTTTTAATCGGTCAAAGAGTTATTAAGCTGACGCCACGCACGTCAGTCAAAGAGTTATTAACGACATAGTCAGCGTCAGAGATGGAGCACATTTTATGGGGTATTCCGGCGGTCCTGCTCCAGATGGCTTTACCCGATTACCCCATCTCAACGGTGTGAGTCATATACCACGGCCGCCATCTCTGCGTTATTACTTGTGTCTTGTTACTAAATAACAACAGGGGTAGCTCTGGTTTTGTTCCAAATTAAACTAAAAACATAATAACAAAAACAACGGCCACGGTTTTGTCATCTTTGATCACACAGACATTTATTTTCACGCAAAAAATGAAACAGATCGATCGAGACAAGAAAAAGTGAGACCCAATTCGATTCGATCAACTAATTTATAACAAATCAATTAATATATGAATATGAGCATACATAACGTCACCAAACGAAAATAAGCCCAGACATCCCATGCATGGCTTACAAAAATACAAAAATGAAGAAAGGTCAAAACCCAATACGAACAAGAGAACGTACTAGTACACTTAAGATGCACATTTGAATCTAATTGTCTATGAGTAACAAACAAGTCCTAGCTAGCCAGATGAAATCGAAAATGGTCATTCTAGCTGGAAAAAGGTTTTTGGAATCCATGAGCTAGAGAGAAAGAGGTGTGACGTACACTAGCTAGTAGCCAGTTAACTAATTAAAGGAAACAACTGCTGATGATCGATGGAGGGTACTTGCTCTCTTTCTGAATGCAAACACAAGAGAAGACAGTCTTGAGAAGTTTGCGGAGAACTTGGCCGCGTTTCGGAATCCAGCGAGGGGCCATTGATGATGTTGCAGACGCGCCGCCGTGAATGGCGGTTGCTACGGCCCTCGGTGGTGGTGGTGGTCCGGGGAGTGATGAGTTGCAGCTGGCAGCCATGAGTGATGACCGCTTCTGATGTAGTGACTAGTGAGTGCCAGTTGTGGTTGATGGATGGAGCTGAATTAATCGATCAGGTGCTTTTTTGAATTGATCGAGGAAGCTTAATCGGTGAGTCGAAAATTGGAAACCGACATAGCAGTATAAATAAGAGTGATAGAGCCGCGTTGAAACCAGTAGCCAACGCGTGTGTACGGACTACTACTGCGCTGCGAGCGAGAGCTCGAACTTGTTGGACTGCTTCTCTCTCTCACTCTCTATATTTAAAGCCAACAACCACAATTATTGAGCAATGCAGCTGCAGCCAAAGCACTAGTAGAAGAGAGAAAATCGCTTCCGGTTCGGTTCAATTCAATTCCCAATTTCCCACACACGCCTACGCCTCGCGGCTTTTGAACTAGTCATTTTGCTTCTGCACACGCTTTCTAATTTCAAGTCCCTGAAAATGTAGGTTTATGATCATGGCGTCACTTCCTTTTTTTCTTGCTCGTCACGCATACACATCACTGCTCATCACATTTGTTACACAACTTAAGAGAGGTAACCAATTATTTATATTAGTATTTGGGGTTGCAATATATATTTTGTTGACATTGCATTTTTATAATCTAACTCGTTCATATTTAAGGGCATAATGTAAAAAAAAATCAAATCAAATCAAATTTAAAGATTTTTTTAGTGATTCTTGTGTGACAAACTGACAAATAAATGAACCGTTTAACTTTCTTTCATTTTTCCTAATGGTTGCCAAATCGTTTAGTTACAACTTAAGTGCGTTAGTGATTTTTGATTGTCCTCTTCAGATATGTGGGATTGAACAAGTCTTGATTCTGGATGGTTAATTACCAACGCGGTTTAAGTTTCAGCAGGAAAATTCAAGGTCCCCCAAGAAGGCCTATTACAGAGTTGTGGGGAAGAATTAGTAATGGTCAATCTCGAACCTCCTCACTTCTAGGCTTGTAATACGACTGTCTACAATAGGCCCAATCACATCTAAGGTACTGATAATACATATTTGAAAGGCCAAACTACAAATTGATAGGATCATGTCTGATGTATGCAAATGTTACTCGTATTGTGGAAAGGCCCAAATTACAAAGAGAGTAAAACAAAATTTAATATCCATAACTTTGAACCTTTTTTTTTTTACCAACAAAAATTTAAACTTTTTATTCCTTCAATATTTTTCTTTCAACAAAACTTTCAATTTTTTTTTTTTTCCTTCAATATTTAATTAATGATTTGTTTTCAAGAATTAATTAATGATTTGTATTATAATCACCATTGGTGGTCGAGTCTCTAGGTGTGGCATCCTATCGATTGCGGGTTAAAATTAAATATCAATCTATTATGTGGTTGACCAGAGGGAGGAAGACTTCTGACAATGCCTCCAGGTGAAGGTGAATTAGAGCAACTGCCATCGTAAGGTTAAAAAAAAAGGCAAATATGGCTTACCTGAAGGGATATTCTAGAGAATATAATTATGCCTATCTACACTACTCCCACCATACCTTATATCTTAAGCCAAATTTGTACCCAAACTGATCAAATCCAACGGCTATTGATTCTCACAGCTATTGATTCCCAGTTTCCAACTAAAAAAGTTGTTATGTGTAATTGTTTATTAAAGATAGAAGGGCAAAACTGAAACAATAATAAAATATAAAACCAAAACATATGGGTATGGCTTACGGAAGTTGATAGCCAAATTTGGCTTCCAAACCTTGTATGCCAAATTTTCCCATAGGGTTCCGTGTAATGGCTTACGGTGGGAGTACTCATAAGTCATATTTGGGTATTTGGCTTATGGTGGCAGATGCTCTTAGTCATTGAGTCTAGAAAGTTTTTGGAATATCACAATCTCGATTAAAAAATGATTTGTATTCATGGGTAGAAAATGACGTATGTTTGGTTGCAGCGGTATTCATGCGAAAGAATGTGGCATTAATTAGATCTTGGCAGCTACCAAACCATTCCATATTAATATTCATAGAGAAAGAAAGTAATAAGGTAGGAGTAGGGGTATGCTCTCAAAATTGGAATATAGTGCATTTGTATAGACAAATGCCGAAACGCAATAAGGGACTGAATTAATGATCCAAGAAGACTTTCTGGCGAGGCCATCTATTCATGCAGCAAACTCAAACTGGACCCGATCCTGCTCTCTCTTTTTGTGATCGGGATACTACTACTTCTCGTGGGGCACGAAACCAACAAAACATACTGGGATCTTAGTCAGTCAACAGGGGAATCGTAAGTGGAAGTGGGACCCAGTGGCCAAAACAGGTCTACGTCTTCCTCAAACTCAAACTTGCTGCTCGTGTTAGATTTCCGATTGACAACAAGTTTGGTTTTATCATATGGATCATATGAGCTTTCTTTCATAACACACACACACCCTGACCCTGACACCAAATCAACACTCTCATAAAGCCTTCTTCTTCTTCTTCTTCTTCTTCTTCTCTCGGCTCGGAGGTGTTAGGACTTAGGAGTCCTCCCTCTTGTGGGACACTAATGGATCGCCGACCTCAACTCGAACAATTCTCAGACTCGCCGCCGACCGAGTCCGAGGATGTTGTAATTCATGTTGATTCCGCCGCCACTGGTCGTCGTCTTCACCACCGTCACACCACCAATGGCTCCATTCCTCCTACGAGCAATACAGATAAGGTTAAACTCGTAATATAATATATGGCCTTCAAATTCCCAATTTCTATCTCTGCATCTTCTTGTACGTTGATTTTCTTTATATATGTAGGCCCGCACTGCAGTTTGTATTTTTAAATTGCAGTTTTGTTCGATGATAAGAATCCATTTAAGTATTTAATCATCTCAGGATTAGGCAGGGTTTAGCTAAGTTTTGTGCGTCCATTTTAATTACATTCGCTACCAGGTTTAATTTTTAATTTCAGTCATGTCAAATTATGTTTATTATAATTATACACAAGTTGTTATTTTGATTCAGCGGAAAGCTAGATGGGAGAATTTACTACTTGCATATAAGACACTGGGAGTAGTGTTTGGAGGACTTGTTACATCCCCACTATATGTGTACCCTTCAATGCCACTCAAGTCTCCAACTGAAGATGACTATTTGGGCATTTACAGCATTATGTTTTGGACTCTTACCCTCATTGGGGTCGTCAAATACGCCAGCATTGCTCTCAAAGCCGACGATCAAGGCGAAGGTACAAACCGACTCACATTTTCTTTAGGGATGCTTAAATCAGAGTTGCATTTATGTTACTGTCTTCCTCTTATTTATATATATGCATATGCTATCCACTTCACTAATCCCTGAAAGTTTGATTTCTGGGACACTGATTGCTTGCAGGCGGAACTTTTGCGCTGTATTCATTACTCTGCAGGAATATGAATATTGGAATCCTTTCTTCAAGGCCTTCAAATCCAAACTCAAGTCTTTCGCGTTCTATCTATGATGAGGGCACTGAAAAGCAGAGTAGGCTTGCGAAATTTTTCAGGAAAAGTATAATTGCTAGAAGATTATTGCTTTTCATTGCTATGTTAGGCATGTGCATGGTTATTGGAGATGGTATTCTTACACCTGCAATATCTGGTATGTCTCTATGCATTTAGTGTTTCCATTACCAAAGTAAATTGAAATAAATTTCTTTTAACGTTAATAATTTTTTATCTCCAGTTTTGTCAGCAATAAATGGAGTAAAAGCACCTTTTCCATCTATCAGTTCATGTAAGTATCTATTCGTATCATTGGAACTGTGATACAATTATGTAGTATTGGAGTGCTTAGATGTCCAAGTTTGTTAGAAGTATTAACATAATGCAACTTAGAATCTTAAAAATGCAAGTTATAGATTTCTTCTTTAAGTTAATCTCTTCTGTTTAAGTTTCTTTTCTCTTCTGATCTATGTGTTGCAGCTCTGGTGGAAGTGCTTTCTGCAGTAGTCCTTATCATTCTTTTCTTGTTACAAAAGTTTGGTACATCTCGAGTGAGCTTCCTATTTTCCCCCATTATGGGTGCATGGACTTTGTGTACTCCGCTTGTAGGAATTTATAGCATCATAAGTCATTACCCAAGCATATTCAAGGCCATATCTCCACACTATATCTTCCGTTTCTTTTGGAGAAACCGCAAGGAAGGCTGGGTGACGCTTGGTGGCACTGTCCTTTGCATCACAGGTGAATACCATGTTCATATTTTTCATATGATCATTTATTACAGAAAATAGACTTGAGTAATGTTTTTTTTTTGTAATATGATAATGATTGTAGAAAATAGACTTGATACCTGTGGAATTGTGGATCCTGTGCTTTTAGATATTAAGAGAGCCTCAATCCCAGCTACACAAACGAAACTGTACTAGTTGAATAATGATCACGCAAATGCTATTTTATGTACATTGCAGTTTGTAAATAATTATCTAATCCTTGTTAGCTGTCTTTATTAGGCTCAGAGGCATTGTTTGCAGATCTTGGTCATTTCAACCGAAGCTCCATTCAGGTTTACTTTCAATATTATCTTTCTGTCTTTAAGATTCCCTAATCTTTTAACTTATGTAACTTTTCTGATGTGTTTTCCTTATCAGATTGCTTTCCTGTTTACAATCTATCCATCCCTGGTTCTGACATATGCGGGGCAGACAGCATACCTGATCAAGAATCCAAATGATCATCGTGATGGATTCTATAAGTTTATACCAACTACTATCTACTGGCCTATCTTTGTCATATCAACATTGGCTGCGATAGTTGCAAGTCAGTCTCTGATATCAGCTACGTTTTCTGTAATCAAGCAATCTGTAGTACTTGATTATTTTCCTCGGGTGAAGGTTGTGCACACATCCCCAAGCAAAGAAGGCGAGGTTTATTCGCCTGAAGTCAACTACATTCTCATGGTTCTCTGTGTTGCTGTCATACTTATATTTGGAGATGGAGAAGACATAGGAAATGCATTTGGTACGTTAAAGTCGAAGCCGTGCATTATTTAGATTTTCTTTTAAGAGTTACTAATCTCTAATTAATTGTTGCAACAACCTTGTTTCAGGTGTTGTTGTCAGTTTAGTCATGCTCATCACCACAATATTACTAACACTGGTAATGATCATAATATGGAGAACGCCACCGGTGCTGGTGGCGCTTTACTTCTTTGTCTTCTTTGTGATGGAAGGTGTTTATGTGAGTGCAGTCTTCACCAAGATCACTGAAGGTGGATGGATTCCTTTTGCCATATCCTTTATCCTTGCCTTCATTATGTTCGGTTGGTACTATGGGAGACAAAGAAAAATAGAATATGAGTTGACTCATAAAATTACCTTGGACAGACTTGGAGTGCTATTATCTGATCCCAGGGTTCAAAGGGTTCCTGGATTCTGCTTCTTTTACACTAACATTCAAGATGGGCTCACTCCCATGTTGGGACACTATATTAAAAACATGAAATCCCTTCACCAGGTCACCATGTTCACTACTCTCCGATACCTATTGGTTCCTAAGGTTGCTCCTCATGAGAGAATTGTTGTAAACAAACTTGGCCTGAAAGGGGTTTATGGGTGCGTTATTCAGTATGGCTACGCAGATCCCCTGAACCTTGAAGGAGATGATTTTGTAAGTCAAGTTACAAATAGTTTGCTGGCACATATACAAGACGGCTCGGGCTGTCTGCCATCTGATCCTGCAGAGATCCAACGAGAGATATCTAATTTGGAAGAAGCAAGGAGTGCTGGAATAGTTCATGTTCGGGGAAAGACGAGGTTTCATATTGGCAAGAGTTGTGGCTGGTTTGATACAAGTATGCTAGCATTTTATGAAGTTCTGCACAGCAACTGTAGGTCTGCTCTGCCTGCTCTCGGGGTGCCGCTACCTCAGCGTATTGAGGTTGGAATGCTTTATGAGGCTTGAAGGATGCTTCATATGAATCCCTCCCTCCTACTAACAAGTAGAATCTCAAACAACATATCCATCCCTTTTTCAGCAGAAAGTTTCAGGACAAAGTCCAAATTCCTACAGAGCAAAATGTTCTCTCAACTCTCCACTGAGGGAGGATATGATATAGCAGTGAAAAATTTGGAACAAACTTTGTATTAATAAATCACGAATTGCATGGCCAAATATTTGAAGTCTAATTTCTTGAAAACAATTCCTTGTTTTTTCTTTTTTTGGGGGTGTTTTGGTATTACCAGATTCGTTCCTCTATATACACTGACGATGGGTAAACTCCTCCTCATATACGGTACAAAGAAATTGGATGAAATTAATCACTTTGTACTTATTATACGGTACATATTAGAAGCGCTTTTCAGTTTTCATACAATTAGCAATAGAGAACCACGTAAATGACTTTGTTGGCTTTTAAGTTTTAGGGTGTAAACTGAGCTTAGCGAAAAGAAAGCCTACTTGGTGAATCAATTCTTATTATTACATCATCCTCACCACCAGATTCATCACTGGAATCACCATCTACCACATGACTCTCTTTTGGGTCCCTACTTGATTGCCCTGGAGGACTTGTTTTCCCCGCGAATTTTCTCACTTCAAGGTTCTTTCTGACAGTGGCAGCGCCTTCTGATCTGACAGAAACAAGCATACGATCATCACGTAATGGAACATTTGGATATGATACGGTACGTGATGGTTTAGTAGGACCGCTTCTCAGAAGACTTCGAGTACGCGGGCGAATGTTTACCTTGTACAACATAAGAAAATAAGTTGGTCATTGCTGAGAGTTGAAAATTAACACAAATCGCCAGCAAGAGTGACTTTCAAGTGTGCCTACTTCCAGAGATTGAGAAAAGCAAAATTATGTGCACCGACTGTTTTGGATGACTACTTATAGGAGAATCCTAAAGCTATAAGCTATAAATACTGAAGCAGGTTTCTTTACAAACCCACGAATATATGCAAAGTACTGAAGCATAAATTAACTGAACATACCATGCTGCCATATTTGCTCAGCTGCATTGCCCTTGCAGATAAGCTGTTAGCTCGTCGGTCAATCCCTTCAGGGTTCTGCTTTTGTTGCTTCGGCTTGAAGAACTGTTCAGGCCAACTCATAAGACCACTATGTTCTCTGTTCAGACTTTTATATGGATGATCAACTGCATGCAACATAAATGAAGATGTCACTCTAGTTAGAGCACTGTCAGCTTCAAACGCTGCAACGTCGAAAACAATCACTCTTGCTGTTGTTTCAACAAGATAACTGGATCCTTGATGGGAAAAACTGGCTCCTTGATGAGAAAAACTGGCTCGGGCTTCGTTGGTGCCTGTTACCATCAATCAGAAAATAAAAAAGAATAAACAAAAACAAAAAGAGTAATGAGTAACTGGGTGCCTGTTATGATCACTCTTGCTTTGTTCCAGGTTCGTTGTGGTCATGTAAATAAGTATGCCATAGGTTAAAAATATAATATGGAGAATATATCTTGAAACAGGATTTTATGTTACCTAACACTTCCAGATTTTGGAAGCTTTGGTAACCATGTGAGGGCAATAGAGGTGCAGGCGATTTAATCAGTTCTCCTTGGATGCCTTGGGGTTTAACATATCCTTCTAATAGAATGCCAATGGAATGGTAAGGAATTTCGATAAACTCTCCGCTTATGTAAATGGTCGTCGTTGACCTTTCAGCAACAAGAGCTCTCAAATCTTGCATCGCCATCTTCTCAAACTTTTGTGGAAGGAGAAGTTTCAGAAGCATAATAGCACTTTCCTAAAAACAAATTTAACTGAATAAAATTAATGATATTATAATAATTTCATTCTATTTCCAAATTCATATCATCATATTATCTTTTGACAGTTGCCATATCTAAACACTTCAAAACTCCTTGTTCTTTATATTGTTATTTGGATGGTGATGGATATTTATCTCGCACAGACAAGCAAACAGTACCATAAGTCCATAACTTTGTTATAGAAGTCAGTAACAACAAAGAGAGGCATACGAACTTTGGCAGCTGTAACAAGAATGAAAGTTCAGTATTCCAATACCTGCCATAGGAAGTCTTCAACTGAGAGATCAGGACTGATCATTGAAAGTATCTTGTGTTTTTCGATGAAAAAGCACAGAACCACCGAATCTGTGATGATATCACAAATATAGGGCTCTCCGGTTAGCACTTCATATAGGCCCAAAGTACTCCCATGAGTAAAAGTTGGATGCAGTGAGTGCTTGTTTTTTACTCTCTTACTAGTCCACTGTCAAAATTAATTTCCATTCATGATATTATCCATCAGGAAAATCAAAAACATATTGCCACAACAGACTTTAATTACCTTGACTACCCCAGTGGAAATAAGCCAAATACCAGTAGGCTTGGAACCCTCCCTGTAAAGTGTCGCACCACGTAATTTCATTGTTTCCTTGGTAGAACCTTCAAGTGGTTCACGAACTGAAGAAGGCAGTGCCCCCATCAGAGGATTGAGACTAATCAAATCAGCTATTTTTGGAATCTTTACTAACGGGGGATTCCTTAGAAGCTTTTTTAGGTCAGTCTGCATGAAAATTAAAATGAAGATTTTTCTATTATCATGATGCTTCAGGAATTAAATAATTATTATAGAAGACGAAAACATCACCAAGAGGCACCTGGACAGCGTCATTAAGATGAAGCATCTCTTTTTCTTCCAGCAGGCCAACCTTCTCAAGGTTTTGGAGATAATCAATTAAATGGTTCAGAACTGAGTATGTTACTTGTCTTGTTTTCACAACACGCAAAACCTGAAACAATTATACAAATTTATACATCAACGATAATCTCATGACAAAATATTCTTCCTAAGCAAGAACATAGAGAGTACAACTTTGAGGTCCAATGGACTTTGGCTAAACAACTTATCATAGCACACCAGAAGGAAAATTATCTAACAAACCTGAGGAAATGTAACACGAACATCTTCCAGGATTTTTTTGGCTTCTTCTGCTTCAGCCTCACTCTCATTAATGATAATAGAAGCAACATCACTATCACCTAAATAAATAATTAGATGTAGAAAAATCATTGTCACTGTCAACCTCCTTTGTAAAACCCTTCTGATTCTCATGTTTGATATCCTTTATAAATAACTCAATGTATACATATAAAGTGTCCAATTTAAGACTAGAAAACACACCAAATTTTACATATTTTAAAACTAAAAGCAAAAGGAAATAGTTTAAACTGGTGGACAGACGTTACAAGGCCAAATACAATATTTTATGGGTAAAGACTATAGAGACCAAATGGTATTAAATACTGGGGAAGATTTATCACCTATAAAATCATGAAGTTGCTGTCTTGCAATTCTATGGGCACGAATAAAGGCAGCACAGATGGAACATGCAGATTCCAACCTTTCCACAGTGAAAGAGGTTACCAACTTCTGTGGGCAAATGCTTGCTTGAAGGAACTTGTAGTAATTTGGGAAATGAACATGAGATTTTAAACCTTTCCAGTCACATAAAGGCTCATCTGAAACCAAGTCAAATGCTTCATCTACTGATTGCATCAAAATATTTGCAGTAGATTGTGTAATCCTTCCCTCATCAAGCATGGTCCAGTAAGCAGCTTGAACTCCTGATATTAGAAAAGTGCCTTTAATTTACAGTTAGTATGGAAACCTTTAATTTACTACGCAGGGCTTTTCCAACACATAAGGTTAGAAATAAATAGTAGGACCAAAATATATAAACTACAAAATTTACCATTCAAAAGGCGTTCACGTATATCTTTCAAATTTGTAATGTCCAGATTATTATCACTTTCAGCTGCAGCATGAGGGTGTACACGTTCACTATCCACATCATTTAAGCTTGCAATGTAGCTTTTCACTGTGGGCCAGTCAGCAGGCCCCAATTCCTCGTCATCTCCCAGATCACCAAAAGCCTCTAATGCTTTGTTCAACATCTCATATTTTGTATAGTCCAGTATGCGCCTCTGTTAGAATTTTTATTTAAAATGATATAAATAAGAGGGAACCATTTTTGGAAACATTGATGAGAATGTTCTTTGTATGGTCCTTACGGAAAAATTTCTTGGCATCCAACTGGAAACTATAAAAACGATACAGGAGATATGTTGAGTGTTAGAGGAGCCCAAGCTGATATGAATTTCAAAAGTTGGTATTAGTGATACCTAGCATTGCTTGAAAGCTATTAAACTCTAATATCTTACATCCCTTTCAAATAGTGAACCACATGAATAGCATACCGCTCTCACAGATGTAACAAAATATTTGAGATCATATCCTTTTCGAGTGTTGAACCTTAGCTTTGTCTACTGAAGAGAATGTGAGGATCAATTTCCTCTAAATCTTTTTTTTGCTCAAAGTCAATACTAGAATCTGTTTTGAAGTTTTGAGATTGTAGCCACCAATCCCAATGTTGAGAAAAGTGCCCAAACATATACCGTTTGTTACTGAGGTTAAAATTACAATTTATATTCAAAAGGATTTTAGAGCTGCATGAGATAAATATTGAGTAGTAGTGTCAGGGCAATGCAGAGTATATTTACAGGAATAATAGAATCCTCACCTTAGCTGCCGATAGCCTATCCATAGCTAGAAAGTGTAAAACGAATTGTGTGGTTGAACCATTCACAATAAGTGTCAAGAAGACAATTCCACCAGTGAAGAAAACAAACTACAGAGATGTAAACAATTTATTATTAATATATCAGCAACCCACCATTAAATATTTCCATCTGGTGCCCAAGATTCATAAATTTGTTCTATTTGCAAACCTATTATACTGAACATATATAAACCTATCTCTGTGTTTGTGTGTGTGCATGAAACTCCAAATATGTACCCGGACTCCTGTGTCAGAACTGAGAAGCGTAGAACTGTCACTAGTACGCTACAAAAACAAAGTAAATCAATTAGAAGCTAATCAAACAAAGAAATAAAATGGAAAGGTACGTAGACTACTATAATCACTTGATGCTTGACACAAAAAATTCTGTGACGTGTAAATGGAATATTTCCTCCACAAAATTGTGAACAATGAAGGTTTTGCAAAGTCCATGCTGTTATTGAGACTCTTTTATGATGCACCAGCAACTCAAAAGCAAAAAAGTAATGAAATTAAGAAGGGGATTATTTTTTTTCAACTTCTAACCACAGGGTGATGATATGAAATTGGGTCAACAAGGGGTGAAGTTAGTGTTCCCTTTGTACAACCGTAAATCAGTAACAACGTACCTTAACCGATAGTGAAAGTGACAATGCTACAGCACCTCGCAGACCTGACCATATGAGGATTATAGCCTCTTTCCAATCTAAACCATAGCCAAAATACCGAAGAAAGGGAAATGATAATCCAACAACTATAATCCGGGAAACTTGTACATAAACATAGAGAAGAACAAGGTAGGCCCACGATTTTCCTGAAATAAAACTAGTTAGAGTTACAGAACTTCGGTAATAATAGACAAGTAAAGCAAGCAAGCGTTAGTGTAGGGTCCCATTTTGAAGGACAAGAATACAGTAAGGGAAAAGGGTGAAATACTACATGCAAATAAGTAATCTAGAATTTCAAACACAACTATTATCCAATTGTGCAGAATATGAAAGAAATAATATGGATAGATCTCGACACTTCATTCTTCATCGGCATTAGCAGATGAGGTTCATTTTAACTGTTGCAAAATTTTAGATTACTACAATAATTTACTATTGAAGCCACTTTAAATATTGTCCCTAGTTCAAGTGACACTTTGAATTTGATGTCTCAGTTAAACCTAGTTTCTAATTTAAGCATTCCTCACACATTTATGCACACATAGCTGACAGTGTGATTATACTACTCTCATATAACTGCCTAAGAGTTTTTTTTACATTGGTTCATGAAGAAAGCCACAGGGTGGGAAGATGACTATGCTCTCAACTCCTTTACACTACCTCTTTACTCTTGTAGCTTCTCTGCTACTTCCACTTTATTATTTTTTTGGGTAAAATTATATACCTATATATTTATATATAAAAGAAAATTGAGGATTACCATTTCCCAAAATATCATCACCATGTAGAACACCTTCAGCTATAACAACTCCGCTGAAAAGGAAAAGAGAAAATGCATTTTAATGTATATAGCTAGCGAATTAGAACGTGGTATATTAAGTGATAAAAGGTAGTTATGCTGATTTCCAATTTATTACTGCCACCAAATCAAAATGGAACTTTAGGAGCGTTAGATTATGCTCTTACCTCAAGATGAAAATTAATGTATTAGCAATGTAGGCAACCATTTCCCTGCCAAAATATGCGTGGAGTATGAGCACATGGTCATTTTATAAAGAGTAAATTAGTCAATGACCCAATTAGCAGTTCCAATTTCCAACAGCATGTCATATACTACTCACAAGAATACTACAATTTTCAGTATATGTATGAAACAGTTTTCCAGTCCTTTTCTTAGAAATCAACAACTCACAATTTCCTGTGCTATCTGTTTTAGAAATTAAAAAGAAGAATAGGGATCCACACATAAATCAAACAGGCTATTTTATTTCAGAATAATAACCAGTGTTATTTCTGATTTAGAAATTAAAAACAATAATATAAATCCCCAATCACTTGGACCTTTGTTTTCATAAGTCAAACAGGCTGCTTTGTTTCAAATTGATAACCACAACCACAACATATACCAGAAATGATGTAAGCTTTGCTGGCTTTCACCCTTAAAAGCTGTCTTTGCAACTGCAGCATAAAACCTGTCCAAAGATTATATTATTAAGATAAATGTATCCTCCATAAGTGTATCCTCCATTGTGCAATGAAATTATATCAAGCCATTCAGCTTACATTCCTAAAGTCATCACTGTCAACACACCAGACACAGCAACACCCTGTTGAGCCTATTGCACCGGGGAAAAAGAATAATCCTCAGTTTCTCCACAAACAAAATATGCAGGGAATCGCTATATTTTTTTTCTATAAATGAACTGAATTACATAATCAGCAATAGTTTAACTGAAACATCTTTATGTTACAAATGGTGAGGACAAAGAAAACATTGGTTCTTTCACAGTAAATATAAATGTTTGGAAACAACAACGAACAGAGACAAATAACCATTAAGAAAGGATTTGACATAAATTGGAAACGATCAAAAATAAAAGTAGTCAACTCCCTTGTCATCTGGAAAACTAATAGCAGAACCATCTCTAGCCCTTTTATGACAGGTTGCTGGATTAATAATTTTGCAGAAATTTATGCACATATTGACATAGCGGAACAGAAATTAGGCATGATAATCATATGAACATAATCAATGAAGCATCCCAATGTAGGAGAGGAACATACAGTGAAGTAAGCAACATAGCTCACAGCAACCGTTAGTGTGATCTCTATCACAGTGTCATTGAAAATGAAGCCAAGCCAAAAGACAGATATTATACCATAAGCGAGACCAATACCTACACTGGACCAATAAAAAGAGTTATATATTCAGAACAAATCGGGCCTCCTTGCTCAGAGAAAATATGAGACATACGCTCCAAGTGAGACTTCAGATAGAAATTTAATAATGGCCGCCCAGTCATAGCTCTTTCCAAGGACCATTTGATAGAATAGCTGATAAACCACAATTGCTGTCCTGAACATGACATTTAAACACATTCAGAGAAGAGTAAATATGTAAAGGCATAGTTATATGAAACAACAATAATTCCATACATTAACCAACATGGGTTTCCCCTACACAACTATTGAATTAGTAGAGAATAGAGAGCAACTGGCAAGAAATAGTACTAGATTACTTAAAATCTATACCCATCATTCATCAAGGACTCTCCTTCGATTATTGTACTCAGTTTTTTGCTAGCACCAAGCTCTTTTAATAGAGCAACAACAGCCACGGGATCAGTAGCACTCAGAAGTCCCCCCAACAACAATGATGTTTTCCAACTCCAGCCATAGGGGAAAGTGAGCTGCAATAGTATACAACAGCATAAATATACAACACAAAAATATAGTCGAAGCAAGGTGTAGAATACCTTCAAAGCAGATCCAAGACAGAAGGTTGATATCAAAACACCTGGACCAGCTAGTATAATCATTTGAACCATACACCTCTGCATGAAAAATTGAAAAATCAGCTGGTTTGTTTCATGTCTGTCATAATTTCAACTCAACCGGTGAGTTTGCATGAAAATACAAGCTAGAATTGCACCAAAGTTGTTCTACTTATGCTATACATATGTTTCAGACTGTTAGTGATTGTGCATATGGACAACAACTGGATGGTAAAATAACACTGAGATTAACCATATGAAGTTAGTTTGGAAAAATCAATAATTTTGTAGTGATCAATTTTGCACTAAAATAAGTGAGGTTTATACAGTATTTTGTACACATCAAATAAGCTATTATCATCCGTCTTATGCATTCACTTGATAAATTACCACACATTTGTCTCTGTTACAGGATTAATATCAACTTTGATCTGGTGTCTCCATTGAGCAAGAAGGACAAAACCAATTTTATGAGGTCATACACTAGATGAATACATCTGAATATATGAGTGGTGAAGGTCCTGGGTGGTAAGAGGGTGGCTGTGGGTGTGGCTGGTGCTGGGAAGGAGGAGGAATATAACCTCTAACTCTATAGAAAGTCAGACTGTAGCATATGAAAAATGTATGAGCAAGAAAAGGGACCTTTATTTGGTGCACTTCCATAGAAAATGAACTCTCAAAAAGAAGGGCAGGAAGGAAAACGGCCAATAGAAGGTCAGGATCAATGTTTGCCCCTGCACAATAAAAACATTCCAGCTGTTCTTCAGAAGAATCCTCCAAGTGAACCAAAAAAAAAAGAGTAAATGAATAACATAGGATGTCAAGCCTGTAATAGGTGTTGCACTGCTATGTCAACAAAGATGTACTTGGAACTTACAAATTCGAATGCCATCCCCAATCTTGCCCAAATGATTATGTGTACCAAATTCTGCATGTTACCAATCATTAGATAAATTATTAGTAATGGAAACAAACAGTCAACACCAAATTCTTGGCATCTCACTTGATTGACTTAATTCTTGGCATCCAAAAAATCCCCCAAAAACCACTGAAGTTTTGGGTGGAACCACGCTACTGTTACAAGCATAGCAAAAAGAAAATCAAAATAAAACAAGACGCTCTTGAGTCACTAACTCTGTTTTCCCAGAACAAATCAGTGATAAACATGTAACATTTCAATTGAATATTAAAACTTATAGCAGGAAGTGCATATTAGCTGTATGACTGTGGAAATTGGGTAAGCAAAGGAAAGAGAGAAAGAGAGATCAGACCTATGGAACCGATGGCAATGCCGAGCACGAGCAAAGCGACGGTGTATGGTACTCTGGTACCACGCAACACATGCCTGCATGCGATTCCTAACACCAAACACAGTCCGACGAATGCCACAGCGTCCGATGGACTCGAGCTATCTTCGTCTTCCTCTGCCCTCAATATTCTGTACGGTATCAGAGATTCTGTCACCGTCGCCATTCACGAAATTTCGTGCCGCTTTTTCAATAATTAGCGAAAGGCTTTTACTCCTCAAGTCGTAAGCAGTAGACCAGTAGGAGTAAGCTCAGTTGCTCCCGTCACCCGTGTATATATATATATAGTGCAAGACTTTAACTGATGATACGATCACTGCCTGTCACGTTTCGTTGTGTGACGGAGAAACGAGTTCCGCTCGCGCTAGCTGTGAGATTTGTGTATACATCTATTTTACTTCAATGATTATGATGGATTGATGGATGGGGCCGGCGAGATAAAATCAAATTTTAACAGTGAAAGTAGAATAAGATGCTCGAGCTCTCTGTCAAAAAAAAAAAGAGAAGAAGAATAAGATACCGGAGCTAAAGAATTTTCATGTCCGGCCATTGCAAGAACTGTGGTAATTATTAATATTAATGATCTGTACGGAGATCTCTTCAAGAAAATCGGAATATAACTAGATTGCTTTGTCTTTTTTGTTTGTTACAAAGTAGTTTTTTTTCGTTACATATATAGAGGCCTAAAAGGCATAATGCAATGTGATTTTTAGGGGGTCAGAAGTGATGAAGCATTTGTCCGGCCTATTACTTGGAATATGGCAATGCATGGATCACGTACCCTAGCTTCTCGAGTCAAGTGGCCTTCCTTGCTAATATAAATTGCAGATTGTTAATTTGACGTGATGTGATTCCCATTGCCAATTCTATCCCGGACATTTACCCACCATTTTGTTTGGTGCCCACTTGGCCTTGGCTATGGTGCAGCAACCAATATAGAGTTGGTGCGCAATATTGGCGTGGCTATTGGCTTTTTATTTATTTATTGAGCAATGGCTATTGGCTATTGGCTATTGCTTAAAAAACCACCAAAACTCTTGAAGAATATCAAAAGTTTCATCCAGTTAGCTCAAAGACGATGCATCGCCCTCATTCTTTCTGGGAACTTCCCCCAAGCGGTCGACTAAAAATCAATGTTGTTGGCTCTTGTCGGACTGATGTGGATCAAGGTGGTATTGGTGTGGTTATTCGTGATGAAAATGGTCAATGTATTGCTGCTTTGTCTCGTTCCTTAGCACATGTCTCCTCTGCTATCCAGGCTGAAGCTGAGGCATGCAGAGCTGGACTTCTAATAGCTAGCTATCCAACAACACTGGGATGATTAATTCTAGAAACTGACTGCTCTTTGCTAGTTACGGCATTAGCAAGTGTCGGTGAGGATTTTTCTCATATTGGTCGAATTGTTGGTGATTGTAAAGAATTTTTGCGCTCTTTTAGCTTCATTGAAATTCGGCATATCTACCGTGAAGCAAATTGTGTTGCCCATCGGTTGGCGCATATTGCTAGTTTTCTAGTTTTAATTGTATTTGGTTTGAAGAGACACCTTCTATTATTGAAGATGTGCTCTTTGAAGATTGTTGTATTCGTACTCAAGGTACAGGTTTTATGTCCCCCTTGACGTACTTTGGGTCTCTTGTCTCTTAATATAAGTCTATTTTCATCAAAAAAAAAACACACGTTTATGTGCACCCCACCTATTCAAAACTTGTGTTTCTTTACCGGCCGGCTGCC
Source organism: Rubus idaeus (assembly GCA_030142095.1). Classification (NCBI taxonomy): domain Eukaryota; kingdom Viridiplantae; phylum Streptophyta; class Magnoliopsida; order Rosales; family Rosaceae; genus Rubus; species Rubus idaeus. The sequence continues at coordinate 34,638,926 of CM057968.1, read as the reverse complement.
CTTCTCCGATCAATCAATCGATCAAGCAATTCATTGACTCAAATCCAGCTGACATGCATCTGGACGTTAGCAAAAAAGAAATCTGTTCATTATTATTATTATTTTTAGAATAAATCTGTTAATTATTTTATTTATATATCTCCACTATAACATATATATTACCACGTTTCATTTGGATCAACTGGAAATTGGTTGTTGTCATGATTTTTCTTTGTAATTTTCTTTTCTCCATAAAAAAAATATATATATTATCACGTTCAGACCAAAAAAATAAATACAAGTATCACACTATCACGTGAACAAACAAACAAAATTTGGAGTTCGGTAAACATAATGATTAGGATAATAGTTATCTTATGGAGTTATGGTTAGCCAGAATAAAACATTACTTAATTTAATCGTGAAATTAATCGAGATGATGATCGAGGTTTATGGCGAACAACATATTACGAATAAGGACTCCAGACCTCCAGTAGACCAGTAATTCACATGTCCCATCATGTTTGTTAGTCTAAAGTTGCAACGTACCTAATTCTTATTTAGGCCAGGCCAATGGGCAATCCAACGTATATGATATATATATATATATATATATATATATATATATATATATATATATATATATATATATTCTCATGAATGGCATCTTGGAATGGTATATGTTTCAGGCTTTTGGCACCAGCGGCCACCATGTAATTGCTTCACTTGCTTGTAGTCATGGCATGCATTAAAAACCGTTACTTTATCTCCAACGTACTACGTTAGGGTTTAGACATTTTGAGTTAAATTAGGTGGCATCAATTTGAATTTTGACATGTCGATCATAATGAAAAAGCCGAATATATACTCTGGGATTTACTTTTTTATCTCCTTTGGTTTAGGGGGATATATTACTTCTCCATTAAGAGTTTGTCACATAACATATATTCTAACCATGATTAGTCGTATCCTTTGCAAGTCTGCATAGCTAAACTCGATGGCTAGACTCTAGAGCGGCAAAGTTAACAAATTTAATTTATTTTTTTTGCATATTGAATTGGAAAGAAAGACCAGAGCTAGGAGGAAGTAGGGTCATCCTGATATGAAACGAGGCCTAAGGCGAATTTAAAAAAGATCTTCATAACTTAATAGATAATATGATTTGAGATTAAGATATATAGAGAAAGTTAGAGTATGAGTTTAAGATCTATCCATTGAGTTTTAAATAGAAAAAAAAAATGAAATAAGACATACTCTATCCATTGAGTTTAAAATAGAGAAAAATGAAAAAAAAATTGTCATTTGAGAGAATGAGAGTAGAGAGAGACGAATACTAAATTAAACATCATAGATGAGAATTTTGAGGTTGTTCAACACACAAACTTACAGTGATGACTAAATGGTGAAGATCAAGAGTGTTCGTCATTTTCTTTTCTATTGCTTGATTGATAAAGACGAGAGAAATTTTCTAACTTTGTTAAAATAAAGCCGTAAGCTTCTTTAGATCTATGTGTTAGGTTTTTAAATTTTTGTCTCACTAGGGTAACAGAATTGGTTTGTAATTTTCATTTTCATCAATTTTGTTTTCTTTTGATGTTTTGAGGGTATCTAATATAATATTGGACTAGAAAAATAAAAGGCCTTCTACAACATGAGACTTAAGACAATTGTCTTGGCTGCCTACGCTAAAGGACGGCCCGCGGAGGAAGAGAAAAACTTTTCGTTCGTACTTGTGGAGAAGAGGGAAAACTAAGAATTAATTAATTTTTTTCTTTTCAAAAACATAAAAGTTCGTTCAAATAGAAGTGATATAATTACCTTGGCAAAAAAAAAGTGATAGAATTACCAAAAAGAAAAAGAAAAAGGAGAGAGAGCCGGGCCTTCAGAATCTGAAGGGCTTGAGCTGTGATTCGGGCTTATCATTAGCTTGGTCCGTAGTCTTGTGTCATGGGGCCTTTGCATTAATACACAACCAAAGGCGAAGCACAAAAGAAAAGTGGAAAATAAATACAAATTATCCGGTTGCTTTAGTAGGGGTCTCACTTTCTCAGTTGAATATATCACTCGCATCTTCTTCTTCTTCAAAGACCCGAAGATCAGCATGAAGAACCTCTCCACCATTATCGTCCTCGCGGTTTTAATCACGTGCAGCGCCACCCGCGTGAGATCGGACGCCTCCGATCACCGTTATAATGATGGCGACGTCGTCCCCCTCTACGCCAATAAGGTCGGCCCCTTCCACAACCCCAGGTAACCATATCAAATCTCCTCTGGATCTGACTTCCGATCCCTGTTTGGATCTCCATTCTTCATGAAATTGCTGATTTGTGGAACATCTTTATTACTTTCAAACAGGCCCTTGCTGTGTATGCACTGATGACTATTGTGTTTTTGTGTTTCAGTGAGACGTATCGCTATTTTGATCTGCCATTCTGCTCACCAGGTTTTCATCTCAAGCATTTTACTGTTTCATTCCTTATTTGATATGCAATGTGGCTTGCCTGAACAAAAAATGCACAGAAGGAAACGTTGAATGCCTACATTTTAGCTGTGAAATCTAACTTTTCATTAGCATACATGTACATAACTTCCGAAATTGGTCAATTCTCCTGAGGAGAAGTTCAGTACTTGTAGCGTTCTTCACATTTCTATTTGGTTCTCTTCGGATGAGATGATTTTCCCTGTCGAATTTTTCATCAGTATAAGCAAATTCATATGACTCGCTTGGTTTCCTGAAGGGCATGTTTAAGTTTTTCAAATGTTTGGGGTTTTAAAGATAAAATAAAGTTCTGCACGACCTCAATTGATGCAGCTCTTGATTTAGCTGTGTTTAGAGAGTTTGTTTCTGTTGAAATTTCCTGAGCAATTCGGTATCTTATAGGATATGATGGCACTCTTTAAGCATTGTTTCTTTCGTTGGCTGAGAATGCATTTTACTGGTGGTAGGTGATGTGAAGGAGAAGAGGGAAGCTCTTGGAGAGGTGTTGAATGGAGATCGTCTTGTTAGTGCTCCTTATAAACTGGAGTTCAGAAAAGAGAAAGACACCGAAGTTGCTTGTAGAAGGAAGCTGACCAAGGAAGAAGTTGTGCAGTTTCGAAGGGCTGTGAAAAAGGATTACTACTTCCAAATGTACTACGACGACTTGCCCATCTGGGGGTTTTTAGGAAAGGTTGACAAGGAAGGAAAAACTGACCCAAGTGAATACAAATATTTCCTTTACAAGCACATCCAATTTGAAATTCTGTACAACAAAGATCGTGTCATCGAAATTGGCGCCAAGATGGATCCTCATTCAGTTGTAGACTTGACCGAGGACAAGGAGGTTGATGCAGATTTCATGTACACTGTCAAATGGAGGGATACAAATATCCCGTTTGAGAATAGAATGGACAAGTACTCACAGTCCTCGTCACTGCCACATCACTTGGAAATTCATTGGTTCTCAATCATAAATTCATGTGTCACAGTTCTCCTTTTGACGGGTTTTCTTGCAACGATTCTCATGCGAGTCTTGAAGAATGATTTCATGAAGTGAGATTTCCCAAGCCGAGCTTGATATTCAATTACTCATCTGAAAATCTTTGGCCTTTTCTGTTTACAATGTTGTTACTTACCATTTATATTATTTTCTTAAAAAGGTATGCCCAAGATGAGGAAGCAGCCGATGACCAAGAAGAGACAGGATGGAAGTACATTCATGGTGATGTTTTCCGGTTTCCCAAGTACAAATCGGTGTTTTCTGCCGCCCATGGTTCTGGAACCCAGTTGTTCACTCTGTAAGGATCTTATTGTAGCTCAGATATATGATTTTTATTACGTGTTCGTACTAAATGTTACGATCTTTCTCCTTCGTGCATTTCCAGCACAGTATTCATTTTTATGCTTGCACTGGTGGGTGTGTTTTACCCATACAACCGTGGAGCTTTATTCACTGCTCTTGTGGTCATATATGCACTCACATCTGGCATTGCGGGATATACTTCAACCTCGTTCTACTGTCAGCTTGAAGGAACGAACTGGGTAAGCACAGATGGGTTCTCTCTCTCTCTCTCTCTCTCCACAACAAATGTAGCTTGTAACAGATGCTTGTTAAAGCAAAATGGAGCCATTAACTGTTCTTTTCTGATTGACAGGTCAGAAATTTATTACTTACTGGGTGCCTTTTCTGTGGGCCCCTGTTCCTGACATTCTGCTTCCTTAACACAGTTGCAATTGCTTACAGTGCAACTGCAGCTCTTCCTTTTGGTACTATTGTAGTAATTGTCCTTATCTGGACATTGGTAACTGCTCCATTGCTTGTCTTGGGTGGTATTGCTGGGAAAAACAGTAAGGCTGAGTTCCAAGCTCCTTGCCGCACCACAAAGTATCCTCGAGAAATTCCATCTCTGCCATGGTACAGGACAACTATTCCTCAGATGGCAATGGCAGGATTTCTCCCTTTTAGTGCGATATACATTGAACTTTACTACATATTTGCTAGCGTGTGGGGTCACAGGATTTACACCATCTACAGCATTCTGTTTATTGTTTTTCTTATTCTTTTGATTGTCACTGCCTTCATAACTGTGGCTCTGACCTATTTCCAACTTGCTGCTGAAGATCATGAGTGGTGGTGGAGGTAAACAAGTTTTTCTTGCATTTTTTATTTCACATTTATATATTTGTATCCCGGTTTTTGTGACATTATATTGTGCTTTGTTTCAAGTTTTCTTAAACACAATGTTTTCTATGCTTTACTTTTGCTGTAAATTAAAGGCCCTTAAAAATCAGTGAATAAAAGTTTATATTGGTGTAGGCTGATCTTGCATTCTGATCATTGAGTACCAAGAAAGGTTCATAGTTTGTTTCCTAGTAACAAATTTCTGAATTGAATAGATGAAGTTATTTGGTGCTAATGAATCTTAGGGTGCTTTAGTTGTTTTCTCTTTTAGTTATATACTTGTACAGCCCTGAATCATTACTTTTGGGTGATGACTCCTTGAAACCAGCTCTTACTGCATCCTATGAGAATCAAATTTTAGAAAGGCTGAGAACTCTGGACTTGCTTTCACCCCCACGTAACATTGATAGAATCATTAGTTTCATGGCTGTTTCTTTTACTGGTAATTTCAGGGTGTACTTTCTGTACCATTTGAGAGCCTGATTTTGTTCTTGATAACATCAAATGGAGCATTATTTAGACGTTTTTGATAGGAATGATCTTATCTTACATGGCAAGTAATACTTCCCATGATACACAGATGAAAGCAAGTATTATTGAGACTTTTCCACAAAGTTATTTGGCTAGGAACTCGATTGATTTACAGACTATTATACTACTGATTTTGCTGTTTGTACAGTGATTTATGCCTTGCTGCTGCTCTATTCTTCTTTTTATTCATTGATGTTTGTGTGGGAGTCTGAAGATTTTCATGCCTATATATCTAGGCAACTGATAATTTACTGGGAAACAAAGAGAAAAAACAACAGAAAAAGAAATATGACGATGAAGACTTTTTTTTATTGCTTTCTACTACGGAGCATATGCTCTTTCAAATGTATTTTCTTCATTGATACTAAATGCAGTTTAATATAAGCAAGAAAATCTTGAAATTAGTGTGTAACTCCACTTTTATGGATTAATCAGTGTTCTTGATTTGCGACAGGTCTTTTCTGTGCGGTGGATCTACTGGCCTGTTTATCTACGGTTACTGCTTGTATTATTACTATGCCAGATCAGATATGTCTGGTTTTATGCAAACATCGTTCTTCTTTGGTTACATGGCTTGCATTTGCTATGGCTTCTTTCTCATGCTTGGCACCGTGGGATTTCGTGCTGCTTTGCTCTTTGTTCGTCACATTTACAAGTCCATCAAGTGTGAATAGGGGTTAGTTGGATCTTTTTGGTGAATTGATCCTTGTTTCTTCCTTTCCAACGTCAGAAAAAGTTTACGATTTTTGGTAGAAGGTAGGTGATAGAGGAAGTTAGGTTTCCTAAATTAAAAGGTCTTTTGAAGCCCTCCGCGACGCTTGCTTCAGGCTCTGGGAAGATGTGGTCGTCCTGAACTGCCATTCTTCACTATATTAGTGTATCTATGTGACACGGGAATAACTTGTATTAACCACATTTAACTTACTCTCTGAAATGACTTTATCCCTATGTTACTCTCGAGTAACCTAGCCCCCTTAGAAATATGTTTATTGCTTTCTTCGATTTTTTCGATGTCAAAAAAAAAAAAAGAGTAACCTAGCCTTATTATTTATTTTACCATATAACATATATGTATTCTGCATTTTCATCTCGTCCATTTAATCATAGTCATCCGAGAAAAAAACATGTAAAGTGATGGAAGTAAGGTAACCCTTAATAATTAGCTTGCCTCTTGCATCCACAAGGTAACTTTGACCGAGTTTAAGCAGTGGTAGCCTTAAAAATAGATAACCACTGATCAAACAAGTTTCATAATCTCTGTTCAAAACGTGATATCTTACACTCCCCTTAAATCTTAATAATATGCATGCATGTTGGAGAATTCTGGAATGTACCAAGCCGTTCATTTCATATTAACTATTATTATTTAAATTTGCAAAAGTGACTAACAGTCGTTAATGGTCGTTAAATTACTATGTTGGACGCGTGACTATTTTGATTTTTGAATGAATACCAACACACCAGCACGATTAGCAATGTGACTGCTGAGGGAAACTACTTTTTTGCCCCTAAACCCAGATCTGATGAGGAAATTCAAGGGCAGATTCATTTGATGATTAACAATATGCATGTCAGTATCTGAATTTAAAGGAAAGGATCGGTGTTCTGGGTATTTCATCTGGGTTATGGGTATTCTTATTGAATCTGACGGAGGTTACATGGTAGAATGATGCCAGTTAGTTACATAGTGTTCAATTCCTTACCAATTATGTTTGATTTTTACCGCACCATAGCTTACCCAAGAAATTGAAAGGAAAGAAAGAGAAGCAAAGAAGAGAGAGGAAAAGATAAAGATAAGTAGAGAGAAGAAGAGGAAGACGAGAGGGACTGGAGTTGTTTGACCAGACGTTGAATATGAAAAGAAATTGGGTTATTAAAGGTTGACCAGTGTTGATTCAATCAGTATAGGACATGAGGGAGAACGAAATGAATCGGACTCCATTTTTTGGGTTGAATATAATTTAGTCACAATTGGGTTGAAGTGAAGTTAATGGGTTGAAAAGTCATTTTCTTTTGGACAATTTTTAGTTTATTTTAGTACAAGGTTGTAAAGTCATTTGATCAATATGAATCCCTCACCCACAATTCGAGTAATGAGAGAATCACGCACATCTCAAGAAAATGGGAGGACATAAAACCTAACCCCAAAGCGGTTACATATACCATGAGCCGAAAGAGCCCAAACTCTAATCACATTCATCGCCTTCCACATACTACTTGTGAACAAGAAAAATTCCGAGTCTTGATAACGCCGCATAACCAACTGGAAGACAACCGCCCTATTCAACACCATGCTCCAATCGTACCATAAATAGTTTGAAAAGGTACATTAGAAGTGACCGTCACACCACGTGGTAATATAACGGTTATAGCCTTTTATTGTGATTGAACCATAACTTTGGTATATTCCAACCGCTCTCATGTTAATCGTTTTATTGAACTATTTGACACGAGAATCCTTATCTACCTTTCAAGATCCGAAAAATCTCTATCTACCCAATGAATAATGAATTTTGTAATTTCAATGTATTTTAAAACCAATTGTAAACATTCCGACGTGATCTTCTGATTTCGAGTTTGATATTATGGTTTGATTATGCATATTTAATGTTTTATTAATTATATCTTGTGATTTAACATAAATATTGGCATATCAATCATATCTTGTGATTTTACATACTCACCACCACCTCAACTGCAAGTAATTAAATTTGAGTTGGACAAGATTTTTACACAATCACCATTAATTAATGAGTAATAATTAGAGATTTGGTTTACCAATTAATGTATAAATTACTAATTAACTAGCTCCAACAATCATGCAAAACATATTTTTAACTTTATAACAGATTTGGTTTTAAAATATTTTTATACTTCGTTAAAGTTTCATACTTTTGAATACAAAAGATATTATGCGCAAATTTTTACGTTTTTTTCTTCAGTTTTTTTTGCATATATTATTGAACAAAAATGAATGAAAATCAGTATTTAAACTTCAAAAAATATTATCCTGAACTTTTCAAATAAACACATACGTACTTTTTGTTTGACAAGCGCTCTATATTTTACTGGCTATAAATTTTATTATATAACTTCTTGATAAAATTAAGATAATCGTGCAAAAGTTATGATCAATCTTTGACCAAGATTTTAGGACATCCATTAAAATCGATAATTTTCAAGACAAACTAAGAAATTAAATCCATATATATGCCTATTAGTATCTTTATTACATGTAAACCTCTCTTTGATATTCTTTTTTGATCAATCGCCATGTCCAAGAAGACCCAAGGTCGCAAGAAAATCGAGATCAAGCAGCTAGAGAATTCTAGCAACAAACAAGTCACCTTCTCAAAGCGCCGGGCTGGAATATTCAAGAAAGCTGGCGAGTTGACTGTGCTATGCGGCGCCGATGTAGCAGTCATTGTGTTTTCTAGCGCAGATAAGGTGTTTTGCTACGGGCACCCAAACATCAACGCGGTGCTCGATAGCTACCAAAATGGGCTTAGTTCAGTAGTCAAAGTTGGTGACAATGCTTCGGATGTGCCCGTGGCAGACTTCAACAAAGAGTATGTGGAGGCGGAGAAGGAGTTTGAAGGGTTGAAGAGGAAAACAACGGAGATGAAAGAAATGGCGGATGAGAAGAAGAAGAAGATAATGAAGGAAATGAATGTGAGTGATGGGTTTTGGTGGGATGAGGTTGTGGATTTGGGAATGATGGATGAACGAGAAGCGGAGCAGTACTTGAGGGCTTTGGAAGAGGTAAGGCAAAAGGTGGCTGCTAGGGTTCATGAGTTGAAGATTCTGAATGGGACTATGACAGGGCCACCAGTTCCGGCGGTTCATCAGCTTTGTCATGTGCCGTTTATGACAGCCGACAACTGTTTTGGTATCGGTCAGAATGTCCAATTTGGTTATGGTTATCATGGTTTTGGGACTTAAATTTTTTTAAGTGAAAACTCCGTGATATTTTATAATATGATATATTTTTAGTTTCTTCATGCATCATTGAGTTTGGTGTAAAACAAATCTAACGATAACGTAAATTGAAAATATACCATATTTTGAAGTATGACGAAAAGTCTAGTGAGAGTGTTGTTTCCAACACCGTTGGATTTATATTCATTGTTTAGGTCTATTCAGTTTTCCTTTTTGTACTGTTATTAATTTTGCTAATGAAGTAATGTGCATGTGATGCTACAATTTTTGATCAAAAATGGCGAACCCTCGGTTCTGTTATTAAGCCCTAGTCCTACCTAATGTGATTCCCCAATGTTATAATTATGAACATTAATTCTGTCATTTGCTGGCCTTGGATCAATTCGTTAATAATTCATGCAATGGACCCGAGTTTCTTTCTTTCTTTGTCTTTTATGATGTACGTGGACGTTTGCAATAAACAAAAATCCAACACCCAACTGCTCGATCGACAACAAATTAGTGATCGAGTTGAATTTGAAAGCAAGTTGTCCAATATCACTGACCACAACCAACAATTCAAAGGCCATTAGATCTCCATCTCTAATTCTCTATCTTCACGTGTATGGTATATATGTAATTAAAGTAGAATCACCGGCCTGCCAATCAACTTAAATTCCAGAATCTACGGCAAAACGAACACAAGCTAATTTTCAACCTTAATTCCTCAATATGCCGAGAAACTCGATGACCTGAGAAAATGTCAAATGTATGCAGCTTAACTAAAACAGCCACAACATTTAGAAGACTTGAATGGTTACAGGAAGACTTGAAATTTCATTATGCACAAAGAAATGAAAATGACAAAAGAAAGGTGCATATATTATATATATCAAAACGTGATCAAACAAAATAAAATAAAATAAAAAAACATTTGACTGCATCAGCATATATATGGGCCGGGCGATCGAGAAGTTTAGGAAACGTCTAAAAAGTAAAAAGTGACCAAGTCTGGCTCATAATTCTGCGTCAATTTCAAGAACAATATCATGCGGTCCTATAAGTGAGGCAAAGGTGACCCCTTTCCGCTGTGGAAGATGACTCATCTTCTCCAATTCCTCCTCGGTCAAGCAAAAATCGAAGATGTCAAGGTTCTGCCTCATTCTTTCCTTGTTGAAACTTTTTGTTACTATGCTCACCCCTTGCTCATAAACCCACCTCAACGATATCTGCCAATTAATCACCACTCATATATTAATTAATCTTCTTTTGAATTGATTATGCAATATGCATGCACCTGCGCGCACATAAACAAGTTAATTGTACCTGAGCAGTTGTTTTTCCTTTGGCTACGGCAATCTCTTCGATGACATCTGAGCCCAAGACCCTGTCGTCACCCCATTTAGTCCTTGCTGCACCCAGTGGAGAGTAAGCCGTGACATGGATACCCTTTGCCTTACAGAAGTGCCTCAATTTCTTCAGCTGCCAAGCCGGGCTCATCTCCAACTATACATACATACATATTATCAAGGGAGGGATTAATCACTCACGTAGTAACGTACACACATATATATATATAATCAAAATGATTCGATCGTCAATTGAGTAATCGTACTTGGTTGACGGAGGGAGGGATTTTCGCCAAGGAAAGAAGCTCCTCGAGCATTTTGCAAGTGAAATTACTGACACCAATGCCTCTGGCAAGGCCAAGTCTCTTGCACTCTTCCATGGCTTCCCAAACAGACTTGATATCAAGGGGATGTACAAGATCTCTCTCAATCGGCATGCTTTTCACCTCTTTCCCAAATTTGAACGGCCAATGGATGATGTACATGTCAATGTACTCCAATCCAAGATTCCTGCATTAGTTAATTACATCGATCAATTCTGATTAGACTTTTTTTTATAACTAATATATTAAACCAACTTAATTAATTGTCATTAATTATATATATTTAGTGATCGAGGTAACAGGCAGCAGATCGAGTTCGAATTAATGGATTAATTACCTTAAACTGGCGTTGATGGCAGGAAGCACGAGGTCTTTGTCTGCAAAACTGGCCCAAAGCTTGGTTGTGATGAAGAGCTCATTCCTGGAGGTGATGAGTCCGAGACGCAGAGCCTCGGCTATGGCTGCACCCAGATCCTGCTCCGACCCGTAAGTATAGGCGGTGTCGAAATGTCGGTAACCCGCTTTGATCGCTTCGAGAATGGCAGCCTTGGTGGTTTCTGGGTCGGCCCGAGGGTACGATGAAGTTCCCATGCCGATGATTGGCATGGTCAGGATGTCATCACCACAGGAGCTTAGTGTTACTGAAGGAATCTTTGCCATTGAAGAAAAGCAGATGTGCGGTGTCTTTTGGTTATATATGTTTCAAACAAAAACCAATTCAGACAGGTCCCGAGTGATTTCCAATTGCAACAATGCCTTCGTTTATATAGCCACGTGTGGTGCCATGGTTATGGTATTTTTCCTAGGGACTAATCGTTTCAAATTTGGTGTGCTTTTGTCGTCAATATGCTGATATACGATCCTTGCACGTGATCTGGTACGTTTTGGGGCGCGGTGTAGAAGAGGGTGTTGTCATTATGGCTGTTATCTATGAGGTATTATCGGGACTCTCGGGATTATTCTTCATCAGTAGCTTGTGTGGGCGATTCATGTGGTTCAAGGTTGGGCCTTTTTGGCTCATTTGGATTGTTTTTAACAATCTCCATGTAACCAATATCATTTATAGGGATGTGCGTGATTCTCACACTGCTCGAGTTGTGGGTAGGAGAGATATCACAACTTGTCACTCCCATGTTCTGTAATCTTTCTGTTATTGAATAAAGGTTCTCTTTTACTCAAAAAAAAAATATAGCCACGTATAAGGACCATGCCCCTATTTTTTTTTAAAGAAAGTCGTATAGTTCAAATAAAAAAAAGTCATCGGTTTTGGCATTAATTATTTTTTTTTTACGGGAAAAACAGAAATATATAAAAGAGAAAGGGATTACATCGAGGGGGACATTAAGCCAAGACCTCGAGTACGAGAACAGATGTCCTCATAAATAACGTCCTCAATAATAGAGGGAGTGCTATCTATCCAAAACTCATCGACAGTAGAAAAGCTAGCAACGTGAGCCAAACGATGGGTCACACGATTTGCTTCACGAAAAATATGTTGGACGTTCACAGAAGTGAAAGCAAACATATAATCTTTGCAGTCACCAACAACACATCCAATATCTGTAAGATCCTCATCAAGGTTAGCCAAAGCAGCTACAAGGGCTGCACAATCAGTTTCAATAGTAAAGTCGTCCCACCCTTGGTGTAAGGCAATAATAAGACCAGCTCTACAGGCTTCAGCTTCCATGTGGATAGCAGAGGAGGCGTGGGAAATGGAACGGTGAAAAGCAGCAACACACAAACCCCTCTCATCCCGAGCAACCACACCAATGCCCCTAATATGAGAATCAGGACGGAAAGCTCCATCAATATTAATCTTCAGCCGGCCACTGGGGGGAAATTCCCATTTAGAAGCAGGGCGCCTCTTATTCTTAATCTTGGGAGGATGATATAGTTTTGGCATTAATTATAGTTTTTGTTGGTATTCGATTTCCTATATCCATTAAATTAAATTAATTGCTTAAAAATAAAATATTAATTGTTATAAGTGTCATCCTGTTTTGCGGCTAGTTAATTATTAATTTAGTGATATTTCTCATTATTTACAATGGTGAATAAAATTCAAAGTACGTGCACTTCAAAAAAAATTGTTCTCCAATTTGATCATTTTTCTTGTTGGAATATATCATCATTAAGAATAGGCGGTACGGTGGCAATTCCAAAGAGCTGGGATGTATATATCATCATTATCATGTGATCAATATTAAAAACAAGAGCAAATCAATAGATAAAATTATATTTGCAATTAATTAAATTCGGTAAACGCTTTGGATTGTATTTTGAGAAAATAATAACTAGTGATGTGATGAATCAATCCTTTTGATATATATATAGGTTAATTAAAACATGTTTTGTGGACAATATGAAATGCATGCTTTATGGAACTTTAAACAAAAAAAATTAAGTGATTCATCTCCGCATAATTAGTCACATTGATCATTTTGCCAATATAAAGTTTGAAAAGTAAAGGATCATGAGGAAATGAGGAATGATAGCCTTATTTATTTTATTTTTTTGGTCCACAGGGAAATAAAGGAGGAGTGATGGCCTTCAAGGGCGGAGCCAATTAAGAACCAGGTAGGTCCTAGGTTCCCCCTGATTTTTTTGTTAATTAACATTAATGTTGTGATCATCTATTTTAATTTTATGATAATTATTTTTATTTGGGTGTTGTTATTAACACACTCAAATATGTTAATGACACACTAAAGAAAAAGAGAGAGAGATAGAGATATAACATGTGTTATTCAGTGCCGGTCCTGGGGTTTCTGAGGCTCCGGGCGAAAATTTAAATTGTGCTCATAGGGAGACACGTGTAGCGGGGGGCAAAAGGATAAATAGCTAAATTTTTTGGCGTCGCAGGCAAAATTTTTTTTGCCTTCTATTTGATTAACTTTATACAATCAGAGTCTAGGAACTTGAAAATTTTTATAAAATTGTTTAAAATTTAAACATTAAAACGTGAGTGGGAGTTTTTTTTTGATCGAAATCATGAACATAACATTAATGAAGGGCACCAAACCCAGCATTACACGGCCTGATAATCGGCCAGCCCCAATCGGCATAACAAGTACAAACAAACCCATAAAGGGTAACAAATACAAACAACACAACAAAACACCGAGTCCGGACATTCCAGCGCCGCCGAGATATCCACAGATCTAAGCGATCTCGCTGCCGATAAGAGTCGTGGTGGTGGATCCGCCGCCAAACATCTTCAAAGACGTTCCCGATTGCAGATTCGAGTCCTCGTCCCAGCACCCTTAGATGGTGGAGCCCCAGAAGGGATCTCCACTCCTCCGTTCCTCGAGGGAACTGGGTCGACATAGCATCCGTACTACCGGCTTTATCCGGTTTTGTGGATCTCGCGCTAATTGAGACGAGGAAGAACAAGATCTGAAAGCCAGAAATCAGAGAAAACGTTTGGGTTTTGGGTAGACATAGATGGATCAGAAAAAATAAAGAGGAAAACGGAGAGGATAGAGAGGGAGGGAAGGAGATCGAGAGAGATCTGAGAACAAAACTCATGGGAAAGCTAGAGAGGAGTAGATCCAGACCGGAGACCATGAAAACACTACACAAAAGTCAGGGAAAGGTGCCCGGACGAAGAGGCCGCCCCCAACTCTACAAAACCGTCGAACCAGATCACAGATCTGGAACAATGGTTAGAGAGAAGGGGGAGGAGACGGGTGCACATGACTTTTTCTTTTTAGAGAGAGGCAGGACTTTCTCTCTCTAAAACGACTTTAGATCGGGGATCTACGTGAGTGGGAGTTTGGCAGAAAGCTTGAGGGGGAACCAATATACTATACATAGGCTAATTAGTTAATTCAACTGAATGAGATTTGTCCAACCTCGGGAACAATCAAATTATTTTTTTTTACGTATGGGTATATAAATTTTTTTATGTATTAATGTATATATAACGTTGCCAAAAAAAAATGTATATATAACCTATAACATATTTTTTTTGGGCCCCTTTAAATTTTGGGGTTCCGTGCCGTCGCCCTCACCGCCCATAGCCAAGGCCAGGCCTGGTGTTATTAACCTATTTGAATGTGTTAATAACAACGCGTTTTTATTTATAGACTAAAACTATTTCAAATGATTAACATAGAAATTAATTGTTTTTATTTATAGACTAAAATGATTTTCTGCCCCCACTGAAAGGCCTTGGATCGTGTGAAGACGATAAACGTACATTTTGACCATCTAGATAGATGCTCCCAAATTATCACAATTATATATAGGCAGTAGCTCAGAAATACTCATAAGTCGTATATATATATAGTACTTAATAATGGAAATTAATTTCCTTTAATTTATTAGAAGAAAGGATGGAGTCAACTAGTCAAGCACTCAAGCCTGAGACTATGTACAGTATTTATCGTAATATTTTTAACAAAGAGATCGGAAGCTAAGGCTATGTGGTTGCTGACCTAATCTAACTGAAAACATAATTGCAGGTTGAATTAATATCGATCTGGGTAGCTAGAATTTCTAGGAACAAAGACTTGGAATATTTCCAGTTGAACTACGATCGAGACTTTAGGAGAGGCAGAATAAGATCGTGATTGGAAGCTAAGGCTATGTATGTGGTTGTTGACCGAATCTAAATAATTAAAAACAGAATTGCAGATCTGGGTAGAATTTATTGGAACAATCGATATCGCAAAGACTTGGAGTATCTGCAGTATGCATGTTGAACTAGGATCGAGACTTTAGGAGAGGTAGAATACATGGAATAAGGTCAGGTCTAGGCCGAATGCATGGAATATTTCCAGATAAATACAAATTAATTGCCGTGGATTTCAGGTCTAGGCCGGGTTCAAACAAAATGTGGAAATAAGCTAAGATCAGGTCAGAGCAGAGTGTGAGACAAATTATGTGAGCCAAACTAAAAATTCTTTTTCGGTGAATTAATTAATCTCCATGAAGCGGTTCGTGAGTGTTAAATGTTTCATGCATTTGGAAATGATGGATATATAAATCAATAAAAGTTGGCCGGCCGGCCGCCCTGCTGATTATTACTTTTGAAACTGATCGATCGATGATCACGTACGGCGTTCATAGGAAACTGCTAGCTGCGCGCTATCAGTTGACATTATTTGATTGCATAATACATTGTAGGGATCGATCGAGTACGTACGCACAAACGTGTTGGGGGTTTATTTCTTCATTCTTACATCAAATATTCCATTCCATTGAAATTGAAACATATATAGAGTACGTATGAGTCCAAGTTCTTAACATCACTCAACATAGACCCAGTTGGCCTACTTTGCTGACCATTTCCATCTCTTCCATTTAGACATATAACCTCTTTTTTCGTCACCATTGTTGTCCTAATTAATGATATATATGCCCGCACCGGCCGTTTGAATAATATGTGTACGCATTAATTGAGGAGATGTGAGATTGATACGTAGCTCTATTTAATTATAGCTTAATTAATAATTGGTGGAATGGAAACATTCTTCCCAGATTGTGACCGGGTTTCTGGTTGCATAGTTGCCCAGGCACCGAGGCGGCGAGGCTGCTCATCTAATTATATATTTAATAATTTGATTCTAGAACTTGTATAGAAGAGAAAGACAGAAAGAAAGAAATTAATTAAGGCCACCCATAACGATCTTCTTGTTAATTTCCTCATAAATAAATAGTAAATATCATTTCTTTTACTTTTTGGTCAACTAAATATCATTTCTGTTGCTAATCCACGCGAGAAGCGTGCAGAGAACTTCTGCTACTCTAGTCAAAATCATACACGTGTCTAGAGTGCAAATTTCTATTTGGATTTTTCGGGGGATTACCTTTTTCTTGTGTGAATTACAAAAACTTGCTATTATTTATCAAAAGTTCATACCGATGGATGATATTACGAAAATCTTGATCTCGATCAATTACCTTACTAAAAAATAATCATCAAAGAATGAACGATATATGTCATTGTAAAAAAAGAAAAAAAAAGTCATATTTCTTATGAAACGGATAAGTAATTGTTAAAAGACATAATTTAAATGTCAAACAAATAAGATCGAACACACTTACACACATGATCGATGTTTCCATAATGGTAAAATCGTAAAAAATAGGCGCATATAAATATATAATTAATTCTCATCCATAACAATTAAAGACATAATTAACCGCGTATTTTTGCAGGCAGCTCTTATATATTCTTTTTTTTTTGGACAAAAGCTCTTATATATTCTAACATGTTTCAATTCTTGATACATAGGACTGTCAAGTTCGATTAACAGTTGGACTCTTTGCGCGCCATTCATGTATTTGCTTCATTGGATTGATTGATTTCCACAACACTTTTAGTTTCAATCAAGAACGGTAGCTCTAGGCTCTAGCTGATCAACTAGAACAACCTTATTTGGACCTAACATTTATTGTACGTGAACGCACGTCAATATATAAATCTTTACTATAAGGTTAATGTAAACAAAATTATTATGTTTAAAATTCAGATTAAAATGGTTCGCTTGGCCAATAAGAGTAGCTTTAACCATTAATTGAATAAGTTTTTTCAGCTTACAACGAAATCTTCCTTGAGTTAATTTTTTGGGATATTTAGATAAAGATGCTTGCCACTTTTATTTTATAGAAAATAATTTATTGACGTTTTGATTATTAGATTTGATCCAATATTAAATTATAGATGTCATATATGATATCATCATACTATATCCATTGACTTATTTATAAAATTTGTCATTGTAAAAAAAAAAAATTTAATTTCATTAAACTATTAATTAGATTTCCTATATTTATATTTACCATTGGTAAAATATGATTTAATTTCATTTACCATTGGTAAGACATGATTTTTAAAAGGTGTTTTAACTGACTTTACTCGAAAATCTTAATTCGTTTATTTTTTTATGAATTTTCTAGTTTTTCGAATTTAGAAAATCATACAAAATAAACGAATCGATATTTTTGCATTATGTCAACTTGAGAAGTCCTTGAAAATCATGATTTAAATGTGGAAAGATTTTGGTGTGAAAATAAGAACATGCTATTTTGGCTCAAAAATCGTGTGTTATAACCCACAGTTTTGGGTTGAAACCATGATTTTGGCAAAAAAAAAAATCAAAATTTCTCAAAACTTCACCAATAGTAAAACATGATTTTTAAAATGTGATCAAATTGACAAAACTCGAAAATCTCGAATCGTTTATTTATTTTTTATGAATTTTATAGTTTTTCGATTTTGAAAAATCGTATGGGCATCGTGGACATCCTTAACTGGACATATGCATCGTTCATGGTAAGAATGAAAAATATCTACGGTCTCGATCGTAGAAAATAGTTGATGTAAAATGAACCTACATATTGATGAAGTAATTTGAGCGTCACAACTAAAACCAATTGATAATAATTGGAGAGGCTCAAATCTTTATAAACACATTAATTAATTTGCAAAGTTCATTTTCTCCAATGTGGGACAACACTCCACATTCTCACACATATAAAAGAAAATCGCAATCGACAACGTTTAGATCGAAAATAAAATAAAATGTTGTTGCAATGGATTAACATCAAATTTCTCCATCCCAAAGCTCTTCAAGAGACTTGAAAGGGCCTTGATCTGCTATGAATTCCAATCCGGGGTATGCTCTTTTTTGTGGAATTTGATCGATCTTTTCCAGTTCATCAGGATTCAGCTCCCAGCCAAATATGTCGACATTTTGTTTAATCCTCTCCTTATTAAAGCTCTTGACCACCACACTCACCCCTTGCTCATATGCCCACCTCAGACAAACCTGAGCAACGGTTTTTCCTTTTGTATCCGCTATCTGTTTGAGGACTTCACATTCCATAACGGCATTAGTTCCCCAAGGGGTTCCTTTTCCCCCCAAAGGAGAGTATGCCGAGATAACTATACCTTTTCTTTCACACAACTCTCTCAGCTTCTTCTGCTGCCATACCGGGTTCATCTCCACCTTAATTAGTTAACAAATTAATGTTAATTCATTACCATTAAGCGTGCAATTAATATCGTAAGAGACAACAGAGATCGTAGAATTTGATTACTTGGTTTACTGAAGGAGGGATTTTTGCCGTAGCAAGCAAGGTTTCGATCTTTTTGCATGAGAAATTGCTGACTCCAATGGACTTGGTGAGGCCTAGCTTCCGACACTCTTCCATGGCTTCCCACACACCCTTGAATTCCATAGGAAGAATGTGGTCTTTGTTAAGAGGAAAGTCATAGCTTCCTGGCTTCAAACTCAGTGGCCAATGAATCAGGTACAGATCAAGGTACTCCAATCTCAAATTCCTGCATGGGCGCATAGTCAAAGATACATTATAATTGTAACATTGAAACGCTAATCTCGCATAATCTTCAACCTATACTAAAAAAAATTAAAATTAAGATAAAATGTAACAATAAAGATAGTACGAACTTGAGTGAGTTATGAATGGCAGGCAGGACAAGGTGAGGGTGTGCATCAGTCAGCCAAAGCTTGGAAGTAACAAATAGCTCATCCCGGGACTTGATGAGACCAAGAGAAAGAGCTTCGGAAATGGCTTCGCCAAGACTCTGCTCGGTGAGGTAAGCCGCAGCGGTGTCAAAATGTCTGTAGCCAACTTGGATTGCATTGACAATGGCTTCTTTAAAGGTTTGGGGGTCAGCAAAGGGAAAGGCAGCCGTTCCTAAACCTAGTACTGGAATGCTCCTACTACTAGTTTTACCAGTTCCACTTACAATTGGGGTGACTAGTGACAACTCAGGAATATTGCTTGTGCTCCCCATTTTCAATTGAGCTCCACAAGTATTTTACTAAACGTACACACACACACACATATATATATATATGCATATTTCGCAATATGTTAAATTTAACGGCGTTTTGAGAAATGTTAAACGTTATTTTCAAATATTTTAATGACTTTTAATTTATTTGTAAATATCATTAAATGTTATTATGTATGAATTAAAATATTGTGATGACCGTTTTTTAATTAATTTGTGCTGTTCAACTAATTACTTCTGGTTTAAAAGAGGTGGCCGTTGTTGATCTTTAACATATGGGATAACATTTACGTGGATGTGAATCTGTAGATTGATGGTTGCCTCGGTGAAAGAAGATAAAGAGAAGCTGGAAGAAGGAAGCGCTACCTGCAAATGTAGATGATTATATATTTATTTGACCTGGTGGTCAGGCACTCAGGCAGGGCCGAACGCAATTCTTGCCTTCGGGCTTGGTGTGTTTGGATATTTTGGGCCAAAAACCATAAGGGGCAGTCAAATTTGATATAAAATGAGATCACAGAGTGGGGTGTGGCTTTTGATGCAAACTAGTAGTATTACTGTTTTCACAAGATATAGACACAAGGAAGAATAGGAGGGGTAAGACTAAGAGGAAGACCAAGTTGTCGTTGATGGCACGCCAAGGGCCCGACCTTTATATCACATCCCAGTAATTTCATTTCTGCATAATCCAAATGATTGGCGGTTACCCCAAATTCAATTAAGAACCACATACATAGTTCCCTTTTGTCTTTCAACAAATCCATATATGTTTTTCTTCGTGTGTGAATAACCGAATATGTTTTGGGCAAGAAAATCTTGTGTATCATCAAATTAAGATCGACCTTTGCAATGATTATGAAAGATGATTCCCTTGGCGTGCAAGTCTTTGTTGGGGTAAAGGTGTTTCCAAGTTTCATATATGGCTTTTGATCATCGATCATTTGATTTGATGGGACATGCATTAGTGCTATTGCTTATCATTTCTATGGACCGTCAAATATTTCCCAAAATATTATGGATGATTCAATTTCTGCTTCCCATCTACCAGATCAAATTCAAATGTGAGTCATAGTTCTCAGGCCTAGCTATAAAATAGGCAGATCGAATTTTGAACAGAACCCCATTACTGTAAATTAAGATGTTTTGTCTCAAAAGTGGTCAGGCTCTATCAAACAGAAAGGTTTAAAGACTATAGTGTTGACCAAGCCGTGAAGATGACAATGATTCTTTTCGTAACAATAATTAAAACCCAAAAGAACAGTCACAATTTTCTTTGCTCTTTGATCAGGCTTTGAGCCTTGAAAGTCTTTAGCACTACTTTACTACTACAGTTTTAGGGATCTGGGTAACACTATCTCTATGATGGTCTTTGTAACTGCCCCATTGTGCTCAGAACAAAGTAGCTAGATAGGGAGACTGAAGATCGAATACTTTGTTTCAAACAAATGGCTGATCCAGATGAGGAAAAATACTAGATGATCTTCATCTATTTATTGTTGGATCAAGTGATGAAATCTGATGATAATACGTATAAGCTGTATGTATATGCAAAGTTCATAAACAGGCCAAGACTCCCAAGAGTGATAATATATGATTATTAAAGAGGAAAAACTGAACACTAATTATAAATCTAATAATGACAGATTCGAAGACCTTTATCACAGTCAAAATGTAATCCACCCTTATCATTATCTCTTTGGAGTGAGTGGATTTCCCTGTTTATAGCTAGCTAGGTTTTTTGTTTTTTGTTTTTTGAGAAAAAGAAAGAGAACTTGAATATAATCGTCTGCTGCTTAACTAGCTAGTGCTTAATCTGAAGCAAAAAAAAAAACTAGCTAGTGCTTAATGCGTATGCGGTATGCTCAACAATCTTTGAATTCATCCAGGCAAAGCATGTCTATCAATCTTTGACTTCTTTTTATGCAGCAGGAAAGTATGCACTGAGCGATCGCCGGCTGCGGTCTCCCACCTCACTCCGAATCATAAGACTAAGACATATAGCAGTCCCACTAATCAGCAATCATATGATTGATTGGTGCGAATTCTACCAGATTTAAAACGAATTAGTAAAACTTATCAACCCTCTAATCAACACTAATCTTAATTAGTACTTTTTCTGTTTTAACCTATATATTACTGCATGAGAGACTAAAGATATGTTCATGCTTGTTTTACCCCTAGCTCTTTTGTGTTGAGTTAAAAAAAATGATTGAATTTTATGCCGGCCAGTTGGTCTTGGTTGAACCAGTAGAACTAAGCTCATGAAATTAGTTCCTTTGACGCACTACGATGACTTCAAATTAAGATCATCATACAGAGAGTGAGTAGTAGCTGACATTACATTTCAGAATCCAAGATAACTAGCTTTACATAGCTTAAGCTCGATCATATCATCATCAAACTGTCAAAATGCAACAAAGCAAAAAGGATGGTCCCAAATCCAGCTATAAAGTCCTAACTTTAAACTTTAAAGTGACCGAGAGTAAATGGTTAATTTAAACCAAATCGATCTGGCCGGGGTTGAATCAGAAGAATCTCAACTCTCAACCCAGCTTGCCAAGCAAGAAAATTAAAGAAAAGCAAATCCACATTGATCATTTGCCTCCCATGCCATTTCCATTAACCACATGCACACTGCAAACCATTGATGTTGTTCCTGTTTATGTAGCCAGTGGGCCTCTTCTCTTTGTTCACTCCCATATAATATGTAATCTGTGTGTGTTTATTTTTCTCTTTTCAGGCTGGGGCAAACATTTCACCAATTACTGTATCGATCATTCATTCTCCTTCAAATTTCAGCTTTCGGGCCACCACCTAAATCAACTGTACCTAGCTGATTTTACTAACTTTGAGTTGGGTTCCAATGCATGAAGATGATGGAATACATATAATTATATATATTAGAAAAATCAACTGCACTGGTCTCTCCTCTCCAAGTATATGAATTAAGAAGTTACAACATAGACAAGTACGAGTGGTCCAAATGAGTTTTTTCTGCATTGCAAAAATCACCAGTGTATCGTATATAGTTCTTTAAGCTTCAAAAATTTCTAATAGGGAACATTCTCACGCCCACTGACAGCATTGATTATACACAGGCCAATAAATATATATATATATATATATTAGCGCCGATCTTAGATAGACGCTTTTCTGTGGATCCTACACCTTTTGACCAAAAGTCAAATCGATCCCCTCAGTACATTCTACAGTTCATGGTACTCAAAATGATGGAAAACCGTATAAGTACATATGTGATATATCCACCACCAACTTCAATCCAATTCCCTTCTTTTCTTATTCCTTCCCACCTTGAATGCTTTCAATTTTATAAGCAACAAAAAGCACCTTCCTTTTCTAAAGCTACCTCTCTCCTTTCATCCTTTGCTTTGCCACAGCAAATTCTCATCATACCCACTCTCTCACTCTACTCAATACTCAATAGGCTGTCGGTCTTCACACTCTTTCTCACTGATCTCTCTGTTTCAATTCTCTTCCTGAAAAAACTTGTTTCCTCAATGCAATGCAGAACACTAATCTACTTCAGCTTTTTCTTCATCTTTCACTAATTATACTTGTTTCTACAGCTGAACAAGTTGTTCCATCTATCAAAACCGATGCGGAGTCACTTCTCAAGTTCAAACAGATGATTGACAAGGACCCAAAGGGAGTTTTATCGGGTTGGCAGCTCGGTAGAAATCCATGCACCTGGTTTGGAGTCGCATGCTCCAACAATAGAGCAACTCAGCTCGATCTCACCAGCGGTTTACTCGGTGGGACAATCTCTTTCGACCCTTTGGCTTCCCTCGATATGC
This sequence comes from Rubus idaeus, assembly GCA_030142095.1. Lineage (NCBI taxonomy): Eukaryota > Viridiplantae > Streptophyta > Magnoliopsida > Rosales > Rosaceae > Rubus > Rubus idaeus. The sequence goes on along the minus strand of CM057968.1, from coordinate 34,615,580 downwards.
TCTCTGTGTTAAAACTCCCCTCGAATCCGTTCGTTGTAAATTCCACTTCTTTGCTTCAGCTTCCAAATGGTTTGAAACTGCTTGATTTGTCCCTCACTGGACTATCCGGTAATTTTCCTGAGGGTCTTTTCTCCAGGTGTCCAAATCTCGAATTTGTGAATCTTGCTTTTAGCAATTTAACAGGTCCTCTGCCTAAAGACCTGTTATTGAAGTCTGATAAACTACAAGCTCTAGACCTCTCTTACAACAATCTGACCGGTTCAATTTCCGGTTTCAAAATCGAGAAATATTCTTGTACTTCTTTGTCTCAGCTTGATTTCTCAGGAAACAACATAACTGGTTCCCTTCCCATGTCCTTCTCAAACTGCACAGGTCTCAAGACTATAAACTTATCATCCAATATGCTCACAGGGGAAATCCCAAGGTCTTTTGGGCAACTCAGCAGTCTACAAAGATTGGATCTTTCTCACAATCAGATCACCAGTTGGATCCCTCCTGAATTAGGAAATGCATGCAGCTCACTTTTAGAGCTTAAGCTTTCATTTAACAACATCAGTGGCCCAATCCCACCCTCTTTTTCCTCTTGTTCTTGGCTCCAACTTCTTGATCTGTCCAACAACAACTTATCAGGCCCCTTACCAGATTCTCTCTTTCAAAATCTCAGCTCCTTGGAGAACTTGCTTTTAAGTAACAACATCATATCTGGATCGTTTCCGGGTTCGATATCAGCTTGCAAAAGTCTACAGGTTATAGACTTCAGCTCTAACAAGATATCTGGTGTAATCCCGCCTAATATATGTCCCGGTGCTGCCTCACTTCAGGAGCTGAGAATGCCAGATAACCTCATCGAAGGAGAAATCCCTGCTCAACTTTCGCAATGTTCCCAGCTGAAGACTATTGATTTGAGCCTAAACTATCTCAACGGCTCAATTCCTGCTGAGCTTGGGAAGCTGGAGAATCTGCAGCAGCTGATAGCGTGGTACAATGGCTTGGAGGGGAAAATCCCACCGGACTTGGGAAAGTGCAAGAATCTCAAGGATCTCATTCTCAATAATAACCGCCTCAGCGGCGAAATCCCAACTGAATTGTTCGGTTGCAGTAATCTTGAGTGGATATCACTCACGAGCAATCGAATCAGTGGCGAAATCCCAAGGGAGTTTGGTGCCTTGACAAGGCTGGCTGCTCTGCAACTCGGAAATAACAGCTTAAGCGGGCAGATACCAGGAGAATTGGCAAATTGCACCAGTCTGGTTTGGTTGGATTTGAACAGCAACAGACTAACTGGAGAGATCCCAGCAAGACTAGGAAGGCAGCTCGGCGCGGAATCCTTGAGTGGAATTCTCTCTGGCAATACTTTGGTGTTTGTTCGCAATGTGGGAAACTCTTGTAAAGGAGTGGGAGGTTTGTTAGAGTTTGCTGGAATCCGACCCGAAAGGCTTTTGCAGGATCCAACTTTGAAGACTTGTGACTTCACCAGATTGTACTCTGGCCCAGTTCTGAGTCTGTTTACCAAATACCAGACACTTGAATATCTTGATCTTTCTTATAATCAGCTACGCGGCAAAATCCCAGATGAAATGGGGGACATGATTGCGCTACAAGTTCTAGAGTTAGCCCACAACCAGTTATCAGGTGAGATTCCTGCGTCGCTTGGGAGACTCAAAAATTTAGGAGTGTTTGATGCATCACATAACAGACTGCAGGGTCATATCCCAGATTCATTCTCCAACTTATCATTTTTGGTTCAAATTGATTTGTCTTACAATGAATTAACGGGTGAGATTCCCCCGAGGGGACAACTCAGTACACTTCCTGCGACCCAATATGCTAACAATCCAGGACTTTGCGGGGTTCCATTGCCCGACTGCCAGAGCAGCAATGACCAACCAACCACCACTCCCAGTGATGAGGATGCAGCCAAAGCAAGTCGAAAGACATCGGTTGCATCATGGGCTAATAGCATTGTCGTGGGGATTCTGATTTCCGTTGCTTCGGTGTGTGTTCTGATTGTGTGGGGAATCGCAATGCGTGCAAGGCGGAAGGAAGCACAAGAGGTGAAGATGCTCAATCGCTTGCAGGCATCTCGTGCAGCAACCACATGGAAAATTGACAAAGAGAAAGAACCGTTGAGCATCAATGTGGCTACTTTTCAGAGACAGCTAAGGAAGCTCAAGTTCTCCCAACTCATTGAGGCAACCAATGGCTTCTCGGCAGATAGTCTTATAGGATGTGGAGGATTTGGAGAAGTGTTCAAGGCGACATTGAAAGATGGTTCGAGTGTTGCAATCAAGAAACTAATAAGGCTGAGCTGCCAAGGTGACCGTGAATTCATGGCCGAGATGGAAACTCTCGGGAAGATCAAGCATAGGAATCTTGTGCCCTTATTGGGTTACTGCAAAATTGGTGAAGAGAGGCTGCTAGTGTATGAGTTCATGCAGTTTGGAAGCCTCGAAGAAATGCTCCATGGGAGAACAAGGACGCGCGACAGAAAGATTCTATCATGGGAGGAAAGGAAAAAGATTGCAAGAGGTGCAGCAAAAGGACTGTGTTTCCTGCACCACAATTGCATCCCTCACATTATACACAGGGACATGAAGTCCAGCAATGTATTGTTGGACCACGAAATGGAAGCAAGGGTTTCCGATTTTGGAATGGCAAGGCTCATAAGCGCACTTGACACACACTTGAGTGTAAGCACTCTTGCAGGAACTCCTGGCTATGTTCCACCAGAATACTACCAAAGTTTCCGGTGCACTGCTAAAGGCGATGTTTACTCATTTGGGGTTGTCCTGTTGGAGCTTGTGACAGGAAAGCGCCCGACAGACAAGGAGGACTTTGGTGATACCAACTTGGTGGGGTGGGCAAAAATGAAAGTGAGAGAAGGGAAACAGATGGAAGTGATAGACCAGGACTTGGTTTTGGCAACCAAAGGCACTGACGAAGCAGAAGCCGAAGAAGTGAAAGAAATGGTGAGGTATTTGGAAGTAACACTTCGGTGTGTTGATGATTTCCCTTCCAAGAGGCCTAACATGTTGCAGGTGGTGGCCATGCTCCGAGAGCTGATGCCTGAATCAGCAAGTGGAAGCAGCAACAGCGCTTGAGTTGAAATAGGGGCAAGTTTCTTGTTTTTATCAATATTATCATCATTGTAAGAAGGTTTTTAACATTTTGTTGCTCAGATATTAAAGATTTGCCTGCACCTAGCTACATTGTTAATTTTTTTCTTCTTCTTTAGCTATGTTCACAACTCGCTAACCGGAAGCAAGAGTACTATAACGGCTTCAAATTGTTAGAAATTAGAGATACTTCAAATCATATATAGATGTTACATAGAGCTAGCAACCGAGGAAAAGATTATAAAGTAATGTTAACAGAGAGATTCTTACAGATTTAGTTGGTGCCAACATTGCCCATGTTTGAAGGCTAGGCTACAGAAACCAATTAACTTCACCGCACAACTTGAGTTTGATTAATTCTACCAGAAAACTCCATCACTCAACCCAAGAACACACCGGAATTTTCATAATTAAAGTTATATGGATTCCGTATATACCACAAGAAAATCAAACACGTTACAAATACAAGCAGGTATAGGGATTTGAATTCCTAACTGCATTGCAAGTTCACCACAGCCATTTAAGCCTTGCCCCAACATTTGTTTACCCCTATATCCTATGTGACATATTCCAAATTTTTCAACCCTTAAATCTAATATTTTACCGAATCTAAATCTAACAATAAAAAAACTATGCGTATAAATTCTATGAAAGAGAGAAAGGGTGGAAGAATACCTCTCTTGTGCAACCAGCTCCTTATGTACCACAAAAGTCGAATCAGATCATGTTGATTGTGGCGCTTTCTTCTGATCCGATCTGTTTAATCGGTAAGCAAATTAAGCAAACAAAGGGTTTAAGCCAGCCACTGTTGGCCAATTCTTTTATCATAAATCTGTTGGGTTTTTTTTTCTTATCTATAAAACTATTGCATACGTAATTTGATATTGATTTTTCTCTAATCATTCTGGATGAGGTTTCAAATTCAAATATCTTTACTCCAAGGTCAATAAAATAAATAATTTTTTAGATTTAATGGCAAATCTTTCGGCAGCCTTCCTACTTATGACATTCTTCTGTATGGCAGCAACATCCAGGATTTCATCTTTGGCACTGTCCAGCAAACAAGACACCCCTATTGATATCAACGGGAGTACCCCAACCGCAACCCAGCGCCAACCCCAACCACGGGCCCAACCGCAACTGCAGCTCCAGCGCAAGGAGGAACCAATTAATGGCTCTTTAAGCCATCTCAGAAGTAAGAATCTTCATATGTCAAATCTTATAAACTGTGTCACACTGAACGTGTCTATATATTTAAGATTTTAAATATGGGTCAGGATATGTTCTATTTTTTTTTTTCAATGAGTAATATATTTTTCCCCTCCGTAAAAGGATGTATCATGTTTCATTTTACGCTATGTACGTACTTCATATATTGACATAACCAATTTATCTTTACGACATTCCTTGTAAATGATACAAATCTTCGTCAAACAAGGGGAAGTATATGCATATGTTGCTCACTTTCCCAGAGCAAATTGGTACGTTGAATGTCAGTATATATAAATTGTACTTGGTTGAATCACATATCTTTCAGAATTTAGTAATTTCATGTTTTTCTTAATTTGGTTGGTTTCAAGATGAAGCATTGACCTAGACCGATAATGGTAAAAGAGAAAATTGGCAATGCCAGTATAACTTAGGAGGCCAAGTAATTATTGCAAAATATAGGAGAGACATTTGACACATTTCTAATAATTTTTTTTTTTTTGGCAATCACATTTCTACCCCCCCCCCCCCCCCCCCCCCCCCCCCCCCCCCCCCCCCCCCCCCAAAACCCTCTAATAATTCAAATGTCAAAATGCATATGATCACCTATTTTCACTTTGTTCATGGGGAAGTCCAATCCAGAAACCCACCTATATAAGCCCATACCGAATCCAAGGCACAGTGTTGGGTCTTGGACTATATTTTTTGGTGAATTTTTTTCTTGGGCAGGGTGTTTTTTTCTTCTTTAATTAAACATGAGTCTGAGAATTCCGAGAACTATATATATAGATTTAGAATCGGACAAATTTGTAAGATGTGATCGACAAAGCTGGATTTGTGATTGAACTATACCCAGAATCATGTTACTGATCGAGAGCATGCAGCATTAAAACTGGTAGCCCTAGCCAGCTGCAGAACAGTCATCCATAGATGTAGCTTAGCTAGACCCCATGATCCCATCTTACATCTACGCTTCTACTAATATTTAGTGCCTATCTATATCTATTACTTATAAATATAGATGACGCTAGCAGAGAGCAGGATGGTCCACACCCCACACCAGATTGAAATACACAGGTTTTTATCTTGAATTCCATGGGGAAAGAGATTTCATCCGTATGAAATGGGCGTGGCCCGAGTCATTACCTTTTGTTGGTATATATAAACGGATGAATTTTTTGTTAATATACGGCGTGTACATATACGATACAATTCGAACCGTTTAAATTATATTAGAAAAATATGTTAGTATATTTTTTTAAACCTTTGAACGGTAACGAAATACCGTATATCTACACACCGTATACTGAAAACTCTCCAAGAGACAAAAATTCTTCGGTATATAATAAGTAGGGAATATATACATTAATTAACAAAAAAAAAATTATTATCTTTTCGGTGTTCTCGTTTTCGGTTTTGCTGGCTAGATTGCTTTTTGGATATTAGCTAGGAAAAAGCAGGAAGAGTGAAATGGAAAGTGACTGGATAATAAGCTGATGAAATGGAAAGTTCCATCCACTCGCTAGCTACATGTTGGAAAAAAAAGAAAAAATGTTTTGTCTCCATTTGTGTCAAAGATGCCTAGCTCTTTAAACAAGATAAAAGGTATGTGGTGGCCTTCCGATCTCTTTTTTTTTTTTTCAAAGAAAAGAAAAGGGTTTACCTAGCTTGGTGAAAGCTTAACATTTGATCCAGGGGAAAATAATAATTGCTATATATGAAAGTGGAAAAGGAATAGAAAGAGTAAATTAATTCAAGGCCATTGGCCATTTGGCCTTCCAATAATTCCTGTATAAGTTTTTTTAAAAAAGTCAAGTCCACATACGTGGGTTCTCTTCTGGGACATTGATCTCTACTCTACATGTAGTACTTATGATGAAAACTTTTCTAACTTACTTCAATTGATTAGTTATATATGTTTAAATTTATTTGAGATAATTTGTTAAATATCTTGTTTCAATCGATCATTTTACTTCTTTTTTTTTCGACATGTTAATTTTGTTACCTTTTTTTTTCCAAATGTATAAGCCTCATTCTATATTGAAGACTTTGTTTTAACCTTGCCATCTTTTGCTATGGTCTACTATTTCACGCATTTTAACCATAAACAATATTGCTCTAATGCGTGAAATTAATCGAAGGATGACTTGTCCTCCACACTGGCGCGCACAAATATATTCCAACTATTGTATGCAATTAATCCGCAAACTGCATGTACGTATGAGGTAAGCATGACACCAGCAAGCTTATTCTACACAAGTTAATTAAAGCATTTATCTTTTTTGGTAATTATTCTTGTCTCTACATTCACTTTACTGTTGAAACTTGAAACCTGAAAGGGAAAAGGCAAAGTTGGCTGGGTAGGGTGAAAAATAGTAATGGAAGAGTGAGTCGAGTAACACGCAAAGACCCAGGAGGGTAATTTCAAAAGCAGACAAGCCCATCCTTGAGCTAGCCACTATATACATGTCGATGAGTAGCAGTACCACCAGCAGGTGCTAATCCACTAGACAAGAAAGGAAGCCAGCATTAAAAGGTGGGAAAGAAACACCAATGTAGCTACGTTAGCTGATGAGGTACATGTGGTCCTTAATATTGCAATGATCCCAGACACAACACACACACAAAAAAAAAATGAATGCGCTGAAAAGATACGTACGTACCCTATTCATGCACCTTGGTTTTGCTCTGCTTTGAATGGTGCAAGGAAAATGGATCAGTAACCACAAGCAGTCACACTACTCGATCACTAGCTTAATTCAAGCTTCATTTCTTCTAACATTGAATAGTGTAAGTGGCCTAGCTATATCTATATAACATTGAATTGGCTCTGGCTCCCCCCCTGCCCCTCTCCTGATATTGCAATATAGCTATATCTATATAACATTGAATTGGCTCTGTGACTGGATCAATATTAATTCTTATAGTAAGTCTTATTTTCTGTCGAGCCCTTTTGACCTGATCTGCATGTGTAGTAGACTAGTAGTAGTGTAAGATATTATATACAGATATGCACATAAGTATGAGGGAGTGGGATCGAGTGAATAGGAGGGTGGGGATGGAGTTGTGTGTGAATATATCAATGTTTTAATTAGGCTGAGAGGGACGAGTGCCTGAGAGTAACAAGTCCAACAGTGGCACTGAAAAACATGGTGACCTTTTTATAAGCATTTATAAGGATTACAAATGCTCAGAAAACGACCTCCCATCTTTCTTACTTACAGTACTACCCGGCCTCGATCGGCCTCGATTGGCCCTCTCCCTATCTCTTATTCAATTAATTTTATTTTGGTTTCATGCATGTAGGTCAGCATCCTTGCTTTCCCTATCGATCATTTGCCAAAAATGGTCCCAACTGTATTAACGTATAATCAATTACTTAATCCACGCAACCAAGTCCTCTATAATCCAAGTGTCAATCTTTAATCTCATGTTGCCATTCTTAACTTTTAATTAAGTATCAAGGGCCAGTATACATAAATCCTACGTATACCTAGCTTGATTAAACACACTGGCGTACACTACTCTCTAATTAGCTTACCATGCATGCCTACCTAGTCTCTAAATCTGATAGCGGAAGCAATTGATTCGTGGTCTCCTTCCAATTCGATCTTTACGAGTTAATTAATGGGTTGAAATGTCAAAGCACTTCCAGCATGCAATTACTTACCAAACAAATAAATATCTAATTAAAATTACCGAGGGTCTAATTAATATTAATTAAGAACAGTACGTGGTATTAGGTCATAGGACTAAACTTAGGGATTGTTGTGCATGTATTGTTAATTTTTGGGAGATCTATATATACACACACGTATCAGTAGAGAGGCACATGGCTACTATATATATATATATATATTTCAAATTGCTTGACCTAGCTAGACGCATGATCCCATCCTCTATTTTTGTATGGACCCATATTTGAGCATTTACCAGCTACTTTCCTTAATTTGTTTCCGGCCGATTCTTCCCGGTCGATCAGAGAACTTAATTGGAATATTCAGGACCAGAATTCCAGTGTATATATAGTTTGTATGTGAAGCAAATTAATTACCCTGTAAAAATCACCTGCCTCTCTTTTTTAACCAAAAATGTAAAATATTAAATACAGGAGGACCCAATTACACACACTTTAACCAATTCCTCAACCATGGTCAGAAAATAAAGACCCCCTTCCCCTATTCTGCTACAGCAATAATTAACTGACAAAAAGTAAAGGAAAAAGATTATGAGATCTGCTTAAATAAGCCTTGCTGCATGTGAAAACAAAAGCCAAAAAACAAAACAAATTAAATGCCCTTTAATCAACACCTAGTGCATGTTGTGGTGTATGATGATCATTGATTCACTGATCCGCTTCGCCTTCGGTTGTGGCGGAGGACATGTAACTGATGCCCAAGGAGGTGGTATCGTCGGAGGGTCCCACTCCTCCTCCTCCGGCTATACTAGTATGGAAGTGTTGCTTGCAAGATGGACAAGTGATTTGCATAATGGCGGAGCTGATTTTCTTGGTCGATTGCTCTTTGAGTAACTGAGCCTTTTGGAGTTCGGCCTGCGCTTGTTGCCTGATCCTCTTTGCGTTTCCAAACTCGAGCTCGGCCATCTCTATTTGCCGTTTGGCCTCTCGTCTAGCCTCTTCCGCGTACGCCTTTTCTGCCATGGCCAACTTTAACTCCTCAGAAGCGAAGTCTTTCAACCTCGCCACTTCCCAATTGATCGGTCCAACACCAACACTAGCATTGGCATTCTTTTCCCTTGAACAGCTTCGTGGCGAATCGTTCTTTTGCTCACCACCAGATGAAGAGCCGCCTATGGAGAGCTTCAAATGCGTTGCGTAGTGTTCGTCTTCATGTCGAGGGGAGGTTTGTGTGTCCGACCAAGGAAGGAGTTTCAGTTCCAGCATATGCACTTGTTCTTTTTGCTGTTGCTGTTGCTGTTGCACTTGCTGTTGGTGGTGCTTAGAAGTGGAAGGAATACCATCATGCCCCTCATCAGAGCTTATAAACACTACAGGTATGTCACTTGGCTTTGGCATTACTGGTAATCCGGGCAATGGAGGAGGAGGAGCAGGTGCATTGTTATTAATGCTGAAATGGCCGTCGCTGGAGGGGCTGGTGCTCGAGGCTGTTCGTGACGAGCAGGCGGCCGCCGGCTGGAGCGCCTGCAATTCTGGCCGGACGACATGTCGCACACTGCAAGTGTCTTGGTGCTCAATGAAACTCTCCACTCTGTTGAAACAGTAAACAATTACAACTAATGATGAAACTGAAAATAGAGATTATCCTTAAAATTAAACATGGGATAATGCAGGCATATCTTAATTGTTGTCTTGTAAATACTAATTAATTATGAACAACAAGATCTCTGGCCATAAGTTGAAACTTGAAACTTGAAAGAAAGAACTATATAGATGATGATCGAGCAAGCTTAGTTCTTCATGCAGGGTTACCAACAAGCAAATAATTAATATAAAACAAGAATCTCTAGTATGGATTATATGACTAGGTTTAATTAATTAATCAACTAAATAGAATATTAACCGAAATAAAAGAATGGGGTATCTAATTATTTGTTTAACTAAAAAAAAATTTATGTATGAATGGGGAATTTGAAATTTAGGCTATCTATGGAAACTGTTCTCGGGAAACTGCACAGTATTGCTGCTGCGGAATCTTTGAGCTTCCATTGGGTAGCCCAGTTCACACACAGAGCCAAAGCATGAGGATGAGGTCACCAACTGCACAGTGTCGCGATTTTCAAAGAGAAAACCCAACCAACAAGCTAGTACAGTAGTTTGTGGGGGGTTTTCAAGATTTGTTCTTATTCGCAAACCTGCTTTTTATGGAGGGTTTTAGGGTTTCAATGAAGGAGGAGAGACTAAAGCAGTTGAAGCTAATATATGAAACCTACAATTAATTAATAGGACAATTATTAAATACTAATTAGTACGTAATGGATGAGGAATGAGAAATTGAATTGAAACCTGGAAAACACACGGCCACAGTCACAAGAATGTCCTCTGGTGCCACAGGTTTTGAGATGGGCCTTGTAATCGGATTGAACGGCGTAAGCTTTGGAGCATTTGTCGCACACCCATTGCTTGTGATTGCTGTGCTTCCTGCGAAAGTGCTTCTTGATCCCGACAAGATCGCCGAGCGCGTGGCAGGGGTCGTGGTGCAGGCAGCTGGGCTCCGGGCACACAAAGACCCTCTTCTTCACCTGATCCTGTATTTCCCGCTTCAGCAATTTCCACGGCACCTTGTGTCTCCGCCTGTGCATCTGCAGATTCTGGTCCCTCTGAAATCCCTGGTTGCAGATCTCACACACGTACCGGTCCGATTCCAGTAACGTCTTGGGAGAAAGGGACACAACCTCCGCATCCGGATCTGCAACCAAATCAAATCGATTCAATTAATTGGTGGATGCATGCCAAAGATCAATTAGCAATTCATAATTATGCAGATTACGATCGAGTAATGAATGAATATTAATTTACCTGGTGTGCCTGCTGGTCTTCGCTTTCTTTTATTTGTGGCCGCTCCTCCATTTTCTAAAGGAGTACTGAAGCCATGATCAGAGGAAGAAGACGGAGCAGCACTAGTGTTGGTGTGGTTGTGGTTGGCCAACATAGGGTGGAATGAGTTTGTTGTGAGTCCACTATATGTTGTTGTTTGTTGGGGCCGGTCCGGAAACTAACTAACGCAGAAGCAGAAGCACTGAACCAGAAGCACAAGTAAATCAATCCCTACACTTGTACAGCTAGCAGCAGGTGATCATCGAGTTGTTGGAATAAGCTAGTGGGTGGGTTTCAGGCTTTCAGCTTTAGAGAGAGAGAGAGAGAGAGATAAAGGGGAAGGGGAAAAGCTCTTGCTTTCTGCAATCAACTTTCTTTAAGCTTTAAGAGGCTTTTGAGGAGGGAGGCTTTTTTAAGCTAGCTTTTTCCTTTCCCTCATGGAGCTTTTACTTGTTTCATTGACTACCCTTGAGCAGGTAAGGTTGTGGCGAGTCTTGTTTAGAAAGCTCTTTTCTTTTTTCTTTTTTTTTGCTCCTCTAGTTCTGCAGGAAGGAAGAAGGAAATTAGACCGAATGATATATAGGAGGGAGAGAGAGTGTGTGTGGGTGTACATGTGTGTTGTGTGTGATAAAAAAGAGAGAGAGAGAGAGAGAGAGAGAGAGAGAGAGAGAGAGAGAGAGTCACAGTGGTTATGGTTGCCCCCACAGACGCAGAATTAGACAGAAACAAAAAAACATCCTTCCCATAAGAAAACAAACAGTCATTATTCGTCACACACACACTAGTCTCTGGTGTATCGATCTCCTCCATCTCTTTGAGTGAGAGTATGTAATTTGCATGAATAAATGCAATGCCCTCGCACAGTTGCACGTGAGCTCCTCACATGACCTCACCACCCTCCTCTCTTTCTCTCTGCATAACCATCAAAACCGTAAATTCTCTTTACCTTGAGGGTTAAACCAGTGACAAGCAAAAGATCGAAGAAAAAGATAAATTAACTGACGGGTAAAGCTGGCAAAGCAAAGCTGGTTAATTTTGCCTGGTGATTCATCATGGCATGGCGAGCTAATCCAGATTAACATGTTTTCTTAGCTTTTGAAAAGGTAAAAGGTGAAAGCACGATTAGTCATTTTCAACCACGACTGGCTGCAATAATCATTTCTCTAACTTCTGATTTCCATCCTACCATCTTATAGTTGGATCAAGACAAAAATATTTGCCGCTCTCTCTTAATTAGTCATTAAACTCAGACCAGGACCTTTTTCATTTGTTTGTCATCAAATCTATTTAATTTGTAATAATCGAGCGGTTGAACCTGAACTAACTGCATAATTAAACAACGTATATCACCAACCGTTGCAAAAAAAATTAAGATTGAGCTTACTCATTAATACGTACCCTACCTATTTATGATCACCAAAAAAGTTGTCTTTGATTGTGTTTTTTGATAGAGTGCCCCTACCTGTTTTGAAATGTGTATAGTTTAGGACTTTAGGTTTAAGAATTTTGGCAAGTTAGATAACAATGGTTCGGACAGTGGCTAAGACGAAAAGAAATTAAGTGGATTTTGGCTCAAACTCTTGTTATTATCTTTATATTATTTATTTCTATAGTTGTTTTTGAAAAAAAAAAATTGCAAGTCAGATCATTTGGAATTTTAACAATTACAAAATACGTATTTAATTTTTTTTAATACGCATTTAGTTCATTACGTCATTTCATTCGATTTAAGATTAGTTATACTCTATTGTTTAAGAGAATTACCTTGTTCTTTAATGTCAAAAGGATGAAAATAATCAACATTACAAACATTGATAGACATACCTAACAAAAAAAATTAAAAAGACATGCATGACAATTGCAATTTGAACCAAACACACTGACGAAAGTGCATTGCCCTCGATGGTTTTAGGATATGATTTTCAAAACAGTATGAAAAAATCAAATGAGAAAATTTTAGACAAAAAATTTCAGAAAGTAAACATGGAAATAATAATTAATGTTTTAATTAAGGAGGAAATGAATATTAGAGAAAAAGGGGAAGATGCTTAATTATAGTTTGGGGATGAGTTGGAAAGAATGGGAGGGTGATGGGAGAAGGATTCTTCTCACATGCTGGCATGCATCCTTGAGCAAAGCAATCATCTCTCCCAAGTGTCATGGATTCCAAATCTAATCACCTTTTCTTAAAACTAATCCCCTCCCATGTAAACCCCAACAGGCTTTAAAAAATTCTGTTGACTTAGGCCAAAAAGTTCAATAAGTATAGTTTACCATATAAAGCTTCGAGTATTGGAACTTACTTTACTTTGTAAGATGCATTAATTAACTAAACGAGATTACTTCCAGCAAAAGAAATACCATTTCTCCATCAGCCAGCGACCAAGTCTTTGTCACATCTGTACGTATATATAAATCCTTGAAAGAAACAAGCTTTGAAGTTTCCTGGATTTGGAACCTAATTCATCCGCTTGCACAATTACTATTCAAAGGCAAACAATTATGTACATGTCGATTATCAACTTCGAATTAGGACAAATATCTAAAATATCATACTCCTAATATTCTATGCATTTCACCCGAATTAAGTATCAAACATCCTTTTACTATTGCCATGTCTTCTTTTTCTTGGATGATCCTACGGTTTCGCCCAAGTGGTCCGACAGCATGATCAAGACCTTCGCTCAAATTAGTTAGGATAAATTACTAAAATATTACAAAGGCATCCCAATTAAGCAAATTATGGGTAATTTTCATATATGATTCCAAGACATGTAGGTAAGTTCAAGATTCAAAGTTGAAAGTAAATTCACGCCAAATATTTAAAAAAAACAGTTGAAAGTAAATATATCGTACAGGATTCCTTATCGATCCATGAAATATCTGAAGTTAATTATTTTTGAAGTATATATGTATATGGTATGATTGAGTAGGTTCAATAATTTCCATGATGGAATCGGGCATGGGGTGGGTAGGGGTAGGGCAAATAAGCTCTGTGATTGCACTGATATCTGTGGCCTTAATTTGTCTCGTTTAGTTTTGTTGGTATCCAAAGAAGTGAAGCCAAACTTGTCATATATCTATTCCATTCTTAATACTGTTACACTGAAAACCAGAAAGGTAAAAGAAAATTTAAAAGTATTCAGTATTTGAAATTGAACCCCATTGAACAGATTAATTAATTAGAATCTTGCTGAAGCCATCATGGCCCATTTGTATCCATCATTTCATTCCCCTAATAAGTCTCTCAGCGCATAGAATAAATTTGTCTGTTTTCTCAAACCCCTATCCTTCATGGAACTTTCATTTTTTTTTTGTTCTTTTTCTGAAATTAATAAATTTCGAAACTGTGTATACACTGTACTATACAGTATACATGCAAAGAGAAAGGGTGAATTTTTTTTTTTTCGCCGAAAGAGAAAGGGTGACTTGTATGCACGGTTAAGTGGGTAATGTCAGGGTCTGGGAAAAAAGCTAATTACCTCGGCCGTGGGTGGGTAATAATAAACTCGTATATATATAGGGCACGCAGAGGGGAAAAAGTTACCCAACCCCCAAGGAACAGTTATAAATTAATTTTAATTGAGAAAAACAAAAGTGAGACAGAAATGACCACGGACTGGATGACTGGGTAAAATAATCAGAAAGTTTAGTTGGCAGTACTCATGGAATAAGTTTTGGCCCAATCTACGCTACTCAGACAAATATACCTAAATACAAGCAGGGACTGATATGATATCCAGTTTTAAGTATTAAACCCTGCATGCCACAGTTACTATGAGAGAGAGAGAGAGAGAGAGAGAGAGAGAGAGAGAGAGAGAGAGAGAGAGAGAGAGAGAGAGAGAGAGAGAGAGAGAGAGAGAGAGAGAGAGAGAGAGAGAGAGAGAGAGAGTACTTTCACTATACAGCATGTATCTGTGTATGTAACCAGTGATCAATACCTGCATATATGCTATGATTAATTAGGGACCCAAAATTCTTGCATTCTGCATCCATGTTTCACTGGATGGATATTTCACTTCATTCCAAGTTTCCAACTACAAACTTGGTATTTAACAGTTGAATATATCCTTTAATAAATGCACTGGTTAATTTTCAGCTATTTTTTTTTAAATATACTTTCGAAGTTGCGACAAGAAAGTATCAATTATATACAACGAAAAAATCTAATAATTAAGAAGAAAGCAACTGAAATTCAAAAACAAGTTGTAAAAAGATCGTATGCACATCAATCATGGACTCAACTTCACAGTAAGTACTGTTTGATTCTTGATAGGGTAACACTGCATGCTAAAAAAAAGTTGGCTTTCAACGCTAGTTCCTCAATGGCTAAAATTTGGTAGTGTAGAGCTTTCCTTTGCTCAATTCCTCCCATTTGCTTTTTCTTTAAGTGGTAGAAGTCAATATAAAAGTTGTTGCCGTTTCAAAGTTGATCCTTATATTCGAAGGGATGATATCTTTCTACTTTTAGGCCTGCAACCAATTAATCAACAACCAACAAAAATAATTAAATTTGGTGCCGAACATCTCAATTCAAACAAGCTAATAGACTGCGTTATATATATATATATGCTCGATCGTTTCGACCTTATGCTAGCTGATGTTGATCCATATGTTAATGTTAATTTTGATACCCATCATCTTTCTTCCTGTCCTTGTATCTCTTTTCTTTGTCGACGGAGGTAACCAGATTTGATAACATGTCCTTGCTAAAGGGTATATAATTGAGGGTCTGTTCTTCAGTCCTCCTTTCAAAAAGGGTATCCAATGATGTTAATTAATGCTTAATCAGTCGGTTTAGTGAGTAGTCTAAGGCCCATTATTTTTCCCAAGCCCAACGTAAAAATAAAGACTTCATACAATTGTTCAATTACCTAAATTATGCTCTTTGAAAATTCATGAATCTTGTTGCTAGCTAATGAACACATTACAATACTAGTTGACTGATTTATTATTCTCGACTGATCGCCGATCGATCTCTATTCTCGATTCAATACCCTTGACATCATCTCAAATTAATAGAACATGCACGAACATATATAAATCATGAGATGGAGCTTGAAGTGAAATTAAGCAACTATGGAGAAGGTAGAAGTATGATTTCTCGCTCACAACGGTTGCAGAGAAATATATGAGGGACTTGTTCATTGTTTGGAATTCGAACACACAGAGTATGCTGCCACACTTCACAAATGTCACAGCACACCATTCTCTCCCCATCCTCTTCTTTTGCGCCACATGGACAGTCCACAACGTAGTTACCCGACCCACATTCAAATATGGGTCCTTCAAGCTCTCTAACAATTCCATGTCCACCACCTCTCGTCTCTTTGTTGCTTCCTTGCAGCACAATCTTTCCACCCACCTCAACCAGCCCAAAAACCATATCTGTTCCCTTTGCATCAACACTACTCAAATTCGCAATTGCTTCCACAACAAAGCTCCTCAATCCCCAGTAAATCTCTCTGAAATTCCTCTCTACTTCGAGCTTAAGATCATTGATAGTAGCATTGTTTTTCAATGTCAGACACTCGTATGGAGGCAATTCTATTGCGTTATCATTGTCACTCATCTTATTATGATCAAGAACTTGTGTACTGTTTCCTAGCATTACGGTACAGTAGAGATTGGATTTTCCTTCCGGTCCCAATTCGAGTTTCACAGGCGGAACCTCACCGCAATATTCTTTGACTAGGTACTTGGAATCAAGAATGATCCTAACAGCCATTGATATTGCTGGGAAGAACCCTGTAGTTGTCGTAGTACTAGTGCTTAGCTTTGGGTCTTTGAGAATGTACTTGTACAAGTAGAACATGTCCTTCATTAACTGGAATCTCGAAATCTTGTACCATCCCTTCACTTTGGAGTTGGTCATGCCCAAATTACCATCTTGGTTAGGGGACACGCTAGACAGGTCTTCTAAGCAATACTCGAGGACTTTCGTCACCGGATTCAAGCTGCGACGCACCAAGTAATTCCCCACAATTTGGTTCCCCAACGATTTCAAAACGAAATCTAGCAAGCCCGTGTCGCCTATGTAGGCGCGAGCAGCATCCCTAACTTCTTGCCTAGACACCCATCTGAACTGAGCCCTCTTTAAGGCTTCCACGATCACCCGTGATGCCATTTCAACTCTTTTAGGAGACCATCTGCAAGATGTCTCCACCAGCATTCCCGGGTTGTAGGAATCGATGCACGAGTTTTGATCGTCTGTGGGTAGCCGGGACTTGAGCTCTAGCATGAAATGGAATAGGTCACCGAGAGTCACCAAGGAGTGATCGGACAATGTGTGATACCTTGAGAAGATGAGAGAGATGTCATGGCCTAATTGGTTGCAAGTAAGGGCAGCAAGATGGTGAACGAGTAAGCACAAGGGCATGTTTTGTAGTGCTTCTATGGCGTTTTGGTACATTTGTTGTGTGACACAAAATGTTCCACGCCCGAATTTGTACCCCCAACGACCAAACCAGGGCTCGCTGTATGCTACTCCATGGATTAGCCTCAACTCCATGCCTCTCTTGTGTGAAACGTCATTTAAACTCACTTTCCTACCAAAACATAGTAGACCCCAATTTCATATCCATCAATTACTCATACTCTTTTTTGAGAAGAAACTAGTACTTTCATTAATCACAATTGCTCATACCCTTTGTTATATAGTGTAATCAAAACATACATATTTGTTCAAAAATAAATCAAAACATATATATATATATATACAGTCTCATTCACATGCGCACGTCCCTATATAAAATAAAATGCGAACATCGTCATTGCGAGTGCAAACTAATAATTAAAACCGTCTATATTTTAGGTCATCATTCAAGGATCATTTTGATATAAAAAAAATTCAAATTGGAAATTATTTAGCCATTTGATTACCATATTCATCGTTTCAACCTTATCTGACGTAGTCGTATTTGTCTGTAAACTATATAACGAACAGATGACCAAACAATCTCCAATTCGGCTGATTTTTTGCAAGGATAATTCTTGAAAATAAATCTAAACGATGAACGGTTCTGATGATTGAGTTATGTTGTCAATTGGTCATGATGACGATGTTCGCATTTTATTTTATATGCGGACGTGCGCATGTGAAGGGGACTGTATATATATATATATATGATTTTTTGTTTGGTAAACATATGTATTAACACGCGCGCATGCATGCACTAGTTGTATCAAAAATTTCAAAAATTAAATTGGATAGGTGTTGGCTAGGCTATTACCTTGCTCGCAATCCCGTGCACAAGCGATCCCAAAATTCCAGTATCTGGTGTCCAGGCAAGTCCGAACCCGTTTCCTCCCCATTGACACAAAGCAAATGCCCGAACCCGTTAGAGTGAAAAACACCATGCATGATATGCCCCTCTAATTCCACTAAATTCAACGACGACGATGACGACTTACCCGGCGCCGGAATATTCATCCCACTAGCATCATAGTTGTTGTTGCCTCCCGCAGCTTTGCAGTTGATCAAACAAGCTGCCGCCGCCATCGTGTCCGTTGAAGGCAAGACGAAGTGGTACTTCTTATTGCAAACCATATGCTGACCCCAGCCTGATACGTACCATCATTATATGATCGAGTTCAACAAATTGTTATGAACAATGAATAAATGACAAGTACGTACGTACTGTTATAACAAAACTTTACCGACGTATTGGCATTGCTTGCAGTGACGATTGAGCGAGGCCTCAATAGGCTCTTCAACCACATAGAGAACCAGATGTAGGGGTGCATTTCGATGAAGCTGGAGCTGGAACGACCAGCTTTGCATTCCGGTACAACTATTGCCTAAGGTACTCTCTACATGCCCATATTCAAGGAGAGCTTTCACGTTCTCCCTAAACGACGACGCAACGAATCCGACCGGGTACCCATTTTCTGCAAATGTCTTGAACCTGAAAACCCTCTCACCTCTCTTCCTCTTCTTACTCCCACTCAGGTCTAAATTGTGCGACGACATCGAAACCGTGAGAAAGATAGGTAGTTTGGGCAGTTATATAGATATACAAGAAGATCGGAGAAGCTAGAAGCGTGTGTATGAGTAATTGATATATTATTAACTAAGATATATGCATGGTTCAAACGAGGCTTAGATATATAGTCCCGGATCGCCACGCAATTCGTGCCTAGAAATAAAATTGGGGAGCACCCGAAAGAGACTCTTCATCAGCATATAGCTCACTCAGTGCAGTGTGCATGATTCGTTTTGAAATTTAGGCAATTTAGGGTTGCAAATCTATCGCGGCAACATATGGAATAAAAGGAGGTTTGGAGTAGTAAATTAAAGGTAGCATGGGCATGCATTCGATAACGCAAGTGTTTCACCATTGGTGAATGACTTGTGCTCCGCCAATTTCTTTGGTCAGCTGGGATTAATTTGTTGCATTTTATCTTAATTATAGCTTAGGGACCAGGGTCGACAACGTACACGTTCATAAAACGCAAAATATGCTTGGCCAACTACCCCTTTAGATATATCGATGATTCTTAATTATTTATTGGAAGCTTTTTCCCATGCTTCATAAAACTTTGTTTCCTTTTCTCTTCTTCTTAATTTTTTTTTTTTTTAGAAAAAAAAAAATCCCCCCCCCCCCCCAAAAGAGTAGCAACAATATTAAGATAACGTCGTCAACTTTGTTTCCTTTTCTTAATTTGAGTAGCAATATTAAGATAACATGGCTTCTCCAATAAGGATATCCTTATTTATTAAGTTATGAAGTTTTGATCTCAGCCGTTAAAACAAATCATTTAAAACATATCTGACAGTTGGATCCCACGTCTGTTTTGATCTGACGGTTGAGATCAAAACTCCTTAACTTAAAAAAGTAAGAATCTCTTTAATGGAGAATCATTCGTTAAGAGAATATTCAAAAGATAATTGCATGAGCAAAGACAATATGTCTTGGGGAATAAAAACAGCCCCCCAAAAAAAAATTTGTGAATTGCTTCAAAGTTATATATGTTCTTCACCACGTGGCATGTCCCTTCAAAAAAATGAACTTTTATGATCAATTTCCCTTTTAATTTATTTACTAGTAATCAGTTTACGTGATCAATAATCAGTCACTTTGATCAAGCGGTGAAAAACTAACCTCAATAATCAATCAATCATTAATCTGCTCAACAAAAAAAACCACATTCATAGAGATGCATGAACAAAAATTGGATCCTTGTCAATTGCCCTGGCCTAACTCAATGATAAAATCAAGCCCAAATATTTAGATCCAAGCCCACTCTGGACTTGGGCTACTTCTACCGCGGCTTCTATTTGAGCCTTTTGAGGTTAAGGTTACAAGGGTTTCAAGTTTTGTCTGTGTGTTGTTTTGGGATAAACAGATAAACGTTTCTTGTTAATTACTGGGGTTAACACAGAACGTCTTACTAAAAGTCCAAACATCTATCAAGGGTGTAGTTCTAAATTGTATCCCATGCTTTTAAAGCTTATTCTACATTTGAAATGAATTAGTAGTTTGGAGATTTATCTTTGTGTCTCGAGTTTGTAATAAAGTCGTCTGTAGTGTCAGTGGAGGAGCCAGGATTGAAAAATGGGGTAGACTAATTTATGTAGGATGAAGTTTTTGCCGTAAGGCATTTTTTTTTTGCCATTGAGCAAATTTCATAAAAACATGCGAACTACTAAACCAATTGGGCAATTTGAAATAAAAAATTATATATATAGTTGCATTCATCAGATTGAGGTCTTGAGAAATTGATCAATTGAATGATCTTGAGGGGAGGATTGAAGGAGGAAGAACAAGAAAACCTATTTGTGCTGGAAACCATTGATGGAGAGTCGAACAGTCTATTTTCTCGTGTGCGGGCATGCCAATACCACAGGGTATATTGATGTAGTATATATATGTATACAGTCTCATTCATGTGTGGATGTCCACACGTGAATTAAAATGTGAATATCCTCATTACGAGTCTAAACTAATAATCAATACCGTCTATATTTTAGGTCATCCTTCAAATATCAATTTGATAAAAAAATATTCAAATTGGAAATTATTTAGCCATTTGATTACCATATTCATCTTTCAACTTTATCTGACGGAGTGTATTTATCTATAAACTGTACAACAAACAGATGACGAAACAATCTCCAATTCGGGTGATTTTTTGCAAGGAAAATTATTGAGAATAAATCTAAACAATGAACGGTTCCGATGATTGAGTTATATTGTCAATTGGTCGGGATGAGAATGTTCGCATTGTAATTCACGTATGGACGTCTACACATGAAAAAAACTGTATATATATATATATGCAAACAAATGATAAGTTCTTGCAAAATAAATAAAAAACAAAATAAATGGTTGTATAATCTAAAAATAATAGAATATGGGAGGTGTCTCAAAGTCTCTGTTATTTATTTAGAAAAAAAATCTCAAAGAATTTCTTATGTGAAAAAAAAAATTTAAAAGAGGATAAGAATTGGGGGTTTTATTTTTTATTTTTTAAGAATTGGGGGTTTGTTGTCACATGGCATTTCAGCTGTTCGACATAAGATATATCTTTGTCAAAAAAAGAAAAAAAAACATAAAAAAATATCAGTCTGACCAAAAAAAAAAACATAAGATATATCCATCAGCCTTTAGATTTTCCATATTTTAAAGTGACAGCTATAAGTTTGATAGGTACCCCATTTTTAGGTTTTCTCTCTCTTTTCTCATTTTTAGGGTGTTCTCTCTCCTCTCTCCTCTCTCTATCTCATAAGTTTCTCTCTCTTTCTCTCTCACAGGTTTCTCTCTCCTCTCTCCTCTCTCCTCTCTCTCTCTCTCTCTCTCTCTCTCTCTCCAGAAGGGCAAAACCCTAAAGAGCCGTTTACACCCACCCAAGTAAGTTTTCTCTCTCCTCTCTCTTCCTCTCACTCTTTCTCTTTCTCTTTCCAAAAATTTGAATATATGGGTCCTTGTACTACTATTAACCTGCCATTTACATCTATGCATATGTATATATATCTGAGGCTTCTAAATTATCATGAATCTGTTATTTTTTTTTCTCTTTATGGTGCTCAGATCTCAGATCCCCATTTCTCAGATTCAGAAACCCTAATTTGTGTTATTTGCTTTGAGATGGAAATATAGTAGATCTCGGTGTTACTTGGGCTCCGTTGGGTAGCTGAGAAAATGTGGGAAATGCGCAGAGGTTTCGATCCGGGAATTCCTATATTTAATTGATTTAGATTAGAAGATTATATATCTAGAAAGAAATAAATTTGCATGCTCGTTTCAAATTTTGACTGTTTTGGATCTGAAACGAGGGGGACTTCTGAAGGATCTTTGTGCTTAACTTCATTTTCTCAGCCGCTAAACAATGTTTGATCTCTGATTTAGTTGGAATATCCGTTCAATTCAGATGTTATTGATTATGATGGTAAATGGTATTGTTGTTCAAATTTGTGATTGAATTAGGCTATGATGTGTATCTCTTTTGTTTTTGTTTTCGATTTCCATGGCCTCAGGGGGTTATATAATGGAAAATGGTATTGTTCTTCTAAAGCTTTCATTAATATGATGTCGTTTGTCTGTGCAATTTCTAGCTTCCCATGGATGATGATTCATTGAACATGCCCAATTGGGGCTATTATGAGGCCTCTTTTAAAGGCCATCTTGGCCTGCAGCTCATGACAAGCATGGGCGAGCGCGATACGAAACCTTATATACCTGGGCGTGATGCTCCGGTTATGGTTAGCACCAATGGCTATCATCCTCGGGATTGTGTTGTACAAGATGCTCCCGTTCCAATGAGCAGCTATATGAGGGAGAGTTGGATTAATCAGAGAGATAAGTTTCTCACTATGATGCCTGCCAATCCTAACTACGGTGTTCTTCCGGAAACTTCAGCAGCTCAGCACTCCTTGCAGATCTTACAGCCACCACCTGACGCATCCAGGGATGAGAGGGTGAATAGAATTGAAGAGCCAGTTGTCCATAAGGAAGGTGGCCCTTCAAAGAAAAGACAGAACGGTGGTGCACCAAAAACCCCAAAAGTGAAGAAGCCGAGGAAGCCAAAGGATAATAGCAATCCTTCGGTTCCGCGTGTGAAGCCTGCAAAAAAGAGTTTGGATGTTGTCATAAATGGAATTACTATGGACATTTCCGGCATTCCAATTCCAGTTTGCTCGTGTACTGGAGCTCCCCAACAGTGTTATCGGTGGGGGTGTGGCGGCTGGCAATCCGCTTGTTGCACCACAAATGTGTCTATGTATCCTTTGCCAATGAGCACCAAAAGGCGGGGTGCTAGGATAGCTGGAAGAAAAATGAGTCAGGGGGCGTTTAAGAAGGTGTTGGAGAAGCTTGCAGCTGAAGGTTATAACTTTACTAATCCAATTGATTTGAGGACTCACTGGGCAAGACATGGTACCAACAAGTTTGTCACTATCAGGTAGAGTCGCTCTGTTGGTATCATTGATGGACCTTCTATTGCATTTGTTCTGTTCCACCTGTATATATTTCTGTGGCATTTTGCAGAGATCTATCAGTTAATTGTAGTCCTTGAATTTCTGTCATGACTGTATACTTGCTCTTAAAATTTCGAATTGTTCTTTTGTTTATTTTTTCCTTTCGGCTATGTGATAAGGGCCGACTTTTCTGGCCCCAGGATTATGCAGATGAGTTGTCATTTATTGGATTGTTGTTGGGTAATCTCCAATCTCTCAATATGTGCCATGGGATGCTCCTTTATGAATACATCTTTCTTATTGACATGCAATGGATTCATCATTCTTACTGTGATGATTGCCTACACCTTCATCTTTAGTAGATCATTAGTTCTATCGTAGCCAAAAGTATTATGCTGTCTTTATGGATTGCATCTATGATGATTGCCTAAACGCTAAACTATGTGTTTGGGTTTTTATGAGTTGTATGTTGGCTTAGAACTTCTTAATTCTGTTTCTTGTAGGATGCTGTACTTCTTTTAAAGAAATACATGTACTGTGTTGGTGTACTGTTGATTGAGAACCTGAAAAATCTCTCTATAGGAGCTTGGCTGGAGAGTTTCATTTTGTATGTTTCTGTTTAGACTTTGGAGAGGGGATTTGGAGAGAGGGTTGTGATATAGGGAGAATAGGGATTAGGAAATTTAGTCTTTACGAAAATGTGTCTCGCAAATCGTGTACTTATCTTTGTACCATTGTCCAGTGACTTGGGGAGAATTGAAAGTGTGGATTGCAAATCGTATACTTATCTTTGTACCATTGTACAGATGATTTGTGGGACAAGGTTTAAAGTGGCTTAGAGATGAATGTATTCGATGAAGAACATATTAGATGGTTTAGCAAAGTATGGCGAGGATGGATGAAAGACACTGGTGAAAACTATAGATCCCCAGCCCCTAATATTAGCGCATTTGTTGTTGATGTGTTAGAATACTTGCAGAATATTTAGCTTAAACGAAAATAGTTTGTATCTCCTCCCAGTACAATGACGATTAGCAGTTGTAGTTTTGCACTCCAATGAAACATACTAAAACCTCCATCCAATCTTGATGTTTGTTCATCTTCCTGCATAGTAGGTGTGTGGTATTTCGTTAGTTTAGTTCAATTGAAATATTGAAAGAAACTGATTATCCAAGACTTCTACGAATGTGAAAAAATTAACAAACTTGAAGAAGACCATAATAGGATATCACTGAACCTAAAAGAGCAAACAACAACATCCCACGAAACCCAATTTACCTAATATACAAGGAAGTCAAAAATTAGTGAAGCTACAATACAACAAACCGGGATAATGTAACCTAATGAAACTTGATATGATCAACAAACCAAGAAGACCCCAAATATTCAGACTACGTACCAGGCCATTTGCACAAAAAGAAAACAAAAGTAGATATCAATTACTTCTCATAAAAATAATTATTTGTTAAATTAATGACGTCGAGATATGGACTGATTCACTAATAAAAAGGACGCTTGGTTTTTATTTATCAGAATGACACCCAAATTTAGCCATAAATAAAAATTAAGCTTCAGGATTTCTTTCCCTTTTATTTTTGGTTACAATTAAGAATGTATTTCCTTTCAAATTTAAGAGTGAATAAGCACATGTCGGGCACAGCACTTTCTAAAAAAAAAGGGCATATCGGGCCAGCTCGGCCCAATTTAAAAGGCCTAGACTTTTGCCTAATAATTTTGACTAATAATTGGACCACAGTAATTTACGCCAAGTACAAAATTATTATTTCAGTCATGCACGCATTTATATCGTCAGCATTTTATCATCTTCCATTCCCCGTCTCGTATATACTTTCTATAATTTTATTTAATCATTTAAAATTATAAAAATATAATTGAATAATCATTATATTAACAAAATTCTCTATTTTATAACAAAAAATAAAATAGATTATATCTTAAAAATCCGCATAATGTTTGATATAGTGTTCAAAAAATAAATTATCATATTATAATTGGACCTGATATATCAAACTAAATGATATAAATAGCCCAAACCGGAGAAATCAAAAGAGAAAGATAGGAAAAATATTGTATTCATATCAAATTAGAAAATCCATTTTTCATATGTTATTTCTTTCTATAGCAAATATCAAAACTAAATTATGATATTCAAAAGTCCAAACCACATTTCTTTTACCAACTTTTAAGCTTCACTAATTCAATAATTCTACTACCAAGTCATTGGTTGGTTAATTTTTTATAACTACTTTTCTATTGGTATTATAGTAAGAATTTATATAATTTTTTTTAAGAAAATATTAATATCTCACTATTGACATCAATTGAAATGAAGTAAAAAACTGAAAAACCTTCAATTTTCTATAACATACCTCTATTGGAAAATCAATAACAAAGTGATAAAGTAAGAAAAAAACTTGAAGCAGAAATTGAAAGTAACCAAAATAAGTATAAAAAATAGTTGAAATTAACAATAATGCAATGAATAAAGCATTACAATCCTTAAAATTTTAAGATATCAATAGAAAGTTGAAACAAAAAGAAGTAATAAACTTTTAAATTAGAGTATTTTTGGAAGTTCAAGAAGACTCATTTTTCTAATTTTTTTTTTCAAATAGAAAAGCTAAGCTCACTTCAAAAATTTACTACAGATTATTTAGAAAAATTTGATAGAGAAAAAAATGTCAAAAAATCAAATATCTACTCACTAAATTAAAAATAATAATAATAATTAAACAGAGTTGATCACATAATCGATTTGAGTACTACTTATTTTATAGCAAAAAATTGAGTTATTTAAAACATTAATATGTAATTTATAGTTTATTATTTTTAATTTTCTGAAAATATTTTTTTTAATCAAACAAATTTTTTTGTTTTTTATAAACATTAATTTTCCTATTATATTAATTTAAAATAATAATAATAATAACAATTAATGGCAGTACTGTAATTTCATGAAGAAATGAGGAAAAACTGTAATTTCAATGGTAATGGCAGAACCGTAGATAGGCAGTCAATGAGGAGTGAAACCGTAATTTTGCAGATGAACAGTGAAAGGAACAGTAACCCCTGCGAGGCCAAATAGTATATAGTAAATGTGTGCGCCACAGCCAAGCTTCTTAACTCCAACAATTCAGACCTTCATAATTTCATTTCTAATATCCCAGAAGGCCAGAAGTAATTGTCCCGTTTCTCCCTAGCTAGCTACTTCACCAGCAGAAACCAAAACGAACATGATGAAAGCTGAAGCAAGTGTGTACTCGCACTTCACAAAATGCTCGTGTATCTCTAAATCATCAAACTCAGATAAAGAATCCGATGACGCTAAAACGACGCCGCACGTTCAATCTGATCTTTACAAGACGACAGCAACCGTCCAACGAAAACCAGGCGGATGGAAGGCCATGCCTTTCATTTTAGGTCTCTCCTTAATTTCCTCTCTTCGTAAATTTTCAATATATATATATATATGTTTTTTTTCATCGGTGACATGGGATGGTAAAATTTCATGGTTAATAAATTACTTACTGTGTTATACGTACACAACCATCATCAACTTCTTTCCCTCCTCCTCAGTCTCTCTCCGATACGACCGAGGAGGACGGAAACGAGAGACTCATTTGGTAATTTTGCCATTTCGATCTTGTCACGGTAATTGCACCCGGCCGGTGGTTCAGTTACTGACCGATATTTAATTAGGAGGTGACAAAAAGGAGACACGTTTGTGTGGTGGTGTGTGCAGGAAACGATACGTTTGAGAGATTGGCAACGTTTGGATTGTTGGCAAACTTTATGGTTTATCTGACGAGGGAGCTGCACTTGAACCAGGTTTCGGCTTCCAACATTATATACATCTGGTCTGGTCTGACCAACTTCGCTCCTTTGCTCGGCGCCTTCGTCTCCGACGCCTACGTCGGCCGCTTTCGCACCATCGCTTTCGGATCCTTCTCATTACTTCTGGTAATCACTTCAGTTCCTTTTTAATTATATAATTTCTTTTGGTCGTTAACTGCAAATCTGCAAATTATTTAATTCTTGCTACAGTCCACATTTTTTACTTGACAGCTGGTTAATAGTGTATCTGTGGTTTTTGAGTGGCCGTGGTAGCTGGTTCACTAGGTACCAGTATAGCACCGGTCACTCTTTGTACTGAGATATGGTGAAATATGTGAAACCGGCCTGCAAACAAATATTTTGCTGGTGCTCTCACATCTCAGTATGGTCCTCAAACGTACCATATGTCCATATTTGTTTTTTTTGGACAATCAATAACTTTTTAATTGGTTTCGTACGTACTGCTCTATCATGTTTTTCATATATTTTAACGTTATATATATATATATATACACGCACATACACACGTACATATTCAGACCATAAAAAAATATATATGTATACGATAATTAATTAATTATTCATCTAAATAATTGACATTGGTGCATATATAGAACGATCAAGCTAGTTCGCTTCTGGTACTATATATGACTACTATATTTTAGATTTTTATCGTGAGCGCCTAGAAACCCGACCCAGTGGGTCTTTGAAAGGATAATGACAGATGACTACTTCAATATTTCGAAAAGGCTAAAGGATGTGCAATAAACTCCATTTTCTTCTTCTTCTTGATATATAAAGAA
The DNA here is from genome assembly GCA_030142095.1 of Rubus idaeus. NCBI lineage: Eukaryota > Viridiplantae > Streptophyta > Magnoliopsida > Rosales > Rosaceae > Rubus > Rubus idaeus. The sequence continues at coordinate 34,587,665 of CM057968.1, read as the reverse complement.
ATGAATTGATGGAGATATATTGCCCAGTAACTCAGTAAGTGCCAGTATTGACCATTAATCAGATGCATTTTTGTTTTCCAAAATAAATCCCGAAATTCCTATCCTTCTTACCTATATGGAATGTATAACTAACTGTAAACGTTTACATATATTGTACTAGCTAGATCGAATCAACTCTCAATCCAACAAACCAATGATGGGAAAATTTACTTGATCCTCATTTACCATCAGCAACTTACCGATCAATGAGATGTTGACCAAAAAAGAAGAAGAGGTGTATAAGTTTCGTCAATAATTGAATTTGTTAAATACCGCATCTTTCATGAGCTCAAAAACAAAATTCCAACTGTGTCGTTCATGTGGGCGCAACCATTTTTTTGTTCTGTTTGAAAGAACTTGGTCATAGTTCATGGACTCATATGTGGCCATAACCTAATGACTTGCATGCTTGTACGATTCCTAAAACTGTCCGCAAACACGTTTGGCAGATTAAAAGGGAGTTTTCAATTGTTATAGAAGTGTACAAGTACTGCTAGATAATGTAATTTTGCACATTTGAATAACGCACTTTTTAGAAATAATGAGTAGCCACCAATTTTTTATAAAGATTTGTTTACTATGTTGATCGAACTGTATCGGTGTTAAATATATAGTTATATACACTGGCAATTGTCTGATTATGTTTTGGTCTTCGATTAATTCTTAATCGTATAGGTAACACTAGTCACTAGTGTGGTACTTTTTGGTTGTCCGTCAACCTTTTGATCAGTTATTTGTCCATGTTTGAGCATATATATATATATCTAACACTTGCATCAGTAGTGTCACTTTTTTTTTTGGCCAAGCAGTAGTGTCACTTTCAAGTTTCAACATTTTAAGAATGTTTACTTCAGAGACGCAACAAAACTATCATGCTTATTTTGCTCACTTAGTTTTAATCAGCAGGGAATGGCGACGTTGACTATAACAGCCTCGCTGCCGAAGCTGCATCCTCCGCCTTGCACCAGCAACCAGCTGAAATTGGGCCAGTGCCTACCTCCAAACAAAGCCCAACTTGGTTTCTTGATTTTGGGCCTGGGCTTTCTCTCAATAGGCACAGGTGGAATTAGGCCCTGCAGCATTCCATTTGGCGTTGACCAGTTTGACCCAAACACTGATAAAGGAAAGAAAGGAATCAAAAGCTTCTTCAACTGGTACTACGCCACCTTCACTGTCGTCTTATTGATCACTTCAACTCTTATAGTTTACATTCAAGACAAAATCAGCTGGAGTTTGGGTTTTGGGATACCAACTTTGCTGATGTGTGGCTCAATTGTGCTTCTTTTTATTGGAGCGAGGATTTATGTTCATGCAAAGCCACAAGGTAGCATGTTCACTGGTGTAGCACAAGTTTTTGTTGCTGCTCACAAGAAACGACAACTTAAGCTTCTGGACGACAAAGAGATTGATAGAAGCAAATTCTATGATCCTCCGGTGAAGGATTCGCTCATGCAAAAGCTCCCCCTCACCAACCAAGTCAGGTGACAAATCTCTGTCGACATAGATTTCGCTAATCAGTAATTTTTATAGGGTTGGTCACTATACTAATCAAATTGGAAATCATCACCTTTAACAATGGTTAGCTAATTAAATTAATGGTTGTGACATTAAAAGGAATAAATTAAGGGTCATCAAACTAGTTTTGTTTCTCCAAATGTTTTTGTATATATATATCACTCGGATACGTACAAAAGTGTTAAATCCATTCTTAACTTCGTTTATTTCTACAAAAATTTTTATCAAAATGTTTTATTAGGTAGACAAATATGTGTTCTATCATACTCAAAAAGTCTATAATGCATTAAGATTTAGCAAACTAGCTCTATGCAATTGTAGACTAACGTACTCCCTAATATATAACATGGAGTTAATTGTATATTCGGAAAATCCATATATAAATTGACTCTTGAGCTAAGGAAAAATAAAATAAAATTTAAGTGTTAATCTTTCTTTGATTAGGTTCTTGAACAAGGCAGCTATAATAATGGACAATGATCTAAAGCCCGATGGCTCTCCAGTTAACAAGTGGAGGCTTTGCAGCGTCCAACAAGTTGAAGAACTTAAATGTGTCATAAAAACCATGCCGATATGGGCTTCAGCTATTGTTAGCTTCACTGCCATGACACAACAAGGAACATTCACTGTATCCCAAGCCCTCCGATTGAACCGCCATCTTGGTCAGAAGTTCGAAATTCCAGCCGGTTCACTCATTGTCATCTCCTTGATCACAATAGGAATATTTCTCCCGATCTACGACAGGGTCCTAGTCCCCGCTCTTCGAAAAATTACCAAAGATGAAGGTGGGATTACAATTCTGCAAAGAATCGGAATTGGGATTGTTTTCTCAGTCCTGGCAATGGCCGTAGCCGGTTTCATTGAAAAGGACAGAAGAGTTATGGCGAATTTGCATCCCCATGAACCGGTCTCATTCGTTTGGCTGGTTCCACAACTTGTACTGATGGGTCTTTGTGAGGCATTCAGTGTTATTGGACTACTTGAATTCTTCAACCGGGAGTTTCCTGACCACATCAGGAGTGTCGGCAATGCACTTTTGTCTTGCGCTTTTGCCGGGTCAAGTTACTTGAGTAGTGTAGTGGTCACCGTTGTTCATCATGTGACGGGAACACACAGCAAACCCGATTGGTTGACCAATGATATCAACGCCGGCAGATTGGATTTGTTCTATTTTCTCTTGGCAGGGATGGGGTCTGTGAATTTTGTCTACTTCCTTTATTGTTCTCAACGATATCACTACAAGGGCACTGTACCCAAGAATGATGACAACAACAACAACAACGACCCTTATGTTAATGTGGAGCTAGGCTCAACCATCAGTGCTTGATCCTATATAATTAACTTTCGTCTTATATATATATATATATATATATATATATATATACGGCTAGCTGTAACTTAATGTATGTGGCCGGAATGGGTATGATAAGATATGTTATGACAATTAAGAATAGGGCATGCATGCTCTTTCGGTAACCAATGTTGTACCTCTAGAATGTAATATGGGTTTTCGTTTGAAAATACATGGATTTTGTAACTATATATGCAATGTACGTTATCTTAAATTGCTAACTAGCATTCAAAGTCTTGATGCAAATTGAAAAGTACGCTCAAATTATCAGCGGTGTTTATCTGAAATATATATGGTATGTTGTTAATTTGTAAATCTGGAACACGTAGATTTTAAAACAGTTCACATAATCGCTCTCCTTGGAATAAAATCTGTACAACATACACGTAGCTAGATGTGTGAAGTATGGCCGGGAATAAAGACTGAAACCGAGAGACTTATTCTGGTTTGACAGGCCGGATAATTTGATTCGATCTCCGTACTAGCTAGTTCAATCATGCAAATCGTGCATGCGCATGCAAAACAAAAACTGTTGCTTTAGCTAGTGGGAGGTTCGAAATGGTGGGAAAGAAAGTGGCACGTAATAATCTAGTATTGAGATATGGGTGGATTTACTTGACCTTGTTTGGAGGCTTCTCTTTGTTGGTTTGGTGCTTGCGCGAATATATGGCTTAAAAGCCGCGCATCATATATGACTTGCCTTTCATCTGCCTTCCGTATCTGATACGAACGATCCATCAAGACACATGCCCTTACATGCCGGTCTATCTCTTTGAGACTTGAGACACATGCATGAATTGAATGATACCCTTTACCCTACAGTCTGGTCTATCTCTTTGATGCGTCATTTTCCTCACAGATATGAACAAGACTGTCAATTTAGGGATTGCTTTCATTGAGTTGGAGACTTGGAGGTTGTATATATTTAGTGCTTGCAACTATCACAAAGATAATACCAAAATCTTGATCGGTCGAACTGACTTCCACCTTCATACATAGGTTTCAAATATTTTGCATACTTGGATGCCTATCAATCGATTGCCAAAAAAAAAAAAGACGGTATCGATCAATCTCTTTCAATTTCTAACTTCATGTAAAAAGGAATAGAAGCTACTAGTCTGTAATTTGAGCTACATTTTTTTTTTGGACAATGTATTTTGAGCTACATTGCGTTCAAATATTTGGTATTTTTGTATTTACTTAGGTTTGATTACTAGTTGAACTAAATTGCTTAGGTACTTACTTGAATGGGGACAATAATTAAGCTAAGCCTCAAGAGTACATGAATCATAGCCATGTCGAGGCCAGCCGAATCTATCTTAATTAAGAGGCATAGACTTGTGCGGGCGTAATTAATGGAGCACCACTTTTATGCAAACCCAGTAACATTCATTTCGTCAGCATTTTAATTATCAGCTAGTAGTAGAATTGATTTAATACCTCTCTTTAATTACTCTTTATTTTTTTTATAAATATAATTTATATTCCTTTATTTTCCATTCAAATCTATACTTTCCCAACCATCCTCATAATATAAATTTCATTACCCCCACTTTCCACCTCTTTATTTTTCCTTTTCTTTATTTTATTTATTTATTTAGTTTATTATTTATTTTTGTTTTATTTCTTTTTCTTTTTGATTTGTTTTATCTCTTTCGTTTTGTTTTATTTCTTTTACTTTTCTTTTTGACTTTCAGAATGACAAACCACCCCCCACCACCCTTCCGACATCCACCACCCACTTCCTTTCTCCTCGATCCTTACTTCCCCCTTTCTTCACCTTTCCTTATCTTCATAAGAACATCAATTCTCAATCACAGAGAATCATAATCACCAATTCATCCATCTTTTCTCTCCACCTCCAATTCATCAATCACCACAACCAATCTCACAATCATCATCATCCAACACCACTTCACACCCATCTTCACTCCCAACCTCATCTCTCCTCATCCACCACCACAAATCTTCTTTCCCAATCTCACCGATCCATGAACCACCAACTTCCAAACCCCACCAATAACAGAACAACCAATCACCCCCCGTACTCTCAACCCCCTCTCCATCTCGACCTCCCCTATCCCAATACCTCGACCACCTCCATTGACCCCCTCAATCTGTTCATCAATCTCAATCACAGAAAATCCACACCCAACCCATCCCCTGTTCCAATCATTCCCTACCCCCCTCTCAATCCCCCACATCCCTCTCCTCATCCTCCATCACCTTCCTTCCATCTCTCTTGATAATAGAAAAAAATAGAAGAGATGAAGAGAACAGGAAAAATAAAATAAGAAAATCAAACTTCCTTTGACCAATCAAACCCATTTCCCAATTCTGTTGACACCCACTTGTCACCAAATCCAATCCGATTTCCTCCTACATCATCAACCCAATCCGATTTGCCCCCCCACATCCATTTTTTCACATCCCTCCCCTCCCCCTCTTCACCTCTCACACCACCAAGTTTATTTTAACAATCCCACTCTTTATTTATTATATTTTTTAGTTTAATTTTAATTTCCATTTGAATATTTTAATAATTTTTAATTGTTATTTTAAATATTTTTTTAACCTTGTTTTATTATTTTTTAATAATTTAGTTTAGCCCTATTACTCTTTTTTGATTTATAATTTTCGATATTAATTTTTTGATTCATTCTCATCGATAAATTCTATTTGTTTATTTGTTCAACATATACATTTTTTATTTGATTATATTACCCCTATCATCATATATTCTAAAAAAATAACTTATATCTTATAAATCATCTTCTATAATTAAACTACACTTCAGTTCTAATTATCTTCTCTTTTTATAATACTTCTAATTTAATTATAACATGTCATTCTTTCATTTTAACTAGTTAATAATTATCACCTAACATACCAGTAAAGAAAACAATAATTAACAACATTCATTCTTATATAACTACACTTAATTGAAAGAAGTTATAGGTTAACTATCAGATTTAATGTTTGTTTCTATTTTTTTTAATTTTTTTCCATAAAATAAAATCCAAAAATATTTTCTTTTATTTATTTCTTTTTTCAACTATTTCAAAAACCGAAAAACACATTTATATATTTATATATTTTAAATAAATTCTTTTTATATATTATTTATTTTCCATAAACAAATAAACAATCATAACCTTCTCTTATCTTTCTCTTTTTTTTTCAGATTGTATATAAATTACTTCTTTATTTATTTTACGTTATTTTTATCTTTTTGAAAATATTTAATCAAAATATATATATATATATATAGTTCATTAATTAGTTCAGAACTCAGATTAATTGTGCTTCATTAATTAGTTCATATTCATATATACATCCTCGAAGAGATTAATTAAGTTGATATGTTCTTCGATCTTACTTTAGATCGAAGAAAAAGAAAATATGATGAAGCCTGAAGAGAGTGTGTGCTCTCACTTCACAAAATGCTCAAGTCCATCACACAAAACACCTACAAAACCCAATAAAGAACCCGGGGATGAAACATATGGCAGAGGCAGGCTTCAACTTCAATCAGAGCATTCGGACACAGCAATCCAAAGAAAACCAGGCGGATGGAAGGCCATGCCTTTCATCCTAGGTCCCCTCTATTTCTTTCTCCTTCCCTCCTATTTTAATTTATGCATGGATCGAGTACTAGACTACTAGCTAATTCTAATAAATACTTACAATAGTTCTAATACCTCTCAAATCAATTAAGATTTATTGGAGACTTGGAGTGACTCGTACCTTTTTAAAGGTCCTATGAAGAAAAGCCTTTGTTTTTCTTGTTTTTCCCTTTTTAATATAGACAAATACTTCATATTCTCATAGGTCTCTCGCTTATGATTAGACTCTAGCCTAACACGCCTATCAACCATATTTGGCCCTTGCCAGATTGTGACCATCTCTTCATCCTGGTGTTTGGAGATCTTTGGCTCCTATTTTACACTGTTGTCGTTAGAGGGATGTTAGGTCCGTTGATCTAACTTTGGGTTAAAAGTATGTCTTTATAGCTCATGCGTGATATTGTAATCTTATTCGACCAAAATTAAATGAAACACGTCTGGTTTGCTGGCAAATTTCATGGTGTATCTGACGAGGGAGCTACACTTGGACCAGGTTTCTGCTTATTCCAACATTATATTCATCTGGTCTGGTGTTTCCAGCTTCGCTCCTTTACTTGGTGCCTTCATCTCCGATGCTTATATTGGCCGTTTTCGCACTACTGTTTTCGGTTCCTTTGCATTACTTCTGGTATTACTCCCACCATCGATCTCTTTCTTTCTAGTGTTAATTGGTTCGTATTTTTTGTTGTATAAGATATCAACCAAAAATGTTGCCATGCAACATCAAAGAGCTGGCATTGGGCCGGTGCATCCCTCCAAACAAAGCCCAACTGGGTTTCTTGATACTGGGCCTGGGCTTTCTGTCAATCGCGTCCGGTGGAATTAAGCCCTGCAACATTCCTTTCAGCGTTGTGACCAGTTTGACCCGAACACCGATGAAGGAAAGAAAGGAATCAAGAGCTTTTCTTCAATTTGTACTATGCCACATCCACAATTATCTCAGTCATGTCCTCGACTCTTGTGGTTTATATTCAAGATAAGATCAGCTGGAGTTTGGGATTTGGGATACCAACTCTGCTCATGTGTGGCTCAATTGTGCTTCTTTTTATTGGAGCCAGGATTTATGTTCATGCAAAGCCACAAGGTAGCATGTTCACTAGTATGGCACAAGTTTTTGTTGCTGCCCGACAACTTAAGCTTCCAAACGACACAGAAATATTGGATAGAAGTAAATTCTATGATCCTCCGGTTAAAGGATTTTCCATGTTTAAGCTTCCTCTCACCAACCAAATCAGGTGACAAATCTCCGTCCCCATAGAGATTTGTTGTCACAATTAATTAGTCCTAATGGTACATAATTAAGTACAGTATGTATATATGTTGATTACTAATTAAAGATCACGTACATACGATTTCAGATGAGTTGAAGTAGATTTAACTAACTAAATTAATTAAACATTTAATTTCCCTCGAGATTATACTTTGCGAGCTTAAAAAGGTACTGTTAAAATTACTAATTTGTTTTCAAATGTTATTTGTCGATCAGTTTGAGGGGGTAGATATTAGGAATGAACTCTAATTTATTTACATTTTTATTCCAAATAACTAAACATGACATTATTGTTCTTTTTTTGGCTTGCAAGTCTTAAACCTCTTCTTGTTCCTTTTATTTGGATTAGGTTCTTGAACAAGGCAGCTATGATATGGGACAATTATCTAAAGCCTGATGGCTCTCCAGTTAACAAGTGGAAGCTTTGCAGCGTCCAACAAGTTGAAGAACTTAAATGCGTCATAAAAACCATCCCAATATGGGCTTCTGCGCGCCATTGTTAGCTTCACTTCCATGACACACTACAAGAATGTTGGCCAAAAGCCACCATTCAATTATAGGGTTTATTGGCAATTTAGCAACTGATGTCAAAGGCCAAGTGCAATAGCCACTATGCAGATATCAGAGGCCTATATAGTAGGTACTATTGTTCCAAAAGAGACTGTTTTCAAATCAGAGGCAATGTATTAACATAATAAAGTATTCTTCAATATACTTTTTTTCTGTATAATTATTGGTATAGTATAGTACTGTATACTCTTCTTTCCCTCCCTCATCAGTGTCTATCCATATGCAACTATTAGTCAAATAGTTGCTTTTGTAATTATAATGAACTCCAAAGATCAGTGCTTATAAAAAATTAAGCTACAATATTACTTTTAAATTTAATTCATTTTTTACATTATAGATTAATATCTTCAAAAAAAATTACATCCAAAAAATTACATCTCAATAGAGCAAAACCAAACATAACAACACAACATTTTCTTATCAGACTTTCAAAGCTATAAGATCTGCATAATATTTATTCATTCATTATTCATATTACATAAAAGATTACCTCTCTCTTTCTTCCACCAATTCCAACCCTTCCATTTCTTCATGAGCCCCATTATTGGCAGCCCCCCTTTGAGCCTCATAAGCAGCTCTTAATTTACTTCCTATTAATTATTTATAAACACACAACCACCCCTATATAAGATAAGAAAACAAACTCATAATTTTAACAACATAATAATATGTTCACTTATTGTAATATGCACTAATAACATTTTCAACTTTTCTCTTACAATCTTCTCACATATACTAACATTCTCTCTTATATTTCATCATTCAACGTAATTACGTTTCACTTATTTTCATATTATTATGTAACCAAAAAAATCTTAAAAATAACTACCGGAGTTGAAAGCTTATATATAAATTCAATGATTATTTTAAGATATCTTGCATAACCATTATATTTTAATCTATTCAATAATTCTTTTTCTTTTCTCTTTATCTTCAAAAACCATTTAAAACAACAAATTGATAACTATGTATTTGAAATCAGTATAGATCACACGGCTCAGTCTGCTATCTATCATTTAGATACAAGAACAATGTTTCATTTGCAGATTCTTAAACTTTCTTGTTTCTTCCCACATATTTTACATTTGATTAACAACACTCCAATATGAATATTATTTATTATAATTTTTATTTCTAAACAATACCACTCAATCACTTGTTCCTTATTCTTTGCATCTAGGTTCCTACCAGTGACTATCTATATGCACCCATACTTGAACATTTCGTCAGTACAAATATTAAGGATACAAGAAACCCTTCCTACTAGCAAAACCCCCTAAAACAATTTGAAAATATGGGACAATGATCTAAGTGGTAGCCTGTTTAGACACCCCCATTCCCAAAAAACTTTTTTATCCCCAAAAAAAACCCCCCCAAATTTCCCCCCCCTTCTTTTCCAAAATGAATATCTCCTTTGAATAATTGTAACAGGCGGCAAAGCCCATTAACCCTAAAGTGGAAAGATCTTTGCAGCGTCCAACAAGTTGAAGAACTTAAATTAACGTCATAAAATCATCCATCCCACCCCCCTTGGGTATATGGGCTTTTGCGCGCCTAATTGATTTATGGGGGGGGACCAGGGGAAGGGAAGCTTCACTTCCGTGTTGGGCGTTTCCGGGTTAGGGTATAATATATAATTTTGTGTATACTTGTATTTATTGTACTTGTAATTAACTTATGTATAATTTTGTGTATACTTATAGTGGTGGGATATGACTGTGGACATGGAAACATGTCATATCACTAAGATAATATAGACTGTTGAGGAACTATAATAGCTTACACCACGCAAAAAAATATCAACATTTCACCAAAAAAAAAAAAACCAAACCCCATCATCCCCATTGAAGGGGCTTCTGCCAACATTCTTGTGGCCAGGACATCACAGTCTCCCAAGCCATTAAATTGAACCGCCATTTTGGTCCTAAATTCGAAATCCCTCCTGGTTCGCTCAGTGTGATCTCTTTGCTCACAGTAGCACTGTTCCTCCCAATCTACGACAGGATCCTAGTCCCCGCTCTCCGAAAAATCACCAAACACGAAGGTGGGATTACAGTCCTCCAAAGAATTGGAATTGGGATTGTTTTTTCGGTCCTTTCAATGGTTGTGACTGGTTTCATTGAAAGGGAAAGAAGAGCCATGGCTAACTTGCATCCCTACGAACCCGTCTCATTTGTTTGGTTGGTTCCACAACTTGTCCTAATAGGTCTTTTTGAGGCATTCAACTTTATTGGGATGCTTGAATTCTTCAACCGGGAGTTTCCTGATCACATGAGGAGTGTTGGTAATGCACTTTTCTCTTGCACCTTTGCCGGGTCGAGTTACTTGAGCAGTGTATTGGTCACCGTTGTTCATCGGGTGACCGGAACACAAGGCAAGCCAGATTGGTTGGTGAATGATATCAATGCCGGTGGATTGGACTTCTTCTACTTCCTCTTGGCGGAAATAGGTTCTCTGAATTTGTTCTACTGAATTTGTTGTGCTCAACGATATCATTACAAGGAAAATGTACCCAAGAATGACAACCCATGCGTAAAAGTGGAGCTAGATTCAACAAGCAGCGCTTGAACATAGCTATTTGCACTATGATCGAGTATAGTTTGAAACAATCATATATAACTTGTAATTAACTTGAAAGCAAAGGTTGCTCACGGTATCCTTACCCAGTTACCCCTCCAATTCAATACGCTAGGCGTCTGCTGTGAGTCTTAATAAGATTTAGCCATTTAGGGTTGGATTCCATCATCTTCAGCCAACTCTGTACGTTTCTCTTTGTAAAATAATGAGTAACAATCCAATCATGCATAAACGTATACATAACAATTTTTTTTCTCATTATTTTGTAGTTACATCAACTTTTTTTTTTGGACGGAAGTTGCACAAACTTCTACAATTCATTATTCAAATCTTGATTTTAAGACTCCGACCAACAACAATCTTAATTACTCTCACCATATCATGGCAGACAAATTAATTACACGTACCTTAGACTTGCTTTAATTAATCCTAAATATAACCATATCATTAATAATTATTAATCATCCATCATAATGCATGCACGTCACCTCATGAAATTAACCCTTAGACGGAAAACTTGAGGAGGAACTCAACGAATCGCTCGAAATCCACGTAAGACGACCCTCCCTGAATTGCACTGCAAGCAATCTCCGATTTCTTCTTCCACTCGACTGCCTTGTTCCTCATCACCTTCCCATTCTCCCCTTCCATCATCTCCCTCACCAAACCCTCCAGCTCCTCTCTCTTCACAGTACTACTTATCTCCAACCCAATCCCCCATGTCGTACACGCGTAACGGCAATTCACCTGCTGCTCCGCGAAAAACGGCCAGCAAAGCATTGGGACCCCACCGCATATCCCCTCCAGCGTGGAATTCCACCCGCTGTGGGTTAGAAAGGCCCCGACGGAAGGATGAGCAAGCACCTTCTCCTGGGGGCACCATCGGGCAATCATGCCCCGATCTTTGGTCGCTTCCAGAAACTCGTCTGACAAAGTCGCCGAGTTTTTCCCCTTCACAACATCCGGCCGTACGATCCATAAAAACGGGTGGCCGCTATTTGCCAAACCCCAAGCGAACTCGTCGAAATCGTCCGCTGTCATGACGGCGATGCTGCCGAAGTTGATGAAGATGACCGAGTCTGGCTTTTGGGAGTCGAGCCACCTCAGGCACTCAGTGTTCTCCTTCCACAGGCTGGGCCGAGTCGAGGCATCTTCACTCGCCGGGAGGGCCTTGCAGAGCGAAGTGAGTGGGCCCAGGTTGAAGATGTTGTTCTTGGGGAACACGGACGCAACCGTGTCTAGGACTTCGGACTCGAAGTCGTAGAAAGTGTTGAAGACGATTGCGTCGGCGGTGAGGATGTCCTGGGCTTCTTCGAGCCAGCGGTTGAACGCGATGTCCTCCGGGTCGGTAGACCGGACGAAGTTTGGCATGTCCTTGAGTCGCATGTGCTTCATTCCCGGAATCCACTCCAGAGCAGTGTTTTCCAGATATCCGTTGGTGACATTTTTCTCATCTGTTAGCCAATGCATATGATTAGGTCAAAAAGAGCGACAAATTCCTAGAGTACAAAAACAAGGTCACATCGGAATTAAAGGGCCACAAAACTAGCTACCTGAAAAAAAATATATATATATATTCAAGTAATAATTGTAAACGGCGACATGCATGGCAAAAGTAGAATATATGGATGAAATGAACATGCACAGGCAATAAATACATGAAAAAAATAATGAAGAAAAACTAACATGTAAATGCATGTAAGGAAAAAAAAATTAATTGAGGTCAAATTAAAAGTTTCAATGTAGAAGTCTTACTAGTTAAGCTCAAATTGTGTTTTTTAAACAATTTGCTATTTTGTTACCCATTACGTACTTAATTGTTTCTAATTCTTAAATTACACTGTCATTTTTATGTTCTATTTAATTGTCCGATGGTCTTGCTGCCATATATATATGTCAATAGTCTTCGATCATATGATGTCTCAGTAATGTGACAACGGTTCTCGACCTTAAGTCCTCAGATAGAAGTCGGAAATTCGAACTACGTACATGCACCATATAGTTTTACATGCAGGACACTACCTGAGATATTTATAAAAGTAAGTAATAATAGATAAAAAGAAAGAGCTAGGAAAATGATTTTGATATTTATGAATAAATTAAAGCATATGTAATCTAATATGGCAATACCTTTTAATGGGAAAATGCCCTTTTTGACAAGCTCTACAAACTGCATATAGGCCACGAGACCACAAGTGGAAGCAGTCCAGAATTGAACCTCAGGAATCCCAAGCTCTCGGGCAACTTTGATTGAGAAGGCCATAATCCCATCGGAAATAATGCAACTCACCGGAGGCAAATCCGGATTGGAATTGAGCTTCACAATCAGGTCCCGAAGCGGAACCACCGAGTGTTTCTTGGTATAGTACAAGAGCTCAGTTACACTCTGAGTGGCGTCAGGGTTTGAGGGTGGTACCCCATCGGGAATGGTCTCGAACCTAAAACCGGGATAGTTCTTCAGCGCCTCGGGCCCTTTGGACCGGAGTAAACGGCTGTGGTTGAACTCGGTGTAGACCATGGTTATGTGGAAGCCTCTAGCGTGGAGAAGCTTGGCCAGGTTCATGAATGGGTTCACATGGCCTTGTGCTGGGAATGGGATGCACACAACGTGAGGCACAACTACTGGCTCAGCTTGAATGGATCCCATTATTCACAGCTTAGTTATAAGAATGGGGGGTGTTTTGATTCTTAGGCTTGCTAAGCTTCGATCTAACGCCCGGTTTATATAGAAGAAGGTGAGTACTGAATACGTATCATGTTGCAGAAGATGTTAAAATTAATGGGGCCGGGGCTGCATATGCAGAAGGCAACGTTTCCAGTTTTTTGTGGTTTTCTTATAGGTACAGTAGGTACTATAGATCTTTGGTAAAAAAAAAAACAGTAGGTACTATAGAAACAACACATGCGATGGGATGGGACGAATAGGTATAAGCAGTTAATTGAAATAGTGAGTAGTTAATTAATTAATTGTATTTTTTTTATTATTATTTTTATACATTATTGACCATAACTGTGAACTTTTTTATAATTTTTTTAATATTTAGAGAATATTTTGGTACATTTCTTCTATTTTGATTGACAGATAAAGTTTTTTTTTTTTGAAAAATATAAACTTTATTAATTAATATAAGAAGATTACAATTCTTAGCATGCACATTCTAAAAATGAACATTACAGATCATACAAGTGGCTTAATCGATGAGTCTAAACCTATAACTCTAATCGATGATTCAAAACTTAGAACAATACATACATCGTGCATTACTGTTGTTAGCAATCGTCAGCTCCAACAGAAAAATTCCGGCAATTAGTATTGCTACTGAGATCGATAAATCCAATCTAGCTCAAGGAGGATTCATGAAAAGAGAAAGTAAAACCACAATCTAAACTTGTACAACTGATCATGTTTATTCTTATACACAAAATTAAATTGACCCAAATAAAAAAACCAAATATGATTTGGGTTAATCTTTAGCAGCACCCCACCAACAATATGGTCGCCATCTCGGAACACCAAGCCTGCCAAACTACCATATTTTCCATCGGGATTCCAAACATGAAATCTACACCAAAACTCCAAAGAAAATATAATTCAAAATAGGGGCCAAAGACTATACCCGAACCATGCAATCCATAAAAGAGAAAATACTCCAAATATTAAGGGCACTAAACAACTTGACACGCTGCCTCCTAGATTTGCCATCTCCTTTGACAAAGAATTAATGAAACTCATCGATGTCTTTCGACTTTGGATTACAGCACGGGAGGACTCAGCCGTCAATAATGGTGATTCCATAAGGAATCGTTGAATACTCAAGCCATTGTGGTTAAGATTTTTGTGCAAAGCCTCGCTCTCATAGGGTTTTTGTTTAATGTTGAATTATGTTTAATTTTCAGATAGAGTTTTCTTTAACAATAGTATAGATAAAAAAATAAAATATTAATAAATCGCACAAATTAGGAGAAATATTGTCTTAACCTTAAGTTATGAGAAATATATACACTATTTACGATGTGTTTGGATGAGGGAAAAAGTGAAGGAATTTAATTAAAAATAAGGATTTTACATTTCCTTCAGTTGAATTTTAGCGTTTGGCTTCTTTTTCCAGTGAAATCAGCAATTCCCATGAAAAAGAATTGTGGAATTTGGGGAGGCAAATTCCCTACTTGAATTCCTCCCAAAATAGGTGTCTTTTCTGAATTCCATCCAAGCAGGAAGTTCTATTTTTAATTTTTGTCATTTTAAAAATTATACGTGATGGAATCCAAACAATATAATTATCAATTAACGGAATTTAAATTTATATAATTATAATTCCCATCATTTGAGAATATCTGTGAAAACTGAAAATGTTTCATCCAAACACACCGTAATAGTCTCACAACTCACATATTTACTTATATGGAATAGAAATGAGATGAATAAGAATAAATTCTTCAAAATATCGAGTTTAAATATATAATCCCCACCGTGCAATTAAATATAATTACGACAAAGACCTATACTGTGATTACTGTCTTTTGACTCTTTTCCTTTGACAGTTTGCGTGGGGACCTTTTCATCTTTCATATAACAGTATCACACTGATAATGAGACTGGAAACTGGGGGACGCATGACGGCACAAGTTTAATTACTTTCTCTTGTAAGGAAAAATAATTGTTGGCATTATTAAAGTCCAAGATCTTGAGGTCCTGCTGCTGGTCTTTTTCTCGCTTTTCTTTGTTCTTGGCCTGATGGCTTCCCATGTAACCAACAACAAAAAAAAGATCTTGAGGCCCTAAATATATGTAGCATAATATGTCATATATACATTATTGACCACTTGCTAAGAATTATCCTATTACTTAATAATCACATCATTTAAATCAAAAGTCTATTATACGGTTTATACCCATTCTATTATTTTACTTAAAAATTATTAATTAATTATTGATTCTTACATAAATAGTAATTAAATTTTACAATAATTTTCATTACATATGATCAAAGAAAAATATGTCATTAATTATCAATTTTTAAATCTGTCATTAATTATCAGTAATTCTTTTTTTTTACAATTAATTTCCATTAAACATTTAAACATACGATCAAAGCAAAATATGCCAACCTTTTTAAAAAAAAAACTAGCCTCCATGAGAGTCTTCTCTCCAGCAAAACTCTAGCCCCCATAAGATTTCTCAGTAGCGCCTCTCTGCGCATCAAATCCAGTAGCACCTTCATGTGATATTCTCCTAGCCTCTGGCTTCTTTTTGTATTTTTTATCGTACAAATCTTAGTGTTATCAGCGCTCGCTGGTGCAGTTTCATATGGTGAGGACGGTCTTGGCCTCTCTCACTCACAAGGACGGCTCTGTCCGTCATACTCTTTCCAGACCTTTGGTGATTATGCCCTTGCAAGGGGTCTCGTGGGCTCCCAGAGATGGTTGACACCTCGCTTAGATCTGATTTTTCGCTCGTCGTTGTCGGTTCTGTTGGATGTCAATCAGGTCCAAGAATTCAAGATATGGGATCCAGGTGTGTTTTGGATGCTCGATTTTAACGGCTCATCAGCATGGGTGTTCCAAGTCGGCGACCTTATTACTGGTGGGACGCTGCTAAAGTTTAACCTATGTCAAATTTGGTTATTTGATTTAGGTCTTTTTAATTTACTGTATAAGAATAAGCATGAGCAGTTATGCAAGTTTAGATTGTGGTTTTACTTTCTTTTTTCATGGGTTCTCCTTAAGCTAGATTAGATTTATTGGTCTCAAAAACAATACTTGCTAGAATTTTTCTGTTGGTTGTTGACAACAGTGATGCCCGGTGTATGTATTGTTTTAGGTTTTGAATCATCGATTAGAGTTCTAAGTTTAAACTCATCGATTAGGCCACTTGTGTAGTCTGTAATGCTCTTTTTTAGGATGCTCATATTAAGGATTGTAATCATATATAAATTAATAAAATTTATGCTTGTTTCAAAAAAACAAAAAACAAAACATGCCAACAGAGTTTAACATCCCCTTTTGGAATATAATTTTATGCTCATCATCTTCATCAACATTACAGGTTACTCCCCAAATATAGTCATCATCTCATCAACAATATACACAAGATTGAATATCACGGAAAGTGGAATCACACATTTCTTTTTATGAAATTCAAATATTCATGAGTGGTTCTTCATCAAAAGTATGCAATTTTCATCTCACTTTTTTTTTATCATTTCAAACTTTCTTTTATGACGATTTATGAATTTGATGATGAAAGTATTGATCGACACAACAAAATGATGCAATTTTTTAGAGTTTAGTTAATTTCACTAATTAAACAACACGTAATCTTGTTATACTAAAACAGAATAAAAATAAAATCAAAACTAGTAATACATTTGGGTTGTTTTTCGTCTATATTATTTACTATACATAGTGTATTTACTATTTAGTTTGAATTTTAAGAATTGAGTTATTTTTTTCATTTTTTTTTTGTGTTTTCGAGTACAAGGAATATATAAAAGAATACCATTTAAATCAAAATATAAAAAGGACAATGTTAATTTTGCAAGATTTTCAAAATTAGATCAAACCGATCGAGAATCTCATCATCTGTTAAGTGGGCGACCGACCGGGCTGGGGGTCCATGTCACATAACCTTTCTTCTAGCCAAGAATCCCATTATTGATCGAATCGGGGACAATTCATTGGCAAATGAAAAATCTACCGTTTTAACAGTAAAAAAAACTAGAAAAGAGGAAAAGTCACTAAGACAAGAGCTAGGTAAGCAAGCAAGAAGACGAGGCAAGGCAAGGGGCTCTCCATCTCATGATGACAGATAATTTGACATGAATTTAAAAAATTTGAGTTATATAACAGAATATGCCACATAAGATTAAGACATTCATATCTTACATTTTAATGAGCCACTCTAAGCGACGAAATTATTAATTGAACTCTTCCTCCAAAAGAATAGGAATCGAAATGAATGTAGTCCACATTCCACAAAATGCTTTCCCAGGAAATGTGCTCCACAAAATCGTTATACTTTGTTGCCCTAGTGTCCGACACATGGCCAAATAGTATTTGCTAGTGATGGTGCACGTTTCCTCTATATATTTTTTTTTGGTTTACAAGGAGGCACAAAGGCCTAGTTAGAAATTAGTGTGATGGAGATTGAACCTCGCCCACTCACACACAAGTTAGCCTACCTAACCACTACACTAACTCACACACCCCGTTTCCTCTATATTTTTTGGGTCTGATTTTCTCTTTCTTTTTCAGTTTTTCTTTTTAAGTTTTTTTTTTGGTGAGGCAAAATGGCCAAAACAAAAGAAGTGACCAGTATCTGGCCCCCAATAATACCCAACAAAATTTAAAAAAGTCACATGCTTCCTTTTCTTAGTAAATTTTTTATATTTTTTTTATCAAATGAGAGAGGAATTCGAATTTGATATTTGTATTATACATTTTGTTGCGGAGAAAATGCATGTTAACATGTCAAATTCTCTATTGCTCTCTAGATTAAATTTAGGATCGATCTCTTGAATTGAATTTTGTTTCCTTTTTTTTGTGTGAAAAAAATAGAACGTTTATTTTAATTTGGTTGAGAAAATAAGGTTTTGTGCTTTCTAAGTTTGTATAATGTTTGTTTACTTTGATTATGATGTGTGTGATACTCTTCTCCTACCTAGGATTTATCCCAAGTGGATTCCTTTTATGAAAGGTTTAACGAGAACACTATTAAGTACCGCCTAAAAGTTGTTCTAATAATTAGAGGAGTTCCTTCCATCAATAAGTTCATCATTTTGATGAAAACAAAAAAGTTTATGAGATTATATATACACACACACGCAAGACATCTCTACACATCCGATGAGTGTGTGGATATGGAAGTGTAGGTGATATTCTAAAAGAGTGTGATTGAAATCATGTTTTTTTTTAGAATCATTTTATTTTATTGTTTTTAATTTGTATGTTTTGTAATTTGACTTTATTGCCTTTTTTTATTAAATTAATTTTTAAAATACTTTAATATACGAGGAGTATTTATATCAAAGAATTTAGTTATGGTTGACAACGCATATTCTCTTAAATAATAGTATAGACATACTAACAGTGTGTAAAAACGGTTATTGCAGCGAGTAAAAGTTTGTGGTATTTTTTTTTATTTATTTAATGAAAAATAAATTTGGTGATTTATCACAATAGTCTTTCATAACTAGATAAGCTATCAAAGTTTTTTAATCTTTTAGAGTCATTCAAAGTTTAAAATTTTAGTTTTGATTCACTAGACTTGTTCTCTTAAATAATAGTATATATATTTAAAATACTTTTGACCGGTGATTTAAATTTATACATTTTTTTTGTTACATGGGGACCAAAAAATGTCCAAGTAAAGAAGCGAAAAAAGAGAGAAAGAAACTAATTAATAGACCCAGAAGGTCCAGCACAAGTTCTTCTAGTCCATAGAACATCAGCAGAGTCATAAAATTTGTACTTTATTCCACATTTTTGAAGTAAAATATCGCTCAATTATTGTTTGAATTCCAAAATCAAGACACGAGGGTTGACGGAGAAAACATAAATGTCATTTTCATGAGAAGAAAGTTATCAATTTGAACTTAGTAAAACGACCAGATACAATACATCAATCTAGCTCGGTTAAGTTATTATGGTATGGTGAATGAATGGACGACAGATCATATCTCTTAGCTAGATTACAGTTGAAGATTTTCTTCCACAATTTTAGCAGTCCCTAATTTTATTGTTTTCACTCTTAATATTACGTAATTACAAAAGGGTTTGTCTATAAAGAATATTATAAGTCGATCTCATATACATAGATCGTCTTCAATACACCGAAGTGCATATGTATTAGGGCAATTCAACGGCTGACATGCAGAAATGTGTGTAGTCAGATAAAGAGTTAGCCGGTTTAATGGTTTGAATTTCCGCTCATATATACTCTTTTTCTTTGCATAGTCTTGATTGAAGTCTTCCATCTAGATTCTAGATACCTCTCCACCATTTTGGGTCTCACAATTTCTATCTTCAGTCATTCAATGAAAATATTCAATTAATTAAAATTTTGGAATTGTATGAAGTATGAACGGTGAGGAAAAGATAACAACAAGAAGTAGTACATCCATGCATGTGTGATTTTGATAGAGAAAAGTAGACAAATGCATGTTGTGTTGCGCAGTTGCTTCCTCATATCGCCTAGTGATCAATCGAAGAAAATGATTTCAAGACTTTGGGACGACTGTCGACACCCGCTGGCCCGAAATGCATTATTCAGTATTCACCATCCATTTGTTAATCATGTCACTCCGTCTCCACTCCAATTATTGTACCCTTTCATCAGGACTGGATACGTCCCCGGCCCCCCCTCCATTTTTCGTGTCTGTTGTTTTTTGTCATAAGAAATGATTTTGCGAGAAATGACCAAAAAAAACTAGCTGCATTATTCCTCTTTTGGATGGCGGCTATGTGTTGCTGGACTCTGTGATTAGTTATTGTCTAGTCCTCCACTCCTCTATTTTTATTGAACGGTGAAAAGAAAATCTATCAATGTCAAGTTACCAACACGTATCAAGATGAGAGACTTTTTGCATGAGTTTTTTTTTTATAACGGAAATGCGATAATCAAACTTGAGGACCGTCAAGATTTTAAAATGTCTTACTAATAGATCAAATGCTAGTTTGACTGGTGTTTATGGAACGAACATGTGTTAGCCAGTTAAACTACGATTCAATCATTGACGCACTATGTATATATGGATGCCTTATAAGACCATCAGCATCATCAAGTACAACTTGAACAATGATTTTTTTGTTTTGGCCAAGCCATCCGCCACTATGTTTCTGTCCCTTGAATTTAACCGCAAAGTGCCTAAATTAAGGGTGGTTTTACATGAAGCATTTCGGAAATTTTAGTATGCACCAAAATTCATATGCACTTAAATGGTTTGAGGGGCCCACTGTGAGTGGGCTCGTGCACTAGCGACCGAGAGATTAGTCTTGCATTAAGGCTTGGCCCCGCAATACCCCGGTAATGGGTGAGCGGGATGGGCTGCTGGGATACTCGTCTGGGGCTTCGGCCCAAATTGCATGTATCTTAGGTGGGTGCTGGTTCCTGATCGGCCCACCTCGGATGGATAAAAAAAAATAAGACTCTTTCAAAACATTTAATCAATTTTTTATTTTTATTATCTCTCGTGAATTCACTTTATTGTCCATAGGGATTCGATCACTTTCGGAGAACATGCAAGCTCTCTTCTATGGTCTCTTTTGACGTTACTTGAACGTGTGTTGTACAGCATCACGCACCGGCACACTTATATTGAAAACTATGTCGTATACATGCATATATTTAATATTTAATTATGAGTGACTGCAACTAGGATCACGTGATGTTGAATGTCAAGTGGAAGTTAACAGTTAACATCAGTCCAACAAAATGTGAAACTCTTTTGACTAAATAGTTTTTATCAATTAGCATACGAAAAATTATTCAGTATCCGGTGTGTACACACAATATGCAATCTGAGTCGTAAAAAAAAATAAAAAATTTAACATTTGGATAGCTCATATATATCGTGTATGTATACACTGTATACTTGAAACTCTCTGTTAACATCTACAGTACTCACATCTCGATTTCAAACTTCGTGACACCGAACAAGTATGATATAGATTTCTTATTTCTGTCAAGTAAGTTTTCCGTGTGGACAAGTTTAAGAATCAAGCTGCTTTAATTTCATCATTATTATTATCTAGTACCCTACCATACACTTGTCCTCACCTTTAGTTGGTGGTCTAAGACGTTTTGTATATCATTTATTATCATTTTGAATTTTCACCATCTCTAATATCTTTGGTAATATAAAGTCCTACTTTAGAATCGTTTACTTTTCTAATCTTGAACATTTTAGAATTTTTGAGTTAAATATAGTATATTAATTTAAGAAAAAGATTGTTGAACTCATTAAAATATAAGATGTTTCTGCCCTCATGCCACATTATATACACTTCATTAACTAATTGCAAAATCATTTTAACAAAAGTCTATCATACTCATCATAGATCTAATAGCTATTATTTATTGAACTTTTAAAACTAATAATTAATTATAATTAATTATCTTTACATATAAATATCTTATCAATCAATTACATTACAATTATAGATGATTGACATTAATTACCTTATCCTAATTACATTAACTACCTTACAATTATATTTTTTACATTAATTATCTTTACAAACATAAATCTTATCAATCAAACAGAACCGTGCACTTTAATATATATATATATATATATCATAAATAAATAAAAAAACCTAGCAATCTAACTTAATTGGAAAAGAGATATAATTTATATGAACTTTAATTAATATTACAACTATGGAACTATTGTTTATAACCACATGAGAGAACTATTGGTTAATTGTTTGCAAACGAATCAAATCATTTGCTTTCACTCAACTTCGATTCACATGACAATGTTACTATCTGATCACCACGGAGAAAACAAAGACAACTAAATAGCAAATTGATAATGCTTAGTATTTTGGATTTAGGAAAGAATGTGCTCATATATTCATATAGTGCAAATGATAAGTCATGTTTGTAGATAATAACCTAGTTTTTGATCGAAATCCTACAGTTTGCCAAAAGGTTTTTTAGGCTCAAAGACTAATCCGTAGTCGGAGATTTTGTCAAAAAACGCTTCCTCCCTGACCAGCCACATATACCAATCTAGTTGAGAAGATATCAAGTAATATGTCCCAATATGATAAGCATGATCATTAATTAGAACAACTTGAGGAATTACTTGTAGCTAGAGTTTTAGGGGGTGACGTTTAGAATTTAAGGTACGAGTTTAGAGTTTACAGTTTAAGGATTAAGGTTGAGGAGTTAGAGTTTAGAGTTTGTGGTGTACGTTTAGGATTGAGGGATTAAGGGTATGGTGGATTTTAGAGTTTAAGGTTTAGAGATTATGGGTATGGTAGATTTTAGGGTTTAGGGTTTAAATCCATACTATTTATATTTTAGGTCTAGGGTTAGTAATATATAATTTTTTTTGTATTTCAGATTACAAGTGGTAAATTGATAAAATAATAAAATTTAAATCAAAATTTGAGAGGGTAACATTGGTTTTGTCATATTTGAAATATTATGATGGATTTAAAAATATATATTGTTTTATGTGACATGGCACGACAAATAAGATTGAAGCCTCCACATTTTAGGCTTTAATGAGGCCCCCTGACATTGCCCATTAATTTTAATTTAATCAAAGTCATAAAATGAATCTAAAAATTAAGAGTGTGGTTAGCTTCATAATATAAGTTAGTTTTAGAGGGTTACTCTTTCCAAGTATTTTGATATATAAATGTGATTTACATAAAAAAAATTCGGTTATAATCAACAACCTCTCTGTTGTCTTAGATAATAGTATAGATAAACAAAGATTTTTCATATTACTTTATATGGTTAAAGGTTAGTTTCATAATACTGGATGTGCCACACAATCTTATCACTCAATTTAGCAGCTTCGTTTTAAATTTTTTATTAAATGATCATACTTTCAAATTAAAATAAATTAATCTTGAATTGTTTAAGAGTAGTTTAAAAAAAAAAAAATAAGTGGAGGGCTTGCGTTTGACTCGCATACTAGTTATCATATAATAATAATAATAATAAAATTGAATCGTCTAACCATCCCAATTTTGGTTAAATAAATGAAACACATATAGCAAATATAGTGTGTTTAAGATTTTTCTTGTCTTTTTTCAAGAATAATGTATGGACAATAGAAAAATATTGATAATGAAGGAAATTTAAATTGTTTGGTAACAATTCGTAGTTTAAACCAAAGATGGTTAGCTTTGTATACTTGTTACCTATAGATCTTATATATAGATCCTACTTAAAAAAAAAAGTATATATATACACATCAGGTTTTTTTTGTTCTTCGGATTACAGTGGAGCTCAAAACCTGCTTAAAGATATTCATAATATGTAGTACTATCTCAAATTTTAGAACCCTTGGTCGTGTTTTCTTTTTGCCACGAAAAATGTAACTAGTTGGAGGCATTCCGAGGATCGAATTTGGAACCTTTCCGTGCAGCTGGAATCATACTACGAGATCGGCCAATGCCCGCTTAAATAACTGTGCGTTTATGCTTTGATCTGGTTGCCTGGTTGGTCTTAATCTCAACGATGGCCGGATATAAATTAGTGATCGAACAAGTGGCTGAAATTACAATTCTCAAATCTCAACTGTTAAAAACCAACCACCAGCTTTTCAGGTAGGAGGAAAGCTGATAAAATGTAAGCCCAAGTTGTCGAAGTCAAAGGACCAAGCTCGAATAATGTGTGTGTGTGTGTGTAAAGCTTTGCTTAGTTGCTGTTTAATTAGTTAGAGTTGGGCTATTATACTGTTTTGTATTTGCAAGTGTTTGGGCGGCCCTAAATAGTTTTGGGCTTGAAACAAGTAAGAGCAGCTAGCAGATGGCAGTTTTTACATATTTCATACTACTAATTCTCAAAGCACGAAATGAGTTTCTGAGTATGAAATTGATCGAGGTTGTTGTGGCATGCATGCATGGAGCTAAGGACAGGAGAAGGAGCTAATTCTAAATATGCAACTTTAATTATTTTGACTCATGCCCATAAAACTAATAAGAGATTGATGATTCAGACTCAAAAATCCCAAAATATGAATCTAAAATAAATGAGTCTTGCACGAAAGTATTAAGTCCTTTTGTTAAACTCTATATTATTGACTACCTATGTGAAGAAAAGGAGCTAATTCTAAATATAACTTTAATTATTTTGACTCATGCATAAAACTAATAAGAATTACAACTCAAAAATAATACGCACGAGTATTTCGTTAAACCTTATTTATTGAACTATGCTGAAGAAAAAAGTATCTTGCATGGATCGTTTATTATAATTGCCAAGGAAGAAAATAGTCTAGCCAAATTAGGCTAATTTTACACCTAAATTGTTGTGCCAAAAATTTGAATGCATGACACAAAACTAAATTGCTGCAAATGTTTTTTGATCCCTTCATGAAGGTGTCGTTGTAAAATCAACTTTTGCCCTTCCCTAATTATCCAAATCCTTATTTATTATCACTATGAAAGATGTTTTGTTAATAAGTTACCCATCCAAGAGTTAAAAATGAACCAGTCAAACGGTGAATTACCTTTCTTGCCAAAAAAAAAAAAAAAACGGTGAATTACCTTTACCAAGGTTTCGACTAGAATCGAGCACAACTAAATTAAGAATTAAAAAAGAAAAAGAAAAAAGAACAACAGTCCACGTGGCTATCTTCGACTTCGTTCTTCCACAGTCGTGGAGGGGGCCCCACCCCTTAAACCCTTTGCGCCACAGCGTGACACACCGGCCACTGCATCACGAGCAATATAAAACCCACTCTACTAATGAACCGCCATTTCATATTTTCATTTAACCCACTCTACTTGCTCCATTCTCAATTAACCTACAGAGTCCACTCACAATGGACTCATCCTCGTCATCTTCCAGCTCCTCAACCTCCGCTCTGAACCTAGCCATGGCGGCCTTAGTCGGCGCCTCTCTCATGGCTGTCTCCGCCTTCTACATCCACAAACGCAGCGTCGACCAAGTCATCGAGCGCCTCATCGAGATCCGCCGCAAGCCCTCTCGGATTCGCTCCGCCACTACGGAAGAGGACGACGCAGAAGAATACAACGAAGAAGACGAACAAGTGCAGCCAGGGTTTGGTTCTGACCGCGGCACAGTAATTGTTCGCAAAACGACGCCGTCCAGGTCCTTGGACGAGAAATCGATCCACTCTTACCGAATCTCGTCCTCCTTGCCCAATGCCGCCATGAGGACTGTCGATTTGATCGAGGACGACGCAAAGTTTGATCCGCTCTCCTATTATCGAGCTCCTAGGTTTTCTTCTTCGGCGGACAAGCTCAATTTCATTCCCTCCGGGCTTCCGCTTCTCCGAACCGATCAAACAAACGGTCTGTGTACTCTGTTTTCGCTTCGATTCGTAATTTTATTTCGAATTTATAATTTTTTTATATTTCCAATTAGAAGTCTATTATTCAATTTATCAATTCGTCTTCCTTTCCTCTTCCTTCTGTAGGAGAGAGTCAGTGTGGTAATTCCAATACAAGGATGACTACGTCTGTTGGTAGGTTGACGACTCCGAGATCTCATGCCGGACGTGTGGAAGATTCTGACGAGGAAGGAACTGAGTATGCAAATGAAGATGACGATACCTTCAACTATGGGAATGAAGATGTTGCAGATAATGCCATAAATGTACGTGTATCTCTAATCCTAGCACACTATTCATATGCGTTATGCTAATGGATGGGAAAATGATCATTTTGCTTTTTTGTTTTTCAGTCAGTTTACCAAAATGAAGGTACAAATGGGAAGGACTTTGAACCGCAATGGTGCAAAACAATATATTATGACAAACATCTGGTGGTCATAAAAGAATTCATGTCTAGAAAAAAATTTCCTACTCTTTTCCTATCTTTACATCTGAACAAAAACATACTGTAGTATTTTATTGAGAAAGAGTAAACTCTAATCTTTTTTTTTTTGAGAAAATTGTTTATGTCAAAAAGGTTATTGGTCAACAGATTGTACTAGAGCACATAAGAATCTCTTTCCTTGGTACTTCTTTAATTCTTAGTTCAGTGTCTGTCTGTTGATGAAGAAAAAAAAAACATTTCGAATCCTCCCATTTTACTAGTAGATGTATCACGGGATTGTATATTTAAGCTTTCAAATTCTTATGCAGTGCTGCATAAAAGTAGCAACTTTATACAAGAGGTAGAGGCAGCTTCGGCACAGATGGGGAGGAATGATCCCTCTTTTGCCAGCATTCTTCTACCATCGAGTGCATCAATGAATGGTAATTTCATTTCAAAGCCATAAATTACTTTCACAACTCTGTATCTTGTTTAATGTAAACTTTCGTTTATCTTTCATATTGATAGTGTTCACTTATTTTTCTTGTTACTCTTAAGCTGCGTTTTGTTTGAAAGTGAACCCTAGCAATTATGCATTTCTGTCAATTTAAATGAAACAAATTTTGGTCATAACATTGTATATTATTGATTGTCATGATTAACTTGACACATCTTTCTACTTTTGTCAAAACCATTTTGTTCAGAGTCAATAAACAAAGAGGATGAAGAAGTACACAGGATGATTCGAGAATGCTTGGATCTTCGTAAGAGGTATCTTTACAGGGAAAATGTTGTTCCATGGAGGGTAGCCAGGGCAGACTCTATTTCATCAGAGAAGAAAAGTGACCCATTTCATTTTGAACCTGTTGAAGCATCAACTGTGAGTCATTCTCTGCTCATTTAAACATACCAAATTTGAGTGTTCAAGTGACTTTTTTTTTTCCGTCTGGTTATTAGCTTTCGTTGAATTCTTTCTTTCTTCTAAATCTATATGCAGCATTGCTTTAGGATGGAAGATGGTGTCATACATGTTTATGCAAGTGAAAATGGTGAGAACTAAAACTTAATTTGAAGTTGCTTTGTTTTGTTTGAAGTTAATTGAGTGAGAAAATATTGCTTATGAGAACTTACTTTTTGTCCCCCTGCAGACTCTGTAGACATTTTCCCTGTTGCGAGTGCAACAACATTTTTCACAGATATGCATTATCTTCTTAAAGTTGTGTCTATCGGAAATGTTCGCTCTGTATGCCATCATAGGTTAAGATTTCTTGACGAGGTTGGTTCGGTTAACTTTGGCTTGTCCTTCAAATTTTGGCCTCTGTTTTTGACTTATCTGATTAATGTGCAGAAATACCGTGTTCATCATTTACTAAACGAGGGAGAGGAATTTTTAGCCCAGAAGAGTGCACCACACCGTGATTTTTACAACTGTAGAAAAGTTGATACACATGTGCATCATTCTGCTTGCATGAACCAGAAGCATCTTCTCTCCTTTATCAAGTCAAAACTGAAAAAAGAACCTGATGAGGTAGAAACTATATTCCTTTCCAGTTGTTTGTTTCAGTGAACTCGCTACGGTTGTTGGTTTTAACTTGGATTGTTTTGCAGATTCTACCTTTTCATTTGTTTGCGACTTTACTTTCTAACTATGATAATCAACTTGAATTGGGCAGGTTGTGATATTCAGAGACGGAAAATATCTTACTCTTAAGGAAGTGTTTAAGAGTTTGGACTTGACAGGGTAACATTGCTCTACCTGTGACTGTTATCTATGAATATTAAACTCTCTCTCTCTCTCTCTCTCTATATATATATATATATATATCTTTCTCTTTCTCACACTCAATTTTTCTTTATTTTAGGTATGATCTGAATGTTGACTTATTGGATGTTCATGCGGATAAGACTACTTTTCATCGATTTGACAAGTTCAACCTAAAGTATAATCCATGTGGACAGAGTAGACTCAGAGAGATATTCTTGAAGCAAGACAATCTTATCCAAGGTATGATCACTTTGAAAGTTAAAACGTTAAGACCAGGAGATTCATCTTTGCATTTGTTTCATATCTTACTTTTGCATATTCTTACTAGGTCTTGATTGATTGGCCTTTGAGAATCAATTATATCCTTATGTAACTTGAACTGCATAACATTTTAATTTTTTTATTTGGACTTGTCTCGTACAGTTAATGTTTGTTTACATAAATGCAGGACGATTTTTAGCAGAAGTAACAAAGGAAGTTTTATCAGATCTTGAAGCCAGCAAATACCAGGTTTTTTCTTATTAAGAATTTATATCTATATGGCTACGGAAACATAAAACCTTTCTGTTAAGTCAATCTCTCTCTCTCTCTCCTCTCCTCTCCTCTCTTCCCCCACCACAAATAGAGATGTTGCTTCCATTAGTCATGTACTCATGTCTAATAATGCATTTCTCTTTTTCCAGATGGCGGAGTATAGGATTTCAGTTTATGGAAGAAAACAAAGTGAGTGGGACCAACTGGCTAGTTGGTTTGTTAACAATGACATTTATAGCGAGAATGCAGTATGGCTAATACAGGTATCTTAATGTTTTCTTATATTTGTTCTGGTAGCTGTTCTATTGTGAGTTGTCAATTGGCTATCTGCATTGCTGGGATCTCCTATTCATGTGACATTTTTGTTGTTGCACTTGGTTGGATTGGTATAACATTATGCAAGTTGACTTCTTTTTGATAGAATTGGACCTATGTAAGCAACCCATTAATTTTGTCTTCATGGATTTGATATTATATTGGACCAAGAGCAGATAGTATACACGAATTATTGAAGAAAGTTCATACTGCAACAGTATGGTCTGGACCTCAGTAGCTACCTATAAGTATTGTTTCTGTGGTTAATTATCAGGTGATGATTTGACAAATTGATTGCAGGAGGAAAGGTTGTTGTCTTACCAATGTAATGTAAGGGGGATGCACCAGACCAAAATGTTTTCGGAATATAGAACTGGACCTTTTTAGTATATAGTTTGTATTTTCTATGTAACATATATTAGATATAAAATTATAAATTGCATAAACACATTCCAGAGAGGTGATGGTGAGATTGTTTTGTTGACTATCAAGTTGAGTACTGAAACAAATATCAACAATACTTTAGATTGTGCTGATATCATGTTGAGCATTACTATACCAGTTGGTTCTTTGTTTCTCATCTTTGTTCCTCATATTGGTTTTTTTCATGGTATTATACCAATGCATTTTCCCTATCGACTTCTTCCGTGAGATTTATCGTCTTGTATAGTTTCATTAGCTTTCATGGTTATAGTTTTAAATTGAATTTTGCAGCTACCACGGTTATACAACATCTACAAGCAGATGGGAATCGTTACCTCTTTTCAAAATATTTTAGATAATGTGTTCATCCCACTCTTTGAAGCCACAGTGGATCCAAATTCACATCCTCAATTACATTTGTTCCTGAAGCAGGTCAGCTAGCTAGTCAATCTTCTAGATCTGTAGATGCTTCTTATTATTATAAAGATGTGTTGGACATTTAATGTGTTAAATTATTTTGCTAGTATAAAGTCATAAGTAGTGATGTGGCTTTTCAAATACTATTATCAGATATTTTAACGTTGATATTCCTTTAAAAACAGGTGGTGGGTTTTGACATTGTAGACGATGAAAGTAGACCAGAAAGGCGTCCAACGAAACACATGCCAACACCATCTGAATGGACTAATGAATTCAATCCTGCATACTCTTATTATGCTTATTACTGCTATGCAAACTTGTACACTCTTAATAAGGTTTTCAGCACCTGATCCTTTTGGAGAATGATCTGTTTTCAGATACCCTTGACATATTAGGGTGATATTGAAATTGATTCATACTTCTTTCCCTTTGTTTTAGCTTCGTGAATCAAAAGGAATGACTACAATAAAATTCCGGCCACACTGTGGAGAGGTTATCGTCTGCGACCTAAACTCAGTTATTACTGTTAGATGATCTTTGGGATATTCAAAATTCTTATTTCCTATGCAGGCGGGTGATACTGACCATTTGGCTGCCGGATTTCTTCTATGCCATAATATCTCACATGGGATTAATCTTCGGTACTCTCCAGTTCTGCAGTATCTGTATTACCTGGCACAGGTTGGTCCCTTTTCACGTTTTTTTATTTTTATTTATTTTTCTTTTCCCTAAGGAGTGTACTCTTATTTTTAATCAACAGTGAAATTTTCATGTTTTTTATTTGCTATTGAACCTTGTCTGACTTCTGCTTATACGATAACAAAACCATTAGTAACCTCCCTTACAATGCAGGTTGGATTGGCTTTGTCACCCTTGAGCAATAATTCACTTTTCTTGGATTACAAGAAAAACCCCTTTCCCGTGTTCTTCCAACGTGGTCTAAATGTCTCACTCTCAAGCGATGATCCTTTGCAAATTCATTTGACAAAAGAACCGCTGGTGGAAGAATATAGTGTTGCAGCACAGGTTTGTTGATTCCAGATTCTTGTAGGTGATGTTCATGGTTGTGTATCTTATCCAATCAAATATGGTGCAGGTATGGAAGCTAAGTGCTTGTGACCTCTGCGAGATAGCTAGAAATTCTGTCTATCAGTCTGGATTTTCACATGTAGCAAAGGTAGGGAAACTTACCAAAAGTTTTTTTTTTAATATATAAATATAAATCTAAGTGATGCATGTTAAAAAATCATGCGAATAAAATAGTCTATTTTCATATTTGATGTTGATTGATTGATTGCCATAATACAACTCCTTTTCCTTTTATTCATGCAGTCACATTGGCTTGGTGGCAAGTATTTCTTGAGAGGCCCTATCGGAAATGATATACAAAAGACAAATGTTCCCAATTTGAGGATCGCTTTTCGAGATACGGTAAGTGTTTATAACCTCCTCGTGAGCTTTGAAAATCCCCTGCCCCCCTCTCTCTTGTCCCTCGTTTCTTATGTTGTGCTTGGTTTTGCAGACCTGGAAGGAGGAGATGCAGTATATCTATTCGGGCGAAGCCAGGTTTTCAGAAGAAGTAGATCCATGAAGCAAATAGAATGATGGTTAATATGCCCCTGGAAAGTGTTCTCTAAATACAAGTAGTGATTGGAAGCTACTTTTTTTTTTGGACAAATGGAAGCTGCTTGTTTAGATATAGAAACGGCAAAGAGACGATTAGGCAGAGCTATGAGGGAAGGCACATTGCAAATTTTGCTCAAATTGACACGGCTTTGGTTTTCTATAGGTCTCCGAGTCAGGATATTATCTTCGCTTCTGATTAGAAATGACTTGATCTATTTACATTTTGATTGAAGCATGAAAATGAGTAGGTTGGGTTGGGTTGGGTTGTTGAGATTCTAGCCAGAAAGATATATTTTTTAATTTTCTTTTTGGGTGACGCAACTCTCAGAATTTCAAGCATGGGAAAGTTATGAACTCCTGCAAGACAAATATCCATTCAGACATTTAATTGGTTACAGATTGTGGGCTATCATATCATCCATGTTAAATGCGTATATAGTTGAGTGAAGCATGGCGAAACCATGAAGAATTCATTCTGAACTTCATCTGTCTGTTTAAGAAGACAACCAACGTCGAATTTTCTCTACAAATGCGTTAGATTATATGCTTAAAATGGGCCAGAAAAGATCAGAAACTTGCAATCCTTTTTGGGCCTGATAAAATATCCATTGATCCAAACTTTTTTTTTTTTTTTTTCCCCCCCCCCCCCCCCCCCCCCCCCCCCCCCCCCCCCCCCCCCCCCCCCCCCCCCCCCCCCCCCCCCCCCCCCCCCCCCCCCCCCCCCCCCCCCCCCCCCCCCCCCCCCCCCCCCCCCCCCCCCCCCCCCCCCCCCCCCCCCGCGGCGGCGGCCCCCCCCCGCCCCCCCCCCCACCCTTCCCCCCCCAAAACCCCAACCCCCCCCCCACCCCCCCAACCTCCCCCCCCCCCCCCCCCCCCCCCCCCCCCCCCCCCTCCCCACCCCCCCCCTTCCCCCTCCCCCCCCTCTTTTTTTCTTTTTTTTCTAAATAAAAAAAAAGGATTTAAAAACAATATTACCCTATTAAATTATAACCTTCAAATAACCAAAATTTTTGTTTTGTTAAAAAAAAATAATTTTAAAAAAGAGGATTGTTTTTGTGGGGGGGGAGGGAGGAAGAAAAAAAAAAAAAAAAAGAAAAAGGAGAAAAAAAAATTTTGGTTTTCTGATTAGATATTGAAATGATATAAATAAATATTTTGTATAGAGTGGCAGTTGTCTGGCGCACGGAATCTCATCATTTAATCTCATTTTCTTATCTCATTTAAAAGTTCAATAGGGTGAGAGACTGTTGCCCTTCTTACTCTGACCAAAAAAATAAAAAAATAAAAAAATCTATAGCCTTTATTAATAATTGATTAATTTCCAAACCCCAAAGGCCAAAGCAAAGCCCCAACCCCCACTCTTGGTCTCCCTCCTTTTCTCTCTATCCAGAATCCCTCTCGCCGCTTTCTTCTCCCCAAAACCCTCGCCACCACCTCCACCAGGTGGTGAAGCACCGATTAGCGCAGAAATCAAACCCTAGAAAAGCTCAACAGCCGAAAATGGCAGCCACGGCGGGTTCCGAAGTCTCAGACGGACCGGTCCTCAACCTCATCAACAAGCGACTCCGTGCCCTCCGCAAGAAGCAAAACCGCATCATCCAGATGGAGGAGTCCCTTGCCCAAGGCAAAGTCCTCAACAAGGAGCAAGAGGAGGTCCTCCGCTCCAAGCCCGCCGTCTCCGCCCTCATCGACGAGCTCGAGAAGCTTCGCCAACCCCTCTCCGTCGCTGTCTCAGAAGAGCTGAGCCTCGCCGTTCAGCAACACCAGGTCTCCGGCTCCACCAATTCCCTATCCGATGAGAAGCCCCAGGACGAAACGCCCAATGCCGTTGAGCAGACCAGTGAATCTGACCACCAAGCAGCGGTGGAGGAGCTTCTGAACCTGCTCTACTTCGGCTCCTTGTTCGACGTCAAGTCGCAGAGTGACTTCACCTCGATTATGTTCACCAGGACTCACGAGAGAGGCTGTTGCTTGACCTATGACACCGTCACTGACGATGATACTGATCTGCTCGGGGAGAAGGACTTGGATTTGATTTCCTCGCTCAGTGGTTTATTGATCTCTCGCCCCGTGGATTCGAGCTTATCTCACAAGAATGCTTTGCAGCGCTGCATTGAGCACGCCAAGCTTTGGCTTACTAAGTCGGACCAACCCATTGAGCCTAATGCTACTGTCACATGTAAACTTCTTTCTTTATTGTTAAGTATTTAGTTGGTGTTATGTAGGTTTTTCTCTGACCTTAATGATTTGATTTCTGTGTAGATGCGAGTTTGAGAGAGAGGCTGAGTAAGATTATGGCTTCCGACTACTTTACCATCACACCCGAAATGAAAGCTCCAAAGGAAATGGCTGCTGCTGCTGGCGGAAACTTTGCTCCATTTCAGGTGAGGATTGTGGATATGGACGGTTCATTTGTACACTTACAGCAGCAGAAGGTATAACTTGATCTAGTTGTAGAGTTCAGTTATTTGCTATCGGGAATGCTTGGTGTTGCTCTGATATAATGTAGCTGCTAGTTGATAATGCTCTGTTAAATGTGTTTTGATCTTGACCTGTTCTGATGCATGATTTATGGTTTGATGGTATTCTCTTATGATGATTTTTCGTGGAGTGGGGTGCTTGTTCTTCTATTAGAAATGGTATGTGGAGTATGGTCTTTATGTCCTAAATTTTATATAGCATTTACTCCTAGAGTTGTAAATTGCTTTGATATATGAAAAGAAGAAAGTGAAGAGTAGTTTTGTATTCATTCTTCTTGAAACTTATGTCGGGGAGATTTAATTATGATGTAAGCAAACGGCACTGCTCAAAGTGATTGATGCTTAACAACCTATATATTCAATCAATGAAAACACTCAGCTTAGACCGTCTTTTGACACTTGACAGCTTGGCTTCAGTAGTGGGTACCTTTACTTTAGAGTTTATAAGAAGAAGAGTCATCTTGGTATGCTAGTCATGCTTATATGTTTCATTGTGATTGATGGAAACTTGAAAGTGTCGAATGCTGTGATTTGGCTCTATTTCTATCAGCCATAAGCAACTATCATAAGCTTGAAGGGGTTTAAATTGACGGGAAACTGTAAGTTGGGACTATGTTTTAACCATTAGCTGTATTAGCTACTAGATTTTGTTATGAATGGATTGGCGGTTTTTGTTTTCTCTATGCAGATGGGAGTATTTTGTAAACCAATAATTAGTAAAGTGTTTTTTCTTTGAGAAATTCGTGAACATGTATTAGAACAGTGCAAATTGATATTAGTGCTACATATATGATTGGTTTGAAAGTTCATGTACACACAACATTACATAAGGTATTAAATTTTAAAGTTGTATGTGTATTTCTTACTTTAAACTAAAGATCATTATCTTTGTTACATAATAAAATAAACAACATAATAATAAAAGTCTTTTATCTCATTATTATAAAAAAAACAGATTCTTGATATGAGGCATCTGTGTTTTAGACCTTCTTGCTCCTAGGTGCTTGTTGGTTTGCCTCACACTTTCTCTAATTTTTTCTAAACTTTTCTGCCATCTAAAAAGGGTTAGGTTTTGGATACTTGTCATATTCCATTTGACAGAATCTGAGTCTTGACTTTTCTGTTGGCCAAACAAATTACTAGTTTGGATATTCAATATTCATGCTACAATGTTTTTAATTATTTATTATTCTATTGTTTGGATCTTATAGTTTATCAATAAAGGGCATTGGGGTTTCTTGCTCTTTAGTTTATTTGGGAATGATGTCCGCTACTTGTATTCTAGTCTAGTTTGGTAATGTCTAGTGCTGCCCAAGGGTACATTTGATGTGGTGCTCCTAGTCTATTTGGGAATGATGTGTGCTACTTGTATTTCAGTCTAAACTTTTCTGTAGACCCAACATTCCTCCTAGTGCATGTCTCCTGGATGCATTGTACCTGGTTTTGATTCAAATTTAAATCTTTTGGGTTCATTCTCTGGTTTTAATTTAAGTGCAACTTGAGAATTGGGGTTGTGGAGGATTACGTGACACTGTGACAGCTATTGTTGAATTTCCATTCTGCAATGGGATAAACTTTTCTCTAGTTGATATTTTAAGGGGATTTAATGACTCTTTTCTCTAGATGCTATTTTAAGCAGAAGCATGATACATCTTTTTAAGTCTCACCCTTGGAATTGGAATTTTTTTTCTTTGCATGTGATGGTTGGCATTGAGATCAATCCAAATCCTTGATTTAAGGGTTTCTAATGCAATGTTAGTTTTCTTTTTTTGACATACCGAGACCATCTTTCTTTTCAAGGTCTGTATATGCGTTATGGTATTTTGTTGTTTTTTGTCTATTCGAGTATGAATAATAACTTGGTTGATAGTGCAATTGTACTTGGATCCTTTTGATAATACATCTTAGCTATCTTGGTTTCAACTCTGTTGATGTGGCGTGCCCACTCACACCCACCAGAATATCCATTGCTGTGCTGTTTAAGGTCACACCCTTTCTCATTTTCCAGCCCTTCTTGACTTCATCCATCTCTGTGCATGCTTTACATTCTTTAAAGTTGTTAGCAGTCTGCAATTGAATTTTCTTCTGCATAGATGGTTCAGCAATATCATTTGTTTAGACCGTAATGTTGGCTTACTTGAGAAATAGTCTAGCTATATGAGCAATTTTAGTTATAAATATTTCATTCATGTGCTGACTTCTTTATATGCTATGTAGGATGAAGAGACACCAAATCTTCAAGGACATGAGACTGGTGAAGACCAATCGGGTTCTGTTGAGGAACTTCAGAAGGTGCTCTCAGCTTAGCATTTAACAATCTGTTCATCCTGTTTAGCATTTCTTCTTCCTGGAAACTTGTATGTAATTGATTGAAATGTGGGATGTTGTTGCTTTGCAGGGTGAATTAGAGACAGAAAATCCTGCAGAGGTTATCTTGGTTCAACAAGAACAAGTCCAGCCAGAAACAGAAGTAGAGCATAGTGAGAGAGATGTAGAATTCGAGCAACCTAATGGTCCACGAAGGCAGTATCAAAACCAAAGAGGTGGACGTGGAGGTGGCCGTAGGGGTTACTCCAATGGCCGTGGAGGTCGAGTCAGAGGAGGTGGTCCTTACCAGAATGGTCGGAACCAGTTTTATGACCAGCCTGGAAACTATTATCCAAGGAATTACAATAGGGGAAGGGGCGGTAGGGGTAGCGGGGCGCCTTACAACAACCATGGTGCAGCTGCTCAAGATGGTCATACCCCAGCTAACATTGGAGTTGCTTCTTAACGGTACTAGTAGTCTTGATAGGATGCTTCTTACTAGTTTTACATGTGGGTGGTGAAAACGTTTTCTGCTTTTGTTGGAAAGTATGTTCTTTCGATATGGGTTGCTGCTGTTGACGGATTTATCATCCATGAACTTTCTTGTTTCTCTGTAGTTCAGCTAATGGGTTTTTGTCAAAACCATCCAGGGATAGATTTTGCAGTAGTTTTTGGACAGTGTTTCAGGATGGTGGCTGACAACTTAATTTCTCAGTATGATTAAATCTACTTTATCGTTATCTCTCTAGTATTAAAATATTAAATCCCTTTGGTCTTTGTTGTTGGCTTGATGTCGAAGCAATCATCTTGGGATGTAATGCGTCATGGGCTATGGATCATGCCGTTTCTCTTCTAGTACAAAGCCCATTATGATATTGATGAGTTTATCAGTTTGCGTTTTTTTGGTTTTTTGCCTCGTTTTCCTTTTCTTGCAAAGAAAAAGAAAGAAAAACGAGGGAAAAGGATGAGGCTGGTGAGAATCATATAGGTGATCATAACGTACTTGGCCCAGGAATATAAGCTTTTAGTTTTAGTGGTCTTCCACGTTTGCCTATCGTCTGCGTAGTTTTAGTGATGGGACTCTATCGAAGCAAAATTTGGGACTACTTGAAAAAAGTGGAAAGCAGATGCCCTATATCAGCCACACTTATTATTTGATTCATACAAAAGTAAATGGGTATGTATGGTAATGTATTGCAGCTGGTTGTGGCCTGCCCCTGATTGACTAATTAAGCTGACTTTTACTCGAATTATTTGTTAATGGAGAATCTGTCCCCAATTTATCATTCTCACAACTTCTCCGGTATTGAAAGCCGACACATTGTATGGTCGAACGGTTAAATTCTTTTAGGCTATTTTGGTATATTTATTCTCTTTTGGTTAGCCAATTGAGTTTTCTTAAATAATAGTAAATATAGATAGATAAAGAAAAATATGGGCAGTGGCATGTATGATATATGTGGAGTCTTACGTACACATGAAAATATGATATATAAAGTTTTATTGGGTTATTTTCTCTTATTATTTCGACCGTCCACACTTCAAATTGGGCAATGGATCCGATGCTTCAAACTTTTTCCCATCTGCCAGTTTGCCACTACTTCCCGGCACACTATATATAGAAGCAATCGGCACCCAATTTGAATACACACACCAATTAAACCTTTCCTGTTCTACGTACTCGAGTTTTAAGTTTATATACAACATAGCTAGCTAGTTCAGAAAATATGGGAAGCACCATCTCTAACAACAACAAAGTTGAGGACTTGGATTTGATATCTAGTATGATGTCCTTTCATTCTAAGGACCTATGGAAGACCCACTTCACTGCCTCCAAGCAAACTAACAAACTGGTAATTAACTAGCATGCATATATATCTTATCAATTAATAAGCATGCATATATGTTTAGTTTTAGTTAACTAATTGTGTGTTTGATTTGGATGATGAAGATGGTGATCGATTTCACGGCAACATGGTGCGGACCTTGTCGATCGATGGAGCCAGCCTTGAAAGAGTTTGCTGATAAATATACTGACGTTGAGTTTGTCAAGCTTGATGTGG
Source organism: Rubus idaeus (assembly GCA_030142095.1). Lineage (NCBI taxonomy): Eukaryota > Viridiplantae > Streptophyta > Magnoliopsida > Rosales > Rosaceae > Rubus > Rubus idaeus. The sequence goes on along the minus strand of CM057968.1, from coordinate 34,549,316 downwards.
ACGAGTTACCGGTAATTACTTGTTGATTAGCTACCGATTAATGCACCTATTTGCAATTAATTATCGAAATAATTGTATTGTTGATCGATGCATGCAGGATGTGGCGATGGAATTTGGGGTGCAAGCAATGCCTTCATTTGTGTTTGTTAGGAAAGGAGAAGTGATTGATAGAGTTGTCGGGGCCAGGAAGGAAGAACTCCAGAAGAAGATTGAGAAGCATAGGAATTGATTACTATTCCTTAATGAAGCTCCAAGATTGGAAATAAATATGAGCAAAATAAAGCCAGAATTATTAAGACCGACTATATGTGAAAGTATATCAATAAGGTCTCTCACTCTGGGTTTTGGGGTATTAAAGTGCTCACTGCTCAGTTGTTTGCATTCTTTCATTTTCCTGGTTATCATGTTTGTATTTCTCAAAGTGTTACTTAAAGACTTTGATCTTTATAAGATATTATACTTGTTCTCTTGTTTTCCTTTCTTAATTTGTATTCCACAAATTTATGTGTTGAACATCTTCTTGGATTTGATAAAAGAAAAAAGGAAAAGAAGAAGAAGAAGAAGATGCATTTTCGCTTTTTCTAAAACACCACACATGTCATCAAAGAAATGACTAGTTCAAATCTAATTGGTTTTCCGCACAACATTTTTATTAAAAAGTGCAAACGTCAAGATTCTAAATGTACCTTCTTACATCACACGTCTCTGTATTGGCAGTATGGCACGAATGGAGCATCGCCGTCCTTTTTCAATTAGCCAAACACAAAGAGAAGACAGATTCTCTCTTCAAGAAAAAAAAAAAAAAAAAAAAGCTGTTGCGCTAAATTTCCTTATTCATAAAAAAAGCATTATACAAATGGATTTTTCCATCATTTGCAGAAGTCTAGTATGGACAACATTTCCACTAAACAGCCAAAACATTGCATATTTACAGATTAATTAACTTAATTGTCAATTAGAGTTAAAATAAATCCTGAATTAGTTATCAGCTTCACCTAGCACCCTCCTCAGATCAGATTTCTGTTCTGCGCTGAGCTTCGATGGAAAGACGACATCAAACTTGATCGTGAGGTTTCCTTTCTTTGTGGGATCTTTGGATATGGGCATTCCCTCATTTGGGATCACTTCCTCATGACCAGGATTTATTATGTCCCTGACCGGAATAGGGAGAACCCTTCCATCCAAGGTTGTCAGATTGGTAAAGGTTCCGGTGAGAGCCTCGAGTAGAGTTAGTTTCTTATTGACCACAAGATCATTCCCATCCCTCTTGAACACATCATGGGGTTTCTCGTCGACCACGAATATAAGATCTGCCGGAGAGTTGCCAGCTTCTTGGTTTCCCTTCTCCGGAAACGTGATCTTGGTACCCTTCTTCCACCCTGGCTTGATATCTATCTTTAAGATCTCCTCAATAGTCTTTGACCTACTGCAACAGAATTAAATCGATCATTTGAACATTTTAGCCTAGAGAAGGTAATATTTCAAGCACAGAAATTGTAGGTGATTATGTCTAAAAGCTTCTTGTTTAAGAACTTGGTTCAAATAGAAAAACAGGTGAATTTTGATCAAATACAAACCCAACACCAGAATGAGCTCAGCTTCTCTTCAGATTCTACCCAAATAAAACAGAGGTTTATACCCATTCTCTATAATTTTAAGCTGTCTAATAAGTGATGAAAAAGGTACCATCTTCTACAATTGAACATGAATAACTAATTGGGTCCAGAAATATTTAAATCTAATAACATTCAACAGTTTCCCTAAGATAAATTTATTTATCTAGGTAATCCATTCAAATCGAAGTGAACAAATGAGTAAAAATCTAAAATTCCAAGAGAAAAAAGAACAAATAACAAATCTTGCAGCAATTCTCATACCACTCGTAAAAAAAAGAAACCAAGAGAGTGAGAGAAAAACTGACCCAAAATTGTCAGGAACAGTTCTCGAAATCCTCATTTTCCTTCTGGCCCCTTTGTAAAGATCTTCCAAACTACACACCAGCTTACTCTCAACGGCCGCAGCCTTCTTACCACCACTACTCTTGTGACTCCGACCACTAGCGGCGCCGCCATTACAAGTCTTCTTGAAGGCCCTCTGCCAGTTATTAGGCTCCTCGAAAAACTCGGCGAAAATATCATCCGGGTCGGAGCGCGGGGCGACATCGAAATCGCCCGAGTTGAGCCCCTCCTGGCCGTACACGTCGTAGATCTGACGCTTCTGGGGGTCGCTGAGGACGTCATAGGCCTCGCAGAGCTGCTTGAACTTGGCCTCGGCCTCTTTGTTGTCGACCGGATTCTTGTCCGGGTGCCACTTCATGGCTAATCTCTTGTAAGCCTTCTTGACGTCCTCCGGGTTGGCGTTCCGGCTGAGTTTGAGAACGCTGTAGTAGTCAACGGCCATGGATATGGTTATTGAAAATTGCAGATTTGGATGAGAATGAGATCACAGAGAGTGAAGAAGAAGAAGAAGAGAGGAGGAAAACCGGCGGTTGTGGAGGATCATGTCAAGCAAAACAGAAACGCGGTTTTTATTAGGTGAGGTGTGAGCTGTACGTTTGGATTGGAGGAGTGATTTTCGCGTTTCAAACCAGGACAATTGATAGTTGGGACTTGGGACACAGCGGGTATTAATCAAAATTACAACGTGCAGGGAACAAGTGGGAGAGAGAGAAAAAAAAGAGAGTATCTTTGTTTTTCTTTATTAGGAACGAAGGAATATTTCAAAATACAGTTACTGAGCTGCACGGATTCTGGTCGGTCGTTGCAATATATTTGGGACACGTATGTATGTACACTCCTACCACACGACGTCGTTTTTCGTTTCTTTTGATTATTTCATCAGTCTGCCGCCTTTTTATTTGCCCTTTGATCTTGTGGAGTTGTCGTTTAGATATGTTTGATCCATTGGATCGTTAAGGACCAATAGAATTTGTGTACCATACATACTCTTTTTTTTTTTGGTGCAGATACTCTTTTATTTTATGTTTTGTACAAATCCCATTGAGCCGACTTGTTTTGTTGTTTTTGGTATTTAATTATAGTTATACATGGACATCTCATCGGAGGTTATAATTGTAAAGCCAAATTGGCAATACAACGGCTATACATGCAATTCCAACAGCCAAATTGATACTCAATGTATATTTTTCTTGAAGATTTTAACTAGACTATCATTTATTATTGTAATTTTCATAATTTAATAAATTATTATCTTTGATGAAAATATAGTCGCAATTCATCTTCTAAGCGAGCTTTTACTCTTCCTTACAATTGCGACTCCTGTCCTATATATGTTTCGTTATGTATGATCTATTTTGTTAGGCCTTGCACACCAGCTTCGATCTAGTGCTGAACCAGATCTTTATCTATCTGCTGTTTGCTTCTGCTATCAGTGGAACCCTTTATGTCCTGTTTTCTATCATGATTGATCCCGACCATCTCCGAACTCTTTGATTAATTTCATGTCACTGGGGAATCCTCTAGGCGCATGCATTTCTTAATTTTTCCAGGTCTCCTAGCAGCACGGTCTTAATCATCTCTATATATGGAATTACAAATGTCTCCTGCTTGGGTTCAAATTGCTTTAGGGTGACCTTTTTTGTTCTCGCAGGCTAGGTGTCTGTACGTGGTGTCGGCACAATCTTGAGCATTGTTCTGTCTATTACGATTAAGCTAGCTCAAATGCTTTATGCCGGTGGTTCCTTCAAACTTCCTCAGAATACAAATAACTAAGATCAATAACCAGTAGTCGGTGGAAGTAGTGACTACTGTCTGGAGAGCTATAGAACTCTACGTGCTGGCTAAAATGTTAATTTCCAGTATCATTCATATATGTATAGAAAAGTGTTGTTGGAGTCGTATAAATTACATGTTAACCGAGCAGAAAATTAACTTAGAAAGTTTTCTTCTTGGTGAATTGATCCTAGTTGCCTCAAACAGTCAGGCAGTGGCTGCAACTTTCTTATTTTCCAAATAATTTTTTGCTTGGTTTCTAATAACTTTGATTTGTGGTTGACTCAGAGTTGCAAAGTTTGGTAGCTAGTAGCATTCAATCGTAACAAAGAGTAGGTTTCTGAAATTATTAAACTTGAATCGAGTGAAACTGTGCTGTAAAGCCAGTTCCAAATGCAATCAAACCATTAGTTGCATCAGCTCACTCAAAGTCATAAGTACTCGTTGATAGATGATGATACCATGACGGTATTTCAACCCATAACTCACTAAAATAAACAAGTTACAAATGGACGGGGCTTTCATTTTTATTAGTGCACTTGCAAAAATAGGCTTTTCGTACTATGCCGATTTTTGAGGCCTAATGTGGCTCCTAAACTTCATCAAGGATGAGAGTCCAAGAGCTCAATACCTCAACTTATGGTCAATCGATACTTTGATACTTTACGTTTCAACTCTATTATTTTGGTACCCAAAATTATTATTATGCATAACTTTCATATATTTCGTTTATGACAATATCAATTACAATAAGGCTTTATATGTTGGATGACAGCTACATGTCGTGTGGTTTAACCCCATCATAGACGGGAGGTATGAATGTTATACATAATAATAATTTTAGATGCCAAAGTGATAGAATTGAAACATGAAGTACTAGAGTGACGATATGTTGGAGCAGATACTGTTTGTGATTTTTTTCGGTTTTTCTCCGAATTCAAATTTTGACGCCTAATCGGATTTTCTCTATAATGATGTTTTAGAGTATTGGAATAACTGTTAAATAAAGTTTTGAAAATTTTATTATTTTTTGAAATATTAAAATTCTGGATTCACTATTTCGATAAGCTCCACACATTAAACTAATCCTTCCTTCTTCTTTTTTGATCGGGACACATTAAACTAATCCAACCGTTTATGTTTTCAGAGTATCAATACTAGAAACTAGAAAGTTTCGATATTACCCTAGAGCTTCAAGACCCCTATTTAAACAAAACTCCCAACTCATTGCACGCCACGCACCAAAACCTGTCCCTAATTTGGAAGTTCAAAAACCCCCAAATTTGTTCACTAGGGTTTTGTAATCGAAAGTGCTTCGAATTTTGTGGTGAATCTCCGTTCCGGCTACAAGTGCAAGGCCGAGCCGGAAAATGTCGAGGTCCGTCCCTCTAACCTTATAGTTGCGTTATTGTTCTACCAGCGATGGGACGACGCGGTCGTCTGGCTGTGGGTGTCAGACGAAGAAGTTGGCGGTGATCAGCAGGCATGGCGTCGCCGTCATCTGAGGAACCACAGCAGAGTCGGGAATCGCAGCAGCCACCACCACACCAGACCAAGCTCATTCAATCTTTGGGACGCACCGCGCTTATTGTCATCCAGAACGACAATGGTCTCTTCCCTTTCCTCGCCATCTGTAATTCATCTCTCTCTCTCTCTCTCACTTAGGGTTTCGATTTCTAATTTAGATTGTTTGATCGATCAGAAAGAAAATAAGCAAGGGATTGGAATCTCGAGTGGTTTTGATTCCGAGTAGAAGTTACAGTAGAAGTTACAGGTATTTCTGATCAAGGCCACGGCCGGTTATGGAGGGTCCGGATCCGGACGGCTGGGGAAATCGGGGAGTCGAAGCGGGTGGGGTCGGGTTTGGATTAGAGTCGAAATCATAGATTAATGATGCGGGAGTGCCGCAGACTCGAAGACTCTTAACGGCAGCAAATTCTTCACCACCAGGTAGTCTCTTTAGCCAATATGTTTATTTTGCGGTAGTCTCTTTAGCCAATCTGTTTATTTTGATGTTTTTGAACCAACTCAAGAGGGTCGCTGCTTGATTAAATTTTGTGCTGAGCCTAGGCTTGGTAAATTAATTCTTGGTTGTTACCAGTTATCACCACAAGTTGCATAAGGAAGGTCATGTTCTTGCGGCTGTTATGCCAATTGCCAAATGCAAGAAGCCTATTTTGTAGAAAAACTTACGGCAGACTGCTTTAAGGTGCAGCTTTGCCATCGTGATGGTGACCTCCTTACCCTTCTGTCTGTGTACAAGAAATGGGAGGCTTTGCCTCAAGAGAGGAAAAGCACGTGGTGTCAGGAAAACAGCATCAATGGCCAAACTATGAGGAGATGCCATGACACAGTATTGGAAATGGAGGCTTGCCATAAGCATCAATGACCAAACTATGAGGGGATGCCAATGGACATGTTTCAACTGATTGTGATAGATACTTGAAAAGGGTTATACTTTCTGCCCTTGCAGAAAATGTAGCTATGTTCTCAGGAGATGATGAACTTGGTTATGAGGTGCTGTTAACTGGACAACATGTTCGGCTGCATCCTTCTTGTTTATTGCTGGCATTCTGCCAGAAACCTAGCTAGTTGGGTTGTTTTTGGTGAACTTCTCTCAAGTTCTAATGAGTATTTGGCCTGCGTCACTTTCATTGATTTTAACTCTTTGTCTACCCTTGACCCCTCCTTTGTTTGATGTATCCAAGATGGAAAGTTGAAAGTTGCAACTGAAAGTGTTGATTGGTTATGGCAGTTGCCTGCTTGAAAGGTTTTGTGGGAAGGGCAGCGGTTATCTTCATCATTTGGTGTCACGTGTTGGGACAATTTTGCAATGACCAACGTATCAGCATTAAAGTCGATTATCATAATATTGAGATTATGTTGTTTGCCACACCTCACAGAACATGGATGGGTTATGAAGGTTGTAAATGATGCCTTGGAGTGTGAACGAAAATGGATGTCTAAGGAATGCTTGGAGAAATGCTTATATCATGGTTCTGGTGGCATGCCTCTTGTAGCATTGTTTGGAGTGGGAAATGATGTCAAGCATCTGGAGCTTCAAAAAAGGTGTTTTGACTGTTGATGTAGTTTATTCGAAACTGGATTCCATGGATGATAAGGAGTTTAAAAAAATTAGGGTTGAGATTCATTAAAAAATCGGCCCAGTTTAATATTTTATAAGATCCTGAAGCACATTTAAAATCAGCCCAGAGTATATTTTCAAAAATAAATTGCGCCTTGAAACCGTTAAGATCAGCCCAGTTTCATTTTTTTCATTATTTAGGCCTGCCCATTAAAAATCAATCCTGTTAAATATTTTTTTAAAATATTTGGTGTCAGGCCCATTAAAATCGGCCCAGTTAAATATGAATAAAAAACGGGCTTCGAGAAACTGCCCAGTTAAATTTTTTCAAATTTGGGCCGAACCCATTAAAAAACGAACTAAAGTAAACAATTTACCAAAACCGGGGCTTGAAGCCCATTTAGCTTTGACCCAAATTCAAATGACCAAAACTAATAGGATTGATGTACATTAAAATAGCCCCAATTTAACATTTTTGTAAAATAAGCCCAGCTAAATATTTTTTAAAAATTGGCCTTGAAGGCCATTTAACATCTCCCCAATTGAAAAATTTGTTATGTCAATTGGAAAACAAGTATTTTTGCAAAAATCGCAGGTTTTTATTTTTGTTCCAAACTCTTTCCACACTCAAATAATGAATTTTAAGAACTTCTAAAGTTGACAGAACGAAAAAATATGGATTCGTTTATTTTTTACGATTTTTCAAAATAAAAAATTTAGAAAAAGCATAAAAAATAAAGGATTCTAAATTTTCGAGTTTTGTCAATTGAAGCGGCTTTTAAAAAACATGTGTTATCGATGGTGAAGTTTTGAGCAATTTTTTTTTTCCAGAAACCATGGTTTTTGACAAAAAACCGAGGGTTCTAGCACACGATATTTTAGCCAAAATCGCATGTTTTTATTTTCGTTCCAAAATCTTTCTACACTCAAACGATAATTTTTAAGAACTTCTAAAGTTGACAGAACGAAAAAATTTCGATTCGTTTATTTTTTACGATTTTTTAAAATAAAAAATTTAGAAAAATCATAAAAAATAAACGATTCTAGATTTTCGAGTTTTGTCAATTAAAACGCCTTTTAAAAAAACATGTGTTATCGATGGTGAAGTTTTGAGCAATTTTTTTTTTTGCCGAAACCATGATTTTTGACCCAAAACCGTGGGTATAACACACGATTTTTTTGCCAAAATCGCATATTTTTATTTTTATTCCAAAATCTTTCCACACTCAAACCATGATTTTTAAGAAATTCTAAAGTTGACAGAACGAAAAAATATCAATTCGTGTTTTTTTTACGATTTTTCGAAATAGAAAATTTAGAAAAATCATAAAAAATAAACGATTCTGAATTTTCGAGTTTTGTCAATTGAAACGCCTTTTAAAAAACATGTGTTATCGATGATGAAGTTTTGAGCAATTTTTATTTTTTTTTGCCGAAACCATGGTTTTTGACCCAAAATCGTGGGCACACGATTTTTTGGCCAAAATCGCATATTTTTATTTTCATTCCAAAATCTTTCCACACTCAAACCATTATTTTTAAGAACTTCTAAAGTTGACAGAACGAAAAAATATAGATTCGTTTAGTTTTTACGATTTTTTAAAATAAAATTTTTTAAAAACTCATAAAAAATAATCGATTCTAGATTTTCAAGTTTTGTTAATTAAAACGCCTTTTAAAAAACATGTGTTATCGATGGTGAAGTTTTGAGCAATTTTATATATATTTTTTTGCCGAAACCATGATTTTTGACCCAAAACCGTGGGTAATAGCACACGATTTTTTGGCCAAAATAGTATATTTTTATTTTCATTCCAAAATATTTCCACACTCAAATCATGATTTTTAAGAACTTCTAAAGTTGACAGAACGAAAAAATATAGATTCGTTTATTTTTACGATTTTTCAAAATCGAAAAATTAGAAAAAACATAAAAAATAAACGATTCTGGATTTTCGAGATTTGCCAATTGAAACGGCTTTTGAAAAACATGTGTTATCCTTGGTGAAGTTTTGAGCAATTTTTATTTTTTTGGCGAAACCATGATTTTTGACCCAAAATCGTGGGTTATAGCACACGATTTTTTTGCCAAAATCGCATATTTTTATTTTCATTCCAAAATCTTTCCACACTCAAATAATGAATTTTAAGAACTTCTAAAGTTGACAGAACGAAAAAATATCGATTCGTTTATTTTTTACGATTTTTCAAAATAAAAAATTTAGAAAAAGCATAAAAAATAAACGATTCTAGATTTTCGAGTTTTGTCAATTGAAACGGCTTTTAAAAAACATGTGTTATCGACGGTGAAGTTTTGAGCAATTTTTATTTTTTTTGGCGAAACCATGGTTTTTGACCTAAAACCGAGGGTTATATAGCACACGATTTTTTGGCCAAAATCGCATATTTTTATTTTCATTCCAAAATCTTTCCATACTCAAACCATGATTTTTAAGAACTTCTGAAGTTGACAGAACGAAAAAATATCAATTCATGTTTTTTTTACGATTTTTCAAAATAGAAAATTTAGAAAAATCATAAAAAATAAACGATTCTGGATTTTCGAGTTTTGTCAATTGAAACGCCTTTTAAAAAACATGTGTTATCGATGATGAAGTTTTGAGCAATTTTTTTTTTTGCCGAAACCATGATTTTTGACCCAAAATCGTGGGTTATAGCACACGATTTTTTGGCCAAAATCGCATATTTTTATTTTCATTCCAAAATCTTTCCACACTCAAATAATGAATTTTAAGAACTTCTAAAGTTGACAGAACGAAAAAATATCGATTCGTTTATTTTTTACGATTTTTCAAAATAAAAAATTTGGAAAAAACATAAAAAATAAACGATTCTAGATTTTCGAGTTTTATCAATTGAAACGGCTTTTAAAAAACATGTGTTATTGACGGTGAAGTTTTGAGCAATTTTTTTTTGGCGAAACTATGGTTTTTGACCCAAAACCGTGGGTTATAGCATACGATTTTTTGGCCAAAATCGTTTTTTTTCATTTTCGTTCCAAAATCTTTGCACACTCAATCTAAAAATTAGAAATATCATAAAAAATAAACGATTCTGGTTTTTCGAGTTTTGTCAATTGAAACGTCTTTTAAAAAACATGTGTTATCGATGTTGAAGTTTTGAGCAATTTTTATTGTTTTTGCCGAAACCATGATTTTTGACCCAAAACCGTGGGTTATGGCATACGATTTTTTGGCCAAAATCGATTTTTTTTTTATTTTCATTCCAAAATCTTTCCACACTCAAACCATGATTTTTAAGAACATCTAAAGTTGACAGAACAAAAAAATATCAATTCGTGTTTTTTTTACGATTTTTCAAAATAAAAAATTTAGAAAAATCATAAAAAATAAACGATTCTGGATTTTCGAGTTTTGTCAATTGAAATGCCTTTTAAAAAACATGTGTTATCGATGATGAAGTTTTGAGCAATTTTTATTTTTTTTTGCCGAAACCATGATTTTTGACCCAAAATCGTGGGTTATAGCACACGATTTTTTGGCCAAAATTGCATATTTTTATTTTCATTTCAAAATCTTTCCACACTCAAATAATGAATTTTAAGAACTTATAAAGTTGACAGAACGAAAAAATATCGATTCGTTTATTTTTTACGATTTTTCAAAATAAATTTTTTGAAAAAAGCATAAAAAATAAACGATTCTAGATTTTCGAGTTTTATCAATTGAAATATCTTTTGAAAAACATGTGTTATCGATGGTGAAGTTTTGAGCAATTTTTTTTTTGCCGAAACCATGATTTTTGACCCAAAACCGTGGGTTATAGCACACGATTTTTTTGGCGAAAATCGTATATTTTTATTTTCATTCTAAAATCTTTCCACACTCAAACCATGATTTTTAAGAACTTCTAAAGTTGACAGAACGAAAAAATATTGATTAGTTTATTTTTTACGATTTTTCAAAATAAAAAATTTGGAAAAATCATAAAAAATAAACGATTCTAGATTTTCGAGTTTTGTCAATTGAAACGCCTTTTAAAAAACATGTGTTATCGATGATGAAGTTTTGAGCAATTTTTATTTTTTTTGCCGAAACCATGATTTTTGACCCAAAATCGTGGGTTATAGCACATGATTTTTTTGGCCAAAATCACATTTTTTTATTTTCGTTCCAAATTTTTCCACATTCAAATCATGATTTTTAAGAACTTCTAAAATGGACAGAACGAAAAAATATCGATTCATTTATTTTTTACGATTTTTCAAAATCGAAAATTAGAAAATTTTAAAAAATAAACGATTGAACATTTTCGAATTCTGTTAATTGAAACGCATTTTAAAAAACATGTGTTACCAATGATGAAATTTGAAGCACTTTTTATTTTTTTGCTGAAACCATTGTTTTTTATCCATACCGTGTGTGTTATAGCACACGCTTATTTGGCCAAAATCTTTTTTTTCATTTTCGTTCCAAAATCTTTCCACACTCAATCTAAAAATTAGAAATATCATAAAAAATAAACGGTTTTGGTTTTTCGAGTTTTGTCAATTGAAACGTCTTTTAAAAAACATGTGTTATCGATGCTGAAGTTTTGAGCAATTTTTATTGTTTTTGCCGAAACCATTATTTTTGACCGAAAATCGCGGGTCACACGATTTTTTGGCCAAAATCGCATATTTTTATTTTCATTCCAAAATCTTTCCACACTCAAACCATGATTTTTAAGAACTTCTAAAGTTGACAGAACGAAAAAATATCGATTTGTTTATTTTTTACGATTTTTCAAAATAGAAAATTTAGAAAAATCATAAAAAATAAACGATTCTGGATTTTCGAGTTTTGTAAATTGAAACTCATTTTAAAAAACATGCTTCATCGATGATGAAGTGTAGAGCAATTTTTATTTTTTTTGCCGAAACCATGATTTTTGACCGAAAATCGTGGGTTAGGGCAACTTCAATCATGGGGTTCTTGGGGTGTCAAAAAGCTATAATGAAACTTGTTTTGTCTTCTTGCATCTCCAACCCAACTTATTTTTAGGTCTAGGGCCATTTTATTTGAGACTAGACCCAAATAAAGTCTCAATTCGGGTAGTTTCCTTAGTCCGGTCTCATATTTGAGACGGGGGCTCCAGTCCAAGCCACTTGCAAAATCAAAGCCGCAACTTTAGTCTCCCTCTCGCATCTGAGTATGTCATTCTCGCTACGAGACAAAATCATGGTCTGATTGAAGACCAACGCACTGGATGCGCGAGTTGGGGAGACAGCAGCCGACAGAAAGAGCACGTGGGTGTGCAGGTTTCCATTGCTTTGCATGCAAAGGTTGGGTGATCCAACGACCCTCCTTTTTCCTCTTTTGAAATGAACGACCATTATTAATTGATGAATATTTATTAAAAAACTTAAATAATTAATTATGTAGGCTGATCTACGGTCGGAGATTATAGAAGTTTTTTGGTACTCTCAAAATAGGACTTAGGGTTGGAGATGGTAGAAGTTTCATTTGAATCGTAACAGAGAGGGGTGCTATAATAGATTTGGTACCCCCAAAATAGGACTTAGGGTTGGAGTTGCCCTTATAGCACACGATTTTTTGGCCAAAATCGCATATTTTTATTTTCATTCCAAAATCTTTCCACACTCAAATAATGAATTTTAAGAACTACTAAAGTTGACAGAACGAAAAAATATCGATTCGTTTATTTGTTACGATTTTTCAAAATAAAAAATTTGGAAAAAACATAAAAAATAAACGATTGTGGATTTTCGAGTTTTGTCGATTGAAACGCCTTTTAAAAAACATGTGTTATCGATGATGAAGTTTTGAGCAATTTTTATTTTTTTTGCCGAAACCATGATTTTTGACCTAAAATCGTGGGTTATAGCACACGATTTTTTGGCGAAAATCGCATATTTTTATTTTCATTCCAAAATCTTTCCACACTCAAACCATGATTTTTAAGAACTTCTAAAGTTGACAGAACGAAAAAATATTGATTCGTTTATTTTTTACGAATTTTCAAAATAAAAAATTTGGAAAAATCATAAAAAATAAACGATTCTGGATTTTTGAGTTTTGTCAATTGAAACGCCTTTTAAAAAACATGTGTTATCGATGATGAAGTTTTGAGCAATTTTTATATTTTTTGGCGAAACCATGATTTTTGACCCAAAATCGTGGGTTATAGCACACGAATTTTTGGCCAAAATCTAATTTTTTTCTTTTCGTTCCAAATTTTTCCACACTCAAATCATGATTTTTAAGAACTTCTAAAGTTGACAGAACGAAAAATTATCGATTCTTTTATTTTTTACGATTTTTCAAAATCGAAAATTAGAAAAATTTTAAAAAATAAACGATTGAACATTTTCGAATTCTGTTAATTGAAACGCATTTTAAAAAACATGTGTTACCAATGGTGAAATTTGAAGCAATTTTTATTTTTTTGCTGAAACCATTGTTTTTTATCCAAACCGTGTGTGTTATAGCACACGGTTCTTTGGCCAAAATCGCATGTTCTTATTTCTGTTCTTAAATATTTTCACACTCAAATCATGATTTTTAAGTACTTCTAAAGTTGACGGAACGAAAAAAGCTCTGACTCATATATTTTTTTACGGTTTAAAAAAAAAAATCTTAAAAAAATAAACGATTCTAAATTTTTGAGTTCTGTTAGTTGAAACGCCTTTTAAAAAACTTTTTTATATATGGTGAAGTTTTGAGCAATTTTTTTTTGCCGAAACCATGGTTTTTGACCCAAACCGTGGGTTATAGCACACGATTTTTTGAATAAAATCGCATGTTTTTATTTTCGTTCCAAAATCTTTCCACACTAAAATCATGATTTTTAAGAACTTATAAAGTTGACAGAACGAAAAAATATCGATTCGTTTATTTTTTTAGATTTTTCAAAATCGAAAAATTAGAAAAATCATAAAAAAAAACGATTCTAGATTTTCGAGTTTTGTCAATTAAAACTCCTTCTAAAAAACATGTGTTATCGATGGTAAAGTTTTGAGAAATTTTTATGTTTTTGCCGAAATCATCGTTATTGACCCAAAACCGTGGGTTATAGCACATGATTGTTTTTGCCAATAATCATATGTCCTTATTTTTGTTCTCAAATCTTTTCACATCGAAATCATGATTTTTAAGGACTTCTAAATTTGACGGAACAAAAAAATACAGATTTGTTTATTTCGTACGGTTTTCCAAAATCGAAAAATTAGATTTTTTTTTTAAATAAACGATTTTAGTTTTTCAAATTTTGTCAATTGAAACGCTTTTTAGAAAACATGTGTTATCGATGGTGAAGGTTTGAGCAATTTCTATTTTTTTGCTAAAACCATGGTTTTAAACTCAAAATCGTGGGTGCACACGATTTTTTTTGTCTAAAATCGCATGTTATTTCTTTCGTTCCAAAATCTTTTCATACTTAAATCATGATTTTTAAGGACTTCTAAAATTGACGGAACGAAAAATATCGACTCGTTTATTTTTTGTTTACAGTTTTTCAAAATCGATTTTTTTAAAAAATCATAGAAAAATAAACGATTATAGATTTTGGAGGTCTATCAATTAAAACGCCTTTTAAAAAACATGTGTTACTAATGGTGAAGTTTTGAATATTTTTTATTTTTTGCCGAAACCAAGGTTTTTCACCCAAAAACGTGGGTTATAGCACACGATTTTTTGGCCAAAATCGCATGTTCTTATTTTCATTCCAGAATCTCTCCACACTTAAGTTATAATTTTTAAGGAATTTTAAAATTGACGGAACGAAAAAATATCCACTTTTTTTTTTATGGTTTTTCAAAATTGAAAAATTATATAAAATAAAAAAATTTGTATTTTCGAGTTTTGTTTATTGAAACGCAGTTTAAAAATTATGTGTTACTAATGGTGAAGTTTTGAAATTTTTCGAAATTATGGTTTTTTACTCAAAAGCGTGAGTTATAGCACACGATATTTTGGCCAAAATTGCATGTTCTTATTTTTGTTCTCAAATATTTTCACATTCTAACCATGATTTTTAAGAATTTCTAAAATTGACGGAATGAAAAATTATCGAATTGTTTATTTTTTATGTTTTTAAATCTGCCTAGTTTTATATTTTTACCAAATTGGGCTTTAAACCCCATTAAAATCTGCATATTGTAAATCTTTTAAAATATATTGGGCATGATATTCATTAAAATCGGGCCGAATTTAATTTTATAAAAAATGGGACTTAAGCCCATAATAATTGGCCCATTGACATAGGTTTGTAATTTTAGCCTGATGCCCGTTAAAAACGGCCGAGTTTAATTTTTGGATAAATAATGGGCCGAGGCCATTAAAAATCGTTCTATATATAGTTTTAAAAAAACTTGGGCCCGATGACCATTAATATTCGGCGGTTTAGTATTTCCAATAACTTGGGTCTCAAGCCCATTAAAATTGGGCCCGAATATTAGTTACCGAAATCAATGGGCCTGAGGCACATTAAATATTACTCCAATTTAGCATTTTCCCAAGAAATATGGGCCCGAATCCCTGGCGTTTGTTTAATATTTTCCCAACAATTAAGGCCGAAATCTCATTAAAACTCGGCGCAGTTTAACGTTTTTTCTCAAAACTTCTGTTCCGTTAAAATTCGGCCCAGATTGATAATTAACCAAAAACATTGGCCTCAGGGCAATTATAATTGGCCACAGTTTGATATTTTTGAAAAAAACTTGGGCATGATGCACAGATTTGAAACTAGCATTAGATATATATATTTTTAATTAAGAGATGAACTATATAAACAAATCCGCTAATAATTTAACAGCTACAAAGCAATGAGACAATTCTGCAAAGAAAAAACTAGGGGCTGCTGGAGTAAACAAACCTATCAAACGTACATCTGTCTCTCTCTCAAAGGCTGATATGCTTACAACATGAATTTTACTATTTTAGAAATCCCCCAAAAATAGAGCATTATTTTCAGGGCATCCATACTAGTTGCGCCATAGCGAAGAACCATATTTCCTTGAACGCCTTCCTCATAGTGTTTAGCTGTATAGACATCAACTAATGGGGATCTTCCATTATGGTTGATTCGAATCTAATACCGATGCAAAGAGCTCCTAATCAATATGTACAGATCATGTAACAGGGTATTGTTGGCTGACCAAAACTGTGATTTCCCATTTGATGCCTCTCATAACAAACCCTTTTTCGCAAGATCTTGAGCCGCTGGTACACAAAAAAGGGAAGAAAAAATAAATAAACATAAGGCCCGATTTAGCAAGAGAAAAGAAATCTAACAAGCACTCTAGGTCTGCAACAAGAAATGGGAAATGAAATAATGGTAAGTAAATATGGAGCAGAGTTTCCCTCCCTTGTATCAACTCAAAAACACATGTCCTGAGCTTTACTAGAATGGTTAATCTGTTATAAGGAACTAATGAACTGAATGGTTAACCTCCAATATGTCTAATGGTCTAAATTTCTAGTGGTTGAGTGTAGAAGCACACGAATATCTGAAAATATGCAACTGATACTCTGATCACAATTTATGAGATTTACAATGCTAATTCCATTCTCGTAATTCTCAAGGAGCCAGATTATTCTACAAATCTTCAATGTCCACAATGGATCAACTAGTAACATAATTACAGCAAAAAGATATAGAAACCACAGTTAAGGCAAAGCCTTACCTTTTGAAGAGGACAAGATCACGACTACATGCATAGTGACATTGTTTGGAGGAAGCTGCAAGCGAAGAGGGAAAAGCTGGTTATTCAAAGGGCTTCGAGCACACACCACAAGCCCCTCAATCCCTGTCTCTTCCTCCAATTTACGAGTCAATTCCTCGACCCCATTTCCTTTAAAGGTCATAGAGTAACCCTGCATAGTTTCATCCTCCACATCACCATTATCTTCAGCTATGTGGTAATATATAGTCCTCCCTTCCACTTTTGGCGGCGATTCCACAAAAGAATCACTTGACTGCGGCATTTTAACAAACAGTTTATACGCTAAATCAAAATTATTTGAGCTATACATATGGAAATTTGATTAATCTCAAATCTCAAACAGTTGTCGGACTAACCTCTTGTCTTGTGAAACTGGCTGATGATTTTACAGAAACCGAAGAAGGAGAGATGGGTTCGAAATCCAAAGAATCCGAATGGGGAAGTGGCGGTGGGCCGGAGGGTTTAGGAGCCGGAGACCGGACTTGAATCTCAACGACATCAATCTCCCACAAAACCCAATCCTGTGTGGCGGTTCTATGAGGGACATCATGGGTCACCGAGTTTCGCCAAGGTGGCAAGCCCCCATTGGCCCTGAGGAAGTTTCCGTAGCGGGTCTTGAGCCTGACCTGATTGCGGTCTCTGACTGGCTCCCACTCGACCGAGGAGTCGAGGCGCCCGGGCAGCGTCTGGAGCACTTTGCGGCCGGTCATGCCGAGCAGGAAGGGCTGGTTGGAGGCGGTGAGGTACTTGCCGAAGCAGCTCTTGAGTCGGATCACGGATTCGGATCCGGGTACGATCTCCACAGTCCACTTGGCCGTTTTGGAGGATCCGTTTCGGTCTTGAGTGACAGACTCTTCGTCTTCTTCGGCCACAAGGTACTTGTCGTGGTGGCCGCGGAGGCGCACCGCTTTTGCGTTGTGAAAGAGGTCCATTGCGATTCGGAACTTGTTCGAATTGGTCTGCGAGAGAAGTCGAAGAAGATTGAAATTGAGGAAAAAATCACAAAACTCTTATCTGGAAATTGGTTTGAGTTGCTTTCAGATTTTCAGACAAATGCTTTCAACTTATAAATTTGTATCGAGTAGCAGTCAGCGCCATCCATCATTCAACCTAATTGGACCACGCGGTTCTTTGCCTACGTGTCCCCTGCGTGGACGCATTGCCTTTCTTTGTAGGTTTCGTGTCAGGTCATGATACGGGCCCATTGCTCATGGGTTAGGGATAAGCCCATTTCCATATTTATTATGCAATAGCGACACTACAATTCAGTGTTTTCACACTCATAAACTGAGAGAGAGAGAGAGAGAGAGAGAGAGAGAGTTTTATTCATCCTCCATGGCACTAAGGAGCGTAGAATTCTCGTGATGAAATGAATCACTGAATATAAAATGACACGAGGAGTGAAAAGTTGACCAAAGGTGTTTGTGTTTGTAACAAGTGCGGTTTTTGTGTCCTACCCATTAACTTGTAGTGCACAAGGGTTGGTGCAGGTTTTTCCTTTTGTTTCTTTCTCCTCCTTTTTTGATACAATAAGGGCCGGTGCAGGTTGAACACTCCGACTTTGGAATATAGATAAAGATGCCACTTCAAGCAAATAGACTCGACTCAATTACTTATTAAAATACCGACTAGGCTAGTTGTTTATTTGATAGGATCATACATAAACGTTTACTAGGTTTCATGATCAACGACTTTGATTGATAATCCCACTAACATAATACTTGGACAGCTTAACCTAACTTCCTTCGCCCTTAACCTAAAGTCTCAACTCTCTAGTGTGAGATGCTTGTGAGTAGTCTCCACGACGGGAATTGGTGTGACTTGTGAGACAAATTATTGTCCATAAAATAGATTGCTTTCACATTTGAAATGTATATGCATGAGTCATGACCCTTTACTTTGAGTCATGTCACCATAAATTATCTAGAGTATATAGTGATTGCTTGCCAAACACTTTACTTGCCTAACTAATGGCACTAGGCTCGCTCTCTAAGCATTTGTAGAGTCAATCAAGGAAAATGATTGATTCTTGTATCAATAATAACCAAATTAATTTTGCATCCCATAAGAATAATCATTACTTTTGTAAGTTATTAATTAATTACCAAATTAATCATTAAGTAGAAAATTGAAGAAAACATACCTGCGTAATTGCTAGCTGTTTTGAAGACACTTTGGGAGAATTCCACGGCGACCTGGCTGAAAATAACGACGTCTTCGGCGTCCTGTGTGAGAAAAACGACGTCTTCGTCTTCGGCGACCTGGGCGAAAAAACCGACATCGGCGATCCGTTTTCCGAACCATTATTGTCGTCAGAATGAAACGAAGAAAAACTGGACTGCTGCGACAGCAAAAAGTCCGTAACGGACTCCGAAACCGGAACCTCGACCCCTTCCACGTCCCACAAAATCCAATTTCTCGTGGACGACGTGGACGGATCGTCGTGCGTGATGGAGTTTCTCCACGGCGGGGGCCCACCGTTAGCGCGCAGGTACTTGCCGCACCAGGTCCTGAACTTCATCTGAAACCCGTCCACTATGGGCTCGAACTCGAACTTCCAATCGGAGAGCTTATCGGCTTCAGACTGAAGTACTTTTTCTCCGGTGGCGCCTAGGAGGAAGGCCATGTCCGTGGCGGTGAGGTAGAGGCCGTGACAGCTCTTGAGGCGTATGACGTGGGGTTTGTTCTCGACCAGCTCGACCGTCCATCTTGCGTTTCTGGTGTTACTGCCCCTTCGGCTCTGTCGCACAGTCTTTTGATCCTCATCGGCGACGAGATACTTGTCCAGGTGGCTTCGGAGCTTCACTGACTTGAACTTGTCGAAGATGTCCATGAATAACTGATGATCAGATCAAATCAAGAAATGAACCGAATTAACTGGTACGTATAGGCTCTTTGTGCCTATCTGTTTAATTGCTATATATTCGGCCGAGAATTTAGTGATATAAACTCAAAAGGTTGATTCTGTTGGGGCTTTCTTGTTTGTTTGGCATTCCAAGTGCTCTTCTAATTTGGTCCAAGTCAGCCGAAGATGGGAGGAAGATGTCGGCCTGGGACTTGTTGCTCCCTCATTGACGAGTAACGATGATGAAGTTTCGAGGTTGCAACAACAGCAGCAACAAATATATTGTCACGGGAGGAGGTGCAGCGCACGCGCTTCAAGAAGAAAGGACTAGCAATTGACCGAGCTTGTTGTGTACGGCAACGCGCATGTGTATATGTATATCTAGTGGCTGTGATTGTCTAGAAGCTCATACTTTTGGACCATCCATCATCGTAACTGTTGAGGAAGGAGGTCTGTTCTCATTCTGTAGATTCTAGTGGAATGAGTCATCAAAGTTTAATTGTACTTGATTGAACCTGAAACAGGTGTACTTGATTGATTCATCAACTTCTTCTTCTTCTCATCTCTGAAAAGTGAAAACTATTCACTGTATGGTAAACCAAATCACAAACAATTCACTGCATGGTAACAATTAGGAAAAACAACTGATTGTATTAAATGAGGATCTCACAAGTTTTTTTAGGTTGACAAATTAATTATTAAGAGATCAATTAAGGCTTTTATTTTGAAAGATTTTTTCCCTTTTTAAGGTTCTTTTTAATTTGCATAAATTCAACTAGTTCAAGATATAAATATTAAAAATAATTGACGCACGCACGTGAATAAGATATACAGCAGGGTATAACATAGATCAACACAAGAGGTCGGAGCCAAGCCAAGCAATGTAAAAATGCCGAGCTCCTTTCTACAAATATATAGAAAATGATGGAAAGGGATAGATCTTATCTTGTAATGAAAAACAAAAAGAGATTGCCCCCAAATTCTACATTCTCATGTATGCAAACTTGTTGCTTTCGATGTCCGATTGATTGTAGGCTTGTTCAACAAGTGACAATTTCACCAAATATACTACCAAGAACCTTGAGCGTAGGAGGAGGGGAGGTCTAACCGATTGTGACACTAACAGCGACAACATGACTTGTGTTATTGGGCCAGTCTTTTGTGTCTATGGGCCTGCATTGACATGGGTTTAGGTCACAATATGGGTCAGCACGTGGCCCTAAACCGAAAGAAAACTAGCTCTGCAGTAATAGTGGATTGGACGATGTGCTCGAGAAAAATATTATTAGATTAGTTTCAGGCTTTCAGCTTTGAGCTTTGAACTGTGCAGCAGAGTCCTACTATTCATGCAGTGCTGCACGGCTGCACCTAACTTAATCATAGATTATAATCTTTTAATAATATCCCCAGAAATCGACAGCACATAAAAAATTACATCAACACTTGGGTTTTTGGGCCCTGCCCACATGAAATATGATAGTCAAAAAGTCTAGTTTAAGTTCTCACCCTAGTAATTTGTCAAATGCTTTCGTTTTTACATTACATTTCTAAGTTCCATTTTTACTCACTCATGTCCTCGTTCATATACTTTATGCTTATTATTAGCCATTATTTATTAATCAGCCAATTAAACGTCAATCATTATCAGCAAGCACCTCCCCCCTCACTGTTAGTTTCAACTTCTCAGAGCCAAAAAGTGAAAATACGTATGGAAACTCTGTGAATGCCATGTTTATATATTCCAAAAGTAAAAAGTTAAAAATCCATTATGTCCTGAAAACGAAAGAACAGTAAGAAAAAACAAGAAGGTACTCGGATAGTCGGATTTTCAACCCACCTCGCCACTCTTTTCGAGCTTTTTGTCTTCTCTCCCACCTCGATCCTTCACGTGACTCTCCCCTCCTCACTCCGCCTCTACTCTCTAGGCTCTAGTCCACTATGCTCGTCTCTTTCATCACATTCATTCTAAGATCTCATCTCGCTGCGACCTCCATGACTCCATGGCTCACACCCCTTGTCTTCTTCTCAGTTCTCTGCGGCATTTCCTCAGTCAATTCGCACTCGTGTGTATCACACCATCCATCTCCATCTCCATGCCCACCCTTCACCTCAACTCCTCCTTTTCCTTTCTCTTTCTCACCAGGTTGCGGCCACCCCTCTTTCCAAATCAATTGCTCTGCTAATCACTCCATCATCTCCATTAACAACCTCTCTTTCTCTCTCCTTCACTACGAGCCCGACTCCACATCCCTGCTTCTCTCCCCCCACGTCACCAACTCAACCTTCCAACCAAAATCACAGAGCAGCAGCAGCAGCAACTGCTCATTGCCTCAGTTTCTTTCCATTCCCAGCCGCTCTATCAACCTCTCCGCTTCCCCTTTTCGGTTCTCCGACGCTTCGTGTAATCGGCTCTCACTTCTCCGACCTTGCTCGCCGCCGGCTCTTCCAAATTGCAGCCATTGCCCTTGGGAATGCAAGCTCATCAAAAGCCCAGCTAAGCTTTTCCATGAATGTGGATCTAGTCACAGCACTGTTCCTAACCAGGGTTGCCAAGGCGATGTTTTAGGATATCTCGACAATTTCCTCCAGTTGGGGATCGAGCTCGAGTGGGACGAAGCTCAGGACTCCTACTTTACGAGCTGCAGAGACTGCAAAGCAAGAAATGGGTTCTGCGGCTTCAATTCCTCCGACCCATTCAAGCAATTCCTCTGCTTTCACACAAAATCTCGACTTTCGCCACCGTGGATTAGCAAGGACAACCCCAATCGAGTAGCCATTTTGTGCTCGGTGTTCGCATTGACATGTTTGATGGTTGTAATTTCAGTTTCTTTAGCTATAATCAGGTCCAGAAGATTACACTCCTCAGCCACAGAAGAAGACCCAACAACATTGTTCCTCCAACGCCACCGTTTGGCTAGTCTCCTCCCACCAGTATTCACCTACGAAGAGCTCGAATCCTCAACTAACAAATTCGACACCAAGCGCAAAATCGGGGACGGCGGGTTCGGGTCGGTGTATCTGGGTCAGCTCTACGATAGCCGGGTCGTGGCCGTCAAGTATCTCCACAAGCACCACCACGGCGCCTCATCCGGCAGAGCCTTCTCCAACAAGTGCTTCTGTAACGAAATCTTGATTCTATCTTCAATTGACCATCCTAACCTCGTCAAGCTTCACGGATATTGCAGCGATCCGAGGGGGCTTCTTCTGGTTTACGATTATGTCCCTAATGGCACTCTCGCGGACCATCTTCACGGCCCAAAGAGCTTGTACCGTAAAGGGTCCATGACGTGGCAGGTGAGGGTTGATATAGCTTTGCAAACGGCCATGGTTATGGAGTACTTGCATTTCTCAGTGGTGCCTCCGGTGGTGCACAGAGACATAACTTCATCCAATATTTTCGTGGAGAAGGATATGAGAATCAAAGTTGGGGATTTTGGGCTGTCCAGGCTTTTAGTCTTCCCCGAAACGTCGTCGTCTTCTTCCGGGTACGTATGGACCGGGCCTCAAGGTACTCCCGGGTACTTGGACCCGGATTACCACCGGTCATTCCGGTTGACGGATAAGAGTGACGTGTACAGCTTTGGGGTGGTGTTGTTGGAGTTGATTTCGGGGCTGAAGGCGGTGGACCAGAGAAGGGACAAGAGGGAATTGGCGTTGGCTGATATGATGGTGTCCAAGATCCAGATGGGCCTGCTCCATCAGGTAGTCGACCCGGTTTTGATTGTTGATGGTAATGTGGCGGACGGTGTTGATGTCGCGGCGGAGCTGGCGTTCAGGTGCGTTGCGGCGGAGAAAGACGACCGTCCAGATGCCAGGGAAGTCGTCGAGGAGCTGAAGCGCATCAGGAGCCGTACACGTGGGATTAGCCGCGCTTCGAGTTCGAATGAGATTGGTACTGACGTGACCAAAGGTTGATTTCATCAGTTTGATGGGGATGGGTTTGTAGGGTCGGTTGCACATGTGCGGGGTTTGACTGAAAGGAAGAGTGTCTCAGATGATCTGATGGGTACTTTCAACTGTGCTTTTACCCTTCTTTTTTTTCTTTTATGTTACAAAATGGTAATGATAATATAGTTAAAAAGGGCCCAACCGGGTTCGAACCGGTGACCTCTTGATCTGCAGTCAAATGCTCTACCACTGAGCTATGGACCCATTTTGATTATTTAGCTGTAGTTTTGTACATTCCACTCTCTAATCAAATTCTGTCATTTCTTTTTTTGTACAAATTTATAAGTCCAAAGGAGCATCAAAACCCCTTGTGTTCTTTTCATTCTTTAATCACCCACAAATGCACCTCTATATCTATTCAACATAGGAAGGAAAGAGAAGCAACAATGATAATGAAATTACATCTCGGTAAAAGTGGTTATCTTTCTCAGTTATTGAAATGAAATGCATATTTTTGTTTACCGTGGAAATATTGCCTGTTCTTATTTTATGAAACTCGCAAAGCCGCACTTGATTTCTAAACCTAATATCTTGTTTGGGGAACAAGTACAAGTACAACATCTGATGTGATGAACTCTCTTACTCGTTTAATTGAAATATGCAGTCTCCAGAACCTTGGCCTTCTCACTTGCAATTGCAACCTCCTGTCTGCCTGTCAGTTTATAACCTCTCTCCTGCAAAACATACTCTTCATATACGTTTTTGCTAATAGAGCAAAAGCTAAAACACTATTTAGAGATTTACCAGAAGGCGCCAAAGGAAAGGGATTCCGTCTCTTGCTTTGATCTTCTTCTCAATCACCTCAATTGCTAAAATTTGGACAAGTTAGACGAAAATCTGTAGCAAGTTTGATGATGAAAGAAAAGCATATATCATACCTTTCGTAACTTGTCCATTGTTAAGCAACAGACAGTACCAGACTTCATTGAATACATCAAGCTGTTCACCCGATGCTCCAATTATCTAGCATTATGGTAACGATAAATTTCAGTAATAATCTATGGGAAGATAGATGGGAATAAATTTAAAAAAAATTGTATTTCAACGAAAATTCTTGATACCTTACAGTTATCAGCATCAAAATCAGGACCTAGCAATTCCAATGCCTGTTTGTCATTACCCCTCCCATACTCGTACAAGGCTTCTGCAAGCTGATAACATAGATAAGGTGAAACAACAACAAACCTACAAACTTAATAGAAAACCATATTAAAAAATTGTAGAAGCAATAAAGAAGGATAACAAATCTGAAAAGTTAATTCCAGTTGATAGTAGGATATGTACTAAAGTAGAAAAACTGACAACTAATCAAGTGATGCCTGTTATCTCTAAAGCGAAACCCCAAACCACAAGAATCATAATTTTCTGAATCGTTCTTTGTTGATAGTACTGGGGAAGAAGTTCTGGGTAAAAGTAATAGCATAACTCTATTGGTCATGACAACTTCAATGCCTCAGTTGCTTTAAGATGAAGATACAGTAGGGAGTGTAAAGTGAGTACGTGACCAAACATAGAGACGATGCACAAATGAACTAACTAGTGAGCAAAACAAAGACTTCATATAGAAACTAATAAAAATATATTTGCTGGAGAGGTGGCAATCAGAACAAACCAGCATTCCGCTCTGCATGGATTGTTGCTTCTTCTTGTTCATCTTAACAATTCTACAGACGACGAACAGATTGTCAATTAATATAGTCATATTATATCAAATAGGGTGTGGTTGTGGCAAGATCATTCTCACCTGGACTTTAAGCCCTTGAGCAGCTCTTCTGCCTCTGAAATCTTACCAGTATTAGCCAAGGCCCATAAAACTAATACGTCAAAATGCCACTCTATATGCCAGTTGGCCTGAACAGATTGGTGCACACAGACAACAGTTTTAGATTAATGCAAGACAACACCTAAACAGGTAGGGCATAAAGATCATCTGGTGAACTAGCATTGGAATAAGTTCATAATGTATATATCTGGAACCACAAAAGTAATGAATATTCTCCTTTGACACTTCTCTAATTGTAGATTTCCAAGAATCTTGACAACAAAGATGTTAGGTCCTGTGATGCAACATAACCTATATGTAAGGTTTGGAGGCAATAAGGATATTGTTCTGTTGCTTACCCTATCAGTCAGGCGTTTGGCTAAGATCTTCAGACGGTCCCCAAATGCATCCATTTGGCCACGAACATGCACCCGTAAAAACAACCCAAGGGCATTCAAGTATACCTAATTTCACATAAAAGTTAGGACCTGGTTTCAAGAGAGCTGGGTCAGTGGGTCACGTCAAAATTACTTGAAATTTACCTCTGGTCCAAAAACATCAACTTTTTCCAACTCCTTCCAGATATGATGGTCATATACCTCTAAGATTCTTTCAACTGGAGAATGACCTTCCATATAACAAAGAGCTACATGCCACCAATTGTGTGTGAGCCTGATAGTTGCAACACTTCTTAGCATCTAAATCCCACTTTAAGAAATAAAATTTCAAAACATTGATTCATCACATTACACATACATACATAAATGACAAACAAGAATCCCACGATGACGAGCATGCTTCCATGAACTCTACTGCTTCTTTAAAACGACACTCATACTGAAGAACATGGCACAACTGCATAAAAAATCATAAACTACAACAATGAAGCAAGAATTTAAGTATTAGAAACTACTTACAACAGCTAACTGATGCTGAAATAACATTTTAAGATGTGAACTTTTGTTTTAGGGTCCAACCAGAACGTTGAACCATGGTCTTACACATACCCTGACTTTGCCACATTTATACATTTATACGTCTAAGATTAATAAAAGTTTTTCAACATTACTATAACTTTTATTCATTTTCTCGATGGATAAAAATGAACAAGCTTGTACACTAATTATGTACAATTTTTTCAAAGCAAACTAAATAATTATTATAACTCACATTGTGATGCGTCCAGCAGTCTTGCTTGTTGAGTTCATATCCCTTTCTTGCTGCTTTCTCAGCATCTGCCATTCGGCCAAGCTCCAATAAAGGGAAAGCAAGCAGACCATATATGTATTCTTCTTTTTGATTACTGGGTAGAACCTGTTAGCAAATTTTTACACAACAGTAAAGAAAACATAAAAAGAATTCATCCAAAAGGTTACAAAAATATCATAAAACGCTCAAAACCAAAAAGGATTCTAATACATCTCAAGTCATAGTGCATGCAAAAAGATGCTAGGAAAATACTAGGAAATGAATTTAAGTGTACTCCACATTGTTCAAGGAAAATGTAAAACTTCAGATATCCTCAACATAGAAGTGAACCTGTTGAACAAGATTCAATGACAGATCAGGTCGAGCCATGTAGAAGCATAACACTTGAGCCCTTTTTAGAGAGACCAGATCTTTAGGAAAACTTTTCAAGAGCTGCAAAACAAGATGAAATCACAATCAATGAACAAAACCTGTATGAAGATTGAAGACTAAACTTATTTTCAAGGACTGGAAATCTAAACTCATACAGAATACTAAGGAAGCTCCTTGTGGCACACCTTAGAATGCAACTCAAACGCAACATCGTCATCCCTATCCTCGGAAATCAAACAACTGACGGAGTCGAAAACTGCCTTCTCGTACGAGGTAGCTTGTTCCTGTTCATAATAAGAGTCCCACAATCCCATTACACCATGAAAGTAAACACCCAAGTTAAATTAACAAAAAGGATAAAAATCAAAAGAAGCTTACGAGCCGAGACTTGGCTGCTTGGAGATGTGAAGGTGCTTTAGAAGGATCAGAAGAGCAGAGATAATAGGCAGCCAAAATATTAGCAAGAACACAGTTGTTGTCGTGCGCCGGCGCTTCTAATATCACAGACCTGCGTCTCCCATAACTCAGAACCTTCACTCCCTCATCGGAAATTCCAAGATACCCATTTCAGATTTTCACATACCAAAGCTTAGAGAAATTGATAAAATGACCAAGAAACAAGGTACCACAAACCTGGTCATAGAAGGCGTTAATGGCAGATATGCAAGTGTCTGAAGATGTGTTTACTTCGTAACCCCATTTGTCAACTTTCACTCCACCCTCCATTTCAATAAACAGTATTTATCGGCCAAAAACAGTGACTTCGTCTTTCTTAATTTGTCTAGTTTGGAATGAGGAAATGGATGATGAAATAGGAAGTAGGATTGTAGGAAGTTCCTAGTCAGAACTTGAGGAGGTGTCGATTGCGTTGTGTCGCTTTTCGCTTGTCGCAGTGGGTTTGGTGAATAGTCTAGAATTGGCATCAAGGCCTAGTTGGCTTGTGCCGTTCGGCTGGGGACACATTTGGATCTGATTCTATTCGATCCACCCAAACATTCGACTAGCACTGATTAGGAAATCTCTCTCTTTCAACTGGGTGGATGAAAGACTCTCTCGTGTTAAATTTAAGCGGTTTTTAAACCAAGTCGTGATGAGCCAAATTTAATAGTATAATATTGAAGAGTATAAAATTGACATTTATTTTCACAAGGAACAAGTTTGACAAGCTAAATGTCATAAGTTTCAACTTTTGAATAATGGATAGGTACATTTGCATCTAATCTATAAGACTATAACTACACATGACCTGTGCCAGATTAATTATAAATCATTACTTCCTGGGGTTCAAATTAGTGGATTAAGATGGGGCTATATTAATGTTGTTCACTTGTTTGGCTAATGAAATTTTGTCATCCCAAAAGGGTTTTCTAGAAAACAATGTATCCTATTAGCCAAAAAAAAAAACAATGTATCCTCGATTTGAAAAAAAAGAAAGAAAAGGTTAAAATATCCTTCATTGAAATTTGCTGAAACGTATGGAGGAGTCATTGGACACCTTTTTCGAATCAAGTTTTTTCACTGACGTTGTTCACTAGCTTTTTTTTTTTTTTTTTTTTTTTTTTCTTTTTCAAAGAGGATCAGGATTTCACTCCTACCCCCATGGTGACTCGAACCTATGACCTGGATCTTAGGTAGTGGGTGCTCTAACCACTGAACTAACACCACTTCGTCACGTTGTTCACTAGCTTGCATGAAGCTAAAATTTCTTTCACGACTGAACAACAACTATTTTACATAGGAGTTTTAAAAAACATAAAAACCGCTGGCTGCTGAAAGTAATCAACAGCATGCAACTAGGTCTTGATTATTTCTCATAAACACAAAACACTCACTACTGGTTCACACAAGATTGAACATTGCCTTAATTAGATTGATTACTGGGCCGGAGCAGCTGCAGCAGCTCTCATTTTGGCTACAATAACCTTACTAAACTCGGCAAGCTTGCCTACATCTGGCAGAACATCTTTCACAGGAGGATGTGCAGCAAAGTCGTCAGCCCATTTGAGCAGTCCCGGCGTCTTGGTTTCGTTAAGCAGCTTGATCCCACCCATCCCCTCAGTCACTCTCAGCCACCCCAAAAATCCGCCAAATGCAATGTCAAGGTAGCCAATGTGATCTCCGCCAAAGAAACTCTTTCCTTTTCTAATCTTTTGAAATGCTTCCTCCAACAGCACTAGACCTTCTGACACTTGCGCGACTGCTGCCTTCCTTGCTTCATCGTCTTGAGCAACAGCAATGCCTTTCATTGCTGGGAACCACTACAAGCACATATTCCCCATTTGAGTCATTGAAGAAAATCTTAAAATGACTCATAAAAAAAAAGTAAAAAACCCACATACACAGTAGCTTGCAATAAAAATGACTCATCAACCAACTCGGTATATCAACAATTACCTTCCAATATTCGGCAAATAGTAGCATCACCTAAAACCAATTACCTTCCAGTATCAACAATATGTGCATAAATTTCTTCACAAGGAGACACAACTCACTTGGCCAAAGAGTTGGTTCAATCCAAAATGTTAGCTTCTTTCATATTTTTAGAGGAAATATGATTTGCATTTGCAAACCTAAGTCATACATATCAGCAAATAAAATGGTATTTGGTTTTTTAGATTTTCCAAGGAAGCGCTTCATATAATTTGTTTCACTCTTGTTTCTATAAAATCAGCTGAGGATCATCTTTATAATAATTAAAAAAAAATCTCACGTTTATGTCATAACCAAACCACAAAAACTCAAGCAAAGAGAAAATTAAAGAGATATTGCAAAGGAATTGATAAAACATACCTTCTCATCAACATAGGAAGCCCAAAATCTGGCAATAGCGCGCTCGTATGGATCAGAAGGGAGGATTGATGGGCCAGAGGAGGCCCAAACCTCGTCGATGTATTCAACAATGATGAGAGATTCACACATGGGTTTGTCATGATGAAGGAGAACCGGGATTTTCTTGTGGACCGGGTTGGATTTGAGCAGAAGCTCGCTTTTGGATCCCAATGTCTCTTGAAGAAACTCATACTCCACCGACTTCACATTCAGGGCGATCCGAGCCCTCAGCACAAATGGGCTAGGCCACGCTCCAATAAGCTTCACGTCGCTCTTCGCCATGATCAAAGTTTAGCTCACACACTCAGAAGAAGAAAAAAATGTTTCGGGGTTGGTGTGAATGAAAACACAGGGAAACAGGGACCTAATATAGAAGAAGTAAATGCTCGCAGAATTGGATGGGAGTGTGGTGTGAAGTGTGAACGTAATAAAGTTAGGTGCCGTATGTTAATTGGAGGTTTGGGTGGATTGAGAAATTAAATTTCTAGAGCTGTTCTTCCCGACTGTGATTGATGAGATAAAGAAGAACACGTACGAAGAAAAGTTTCATGTTTAATGTCATGTGCTGCGTGGCTGTTCTGAATTCACTCATTCCTTATGGATACCAAAAAAAGAAGTTAAGGCCAGTGGACCAGTCAGTGGCTCCATATATGGTTAAATGGATCAGTGAAATTAAGAATCTAAATTTGCCAAAAAACACATTGAATTCTTGATACATCAAATTTTGGCGTATGAAGTTAAAAACTTTCTGGTTTGAGACACTTTCCAAAACATTAATACACAAAAGTCTGGATCATCTGCAAATCAGGAAAGCAAAAGTGCTCCTGAAGACCTTAGAATAGAATGCAATTCAAACGCAACATCGTACGAGGTAGCTTGTTCCTATGCATAATAAGCGTCCCATGCACAATCCCATTACACCATGAAAGTAAATACCCAAGTTAAATTAACAAAAAGGATAAAAATCAAAAGAAACTTACGAGCCGAGACTTGGCTGCTTGGAGATGTGCAGGAGAACAAACACACATGCTAATTTTGGTCAATAGGTCAAGGGGATTCACTTTCTCAGAGGCAGAGTCGGTGTTGTGTCGAAGATAAGAAGAACACGTACGAGCGAACAAAAGTTTGATGTTTGCATAAAGCTCGAATTTCTTTCATGACTGACGACAACAATTTTACATGGGAGTTCTAAAAACATAAAACCGCTGGCTGCTGAAAGCCTGAAAGTAATTAACAGCATGCAACTAGGTCTTGATTATTTCTCAAAAACACAAAATACTCACTACTGAGGATTGAACATCAGATTGATTACTTGGCCGGAGCAGCTGCTGCAGCTCTCAATTTGGCTATAACAACCTTACTAAACTCAGCAAGCTTCTCAGTGTCTGGTAGAACATCTTTCACAGCAGGATCTGCAGCAAAGTTGTCAGCCCATTTGAGCAGTCCCGGCGTCTTGGTTTCGTTAAGCAGCTTGATCCCACCCATCCCCTCAATCACTCTCAGCCACCCCAACAATCCCCCAAATGCAATGTCAAGGTAGCCAATGTGATCGCCGCCAAAAAAACCCTTTCCTTTGCTAATCTTTTGAAATGCTTCCTCCAACAGCGCTAGACCTTCTGCAACTTGCGCGACTGCTGCCTTCCTTGCCTCATCGCCTTGAGCAGCAAGAATGCCTTTCATTGCTGGGAACCACTACAATTAGCACATATTCCCCATTTGAGTCATTGAACCAAGAAAAGCTTAAAATTTAATTAGCTGATTGTTAATGTATATATGGTGCAGGAAAAACAAAAAACCCTCACACACCAGCTTGCAACAAAAATGACTCATCAACTAACTCGCTATATCAACAATTACCTTCCAATATTCCAGTATCAACAATATATGCATAAATTTCTTCACAAGGAGACAGGACTCACTCGGCCAAAGAGTTGGTTCAATTCAAAATGTTGGCTTCTTTCATATTTTAGAGGAAATATGATTGCATTTGCAAACCCAAGTCATACATATGACATATCAGCAAAATCGTATTTGGTTTTTTAGATTTTCCAAGGAAGCGTTTCATATAATTCAATTCACTCTTGTTTCTATAAAATCAGCTGAGGACCATCTTTATAATATTTTTTTTATAAAAAAAAACACAAACCTAGACCACAAAAACTCAAGCAAAGAGAAAATTTAAAGAGAGATGAAAAGGAATTGATAAAACATACTTTCTCATCAACATAGGCAGCCCAAAATCTAACAATAGCGCGTTCGTAGGGATCAGAAGGGAGGATTGATGGGCCAGAGGAGGCCCAAACCTCGTCGATGTATTCAACAATGATGAGAGATTCACAAATGGGTTTGTCATGATGAAGGAGAACCGGCATTTTCTTGTGGACCGGGTTGGATTTGAGCAGAAGCTCGCTTTTGGAATCCAATGCCTCTTCAAGAAACTCATACTCCACCGACTTGACATTCAGGGCAATCTGAGCCCTCAGCACAAATGGGCTCGGCCACGCTCCAATAAGCTTCACATCGCTCTTTGCCATTGTCAAAGTTAAGCTCACACTCAGAAAAAAAGAATGTTTCGGGGTTGGTGTGAATGAAAACACAGGGAAACAGGGACCTAATGTAGAAGTAGATGCTCGCAGAATTGGATGGGAGTGTGGTGTGAACGTAATGAAGTTAGGTGATGTATGTTAATTGGCAAGGGTTGGGTGGATGAGAATTTAAAGGTGAGTCTAGAGACTAGAGATGTTCTTGCCGACTGTGATTGATCCAGTGGTCCTTTTCAAATTTTTGTATTTAAATGGAAGAAAAAACTCAAAAAAGTATTTTCTTCTCTAATTTTGGAAAATCAAAGTAATTAGTCTAGCCTTTAGGTCTCAAAGCATAATTAGGGCTAGTATGGGATTGCATTTTTAATTAAATATATTTTTAACTAATTTATTAAATAGTTTAAGACCTTAAATTTTACGAAAAAACTGATTTTTATAAAAGCGAAGCAATACTAAACTGGTTCTTTAGTCAATTACTTCCGTTTATAATTTCTGACAATTTGCAAAAATTTAAATTATGCACCAGCCGGGAATCGAACCCGGGTTTGTACCGTGGCAGGGTGCTATTCTACCACTAGACCACTGGTGTTGATATTGCTGATATTTATTTTAAATGGAGTAGTGGGATATAACCTAAATAAAACAATCCAACGTGAAACTTGAACAACTAGGATTTCTTGTAGATGGTTTCTATTTTCTAACAAAGCTGTGTTTGAATTTCTTGCAGCCCAGAAATGATCTAAGAAAACAGGAGACATAGGAACCATTTAATTAACTCGCATAATCAATTGATTCTTTTTCTGTCTCATCTCTTAAGTGTCACACAACCTAATATATAAATATCTTTTCATGTACAGAAAATGGAATACAGGAATAATTCCGGAAAGCATATCTCAGTCACTACAACGTCCCATTTCAATTTTCGTTCTGAACCTAAAGTCGAATTTAAGTTGACCCTTGAAGCTGTTGCATTGCAATTTGCCTTGGTTATGCCCAAATATCAGCTTCAGTTGTCTCTTTGTTGAATTTCTAAAATGCAAGCACGCCTGCATCTTCTCTGCGTTCGCACCTGATCTCCAACTGTACCAAGACTGCTGCGCCCAGTCGAAAATGTTAAGTCTGAAGAATGCTGGCATAACATTTGTAAGCCCCATACAAACATCTTCATGCCAAATTTTGTAAAGAATATAAATATAGACACAAACATGAGATCAACTATGTAGGGGTACCTTCTATCATTTCTGGACTGTGATGAAAGTCAAACATGTAAACTCTTCAGCAAAACAATCATCTTGAGATCGCTGTATCTATCTGTGGAACATTTAGCATCTATCTTTTGTTCCATATCAAATGCTGATAGCCAGGAACCATGCAGATGTTTGTTCCAGGAGAAACAATGAGAACCATACCGCATCACCTGGGTAGTATACGAACGTTCAAGAGGGAAATATCTAGAAATGATACTTTAAAGAACTACATCTTCATCATTTCAGAAAACAGTGCAATACACTTGAATCAAACTAATGCATGGAACTGAGAAAAATTACCATGATTAGGAGTCATACTACCCCCACATGCGAGTCCACACAAACCAAGAGTGACAATTTCTGTCCCAAATAATGCCCACTCAAGCTATGTGTCTTCATGCTTGGACTTGCCTACAAGAAAATTCTCTATAACTTCATCACAAAGCTCAAGAGTAATGTCCATGTTCCCTTCTTCATAGTTCATATCAACAAAAATGTTGTATATTTCTGTATTTGCCACCAAACCTCGTCTTCTCATCTCTTCAAAGAGTTCCCTTGCCTCCGCAAACTTCTTTCTCTTAAAAAAGCCCTTAATAAGTGCAATGTAAGAAGTAGCTGTAAGCATAAATCCCTTCCCTGCCATTTCTCTGTGCAAAAACCATGCCTCTTTCATGTTCCTTGCTTTACAATGCCCTTTTATCAAAATGTTATACGTGTTGCTATCGGGCATCACTCCACTAGCGGACATGCCCTTGAACATCTCAGTTGTAGCACGCATATTATTTCTGATGCAGTACTGCTTCATGAGAGAATTGTAGGTGGTGGCATTAGGTACAATACCCTTCTCCAACATCCATTTAAGTAACCTCTCACCATCTTCTAGCATTCCTGACATACAAAAGCCATTCATCAGTACATTAAATGTAACAACTGTAGGTTGAAGCCCTTTATTCAGCATCTCACGCAGGATCTTGTGAGCCTTAGACATCTCCCCTGTCTTACAGTATGCATCCATGAGAGTAGTATAAGTAATAGTATCAGGATGGGGACCTGCAACCTCCATTTGTTCCATCAACTTTTCTGCTTGCCCTATATTTCCTGTTTTACAAAGACCATTGACGATCGAGTTGTAAGTGCAGACATTCAGTTGAAGGCCCTTCATACACACCTCATGAAGAAGTTCGTTTGCTATATCTATCTCCCCCCGTTTACAAAGACCATCAGCCAGTGCAGTATAAGTAACAACATTTGGGCTAAGCCCCATACTAACCATCTGGTTGTGAAGAGAAAAAGCCTCTTTCATCTCACCTGCTTTGCAATAACCATCAATAAGTGCTGTATAAGTAATTTCATCTGGTTCCAACCCTCTGCTAACCATTTCATGGAAGAGCTTATCTGCTTCCATCATCTTCTCTGTCCGACAGAATCCATGAATAATAGCAGTGTAAGTTATAAAATCTGGTATAACTTTCCTAACCCGCATTTCGTCAAACAGCCTCCAAGCAGCTGGAACATTCCCTAATTTACAGAAACCATCAATTAGAGTTGTGTAGACAACATTATCAGGAAGTACTCCTAGTACCATCATTTCCCTCAATATCAGTTCTGCTTCAGATAGTTTTCCAGTCTTGCACAGAAGAAGTATTATGCTGTTATAGGTATAGGAATTTGGTTTCAATCCTTTATTTTTCATCTCTTCTACAAGCTTCAACACATTCTGCAGTTCTCCAACATAACAATATCGGCTGATTAAAGTACTATAACTTACTACATCAGGCAAACAACCCTTCAACTCCATTTGCAGTAGTAAATGGTGGCCTTGGTTAATCTTCCCTAATCGACAGAAAGAATGAATGATAATATTATATGATGACGTGTTCCAATGAACACCCACTTCCAGATATTCATTGAAAAACTTTATTGCCATCTCAATCCCATCAGAGGTGCTTGATAGACGAGAAAGAAATAAATTACAGGAATCAACAGAGATGACCAACCCATAACTCAACAATTTATCAAAAAGTTTTCTTGCTTCGTTGAGCATCCCAATCTCAACAAGGACCTGGAAGAAAACATCAAACACATGGGGGTCTGAACCCCAGTCCTTATAAGTGTATATCAACCGGTCAGCAAAGTGAGTGAATGAAAGACTGACATCTAACTTGGGTTTTGCCCAAAAATCATGGATAAGCCCATAAGCCGTTTTCAGATCCTTTGATGTTGAGGCAATGTGTACAACAATGCAACGAGCTTCTAGTGTTGGATCCCTACGTAGGCATGCCCAGTCAAAGAAATCTAAAACCAGTTTATAGTCGCTCTTAATATTCATGAGAACCCAAATTAGATGGTCAGACCTGAACTTAGATTCATAAGGCTTCAGAATCCGGCGTAAAGGCTCAGAGTAGCGCAACTTTATTGTGGTGGAGATGCCATGGACAAGTTCGGCATCTTTGATGGTTGGTCTCTTGGGGGAATAATCAG
Organism: Rubus idaeus; assembly: GCA_030142095.1. NCBI lineage: Eukaryota > Viridiplantae > Streptophyta > Magnoliopsida > Rosales > Rosaceae > Rubus > Rubus idaeus. The sequence continues at coordinate 34,513,558 of CM057968.1, read as the reverse complement.
GAAAAGGCCTCATATCTGTTGAGCCAGAAGAGAGTATACGGCTTAAACTTCTAAAGAAGAATACTGATCCATTTAGACCGTGATTTAAGCGGGAACGATGAGAGAAGATAGGACAGCAATAGACTGATAAGATGGTGCGCCTCTTCATATCTGTTAGAGGAACCCATCAAGAAAAATTCTGGGGATCCTTTTCTGGTGATGCCGTGGTTCTCCTCCATTTGGAAGAACCAAAGCAAATATGCTTCCTCATCACATCACCTGTAAAGTAACAAATTAATCACTAAATGTCCACACACTCGTCGAAGGAAATAAAGTGCATATACATCATAGCAGACATATATAAAAAGCTTTCTTCCAATCCTCTCCATATATAGGCGTTGAGATATGAAAGTGAAAGAATATAAGTTATTGAACCAAGGAATTCCATTGAATAGCTTGATGAACAATGCGACTATCACAGTAATAATTCCAAAACTATAAGTAGTTTGTATTCAACAAGAAATCATACTTAACACTGGCGCCAACTCACACCCACACTGTGATACTAAAATTGTCTCAGGCATTTTATCGAACACTTGATGAGCAATAGACAAAAACATTTTAAAGCTTAAAAAAGTAAAACTAAGCATTGCCCAGTATATATCAGCTATCAAACAGCATAATTTTACCTTCAAAGTGATTAACGGTGAAAAGCTCAGAAGCTTCGGACTTGGCAAAACTTCTTTAAGGATGTCGATGTTGTTGTTTTGGCTCCTCCGGTCTCCAGAAAGTGTTTCGAAATAGAACGGAAATCGTAGATAAAAGTATTTGATTGGGCCCTTAATGTTTGGGCTGACATCATAATTAGTAAGTGAAACGGGCCCGGCCCACATTAGCAAATAAAAAGGAGATCATGAGTCTTACGGATAATTTCGAAAACTTAAAAATAGAGACCGTGTTTTGTTAAGTCTCTCTACTTGATCTCTACACTCTCAACTCTTTCATCAGCTTTCTTTGATTTCTAGAGTACACACATTCTGCCATTCGAGTAAGTTTAATTGTTTGATTTGTTTCTACCACAAGGTTTTGAGTCTTGATCTCTTTGCAGTTGTATTCGTTATTCGGTTTTTTTTTTGTTAACTTGGAAACCAAGGTACTACATCATTCTTAAACAGTTGACTGATGTTTTGTTTTTACCTCGTTAGATATATGCTTCTATTGGATTTTCGTTTTATTGTGTATTCTTTGGTGAGGAATTTAATATCTAGCGAATGTTTACTTGTGAATTTTCGTTTCCTCCTTGGTTTGGATTTTTTTGGGTTTTTGATTTCTTGAATCTTGAAACCTTTTGCTTATTTCCTTCGCTTCTGCCTTTTGTTTTGGCATTCTTATTACTTATTAGGGTTTCCAACCGTTGAAACTCAGACTAAAATCTAGTTGATTTTTTTTTTATTTCATAAAGATCATATATATAAGCCTCCATTCTCCAAGGCCGTGTTTGTCATCTTTTGGATTATTTAAACTAGTGGCAAATAGAAATTAATTGAACAATGTTGATGAAATAATATTCAATTATTGCTGCTAATTAATGGCTTTACTGTCAGTGTTTTACTATTGTTTGTGGTGCTAAATACTTCGCTTTGATCTTCAATCTCTGCATCAGATCGATCAAATTAATTGTTCTTTTCACTTTTGGTCTGCAGATTCAAGACAGTTCTTTTCAAGCAAGTGAATTAAGTTGAATTACATTAACAGTTTTACAAAGATGGGGGTTGCAGCTGTACGTAAGCAGTCTCTAAATTCTACTAGTTAGCCATGCATTACTAGCTAATAAATGCATGTATATCATATTCATCACAATAATATATCAAGCATTACTTCCTCTTAATTGGAATTAATACTTTCTCTAGGAAGCGGACTTTCTTCGAACAAGGGAAATACTGAAACAACGCATTCGAAAGGAGCGAAAAAAGGCAATGGACTCCTCCACCGATGACTGCTCGGTTGAGAAGAAGAAATTGCCCAAGTACGTACATATATATATATATTGCCATATATGCATTTACATTAAATTTATGAACTCTGTTGTGACATATATAGAGTGCCTTTTTCAGACCCTTCTTTGGCCCCTCACAACATTCAATTGCTCCAAGATTGATTCAAGGAATGGATGCAGTAATGCAAGAGCTCAAGATTAGTTCACAGGATCTGCAGGAGCTAGAGATCCCTACCACAACTACAGCGGAAGAAGAGTCAGAATCAGAGTCCGAGTCGCTTTTGACAAAGGCTGCAAAGCTTAAGGAGTCTCGGGATTACTCTTTTTTGTCATCAGACGATGCAGATCAAGATTCGAAAGGAGAGCCTGGAGTTGGTAAAGATTCTGTCTCGGAATCAAGTGATGATGAACAAAGAGATTCGGCGAATTTGAAGTCCAATAAGCTAGGGAGACCTCCTCTAAAAACAATGTCTAGATCTCAGAAACCTTCCTCAGATAAACGTCAATCTACACTGGAAAATAAATCCTCATTGGTAAAATTACAATCTCAAACAAAGCGAAGATTGATAAAACCAGCAAAGCAATGCCTTGAGCCCAATAACACTAGAGTCTTAAAAAATCAAGTCAAACACCATGTGCAAGAGCTTGAGGATGAGGACGGGGACAATGTTGATGTTTCTTCTATCATCCAAGGAATGTTTAGGTAAAATTTCTTTGCATTGATGCTTTGAATGCACTTTTGGTGGCTTAATTAATTAGCTTGTCAGCTTAATCCAAGTTTTGTATAAATTAAATCTTGTTAAACAACATCTTTTTCATGTTTCTGTCTGTCTATCTCTATAAACAATAACAATCTGATGGAGTAAGGATTTTCAGACGTAATCGTAAGAGGCCCTCAGCTTTGGATTATGACGATGGAGATGATCGCGCGATGGTGTCCAGCTTCTCTGATATTCAGAGAGAAGAGAGGAAAAGGTGAGCGTTCAATGCAAGTTCAGTTTGATTTGATTTACTAAATGTGTTGGATAATTGTTTAATTAATTAGGTGCTCAAACTCTGATTGAATTTAATGTGGCTCTCTTTTGACAGCGCAAAACTTGCAAAGAAGGAAGATGAAATAGAGGCTCTAAGGATTGAACAAGAAGAAAACAAGGAGAGGTTAAGAAAAGCAAACAAGAAGAAGCTGCCGAAATCATCCAACAACTATAGCCGGGAAAGTTACATTAAAAAAAATGATTCGTAATTTTAGGATAAATTACTTCTTTTACATGCGGTAGTTTTTGTTCTGTAATCGGTACTCAATGCATGCTAGTTAAACTATTTTGGAAATTCAGAAAATTTGAATTTAGATACCCTACCAGTTGAATTATATCTCCCATAGTGGGAAATTAAAATTTGTTATCAAAACCAATAATTTGATGATGATGATATAAAATAAGGGGGAAAGTTCAATAATGAATTAGAGACCATCATTAGTTGATGCATTTTCTATCCGGTTGATGCCAACATTCCGCTTTTTGATCATCTTTATCTTTCATAATTCATAATTAATTATAAGAAGATGATCGAAGTGCATGATGGTTACATTACTCATTACTCAACCCAAAAGTTTAGTTTGCAAATGGATATTCAAATATTGAAAGTTGTGGCTACGCTTGTTTTGGGGACGAAATAAGGAAATAAAGGGTAGCTATATATTAGCCATATTGTGATCTCAAACATAATTTTATTATAAGTTCATACGGCATATATAACTTCACCAACGAATAAAATATTTCAACTTAGGTAATTCCATTTGTATGAATTATATTGCAGCTAAGAATATATTGATCCCTCTTTCAAAAAAAAAAGGAGAATATATATATATATATCCCTACGTTTGAGATTTGTGCTCATTAATTGTACGGATCAAGATGAATTACAATAAGTATGCTATTTAAGGACCTAATTAATGACCATTACTCTCCTGCCTTGAATTTGAGATAGCCCATTTTCAGTGGGTCATAACTCATAAGCCATGTGAGATTATGTGACCAGGATCCAGGAATGCATGTGAGATTTATGTGTGAGCTAGATTGAACAGTTATAATGTTACTTCATTAATTGCTGAGTTTAAAATTATTCTAGATCTCTTTGAATATCGAAATATTGGATAGATGAGTCAAATCTCTAGATGGATACTATGAACTTGTTCAGCAGGCATTTAATACATAAATATTACATTTCATATATGAATATATGGCCGAAATAAATCAATAATGATTCATAGTTGTAAACTTGTTCGATCAGCAATCTGTTGGGAACTGAAACTATATATATATAAGATCCCAAGAAAGCTGAGAGAAAGCTAGCAGTGGAAACAAGGCATCTAATAACAGGGAAAAGCATGGACATGATCAAAAGCTAAACCAACACCGAAAGTGGCGAGATCCCAAGTTCCTCTCCTGAAAGTGAAAACTCACTAGTTAATTAGCTGCTTCCACTTCGAAAATTGAAATAATTTCTAACTCAAAATCTCTTGCAAACAAAACTCCGATACTATGTTAAAAATTACATTAAATTTACATGTCATTGCTCATTAGTGTTTTTGAGTTAACAAAACATTTTCCTATAAATATCAACACCGGACGCTCACTTCTCACAGCTCTCTCCTCCAATTATATAGCCTTCGACCAAAAAAAAAATCTATAGCTAACCACAATAATGAAGCTTAGTCATCATTCAACTACTATCATCTTCATCTTCCTTACTCTACCCTCCTTAATCTTAACTCAGACCTGCCAAAGATCTTGTGGCAACGTCCCCCTCAGATTCCCATTTGGTAGTGACTCCGGCTGCGGTGACCCGCGCTTCCACCAATCGGTGACATGCAACCAAGACAAGCTCACCTTCACCACCCACACCGGATCCTACCCCGTCACCAACATAGACTACACAAAACAAGTCGTCTACATCTCAGACCCCTCCATGTCCACCTGTTCCTGCACTCAACCCAGCAAAGGCTTCGGCCTAAACTACGACGCGCCGTTCACTTTCGAAGACGACAACATCTTCGCCTTGCTCGACTGCTCCGCGTCATCATCCAACGGCAGCCTATACAGCAGTGATCCAAACAACTCCAAGCTCTCTCTTTGTGACAACCAAGGCGCACCCATTTGCAGCTTCTTGTATTCCTGCAGGGCCATAAGCTTGATCAATCTCCCAATCGCCACGTGTTGCGTTTACACGCCGGTGGATCTCGGGCCCTCTTTTGAGATGGACTTGCAGAAGCTGCAATGCACTTCTTATTCGGGGTTTTACAGTTTCAACGGCCGTGAATCCGACCCTAATAGTTGGAAGTATGGGATAGCGCTCAAGTATAAGTTCAATGTGAATAATGAGTTTCCAAGCTCGTGTGCTCATTGTGAGAGCAGTACTGGTGTTTGTGGGTACTTTGGAGTTTACAATTCGTTTATATGTAATTGTCCGAATGGCTTGAACACTACAAACGATTGCTACTTTGGAGCGTCTTATAGTTATGGCTCCAGCCTCATTCCATCGTGGCACACTGGTAAATATCAAGCATAGTTCAGTTCTTCCCGTTTTTAATTAAGTTTGTTTTCTTGTCTTATTTGATTGCTGAAGTTCAGGCTGTCTTGGTGTTCTTGCAGGGAGCTGGTTAATCTATTTTTTGGCATGGCAATTGGTTTCAGTACATCACTAGGTTGTTAATCAAATGCAATGCTGAAGTTTGACTTCTTCTTTTTTTCTCAAGTAATAAATATATTGAGACTCTCCACAATGTTTGTAGGGTAGGTGTTGTAAGTTAATTAAATCCCTAAAATAAAAAAGGGTTATTGGCATCTTGGAAAGTGGGAATGAATTGTACGTTTACGTGATTATCGTCATTTCGGAAATGTTCTCTTGCTAGACAACATTGAGTTGACGGACGGTGACGGTCTGAAATAGAGTGACGGCTTAACAGTCATCAAGCATACACTTGATCCTAAAAAAAATCGTGCAGGGATTGATGGAGTTGGTATAACTTTAAAGGCATAGCCCACAGGGAATGACATAAATAAAAGAGCAAGATTATCGGAATAGGGTTCCTTCTTTAGAGCACTATAACCCACTAAGGAAGAATCCCTTTTTATTATAAGGGTTCCATCTTTATCGTCGCTTTATGGCATGCTCCAGAATGCAATATAGAGGGCTCATGTTTAACATCTGTAATTCTGTATAAAGGAGTAGGGCAGTAACTCTAGTCCTAAAGACGATCCTTGGTAAATTGCAGTACACTTAACAAAACTTAACTCTTCCTTTCCTTTTTCGAAAATGGCTTCATCGTATCCATCTCCAAGATAAAAGTACTGAATCCTAAACCCCGAAAACGAGAAACCCCAACCTCACTTGTTTATAATCAGCTTCGCCACAAAGATAAACAGATTGAGTGAGAAGAGAGGAAAAAAAATGAAGGGATTCGGAAAAGGGCTTTCCAGCCCTGTTGTAAATAACTTAACCCCCAATGAATATTTACAGAGCTATGCTATGACTGCAAAACTTGTTTCTTTCTGTGTATCCTTTCTCCAATTCTCTATATTGTAAGGAAAAAGAAAATTTGCTATTGTACCATGGTCATCTCATATTGCAACACTGGGGTTTCCCATTATGTTGCAATTTGCCCCACATGCATATCATCTGCCTCGGCGATTGGTAATGTGCAGTGTAATAGTCTTCAATGCACCCAAATTGGCAGAACTTCAAACTGTGCACATACTCCACTGGTCTAGAATCATTGAACTGCTCCACCCACATTCCCATGCTCACATCTTCCATTTTGAACAACTGTACAAGTTTTGGACATTAGTTTCATGCATAAATATTAAATAATCAAAGCCATGACCTTCAACTATCTTGAAAATAAGAGATAGTAATCTGAGAACATACTCGCAACTTGTTCTTTTCAAACTCAGATAGGATGAACTTTGCTATGTCGGAGGAGACGATGTATCCTGGACCATTTGCATAGGTTGGATAATCTTCTTCTGGCCATTCCTGGAGCTCGTCAAGGAAGAACATGAACATCAAGAATATATCAAATCCATGTGAATCTGATCAACAAATTGGCCGCTAGGAGCTAAATACTAGGATATCCTATTGATTTTCAAACTAGTCACAAACTCACAATCACATACAGTGTTCCATGCAATAGCCAATGGCAATCAGGTAGATAAAATATCCAAGTGAAGTATTCACAGAGAAAGCTAGAGTTTCATACAAACAAATGGCTGTCAATTTTATAAAACACTGAGGTAGGCCATTCACAGAAGTAATACTAATTCGTTCATTTTTAATTTTTTTTTTCAGGTGAATATTTTGTTGCTAGACCTCTGAGCATCTTGAAGTGAAGAATATTACTCTAATCTAAGCCATGCACTCAACTAAGAGGAATTTATAACAAGACATACTAACAAGTGACACAGGACATGCATGAAGTAATACAATCCAAACTAAGCATCAGAGCTTGAGAAGAGAAACTAATAAACATCTCAATTTGTATAATTGTTCTTCTTCTTTTTTTGAACAGATTGTTCTTTAAAATCAGAACAGAAAATGTTAAATCACAACGATTGAGAATTTAAGATTCTCTGTTCAGAGCTTCAGAAAACCAGAATTTTAAAATGATTGGAGAAGACCAGAAGGACTTATAACCTGTATAAGTTGTACATCAAGTTCAAGTTATAGAAATTGTCTTTAAAATGAATGGAGAAGAGCAGAGGAATTCATACCTCATATGTCACAGCCCATTTACCATAACGAAGAGGCTTGTGGTGGTAGTTCAAATTTCCTATATAGAGGCTTCTATGTTTATGCAATTTTCGGGCTTCATTGAGCATAGCATCCACCCTGACAAATGTGTCATCATCACACTTCATAATATACTTTGAAGGCACTGTTCGAACCTGTAAAAGCGCCACATACATTGAGTTTAAGAATTGTCCTGTAAGGAAACCATAAATAGCCAACTGAAGTCTTGTCATAAAACGTACCCCATATTCACAAATTGCTATAGTCTTCAGTACTACAAGATCATAGTTATCCATGTATGGAACTATAACAATGTCACCAAAATATTCTAATTCTTTCATTAGCTCCACGTTTACTTCCTTTCTTCCGTGCTGTCAAAATATAGATTCAAAAGCTGTGACATCTTTGATGTAAAACTAATACATGAGTGGTTTATCATAAAGCAATACATGCATTTTACAATCATCCTTACCAATGCTACGAAAAAACGAGCAACAACACGTGAAGACTTGACTAACTTATGCTGCATCCAAGACTTCCGCACAGCCATCCGCTCAGCAAAATGGTTGCCAGCCGACAGGATGCCAATGAACAACTCCACATGCCCATAGGGAAGAGGTGGAGCCTTCCATTTAGTAACCATCTCCAGATGCATCTGTGGAGCAAAACTAGGATGCGTTGTGGGTAAGGAGGCAGCATAGACAGAGTGCACATCCACGTCTCCATTTACAGACAGTCCAGTAGCATCCTCAAGAACAAATCCCTGTCAATGGTGCAAAAAAATTGTAAGATATCCTGCATTTGATCACAATCCAGGGCAATACCAGAAGGGTACTCACCGTGCGATAAGGGAAAGAAGTAACATGTCTACCATCAACATTGATATGGTAACCTTCCAAACCAGCACTTAACGTGAGAACAAACATTTTGGCCTCTGCAAAAGGGTATGGCCAGTCTATGGTCACCTTCTTTGTTCGTCCTATCAACCTGTTCAACCACCAAGTGACCTTCCATTCTTCCGAGCGATCATCATCATCACGAATCCACTTCTCGCATTTCACTTGTCCATCAACTTCATGAAATAAAACAATCAGCAAAAGTGTACGATGTATAGGGAGATGAACTTTCAACATATGTATCAACACGCTTCAATACAAACTTTCAAAGCTTACCTACTAAGACTAATTTTAGTTAAATGAAACCAAAAAACAAAAATGAAAAACGTACAATTATATTCCTAAGTTCATAAAAGGAGAGAGCAATTACATCAGAGTGACCTACCAGTGTCTTCATCAGCCCGGGATGGCCAGCCCTCGCATCGAAGGGCCGACCCCCATTGCATCCTATAACATGTGTTCTCCTCAATCACTGGCTTTCCACTCCAATCCCCCTTCAATCTCGGATTGAAATGCAATATTCTCGGAGGGTCCTCCCCGTCCACATTCTTCAAACCCTGCAATTCCATCATGAACTGCGACACCATCACTGCTTCGTCTCCATCCTTCAACACCGCAATCTTCGGATCATATTCCGGGTGGGCCCACCGCGGCGTACCAACCACCGTTATATGCGACCACAGCGTCAGCCCGCACGGAATGACCAGGACCCGGTTTCGGGCCTGAAATTCGGACCCGGATAGCGAAAACGAGTGCGGGCACGGCTCGGACCGGTTCTCGGACTCGTTCGATTCAATTTTCGCAGACTCGAGCTCGCCCCATAGCTTCTTCCCCACTCTCCAGGCATCCCTGGCCGACTTATGAAGCTCGTAGACTTGGTCCTCCTTACTCACATTGCCGTCAAACAGAGTCTCCTTGAAGACCAGACCCGAGACTCTCTTGAACTCCCGCATTCTTCGCTTGGGCTTCTGATACGGCGAGCCTCGGGAATCACGAAGAGGGTCGTTGGTGGGCCTAGTCGGGGCGTCTTTCTCGCCCGAGTCCTCTTCGCTTTCCAGTAAAAACGCTCTGGGCAATGAGTCGCTGAGTGGCTCGAATGGGCCGTAGTCGCCCGAGTCCGACCCGGTTTTCAGCACATGAGGGATTTCGAAGCTCATGAGGAGAAAGTAAACGAACATTGCGCCCATCAGAATTTGAAGCAATCTGAGTCGAGTATGAGACAGCACCGGGTCGAACTTGCGTCGCTTCATTGTGTTTGTTCCCCAAATGCCCCACAGCTTTTTGCGGACAATGAATCAATGTTGGTTTGCCTCCTGCAACCCTAACCCTAGATTTGACGAAACTGGGAAAGAGGGTTTTAGCTCAGAGACTGATAGAGATTAGAGTTTCATAAACATATACAGAGAAGTATATAGTTTTGTCTGTATAGTGTTTTGCAAAGAACACAGGGGAGAGAAGGAGAGCTTTGTTTGGACTTTAGTCTTTGGCGAATTTGACGGGTTTGAAAATTATAAGCCATAAAAGGAAACTAAAATATTAATATTAGATTTGCACTCCAGACACGTCCATTGCTCCCGAGCATTTTGCTCGCTTAGAAGAAAGGGAGAAGTAGAAACGGCGTCGCTGCCTGCCAAAACAGGTATAAAACGGTGTCGGCTTGACGTGGTAGGTCACATTAAAGGTGAGTTAATGAAATTAATATTTAATATTATGAGGTGCTCTGCTCATGGCGTTGCATCCCACAAATTCTTGTGGTGGACCTCACGGTCAACTTTTCATTCTCTTTTTTTCCTTTTATATTCCAACAAAAAATTTCAGTTGGGTTTTGGACTACTTTAATAAGTTAATATTAAATACTAAACTCACCCCTCGGTGACATTGTTACTCGGTGAATTTTGTGTTCTAGGCTTCTACCTCATCAATTAAGAGGATTTCTAACAATTGCAAGTTCTCTAAACCTTTACAAAAAAATATTTTAGTGATTTTTTTTTAATTTCAATTCCAATAAATTATTTATCTACTAGTGGATTCAGAATTGCTGTCAATGTCAGTATTTTTTTAGATGCGGATTTTTGTGGTTTAACAATTTGTTTTTGGGACAACGGTTTAACATTGTATAATTGTCAAATAATTAACTTGGTTTTAAATGTTGAATTTAAGTTTAATTTTATCTTTTTGAGATATAATTACCAGAAAAATGTGAATATGTAATCGCCTAGCTTGTTTTTTTAGAAGAATCAAATAACATCCATTAATTGAATAAAATTACATAATTTGAAAGACCAGTTGTGGAACTAGCACCACCACATGCATTCCGATTACTGTGACCAATAGTTACGGGTCCATCACAATTAATGACATCCATGAACCGAATAGCCGAATAGGTCCAACCCCTAACCAAATAATACGCCCAAACCTGCAGGTTACAACGAGAAATAACCAATCTCGAAAGTAATCGATTAGCTTTAAATTTCAAAGATGAGACAACCTTTTTGGACCTTGTGGGAATGAGTGAGCTTTGGGCCCTTTGTATCATAGAGATTACAGTGTTAACAACATTTTTGCCCCTAGCTTGCTTATTACATTTTTGTAACAATAAATTTATTTGTTATTAACAACATTATCGGTCACTTCAACCATTTGGGTCGTAGATCACATTAATTCCGTTAAAAAATGAAAAGACAACTTCGGTACGTGCACTTAATTAATCCCCTCTCGTCATTGACAAGATGGTCATGTTTTTACGCGCTAATCTTGATCGGTCTTTATACGTTCTCAACTACTCTAGGATTAAGGTAATTGGTTTCCCTTATCAAGTATACCCTTTATTTTTTCTATCAAATTTTCGTTTCGTCAAAGTTTGCCAAATTTAAAAGAAAAGAAAAGGAGATCGAGGAGCTAACATTCACGAGATAGATCGAATTAATGCCTAACAAGTAAAAAGGAAGACTGATCGAAGTGGAACTCTCTATGGAACACGTTTGTGTAAAATTTTGACAGAATATGGTCAATAATGGATACATATTATATGCATGGTAGAGAAAGTTGCGCGCACTCAATTCAAAACAAGATTACTCTGGAATTAAGACAAGAAATGGGCGATGAAAGCAAAACAAGACGTACAGCACCAAATTCATCTAGTTATTTCCTTCTACACCAAAAACAAGAGTGAGCTACTCTCGAATATAACAATAACTAAGCTGTCTAATGTCAAACCCTTTTGGATATGTCGTGCATTGTTTTCATTAACCAAATCTTCCTTTGTCCCTTTTTTAAATTTACCCCTGGCATTAATTTCACGTACCTTCACAAAAATCACCACCTTCTGTTCCTATATATACTCGACGTGTATTAGTTTCTCTTTCAAAAAGTTAGCAAGTTCTAGTTAAGTAGTAATAATCCAATCTAGGCCACGATGGCTGTAACCACCTTCCCAACCGTCGACAAATGCTCATCGAAAGGCCGAGAAAATCACACGGTGGTTGCTGACATGGACGGGACCTTGCTCAGAGGCCGCAGCTCATTCCCTTACTTTGCTCTCATTGCTTTCGAGGTCGGTGGGATTTTAAGGCTCCTATTCTTGCTCTTGGTCTCCCCATTAGCCGGACTCCTCTACTACTTCGTCTCTGAATCCGCCGGAATCCAAGTTCTGATCTTCGCAACATTTGCCGGTGTGAGGGTCTCTGAGATTGAATCGGTAGCGCGTGCCGTGCTGCCTAAGTTTTACTCGAGTGACATTCACCCCGAGTCGTGGCGCGTGCTTTCAGCGTGCGAGAAGCGGTGTATTCTTACTGCCAACCCTAGGATTATGGTGGAAGCGTTTTGTAAGGATTTCCTTGGATTTGATACGGTTTTGGGGACTGAAATTGCAACCTACAAGGGTAAAGCCACTGGGTTTGTTTGCCCACCTGGTGTTCTTGTAGCAGAGAAAAAGGCTGATGCTCTTAAGAAGGCTTTTGGAGATGTGCAGCCGGAGATTGGGCTTGGTGATAGGCACACTGATATTCCTTTCATGTCACTTTGCAAGGTTCGTAATCTTAATGCTTAAATTTAGAGAAAAAAAAAAGTATAATGTACGATTACCCACTTTTCTACTAAGTAGTTGAGTCCATTACATAACCGGAACATACAATCACAGAAAGATTTTACCTTTAACCTTAAAGCCTTTGCTATATATGATGCTAACAAGCAGGGACGGAACGACTCACAGAGCTGTGGGAGCTGTAGCCCCCCAAATTCTTGGTAAAATATTAATTAATTAGTATAGGATTATTACTGTAATAGCCCCATTAGAAGAAAAAAAATTAGGGTTGTAGTCTTCGATTCATCCTCTCTCAGTCTCTCACTCTCTCTCTCACTCTCAAGTTTTTTGGTTCTTTGATTTTGGTTATTGGGAGTTAAGACTTCTTACGATCTTAATTTGAGTAGGCAGGCAGTACAGTACTAGAATTTTATTAATTGAAATTGAATATTTACCGACTGATTGAAATAAATTCAAATCATTGAATCAATTGATGAATACTGTAGGTCTACATTCACTAATCATATGTATGGCTTTGTGTAATAAAAAAAAATTTGCCCTTCGGCCAAATAAATTGAACATATAAAATTTGCCCTAAATTTTCAATCATGGTTTCGTCCATGCTAACAAGATCAATCGTGCATGAAATGCAGGAGGGTTTCATGGTTCGAGCCATCCCTAAGGTGGAAGCAGTGAGCAGAGATAAGCTTCCCAAGCCCATAGTCTTCCACGACGGCCGCTTAGTCCAAAAGCCAACTCCTCTCATGGCCTTGCTCACCATCCTCTGGCTCCCCATCGGCTTCTTCCTCGCCTGCCTCCGCATCGCCGCCGGCTCCCTCCTCCCCATGCCACTCGTCTACTACGCCTTCTGGGCCCTCGGCGTCCGCGTCACCATCAAGGGGACCCCACCCCCTCCCGCCAAAAAATCCACCGGCCAATCCGGCGTCCTCTTCATCTGCTCCCACCGCACCCTGCTGGACCCAATCTTCCTCTCCACCGCCCTCGGCCGCCCCATCCCCGCCGTCACCTACTCCGTCTCGCGGCTCTCGGAGATCATTTCCCCCATCAAGACCGTCCGCCTCAACCGCGACCGGGCCAAAGACGCCGCCATGATCAAGAAGCTTCTGGAAGAAGGTGACCTGGCAATCTGCCCCGAGGGGACCACCTGCCGGGAACCGTTTCTATTGAGATTCTCCGCGCTCTTCGCGGAGCTAACCGACGAGCTCGTCCCGGTGGCGATGGTGAACAAGATGAGCATGTTTCACGGGACCACGGCGCGTGGGTGGAAGGGGATGGACCCGTTTTACTTCTTCATGAACCCGAGCCCGGAATACGAGGTCACGTTTTTGAATAAGCTGCCGGCGGAGTTGACTTGCGGGGCGGGAAAGTCAAGCCATGAGGTGGCGAATTATATACAGAGGGTTATAGCGGCGAGCCTTTCGTATGACATCACCAGTTTTACGAGGAAAGACAAGTATCGGGCTCTTGCTGGGAACGATGGCTCGGTGGTTGAGAAACCTGTGCTGCAACCCAACAAAGTCATGGGGTGCTAATTTTGATTCACCTCACTTCAGTTTAGTTTTTTCTTCTTCTTTTTTTTTTTTCCCCTAGAAGATGTAAGGTGCTCTGTAGTGTGCTCGTGTGCCAAGAAAGAAAATGAGGGATTAGCTAAAGACACCAAAGTGTCTCTGGTTCATTACATTTTTGTTTAGTCAAAACATAAAGAAATAAGTGGCAGGGTGAAAATATGTGTGCAAGAATGTTTAAGAAGATATATATATATATATACATTTGAATTTTTGTACTGTTTTTTCCAATTATGGAGGGAATTTTTTTTCCCTTATGTTATCTTCATGTATCGAGGGTGTATTTTTTTTCCCCCTTGTGTTAGCAAATGACTTGGTTCCAATTAGGCCAAAAAAATAAAGATTCAATAAATTAATCACATGCATGTACACAACGTGACTAATTTTAACGGAATTTGTGAAAAAGATTTAGGTTGGTTCTGCTTCAATTAACTCTAAAGCATTGTAATTTTTTTAAAAAGAAATGAACCGTACGTATGTAATAAATAAAACGATTGTTATCATTTAAAAATCTGAGTGATATTAGAGTAATAACGATGAAATAAAGTGACTTCACTACTAATATAAAATGTCACACCCTATCAAATAAAAAGTAAATTTTCTTCAAAAACAACAAGTAGAAAACCATACAGCGGTCACATTCCAAAACTTTTTTTTACCTCAAATCATGGTAAACAATTGGACCAAAAATCTAAAATTAGGTAAGTGTTAACTTCGTAGATAAATAAGATGATGATCCAATTTAATGGCTATGAATGATAGATTAATTTTTGGGCGAACGGTTACGATTGATCCAATATTAACAAACCAAGCGAGTCGTACGTGTTTGTAATGGCTGCAACTAGCTAGTCATATCGTTCAATTGCCCGCCTCTGTCTCCCTCCCAGTTCAAGCTCTCTAGTTCTTTCTATCTAATCAAAATGGAACAAGCATATATGAGTTAATTTGCTTCTCGTGTACGTAGGCTTTCGAAATTGATTAAGGTTCCACGCAGAAAAATTAATTGAATTAATTAAATAACAATGGACTCGAAGACGATTTCACATCTTTCACAAGGATCATTTTCGTCAAGTATAGGAGACTCTTTGGATTTGGAAGGACATCTACCACTCAGCGATAGGCTCAAGGCCTTCAAATCCTCTCAGTTCGAACCAGATGCCTTTGTTACCTCCAAATGCCACACCATGAGTGAGAAGGTAAATAAATATTGACGTCCACGAGTTAATTTCTGATATCAATTGAGATTTGAATGCGAGTAGGTTTTTGATCTTGTTTAATTGCTAGGGTTTATTTGCTCAGTTATACAATAAACAAAAACTCGAAATTAATTATTTCTTGTTTAGGACCTGGATTGTAGGTTTGCTAGAGTTTTTCATAAATTAGCCAAACAGAATTTAGTACTACGACTTTGATGGGGAGGATCAATGCTTTTCTTCAAGAACTTTCTATGCTTACGCTCACTTATGTGCTCTTGTTTAGGAGGCCCTTGTGCCCTAGCTTTGTGGAGGACATGTTGTGATTTAATGTTAACAAGTCACACGGTGTTTCTCTTTGAAAGGTTTTAATGAAGTCACAGCATTCATGTGAAGTCCTCTATAAAAGAGAATTATTGCTACTTAACAAATAAAATGCATTGCCTGCATTACAGAAGAGAAGTTAATTTTGTTTAATTACGGTTTATATATGCATTGATGGTGATGACAGGAGATAAAGCACCTGTGCTCTTACCTTGTTGACCTGAAGAAGGCATCTGCAGAGGAAATGCGTAAAAGTGTGTACGCTAACTATCCAGCTTTTATCCGGTGAGAACCATTTTTCTAGTTAGAATGCAAATTAAAATGATTTTCAAACCATTTTTCGATATATATATATATATATATACTTTCATGAAGGAAGAAAGAAGCAGCTTCAATCCATCAATAATAGAGTGAATTGTCATCATCTAACTCATACCATGATCTAGTTTTAAGCTTATTTCTATGTTTTTGATCATATGCAGTACATCTAATGAGATCTCTGACCTTGAGGGACAGCTCCTTTCCATGAGAAATCTCCTATCTACTCAGGCCGCTTTAGTACATGGTTTATCTGAAGGAGTTCTAGTAGATTCAATGTCTGCTGCTCATGACGATTCAGACGATGAGGACAGTTATGATGAAAACAGGAACCTTTCCGAGACAGAAAAGTGGTTTTCAGAATTTCTGGACACACTTGAAGTTCTATTGGCTGAAAGAAGAGTGGAGGAAGCTATGGCTGCCTTGGATGAAGGAGAATGTATAGTGGATAAAGCTAATGAGAGGCGAACAATAACTCAAGCTGCATTCTTGTCATTCCACACCACTATCAGTGAACAGAGACAGAAATTAGTAGATCAGATTGCAGAGACTATGTCTCAGCCTTCAACTCATGCTGTTGAGCTTCGGTCAGCTGTTGTAGCGCTCAAAAAGCTCGGGGATGGTCCCCGTGCCCATACTTTGCTGCTGAATTCTCACTGCCAGAAGTTGCAGTCTAATATGCAAAACATTATCTCCTCAACCACTTCATATGGAGGAGCATACATGGCCACATTATCGCAAGCTGTGTTTCGCTTCATTGCACAAGCAGCGAGTGACTCCTTGGCGGTTTTCAGTGAGGAGCCTGCTTATACATCTGAGCTTGTGACATGGGCAGTCAAACAGACCCAGGTTTATGCTCTTCTCCTAAAGAGGCATGTTCTAGCTTCAGCAGCAGCTGCCGGGAGTCTAAGAGTTGCTGCCGAGTGTGTTCATATATGCTTGGGTCACTGTTCTTTGCTAGAAGCTCGCGGATTGTGCCTCTCTCCTGTTCTGCTGAGACTCTTTAGGCCATTTCTTGAGCAGGCATTGAGCTGCAACTTAAAGAGAATTGAACAAAGCAGCGCTGCATTAGCTGCTGCAGATGATTGGTTTCTTCTTCATCCAGCAATAGGTGCACGCCCTTCGGGTTCTGCTTCCTCTCTTACTAGTTTAAGTGCATACCAGCCAAAGCTTTCAAGCAGTGCTCACAGATTCAGTTCAATGGTTCAGGTGAGGTGATTGATTTCGGTTTAGTTAGTACAAGTTCCTCAATTTATAGCTTCACTAATTGTTTCTGGATTTAGGAACTTCTAGAGGATGTGGCGCCCCTTGAAACCCTGCAGCTGGATGGTCCGGCATTAGAAGGAGTATTACAAGTGTTTAACTCCTATGTCAACTTGCTGATCCATGCACTGCCCGGTGCCGTAGAGAACGAAGAAGAAAGTCATACAGTTGTTAGCCTAGCAGAGACAGAAGCACAACAGATGGCTTTGTTAGCTAATGCATCGTTATTAGCAGACGAGCTGCTCCCGCGTGCTGCCATGAAGCTTTTGCCCTTTCAGCAGGGTCAAGCCAACAGATCGATGCCAGAGATGACCCCTAAAAGAGGTTCGGACAGGCAAAGCCGCGTTCCGGACCCAGGCAGGGAATGGAAGCGGCGGCTTCAGCGCTCAGTCGAACAGTTGAGAGACAGCTTCTGCAGACTCCATGCCCTTGATCTCATCTTCACAGAAGATGGGGATACGCGTCTCAACGCGCAAATGTACACAAGTATGGATGAAAATGTAGAGCCTGAATGGTTCCCATCTCCTATTCTTCAGGAACTCTTTGCAAAACTGACAAGGATGGCAAACATTGCAACTGATATGTTTGTGGGAAGGGAAAGGTTTGCAACAATCCTATTAATGAGACTCACAGAGACTGTGATCCTCTGGCTTTCTGATGATCAAAACTTCTGGGCCGACATAGAAGAAGGGCCACGGCCGTTAGGTCCTCTTGGACTTCAACAGGTAATTAATGTATCACAATCCCTTTCTTGCTCATGTGTAGAACTTATATTAACACGGCGTTTTGTTTGATCTATATGCATTCAGTTCTATTTGGATATGGAGTTTGTGCTTCTTTTTGCATCACAAGGCCGATACCTGTCGCGGCATCTGCATCAAGTTATAAAAAACATCATTGCTCGAGCTATTGAAGCGGTTCATGCTACTGGAATAGATCCTTACAGGTATAAAACCAGCATATACAACATCCATACGATATATTATTTTTCCGAATTGAAGATTCGATTTTTACTGATCCTACATTGGCTTGAATGCTCAGTGTATTGCCAGAAGATGACTGGTTTGCTGAAGTAGCTCAAATAGCAATAAAGATGTTGATTGGGAAAGCCAACTTCTCCAATGTAGAAGAAGACGCTCTCAGCCCCACTTATTCAATGTCAGCAAAATCTCCATCCATCCTTTCTCATGGGAGTGAGACCAATCTTGCCCACAGCTATAGAGAGTAGTAACATGGTGTCAACTCTTCATAATAAATCTCCATTTTGTAATACTAATGAAGACAATGTATGTATCAAAAAAAAAAGTTTTTCAATTTTACACCAAATTAAACCATGCTTTCATTTTATTTTTTTTTCAACAACAGTAATGGGGTTGAGATCAGTATATGACTTTCCTAAAATTTTTTTTTTTTTTTTTTGGGAGTGATTCCTAAAGTTTGATCCATGTGCGGACTTCTTTTTTCGGTAATTTCCATCATTTGCAGACACAGACATGCTTTTCACTTTTCAGTAGAACAATCTGTAAAGGGCCAAAAAAAAAGAAAGCAGAATCAACTCAATCAAGATATTTGACCTACTCACAATTCACTTTCCCAAAACCTCCAAGAGTTTAATCTCTCTGTACAGACCCAATGAAGTTCCAGTTGCTGTGGGTTGTACTCATTGCTATCTTAACAATTGGAGAAGGAAGAAGAAGAAGTACTAGCGAAGCCTGCAATTCCAATGACCTGAAAGGCCTAGCCAATTTCAAGTCTGAAATTCATGTTGACACTTCAGGCCGGCTAGCGAATTGGACCAATGGTATTGGAATCAGTTGTTGCAAATGGAAAGGCATTTCTTGTGACTACAGAACTGGCAGAGTCACAGAGATCAATCTATCAGGGTTCATATCAACAGAGGATGCTCCTTTCCAAGCCCAAATGAAAGGTCTGTTATCTCCTTCAAT
Source organism: Rubus idaeus (assembly GCA_030142095.1). Classification (NCBI taxonomy): domain Eukaryota; kingdom Viridiplantae; phylum Streptophyta; class Magnoliopsida; order Rosales; family Rosaceae; genus Rubus; species Rubus idaeus. Next base: position 34,494,249 of record CM057968.1, on the reverse strand, counting down.
AACACTCCTATCTTCTCTGGAGGTCATAGATCTTGGTGGGCTCACCGGTCTTTCTGGAACAATCCCAACATCCATAGGGTTTCATCTCCCAAATCTCCGAAAGCTTCTTCTCTATGGCAATAACCTTAGTGGGTCAATACCAGCAAGCATTGGTAAGCTGTCAAACCTTGAAGAACTTGTACTGCATGAGAATAGGTTTTCTGGGTCACTCCCATCAAGCCTTGGGAGCCTTAAGATTCTAAATAGGCTACTGCTATATTCAAACCAATTTGTGGGTAGTATACCTGATTCGTTTACAAATTTGACAAGTTTGGTTCATTTTGATCTTCATAGCAATTCTCTAACTGGTCGCATACCACAGAGAATGGGTCAGCTGCAGGTCTTGGAAGAGCTTGATCTTTCGAGCAATCTTTTGGCTGGGGATATTCCACTTTCAGTAGCTAATTTAACCGCCATTTCAGTTATGTGCTTGGACACTAATTATCTTGAGGGGCCAATCCCATTTCCATCAAGCTTTGCCCAAATGTCTTCTCTCAGGCTTTTAAGGCTCCATACCAATCATCTTACTGGAAAAATACCTTCCACCTTCGGAGAATTGGTCTCTCTCCAGAGACTTTCCCTAGCCGATAACAAGCTTGAGGGAGCAATTCCCTCTAGTTTGGGAAATTTATCAGCTTTGAGAGAGCTATACCTTAATGGCAACCAATTCTCTGGCCATATACCAAAATCAATTGGTCAACTCTCTGAGCTTATGTTGTTGAATATCTCCCATACTCTGATTCAAGGACCACTGCCTTCGGAGATGTCTTCCTTTCAAAATATTCAAACACTCGATCTGTCGTTCAACCATTTAAGCCTCTTCTCCATCCCAAAATGGGTTGCGGAATTGCCTTCTCTTTCCGGGATTTACATGGCAGGATGTGGAATCCAAGGGGACATTCCAGACTTCTTGCGCACAACTCCAAGTTCAATACAAGAACTTGACTTATCGGACAACAATCTTACTGGAAGTATCCCAACATGGCTTGGAAACCTTTCCCAGCTCTACTTGCTAAACCTCTCCAGGAACTCACTTGTTTCGAAAATCCCTGATTCTATTACTAGCTTGCACGACTTGGGTGTGCTTGATCTCCATGCAAACAAGCTATCAGGCTCCATAAGTCAAGTTTTCGAGATAGGGCAGGCATTCCCATATGGATCATCTGCATCACTAACATATCTTGATCTATCTGATAACAGCTTCACAAGTGGAATCCAGCAAATTGGTGTAGGACCACAACATGGCATTCAGTTTCTCAATTTATCTAGCAACATCTTGCAAGGTAAATTACCAACATCCATACAGAGTTTGGAATCACTTGGAAGTTTGGATTTGAGTACCAACAAGTTAGGTTTCAACTTGCCAGAGGGCTTGGGAAATTTGAGCATGTTAGAGACGCTCAAGTTGCAGAAAAACCGGTTTATTGGTTACATTCCAAATGGGTTTTTGAAATTGAGAAAGCTTAAGAAGTTAGATTTATCAGACAATCTTCTGGTGGGAAAAATCCCAGGTGGCAAACCCCTGAGTGACTTTCCGCAGAGCTCTTACTCCGGAAACAAAGACTTGTGTGGAAAGCCTCTGACTCCCTGTAAGCCTACATGATCGCGTTCATGTGTTTGAAGACACAAGACTCCAAACCTACCTTTTGTGTATAAAATGCTAGGAATATAATCTTTTGTACTTTTGCGACTAATCTCCAGGACAAATGATAGCAGCTCATCCAAATCAGTATATCTTGCTGAACCTTTTTTTTATCTAGGTATGCTTGGTAATTATGCACCTGTTTTCTTAAGCATTTGTTAGGAAATTGGGAGCTAATGTTAATTATTTACCTCATGCTTACTTAGCCAAACTTGGCGTCCTTGAATCGTATGAACAATTGTGGCCTCAATTCATTGCATATGAGAGATTCTATAACTACACACAAGATGACAGAGAATTTTCTCTTGAATTTTTGCTTTATTAATGAAAAGATTTACACTCTTCCATCACTTACAGGGGTCAAAGGGGATCTTGGCTCAACCCCAGTTGGTTGTAGTTCATGTAGTCAATTCCATTCAACCGTATACAACATAAGATCTGCTCTGGCAACTCTTCAGGTTTGTTCCCCTGTTTGGGAAGGCAGATATAGATTAACAACTTTCAAAAGCCAGCATGAAAAACAGAATAGGGAATCGTAGGACAAACCTGAATTGTGAGGCCAACATCCAAGATGCAGATCTTTAGTCTATCTAGGAATGTTTCAAACCCTTTCCTAGATATATAACTAAATCTGTGCATATCCAAGTCAATCTCAAGGTAGTTTTCTCCCTGAAAATTTTCGTTATGGTTAGCAAGTAAACAAACAAACTGGACTTTAAATGAAAGATAAGATGTCATAAAATGTAATAAGCTGGACGTTATCATACTAGACATTTATAATTTTATAGGTTTCTTAACTCATTTTTTTTCTCTATAAAAGGTAAAGAAAAAAGAAAGAAAAAAAAGAAGAAGAAGAAGAAGTTATCTTTCAAATGAAGATGCACTACTACAATGTTGCATGAAAAGCCATAACCGGAAAAGTTTGGTCTACATATTGGTCATTCAAAGCTACTATATACAAAACTGCAGGGTATGTGGATTAAAAGATTTCAAGTGCTTTGTCATGATTTCAAGTCTTCATTATCATAAGACAGAGCCCATTACCTCAAATAATAAATTAGAGGTGGAGTCAAATTTAAGCAATATAAACAAACTTACCAAGTAGAACTCATGCTGAGGACGCGAAAGAACAGGTTTTTCATTGTAAGCCTGCATAAGCTTCCGCTCTGCTGTATTTAAGTGAAGATCTTCCACATTAACAACACGTCCCAATATTTTCAACCTTTCTCGAAATGGTGCAATTGTATCCACAGGAAAACCTTTAACCTTTTCTACTTCATCATCAATTAATTTCTGGTTTAAAAAAACATGGATATGAATTAAAAAGTATATCAATGCCTTATTCTGGGACTGACTATCCAGCAGCAAGATTGATGGAAAATTGGAAATAATATTTAGTGAAACAGTTTCATAGGAAATAAGACTGCAATGCAAACTTCAAAAGGCACTCCATCTTACTCTGATACTTTCTTGAAAGTGAGGTGGAAGTTCTTTAGAGTATGTCTCATTAAGCTTAAAGTACAAAACAAAATTCATTCCTTCTCCATCAGTCTCACCCTGAAAAATTGCAGCGGGATACAATGGTACCTGTAGAATCCATAAAAAGACAGTATCAGAATATCTAAAATAGTTTATTAGTTTTACACATTTCTAGAAGCAAAGCCATTTGAATCTCATTTAACGAACCAACAAATCTTGAAAACCATTTCTGGCCAACTTAAAGATGGACAACTATAGATGGAGTGAGAATGACAGGGAGAGGGAGACAGACACACATAGAAAAGAGGAAGACAACAATTACCTGTACATTTACAACAAGAATAGCAGGCAAATTTCCAGAAGAACTAGCAGCAGGGAGTTTCACAAATCGAGCTATATGATCTACTTTCCGCTGAGATAAAAATACGTCAAGACCAAATGGATAATATGCAGCATAGTTCGCAGCAAATTCCTTCTTCTTGTCCCTGCAATAAAGAAGACATCAATTTACAAGCTCAATAATGTGGTGGAGAAACAGCTCTGGCAACAAGAGAGTTACATATAGATTTTACTCTTGTAAGTAATGGATACCATTTAGATCATCAGCATATGATTATTTGATCAATGTAGATGTACAAATGTTTGAGTGCATAAACCAATTGAACAGCTTTCTGTCGGAGTCTTACCTAAGATAATTCACTCCCCGAATTTTGAAAGTCCTCGGCTCAATATGTGACCAAGAATCGAACATGTTCTTTTCTATAGGGCAAAAAGGAACTTGGGAACCTGCTATTGGTCTTTGTAGAATCTCCTTTGATGAAACTGGAATTATACATAAGAAGAATAAGGTACAGAGATTGCAACGGGATATGCTTATACTACACTAAAGTCCCAAGATGGTTATAATGTATCAGTAAAACAACTTAGAACTACCCCCAAACTTATGACTATATTTGGTGATATGTAACAATCTATGACAAATTTGGGAAGAAGTTGAAAGCATATGATGGTAAAATATTCTTGAAGAGAATATCAACATTCATTATATGTGGTCAACTATATGACAGTAATATCTTAATTTGAAGGGGTCAAACACAGAGACTCCCATCGGTGCAAGTGATATAAAAACACAATGCATATAAGCACTAAGTAACATAAGATTATACTTCCCAATGAAAACCAAGACTGGGGATGAAGACCAAGGAAACAAATGGACATGATAATAATGATGAAAAATTTATGGATCCTATATGTGTTTGCCAGTTGCATATAATGAATTAGAAAATATCTAAAGATGGTTCTGGTTCTTACATAAACTTGCATTGGCAGGTTCTTTCCATTTGAAGGGAAGTTTTAAGGCAGCCTTTTTCCTTGCACTTGGTGGACTATAACTTAGTGACCTTCTCTTTTCAACCTGGGGAACAGTTGAAACAAGACAAGGCAGACAGTTGCTTGGAAGAATCCCGCAATTATCCAATATACCTTCCTCCTTGGTAGAACTTTCATCCACAGAGGAGGAGATTTCATCGAGGAATACAGGTCGATTTGCTTCATTTGTTGAATGACCATCGCATTTAGCTTGGGAATCACCGTCATTAAAATTCATGAGTTGTAAATTGCTGTTTTGGGCAACCACAGTGACAGAGTTTGCAGAATTTTCTGGTGATAAATCCCCTGGTTTATGCATCTGGTTCGTAGAAGGGTAATGTAGATCGTTAATAATATAGTCCCCATTATTGGCATCTTTCGCAGATGAAGTACTTGATACGGAGGCATGCTCAAAGCCATTTAGAGATAAGATCTCTGCAAATGTTAAACGGTTTTAATAATTTAAATGTTAAAACATCTAATTTATCAGACCATATAGAGAAAAAAGAGAAACATACATATATGACAGAAATTAGACATCTGAAAAGCTTTACCATCCTGAACACTTTGGTAATCTTCATCACAGTCAGATTCAAATATTGCAACCGGATCAAACCATGCTTCTTCAATACTTTCTGTGGATGCCATCACATTATAATAGTTACAAGAAGCAGTGGCATAAAGAAATTTACAGTAACGAGTAATTTGAGAATTAGAATGCTTGATAAGAAAATGCTACCAGAGCCTGCCTAGTTCGTTAGAGAAAAAATATGTGTTCCAACATGTCATGTGTAATACATTATATAAGTTCAAAAGAGCTGCTGAAATACATTCTATACAGTCATGCATTTCAGAATACAGAGAATTCTATTAGCTGTAGGACAAGGTTAGTGAGAAGTCATTAGAAAGAACTGAACCTAAGAAGCAAATTATTCTAGTTGTCTATCAACTAAACCCCAAGACAGATTTCAAATAGCTCCCAATTTGAAGTTTCTTCAACTAGTTAGTCATTAGAAAGAGCTGAAAGGATTTGTACAGAAGCAAAAACCCATAGCCATAGCTTAAATTGATCAAATGCCTTTTGGTAAACTGTACAATCTTAACCAATTAGGTTCTCTCACCTTAATCAAACACAGTCTTTTAATTATTCACGAAAATACTAAAAACTCCAATTACTAAAAACCAACCACCAGCAAATCCACCAAACAATGAACTAAACTCCGACATAGAGAAACTAAATCAGAACTCCAAAAATTCATCATGTTGAGAAATTTTCAGCAACAGTCCATTCTAGAGAGAAAAAAAATGAACCTTGGAAAGTGGGGTTGTTGAAGGAAGAGCGATCAGGTGGGACAGACCTATCATACTTTTCCGGTGATCCCTCCGACACCGGAGCTGTCCTGGACGGAGATGACTCCCATCTGTTGAGCCCTTCTCTCCTCCTTTTTCGAGTCTTCTTCTTCTTCTTAGAACCCAACCTCCCTCCAACGCAACCGTCGGGCGTGGACACACACGCCCCCATACCCCTCTCTCTCCGCCACTCAGAGATTAACCACAACCATCTTCTACAACGTAAATTACAAGAGAGAGAGGTGTGCTGCCGTTTGTTTTGGTTTTTCTGAAAGCAAAAAGGTGAAAGCTTAAATTTGACTACAACACACCAAAACAAAAGATAAAAAGAAAGAGAGGAAGGAAACACGCGGTGACGGCAGTTATTGCTGTGGCAGCCAAAGCCCAAGAGCCAAAGAAGGCATCTTTATATTAGCGGGCACTGGTTGGGAGCAGGACCCACTAACGGAAATGATTGACACGTGGCGCAACATTGTTTTCGCTTTAGGTGGACGTGTGGGTTGTTTTCACTGTGTTTGCTGGCGTTTAGCTTACGTCTGTATGTTTCAGAGTCCGAACTCTCATGTATAAAATTAATGCTCTACTCTGATTTTGTATAGTCAGTCAGTCCAGCATTGTCACAGTCAAGCTGCGTTACAGTTTCGGCGATTACTATGAGGACGTCGGCGACTTCTTTCGGTTAAAAAATTATAAATTTATAAAGGGAAAAATAAAAATAGCAGAGAAAAGAAACAAAAAGAAGAACAACTTTTTGGTGATGGCAGATGGAGGGGAAAATCATTTTTGTGACATCTCGACTCTTTGTCCACACATTCACCAGTCACCACCTACCAAAATTGATTACGTTTTGATATTATTAATTAATAAAATCTAGATTTTAACTATCTTTTGTTTATTGCGTCAACTATCTTATGTTTATACATAATAGCTTAATATTTTGTTGTAAACAAATATATTACCAAAATTAAAATAAATATTAGTTGAAGGCTTGAAGCAAACTAATATGATAACAAGTGCGCTAGAGTTCATTTTTCATTCCTTGTCCCGACCTCCCCCAGCTTGTCCCATAATAAAGTAAATAAAAGTTTTTTGTTTTCTAGCTATCAAATTATAGTTATTGCGATTTAAAACAAATCTCAAAATTAGATTTTTTTTTGTTACACACATATCTCTATCTCTATATCTCGTCTCGCCCAAGTATCCAAGGAGAATCAAACAAAACTATTTTGGTGTCAAATCACTATACCAACCACTTTAGATAATCTCAAAATTATAATTATTATACACTTCCACTCAGGATATGTAACCTATTACCAACAATCTTCATGTGACTTTCATTTGTGTCTCTTATAATTCCATATTTTTTTCCCTTTCTAGACTAACAGTTATTATTTTGTATGGGAACCTATTTACTGAATTCTATATTCCTAATTGGATAAATATTGCTACCATTTCTCATAGTTAAAACAAAACAGAACAAAACAAAAAAAGTGAAAATAGGTATAGGATACACTATTTGTACCAGAAAAATATAGGACACTGTAAATGTTAGATGTACAAAATAGCCTTGTATGCGGTGTACATGACTTGGCAGGGACCCATTGATTTTGCTCAGACTCAGAGCTGAGTCCAAAGTCCAAACTTGCAATTTATTGAATACAAACACCAACACGTAAACCTCCAGGAGGAAACGTTCGGATCAGATAGCAACAGCTCACATCAATAATCTATTTGAACATCATATTCAAAATGGGGCCCCGAGGGCTTCCCTTCGCTCTGGCTCTGGCATATAACATTGCGTTGCACGACCTTACTGAATTGCATTGCTGCCACAACTATTTCAATTACTACACCTACTACACCTACAAAATGTGTGACGAAGATATTAGGTTTTTTTTTTTTACCACGGGGATATTACTGCCTGTTCTGAAATACAGGTTCCCAAGTCAACAACCTACCCAGAAAATCAGCCCAAACAAAACTGCCTACTCCAATTTGCGATTTATGGGATTTAACTCAAAGTGGAGGAACCAACCACTTCTTCTCAATGTGGATGTAGGATTTCTTTTATTAGTATTGTACTATTGTAAGTATTGTTATCCGAATTTGCACCAGACCTGAAAGTGAGTGAAATAAACTAATACTTTTGTGGTGAATAGAGGGAGACATCTTTAATGACTTGTTCCACGGTCTATGGCATACAGCTTTGCCATTTTTAATTCAGGATTCCTCATTTCATTGTTTAATGCCAGTTCTTTCAACCTTTAGCAGACCAATCTACCATGACTTACCTAGAGGCTTAATTTTAACTAGTAACGAGTAAGAGCTTCTTTATACGAATCAAAGTCCTCGTTTGTTTTAAAGCTTGGTGGAGTGCGTGTCACTCCAAAGATTTAGGTAGGTCTACCCTAGACGTGAAGCTGGAAAAAGCCTGGATTTTTTGTTCTTTTTAGCTTCTTTATTTGCGTGGATAACTTTTGTAGTCTTTTCAGGCTTGAAATTTAGGGAACTACCAAGTATGATCATCCCCTCCCCTAAAATCCTTATCCTTTGAATCTCAAATCACAATATAATATACTCTTTGAGAAAATTATTATATCAAATACAAGAGAGATTATACTAGTGTTCTAAATCGACAGACAAAGGTATCCACAATTAGGATAACTTCTTAAAAAAATATTGTCTAAATCACTCTAAATACGTATGATTCTAACCAATGTTTTTAGAAATTTGAAAAGGCTTTTGTCAATTTTAAAAGTAATTCCAAACGAATTCTAAAAATAATCTCAAACAATCACTTACATGCTTAACAACATAACCAAAAATTTAGGGCTGGGCGTTTTGGACCGAAAACCCGAAAACCGACCCGGGGACCGGTCCGGACCGGTCGGTCCGGTCCGGTCTTTTGAAAAAAAAACTTTGTAATTTTCGATCCGGTCTCAAATATATAGATTTTCGGTCCGGTCCCGGTCCTGAGATTTTGTTTCCTTTAAGGACCGAAAATAGTGAAAAATATATATATTTTTTATTTTTTTTCCTATTTTTTCTCTATCTCATCACTCTTTTCTCTCACCACATGTGTCCCAAGAATATATTTTCTTTTTTCTTTTAAATTTTTTTCTCTTTTGACCTTATTTTTTTATGAAAACCCGAAAAAATGACCAAAAATTTCGGTCCGGTCCCGATCCCGGTCCTAGCAAAAAAAAATTCGGTCCGGTCCCAATCGGTCCCTTGTTAAGAAAATATAAATTCGGTCCGGTCCCAAAAATTTTCGGTCCGGTCCCGGTCCCAGCAAAAATATGTTCGGTCCCGGACCGATCCCAGCCCTACAAAAATTTATCATCAAATACTGTTTAATAATGCTACGGTAGTTCCAAGTTTCCAACTTCCAAATGATTAATTGGTGTTTGCTGGGTTCCATCTGCCTAAGATCTTCTGTTTTCTCCAAAGAGATGACAAAATAGAATTCATGGATCAAAGAACACGACGGCATCGTATGGGCAAAATCACTAATCAAGGGCATTTTCTGGAGTAAGGGACACCATTAAATGTCATCTGGGAAGTAGTAGTTGAGTTGACTCACGTGCCGTGCCGGTAAAGTTGCACGCCAACTTATTATGGATCTAGAGAGCTAAACTTTCTTTACCACAATAACAAAATTAAACAAATAGACGAATGATACGATTTGCTCCCTAAACATTTTTCTAATTGATCCTTAAGATTGCCCCTACTGGATTTCTTCTCTATTTTCGTTGTAACAAAATGGTCGCATGTTGGGCAAGTGAGTAATGATTGATCAGATATGACATTTAGGTAGAGATACTTCTGACTAAAGAAACGTTTCTTATAGATGCCTAATTCTATAAAACATTGACAAAGTTCATTTTACCTAAATGAACTTTGTACACAAGTGGTTGACCTTTCCAACAATTCTCTAAATTCAAAGTTTCAAACCAAGGCATCAATGTGTCCAACTACCGTGCGAGGAAAACAATTACTTACTATATACTTCTATCGACAAGTTTAGCATAGCACAGCTGACTTTAGCTTCAAATAATTAAAACACAGACTTGATCACACTACTAGGTCAGCCCAAAAATCAAACAATGTGGGCTAAAGTCACCAGTGCCCAATATAATTGGCATCAAAGTTTAAGAAGAAAACTGAATACCGCATGGGCAGTAAAAAAGAGTTACCTATTTTCTGAAGAAGCTGCAGGCTCCAATTGGCTCATGATTTTGATATAAGAAAGAACCGAATGCAGGCTTTCTTTATCTGGTGCCAACTCGTAGTCATTCGCATCTTCCTCCTTATGCTTCTAAAATTAATAGTACTCACATAATTAAAATGATATGATGCTACTATACATGAACCTCATTTGGATCATGTGAGATTTCAGCTTGGGTAGATGAGCACTCTGAATCTATATGAGTTGATGTCGTGCAGTTACCCTGAACATTTAATGATGGACATTAGTCAAGCTAAAAATTCAATCAAATTCTTTTGAACTGGTTTGCTCATGCATCTAACATACAGAAAACAGATTTCAGTCCAATGACATGAGAGGCAGCTAGTGTGGCATAAAGGTGAACTTCTCAAACCTTTATATCATTTGATAAGACACTTAGGACAGTAGCTCGCAACTGAGGGTTGGAAGAAGCTGTCTGTGGAGAAGAACAGTGAAACTGCCGATTTAAATGAAGACAAGAAAATCACTTACATTACTCAACATAGAATAACCAATTAAGTTTCTCATTTTGCAACTTTAAAAATTCACTTACCTCTGACACACAGGAGCCGAAGTTATTGTTCTCTTGTAAGTTGATGCTAACTGACTTGCATTTTTGAGATAGAGGTGAAGCTGCATAAAGCAGCCTTCAAAATGAAATTGCTTCTACCACATGTTTTTTTTTCTTTTTTTTCATATGAAACAAAGCTACTTGTTCTTTGAAATAACTCAAATAAGAAGATGTCTTCATTCTCAGTGTATCATTCATTGCCGATACCACAACATAAGAGTGGGGTGATGCTATCCCATGGTGGTCCCAATCACATCAGTGTTATTCAGTGGTTTCCTCATTGTAGTCAGAGCAAGCTTATGTAATACATATTTTCATGTGTTCGAGTTGTCTATCATAACACAAAATCTATTTATTTCAATGAATCACAAACCTGTATTTCCTCCTGCACCTACCCCATAATCCTTTTCTTGAGCTTTTTCTATATTTTTCTGGGTTGCATCTTCAATCCTGGAAGGCCAACAACAATATATTTACGTAAAATAACAGCAGGGTCTAGCTATTGGAAAAGGACCTACTTATTATGGTGCATTATTACTTCTGTTAGTGATCTTCAATAAGAACAAATGTCTGCATTACTAAAATTCCTGTTTCTAAAGAAAGCATGAGAACCAAGATGCACACATGCCTGTCAGGAGATCTAACAAGAATGATAATATTATATTCTAATACATATGAGGTCTGGGCCTGCCAGGTGCCATTTTCGTGCTGCACACTTGAGGCCAGAATTGTATTGGACAGCTTGATCGGAATACCTTCATTCCGATCACCTATAAACACACTTTACTACTTAGATCTTCAACAGAGAGAGAAAGATGCTCCTTCTACTATTATAACATTACATTTCATATTGAAAACAGTTGAGTTAAAATCTGGAAACTCTATACATCTTATGTGCAGATGTTAATAAACTCTACCTATTATCTTCCTTTTCCTTCCATCCTTCTTGGTGTTCCAGTATTGAGGAGAATACCCCTTTATCCTGGCATATAAATAAAGACATTTTCCACAATAGGAGATCCAGCGGGAAGGTATTGAGACTAGGCATTAAAAGCATGACAAGAGCAAAAACCATACAACTTAAGAATCATATCACATATAACATTGATCTACTTGACTGACAAATTAGAAATGTGGCATCCAATGGTATTTCTATAAGAAAATAATCCTAAGCAAACAACTCCAGAGATAAAATAGTTAGGTTATAGCATGGCAGGTAAGCCTAAACTCTAGAGAAGATGTGGAGCCATCAATTTTAGAATACTCTTTTCACCACTTGCAAGTCAAACGTAGACAGACATCTTACATATATATGTATCATCAATACAGTACCTGTTTGTAATTAAGTAACTTGTTTATAGTGCTGAATGGAAAGTTCTTAAGCAGAAACTATTATATTTAGGTTGAGATCAAACTTTCTCTACCTCTTGATTCATACTTCTAACAGTGTCTTGAATCTTCCTTAATATCATGCCCAAACTTCCAACTTCAAAATGCAATCCCTGATCATGAAGTATTTCAACCAAATTTTAAAAATCAATAATAACGCCAGTAATGTCTAACCAAAAAATAATGTGAAATATAAACCTGTTTTTCTGAAATCAAATTCTGTATGACCACATCCTTCGCTGATATAATTTTCTGAAGGTAAGGGTGGGTTAAGACAATACATTGATAAGAACATTTTCATCTAAAAGAGTAAGTTATATTTATGACAACCAAACGAATGAATATGAAATGCTGGTGTGGATATCTCTTCTATTTGTATCTGGTTGTTATTACTAATTTTTGCTGCCTCGAGCTGTGCTTCTAGTTCCGAAATGACTTTATCCTTTCTCCGAGTCTCATCTTTATAACTTCTCAGTTCTTTTTCCTGGTCACAGATCTTCTCTGCATAATATAGTTCATGCTCCAATAAATTTAATGGGTTACGAATTTTCTGTGGTATCACGTATTACATCGAATGAACTTTGATTCAACAATAAAAAGGTTAAATTCGCAACATTCAACCTTTGATAGAAGGATTAAGGTTGGTTCGATTCTGGCATGACAGGTATGTAACAAAAATATTCAGATTAACCCCATTTAGGATTGTTATGGTCGATCTGGGGGTGAAGTTGATGTACATGGAAATGACAAACAAGTATCATTGCCTACCCCAAGCAATCAAAAAGATATAGACTTACACAACTAAGAGTTAGACATAACATTACAGAATCCAGAGCAGACAGTTTAATGCAGTTGAATAAGAACTTGGAGTTAGTGAGTTACCAATAAATACTTTCTCGAATGTGGAAACAGTATCCATTTTGCTCTTTAAGCCAGCCACTGGAGAAAAGAAGTAAGTTAAGAAGAAAAATGACATGCATATTCAATGAACTTATGAATGATCTATGTTGAAATCAATATAAGCATGCAGTAAGAGTTCAAAAAGCTGCTTACCTACTTCCTCTTTTTCACTCACAAGGTGTTGCACATCATCCACAACTTTCTTTACAGAAATTGCCTCCTTTTCTATTGAATCAAAGAGCAATAGATGCGATCTTATCTTCTCTGATAAGACAGCAATTTTTCTATCTCTGCATTGAATTGAGCGTTTCATTTCACAGGTGGATTCCTACACATGAACGTGACACCAATGAGCAGTATATTGCTCATATTAGTATGACACTATGAATTCACTCTCGGGATCAAAGAACATTCACAAGACAACCGGTCTCCACGTAATGAAACAATTCATACAACAGTTCTCAGATTTTATATAACAGAACCAAAATTTCATTCCTTCCCAAATATACAGTACCTAATTCAACAAGCTTCATGGGGTTCTCAACTTCCCACATTATGTCTTCAATAGCACAGGGTTTACATAAACTTCACAGTAAGTTCCTGAATTATGTATATAAGCGCACGAACTTTTCGTTCTGTCTTATACAAACATACATAGACAGGCTCTAATAATCGGCACAGACACAAACCTCATAAGCATTGACGAATGTTTCCTTAGACTGAAGTAGGCTATGGATCGTTCCCTTCAACTCTTTTTGCTTGTTCTCGAGCAAGGAATTGTCATTCTGAAGGTAACTAACCTTCAGCAAGCAAAAACAAAAACAATTGGAAAAAGAAAAATCGGTTCAATTTAAAATCACAGTCACTATGATCTCTCACAAGCATTTCGACAAACACGTTAGCTGCAAAACTATTGTGCGTAATTTGACGAACCTCTCTTTGGAGTTTTTGCCGGAGCTCATTGGAGGAAGCTAATTCAGCCTGAAATTCCTGCAACTTCCTACCATATTCTTCATCAGTTTGCTTTTGTTTCTGCATCCAAACAAGTAATTGGTATGGTCGAACAAATAAATGCAACCGAGATAAGGCTTAAAGTGAATTTCAGAGCAAACCTGAACAAGAAGATGAAGTTGTTCGGTAGCGGAGCGTTCCCTTTCCTGAAAATGCATTCACAAAGAAAGATCAGAGAGAGAGAGAGAGAGAGCGGTGGTGGTGGTGGTGCTGACGGCGATGAGAATTCTTACTCTAAGTTCTCGGACTTCGGTGATCAGAGTACGGAGCTGGAGCTTGAATTTAGAGAGTTTCAGCAACTCCATTTTCTCTCCGAAATGATCCATCTATTCCACTTTCTCAATCTAATTTTCGGTCTCTTTCTTTCTTCAAAATCGAATTTTCATCGGATTCCCGCCACTAAAATTTGCCGCAGCGCTTCACATTTGGATCTTCTTCTTTTTTTGCGTAGTGAAATTTGGTTACCTTTTTTAATGGAAATGAAATCCACACTCTTCAATTTAACAATGGCACTAACTAAAAAAATAATTACTATTGAAATTAATTCTAATCAAAAACTGCCATTGCCTATCAATCTATCATCAGTTTTGATTTTTTTCCTTTTTATTAATATTTTCTTAATGGAATACAATTTTTTTATTATTATTCTGAAACCCTTCCGAGAGCCTTCTATTTTTGTACACATCAAATAAAAAAAATTATGAAACACTTCTACCGACGAACTATTCGTCGGTAAATACTATTCTTCTTATTTTTTTGGAATTCTTCAAAACCTACTTCCATCGATCCTTAATGAGAAACAAAGTTGCCGAGTTTGGCTAAGAGCTCAAGAAGGTATTCTAGTTGTAGGTAATTAGTCTTCTATTTTTTTACACAACAAATGAAAATATATATATATATATATTATAACACTTTTAGCGACGAACTATTCGTCAGTAAAAGTTGTTTTTCCTATATTTTTATTTTATTTATTTTATGTTAGTTAATCTTTATTTAATAGAATACCAAAAATATTGTGAAACACTTCTAGCGACGAACTGTTCGTCGGTAAAAGTTGTTCTTCTTATTTTTTTTATTTTTATTTAATAGAATACAAAAATTACTTACCTCGGATCCTCATAAGGCTTAATTTCTTGAGATTATAAAACCCCTTCCAAGAGCCTTCAAAAAATTTCCACAAATAATGTGTGCTATAAATAATTTTTCATCTATAATTGGAATTCTTCAAAACCTACTTCCATCGATCCTTGAATATGAAACAAAGTTGCCTAGCTTGGCTAGGAGCTCAAGAAATTATCCTAGTGGTTGGTAATTACAGTTTTCTATTTTTTTGACAGCTCAAATAAAAAAAATTAATATTATAGAACACTTGTAACGACGAAATATGCAGCAGTAAAAGTTGTTATTCCATTTCTTTCATTTTTTTTATTTTGATTATTTTTTATTTAATGCAATATAAAAATTACTTACCTCAGATCCTCATGAGGTTTAATTTCTTGAGATTATAAAACCCTCCCAACAGTCTTCAAAAAATGTACACAAATTGTGTGTGTGCTATATATAATAAACAAATTTTCACCTGTAATTGGAATTCTTCAAAACCTACCTCCGTCGATCCTTGGATATGAAACGGAGTTGTCTAGCTTGGCTAGGAGCTCATGAAGGCACTTTAGGGTCAGTAATTAGAGTTTTTTTTTTACACCATATAAAAAAAAGTAAAATATTGCGGAACACTTGTAGCGACGAAATATTCGTCGGTAAAATTTGTTCTTCCATTTCTTTCATTATTATTTTTTTATTTTGTTTAATTTTTATTTAAGGGACTACAAAAATTACTTACATCGGATCCTTATGAGGTTTAATTTCTTGAGATTATAAAACTCATCCAAAAGCCTTCAAAAAATTTACACAAATTGTGTGTGCAGTAAACAATTTTTCATCTATAATTGAAATTCTTCAAAACCTACTTCCATCGATCCTTGAATATGAAATGAAGTTGCCTAGCTTGGCTAGGAGCTCATGAAGGCACTATGGTCGACAGTAATTAGAGTCTTCTATTTTTTTTTTTACACCTCAAATAAAAAAATTAAATACAATGGAATACTTGTAGTGACGAAATATTCGTTAGTGAAGGTTGTTCTTCCTTTTTCTTTCATTGCTATTTTTTTAATTTGGTTAATTTTTATTTAATAGAATACAATAATTACTTACCTTGGATCCTCATGAGGTTTAATTTCTTGAGGATATAAAACCCTTCCAAGAGCCTTCAAAAAATTTCCACAAATAATGTGTGCTATAAATAATTTGTCATCTATAATTGGAATTCTTCAAAACCTACTTCCACCGATCCTTGAATATGAAACAAAGTTACCTCGCTTGGCTGGGAGCTCAAGAAGTTATCCTAGTGGTTGGTAATTACAGTTTTCTATTTTTTTGACAGCTCAAATATAAAAAAAATAATATTATAGAACACTTGTAACGACGAAATATGCAGCAGTAAAAGTTGTTATTCCATTTCTTTCATTTTTATTTTTTTTATTTTGATTATTTTTTATTTAATGGAATATAAAAATTACTTACCTCAGATCCTCATGAGGTTTAATTTCTTGAGATTATAAAACCCTCCCAACAGTCTTCAAAAAATTTACACAAATTGTGTGTGTGCTATATATAATAAACAAATTTTCACCTGTAATTGGAATTCTTCAAAACCTACCTCCATCGATCCTTGGATATGAAACGGAGTTGTCTAGCTTGGCTAGGAGCCGATCATGAAGGCACTTTAGGGTCAGTAATTAGAGTTTTTTTTTACACCATATAAAAAAATAATAATTATTGCGGAACACTTGTAGCGACGAAATATTCGTCGGTAAAATTTGTTATTCCATTTCTTTCATTATTATTTTTTTATTTTGTTTAATTTTTATTTAAGGGACTACAAAAATTACTTACATCGGATCCTTGTGAGGTTTAATTTCTTGAGATTATAAAACTCATCCATAAGCCTTCAAAAAATTTACACAAATTGTGTGTGCTATAGTAAACAATTTTTCATCTATAATTGAAATTCTTCAAAATCTACTTCCATCGATCCTTGAATATGAAACGAAGTTGCCTAACTTGGCTAGGAGCTCATGAAGGCACTCTGGTCGTCAATAATTAGAGTCTTCTATTTTTTTTTTTACACCTCAAATAAAAAAATTAAATACTATGGAATACTTGTAGTGACGAAATATTCGTCAGTGAAGGTTGTTCTTCCTTTTTCTTTCATTGCTATTTTTTTAATTTGGTTAATTTTTATTTAATGGAATACAATAATTACTTTCCTTGGATCATCATGAGGTTTAATTTCTTGAGATTATAAAACCCTTCCTCTAAGAGCCTTAAAAAATTTTACACAAATTGTGTGTGCTATATATATATATATATATAAAAAGAAGTATTAGCAATATTTTCCGACTTTCCAATTTATTCTAGATGCAAGAAGAAGCACTGATTAACAAAATAAGCAAGAAAAATACCATGACAAGTTCCAAGACAAACGAATAAAAAATTAAAAATTTAAAGAAGACAAAACAATTGTCAAAATATGTTTGGGTTTTCAATAAAAATTTTAAACACACAAAACAAACAAGAAAATATCTAAAAAAATATACAAGCGACTAAATTACCATGAACCCTGGAATTAGAGATATATTATAGTACTACAATCCCCGACAATTGCACCATTTGATTTGAGTGTTAATTTGTGCCTTTTACTTAACAATTAACATGGTTATCAAAGAAGCGAAAAATACTAAAACTATATTTATTGTACCTCGGGGATCATGATCGAGCTAGCTTAAAATCCTATGGTATAAGACTCTAAGGTCATTTTATGCAAACAAATAAAATAAGAAAATGTATAGATTTACAAGGGATGATAAACTAAATTAAAATAAACCTACCTACAACATAAAATAAGATAGATAGAGGATGGATGCATAGCAATGGCATCAATTAAGGGCCATTATGAGAATCAAGGTTCTCCGCCCTAATTCAAAATCATATGGAATGACAATGATTAACTAAAAAGATGCTTCACATGCTTTGACGTCGGGTTAATTTCTATTTAAGATTTAGAGGTCGAAAATAAAGCTAAATTGATTGCTCAAAATTCTAGTAATATTTGAATCCTTTTTGGTGAAATAATATTTGAATCCTAATTAAGCAACAAGGACAAAACATCGTTCTAGAATTCAAGCACCCTACAACTAGATTTCAATCGTCATGGATGCCACAATATTGGTCACCAATCCTAAATATTACCGTAACTTTTACCATTGAAGTCATCCATTCAAATTAAGCCATGCATGCAATATTAATTTACTCCTGATTAGTTACCGTCGCGTAGCTGATCAATCGACTATTTTGCAGAGCGTGGTGTGGATAGAGATCCATAGAATACTGGACATTGACAGTTGTGTGTTTGAACCAGTGTCCAAAATAGGTCGTCTCACAGATTGTTGAGATCGACGAGAATTCAAAAGCTTATCGCATATGTTCCCTATCTTCTTGTCCAATTAGGCTGTCTGGCATTGGTCTATTATGCCTTTTATAGTTTTATCTTCCAAATGAGCATGATTTACAGCTTTTATTCAAAATATTAATAATTGAAGAAGAACAAGTAGAAGAAGCCTCCGCAATCTTCGAATTATTGGCTTCTGAGGGTCCATATATAGCAGGACACTGCCAATCTGTTCTTTAGCAAAAGCCTTAAAAATGTATGTGCCTAACTAATAAAAGACCAAAACAATATAATGAAGTGCAGCTAAGCACGTACACGAAACAAACTTGTAACTAGTTTGCAATTTGTGAAAGCTTGCATGTATATTATTTTAATTTTAATTAAATTTACCATCTATTACATTGGTTGTATTAGATGATAAATTTATGTGACAACGTACTACTTAACTCACTTAATTTCCCTTTATTAGCCATGACTAGTAGAGGCCCATAGACTGATCAGCAGATGAGATTAGACTAATTGATGAGTCTCTGTAAATGCAACTGTCATGACGTCTACAGTTATCAAACACTGTAATTATCATTCATTCTTGTTCCTGCTACGTACACAGTAGGACCACTAATTAAGTAGTGTTTGTTTAGTGTCAAAATTGTATAATTACAAATATTAGCAATATTTAATTTGCAACTCAATTCACATTGATGTATGCTATTTTTTTTTTGACACTTTTCCTCATAAAAAATTGAGAAGACTCAAAACACAAAACAAAATTACAATCTAACCAAAACTCCAAGACTTCTACATATTTCTATTGCATGCATGCTAGTATGAGAAATGCTCGTATCAATTATTGTCCGGAATAGTTGTTGGAGTGATGGAGTCGAATCTCGTGGCAAATGTAATCAAAATTACTATCATCCATTGTTTTATAAATTGACCAACAGTGTTAATTGATATACGTGACTCCAATTATACGAAAAATCTCTCTCATAAAATAGTTTAAAATTCTTTGTGTCAAATGATAATCATTAACTGTTATACTTAAAAGAATAAGCCAACAATGTTTATTAAGTTTATTGTTGTGGGAAGTAGTGTGTGTGTGTGTGTATATATATATATGTATCCCATATTGTACAATATTAATTCTATTATATAGTACTGTATATAATATGAACTGCATGATATATACAGGTACGTACCGCGGTACCGATCGAATCAATCTCTCTTTAAGTCTTTATCTACCTAACTATGCTGAGAGAGAAATTCCAGGATAGTACAATACAATACAAGAAGCATCGATCATCTTGGCGGCATATATATAAGCACAAAATGATGGGGCATTTGGGACCTGGACTGACTGACTGGTAGATACGTACGTACGCAGTTCGATCATCCAAAACTGATCAACGCACAGTGAGCATGGCCCTATACCATTTATAGTAGTTTCTCAAAGGACAATTTTTATATATATATATATATATGTGCTCAAACTGATCGAATTGAATTGAATTGAATTCCTCCTCCATCAGGCTAGTTACAGTTAATTTCCAGAATTGCTCTGTGTACGTTTCAACCCCAAATCAAACGATGACGGCAATGAATCCATAGATGCCGGCCATCTTTTAGAAAAGGAACAGCTAATTAATTGCCTTGCTCTGCGGGTACCCCATGCATATCGATACACCACAAAAACCGGCCAGACCACTGTCCCAATTAGCACGTGGTGAAATAGATGCATGCGCTAGCTAGCTAGCTAGTAGTTTGGTTGCCGAGTTGTACGTGTTTTACTGTGTATCTTGATCGAGTAAGAGCAACAAATCCTTTCTAGCAAGTGTGTGCGCCTAACCACATTTGATATTACAAGAGGCAAACGGGTTGGCCTGACTTGTCCTCGAAGCTTTCGTCCTTATCCATCACGTATTGGCAATTGAGTATTCCATATACCAAACCACTTAGCTAGGTAATAATCGACCTTACCCTTTGGACTTAATTAGCTGATCAACCCTGCAATATAACCCTAGTTTTAGATACTTTTTTGGGTGCTTCACAGTATGCCACGTTTTCAATATCCCAGTATCATAATATTTTTTTTAATTTAACAGCATTTCTAGCAAGCTTTTATCAATTATATTTATTTATTTTATTATCAAATTTAAAAATCAAACATCATATACTCCGAAACATAATAAAATTTACAATAAATTTAATTATTTAATTTTTTTTTGTGTAAGAGTAAATACAGTTTAACTAGCATAAGTAAAGTGGTCCATCTCTTCTTTACTACGTAAATCAACCATGTATTTGCTACATTTATACAAAAGAGTCCCACTTACTATGCCGTGGAAAATGTGCATGAAAGGGGAATCTTATTTTACCCAAAAGCAATTGCATATTTCGTGCATGCTTCCATATAAGTATATTTTTGCACGTGGAGTTAGGCACGATGAAGCTTTGGTGAGTGCATCCATGGTATAAATTCACTGTTACTGGTTCTTAATTTCCCAGAACATTTGAGGGAGCAGTAATGATTCTCTGCGAAAGTTGCTTCGGAATACAATTCCAACCGGAATGAGAATGAAAGTCTGGGGCATCTTTTTAATCTCAAACTTAATTATTAAGGATACAGGTGTCACTAACTCAATCACTCAAAGATATAAAAAGAAAAGGAAATAGGTGAGTGAGTTTGATCATGATCGATCAAGTTAAACACATATGTTACACAATTACACCCACTAATTGCCTCATGCAATAGTGGGTTAATGGGGACCAACTTTTTCCAAAATGCTTTTATAATAGGCTTGGGAAAAAGCCTTGTGTTCGGATCTAATTTTGGAAAAAGAAAAGAACAACATTTCCATTTTGGGAGGACGGCTTTAATGATCATTGATTTGCCACTTAACTAATTAGGGTGGGCCTCCTTGTTGTCAAAGCTTCCAAATTTTGGTCCTAATTTTCTCCTAACCAAATCTAAAGCCACCATTAGTCAAAATCTAATGATATTCATTAGACCCATAACACATATCATTATCATAACAATCATTTAATTATAGGAAACCCACCCACGTACTCACCCAACTTTTTAGTAGATCATGTTCATAAGAAGAAAACAAAAAAATAGTAGATCATATGATACATTGATAAACCTCCCACAAGCACAATTTAACGAGAATTATCGATGAGGCTTTAGATCCAATTCTAAAGAACTTTGGCACAAAAACGAGTGATACCCTTTTAATAGGTAGTTTTGGTAGAATAGAAACTTTAAAATAATATGTGACGTATAACATATAACTATATTTTTTCGTTGTTAGATTGATTGATAAAGTTAGATTTAATGATAAAAAATGTATTGTATGATAGAAAAAGTCTTACTTTATTTTGTTTGCATTGAATAGAAAGACTCCTTATATACAAATAATTGAATTTCAGAATTTTATCACATATAGTATATGAACTATTTATCAATTATATATTTTGTACCTAAACTTCAATTTTTGTCACAAATAGTATCCACAATTTTTAATTTTGTCACAAGTAGTACCCACAGTTTTCAATTTTGTCACAAATAGTACCCAAAATTTTCGATTTAATCTCTTATGCTACCTAAGATCATTTTTGTCACAAATATACATTTGTGAGGGTGCGTGTTCAAAAAAAAAAAAGGGTTAAAATGAAAAATTTTGGGTACTACTTGTGATAAAAATTAAAATTTAGGTATCACAAGAGATGAAATCGAAAATTTTGAGTAATACATGTGACAAAAATTAAAATTTAGATATCAAATATATAATTGAAAAATAGTTCAGATATTATAATTAAATGTTTTTAGTTGTTACATTCAGTAAAACTGGAAAGTATAGTAGGTCTAAAAAATCTCATAGATTTAGGCATTACTCAAAATATCGCGATTCGTAGTAATGAGAAGAGAGTACGTACATTGAATTTGTACTTGGCGAGTTGGCGCTAGCTTAGCGAAAAGGGTACGTGTCACACGACCCCGTTCTTTAAAGAACCACGTATCTTCCGCACCGTCCGTTGTGGAGAAAATATGGTTGACTGAAATAGTGATCTTCATCGACGGTGGGGAAGTGATGGAAAGGCACATAATAAGAGTGAGAGAGAAGGAAGGTAGAGAGAGAGAGAGAGCACGAAGAGGAAGAGACAGTGAAACGCTGGAGGCTCCGAGAAAAGCTGAGTGGAAGCGAGTTCTCAGTGACTTGAGTCGCGACTCCCGAGGTCGCTGTCTCCGAAATAGTGTGAGAGGAAACAGACAAAGAAAACTTACGGTACGCAGTAGGCACAGTGCGCACCAACCTCCACTGTCCAAGGAGATCACGCACTGCACTAGTACTACTAATATTTACTTAGCTTACCTTCTATCACTTTCGATCTCTACCATATTAAAAGCCCTCCAACTAAGATTTTGAATCCAAGGTTCATTGTGAATGCAACCAACTAATTCGAATCGGCACTCGATTCTGATCCCTTAATGGATCCGCCGGCGCTCGTCAACGAATGCGCCTTCTCGAACGCCAATGCGACGTCGTATAACCTGTCGGAGATCTGGCAGTTCCCGATGAATAGCGGCGGCGCGAGTATGGGAGACCCGGGATTGGGGCTGCGGAGGCCGAGTTTCGCGCAGTTTGGGGACGTTTCGGGTGCGATTCGGGACGTTTTGGGTGGTGGTGATCCGAATCCGATGAGCTTGGACCACCGAGCGCGGAAGAGGCGCGATGCTGAGGACGACTCGCCGAAAAGCAGTGGCAATATTGGCGCGGTATTCATATTCATATTCATTCCTTCCTTCAATACTTGAGTTGCTAATAATTCATTTCTTGCACTCTGCACACGTGCTATTCACTGTTTTTCTAAATCTATCCGTTTTATGATTGGATTGAGACTGTTCCTTTCTATATTCGAAATGGGACTGAGCAATGGTTTGGGTGGTTACTTGGTGTGAATTTTTACTCTATTCCATCCAATCTGTAAAGTGAGGGTCTTCTGAGAATGATTTCTGGTCGAATTTTTTTGCAGAACGATTGCGATGGAAAACGGCTTAAAACAGCGGCAAGGTGTAGAGATGAGAATCTTGAGGCCAAAGCTGAAGCAGAAACAAGTTCGGGGAAGCCTGCGGAGCAGAACACTCAGCCGCCTGATCCGCCTAAGCAGGACTACATCCATGTTCGAGCAAGAAGGGGTCAAGCCACTGATAGCCACAGTCTTGCAGAAAGAGTAATCTACTTCTATTCTCTTAGAACAAGCTCTTATGTTTAATCTGTAGAGATTTTCTTCAGATAAAAACGGTGGCCTATTGCACCAGGGCTCCTCGAATTCGGGGTCTGGGAAGTGCAAGATGACCGAAGAGGCTGTATAAAGTTCTTGTTAGCTAAACAGCCAAAAATTTGAGAAAGGGAACATGATTGATTGATTCAAGCACCTATAGGCTATAGCAAAATCTTTTCTTTACACACATACATCATCATCAAATACTGATTAGAACCTGTGGTGGACAGGCTAGAAGAGAAAAGATTAGCGAAAGGATGAAAATTCTCCAAGATCTGGTCCCTGGTTGTAATAAGGTATGGTATGTCCTTCTTTGAATTTTATTTCATTTCTATTTTAATTAGGTAATAACATAATTTCTCTAAATATTATAAATTTCCCCGATCAAAATTTCAATTCACTCCGTCAATTCTAACTTTTTCCATCCAAATGTTGGTTATGTGAGGGGCAATATGGTCATTTTGATCACTTTTAAAAAATTAATTTTAAAAACTAAATATATATTTTATGTAAAAAAATACAAGTATATATATTCCAAAAATATATTTATTTTCTTACAAATATATAGTCATTTTAGGTCTAAACAATAAATATATATTATTAATAAAAAAATTCTTGCACAAAAAATTAATAAACATGATTTCTCATATGAAAATAATAATTCATACAAAAATAAAAATAAATAATAATTTATGACAAGTTAAAAAAAAAATTATGATAAGTTAAGAATATAATTTTAGATATAATATCTCTAGAGAAAAAAATAAAAGTTTTGAAAGAAAATAAATATATTTTTTGAATATATATATTTGTACTTTTTGACATAAAATATATATTTAGTTTTAAAAATTAATTTTTTTTGTTGACAATTTTTTTTATAAAAGTGATCGAAATTACCATATTGCCCCTCACATAATCAACATTTGGATGGAAAAAGTTAGAATTGACGGAAGGGGTGTAAATTGACAATTTTTGCCAAGTTCAGGGGGTAAATTTCATCAATTGCAAGTTCGGGGTGCAAATTGACAATATCAGCCAAGTTTAGGGGGTGTTTTGGCAATTATGCCTTTTAATTATATACTATCACCTAGTCTTCAAGAGAGCCACATGACAACTGGAGATGGTGCATCAATATGTTTAATTTCAGTCTTGGTTTAACATGGTGGAAAATTGCTGATGATGGTCAGTTAATCTGATTCAGGTTATTGGGAAAGCACTGGTCCTTGATGAGATTATTAATTATATCCAATCATTGCAGCGTCAGGTGGAGGTATGAGCCGTTCTTTTGTTTTTCTTGTTTTTCAGTTGCTGTCATTTTTGCGATATATTTCTTCTTGGTTAGCTTGAACTTAAGCCTTATCAATTTACGGGATGTTGCAGTTCCTTTCAATGAAGCTTGAAGCAGTTAATACTAGAATGACCCCTGCCATCGAGATGTTTCCAGCTAAAGAAGTAAGTCCTTACTATATGTATACTTGTGAGAGTTTACTATATGTTTTTGGGTAAGCTGTCAACGTTGTTGGATCACAGTCCCATTCTCCTTCATTAGAACCTTGTTCATACTCAGAGTCTTCCAGGGAACCTCTTTTCCCTGCCCATTTATCCACACTCAATGTTTGGGACAACTTTCTCTATGTTTGCTTTTCCCTCAATAGTTGAGAGACAATATTATCATTATTTGCTTTCATAAAGAACAGTGGTAATTTTAAAGCTGATGCTTTGAAGTATCTTTTTTTGTTTCACCCTCTCCCTTTCTTCTAAAGAGCAAAACAGAAATAATAGCAAGTTTTTAGATTGGTTTCAAATGATATATATTGGTATCTGTCAAACTTGCAGACAACAATACAACATGTTTTCATCAATGTAAGGACTTAATAATTCATTTAAGCTACTGGTGAAGCTTACGTTAAGTTAGGAAAAAAATGAAAATTCAGACGGATTAGTGTGAGGTGCTTCCTTCCTCCACTTTATGAACTTTCAATCTCATAACAGTTCAAATTGTCATCTCAGTTTGGTCAGCAAACATTCGACACTGCTGCAATGGCATTCGGTACACAACCTCCAAGGGAATATAGCCGTGGATCTTCACCAGAGTGGTTGCATATGCAAGTTGGTGGTGGTTTTGAAAGAACAACATAGCCCAGAAAAATCCTCTTCAATTGGGAATAAAAGTATCAAGGCAATTCTTCCTCCTTCACTAGCTGTCAAAAAAAGTATACTGAGATATGTCCAATCAAAGCAAGACCTTATTCTCATTTTCTACATCAGGCATGGAGTTTGCTGTCTACAACTCTGCTTAAATTGGTAACTAAACATCTCCATTTGTTTGTGTGTTGGGAAAATGAACTTTTACCTTTATATATATAGCAGGCTACACATTCTTCTCCATATAAATACCCAAACAACTTCAGGGAATGAGTACTGTTCTTGTAAGAGGATGTTGCTTGTTCTATATTTCTGATGCTCACCTCTTGTGTAAACATTGTTTTAACATTGATTGATTATCAAGCTGGAACTACTTTAATAAAGTATCCTTGCTTTCTGGAAATCCATATTGATTCGACAACAATATTATGTTTTCAAGTGCATGAAATTGACTACATTGCCAAAGTATTAACATGGGGAAGCTCTGTTTTTCTGTGCATTGATTTTCGCCCCCATGAGTACCCTCAATAGCTAATTAGGTTTGAAGGAATGGCCACAGATATATCATTTAGTAATTCAACTAGGTTGTAGAATGTTGAGATTAAATGTATCAATTTTTTATTTTTTATTTTTACAATAATATTGTCCGTAAAAGACTGAATACAACTGTAGCAACAAAAAAAATTGTAAAAGACTCGCTTTCACTTTATTTTCTAAGCAACAAAAGAGAAACGTCAAGGGCTAATATAAGTACCTATTGATTTCCAAATCAAGCTGATGAGAAGTGCTCAAATACGAAGTTCTGCCTCATCGTGTATTCTTCATCTTTGCCATCATCTTGTCCAGACCAAACGGATCAGCTTCTTCAACATCCCAATCAAATTCAACCGGTCTATCTCTCGAACCTGCCCTCTCAGCAGTACCTCCAAATCCTTTGTGAGGTTTGAATCGATCAGTCTTCATGATCTTATCCAACTGCTCATCATGACCTCCATACGTATCAGCATCAACATCCTTCTTAGGCCTGTACAGGTCCGAAAGTGTAGACTGAGCAGTAAACAAGCGCTTGTCATAGACATTGCACTGGTCATCGTTGCCAAACCCAGAGTCCATTCCTTTCTGCTGGTTGAACAGCCTCTGGTCATATATAACCTCTTCCCCTCTTCCTGTTCCGGCTCCGGTAGAAGCCATGCCAAGAGCAATTTTCTCACTAATATCGCGATCATCATCTCTTTTGATTCTACTTCTCTTATTCTTTGTCTACCTTCTCTCCCTTTCCCTCTCTCGACGAATCTGATTCCGCTTCAATTTCTCTTTTCTTGTATCATCAGTATCCATTGCTGTGTTCTCACCATTAGGCATTGTAATACCAGCAGCAATAGCTGTTCTCTCAGCACGAGCTTTCCGAGCTATTTCTATCAGCTCCTGGTCTCTCCTTTCCTTCTCCTTCTCCATCATGTCCTTCTGAACTTCCGCTCTCAGTTCAAGTTCCTCTGTACATTTCTCATATGTTAAATGCAAAGAATCTTGAAGATGTGCAAATTTTTCACTAATCTGAACATCTTGAAGGCGCCTGCCATCAACCCCTTCACGTTTGTCCAATGGGATACTATACCCTTTCGGGTTCTTGAATTGTGAAATACAAGGCGGAATATTAATCCAATCCTTCTGATCTGCCACACTCACCGGCCTAGGAGGAGAATGTAGCACCGGCACAGGAGGGTCTTCAGACGCCATGGGAAAATATGCTTGTGCTTAGACTTAGGAGGCTCAAGTGGATCCACAGGCTTCTCCACCATCCTTATAATCCTCTCCTTAGCACCAGAGTTGAATGCTACTGACTTCTCTGCTGGCCTGTACTGGATGAGTTTTGAGCCTGTGGACTGTTTGCGTTGGCTTTTTGGCTGTGCAGCGCTCAATTTCACGTGCAAAATTTTCTCAAGAGCTGCTTTTGTTTCTGCTGTGGTTTCTACTCTCTCCTTCTGCATCTCCTCCTCACTATACATGTTCTCTTCTTCCTCATTGTTTTTCAAAATCTTAGGCACAAGGTCTTTATGCTGTGAGAACACAGTTCTTTTCGCATTCTCGTTCTGCTTAACAATGGCATCATAGGCTATGTTGCCGTAGGCATCAAAAGAAACTGGAAGAATCGTGGACTTGGGCTTTGAGGAGTTGATGTCCATACCCATGCCAAGAGGGAACTGAGGTTTGTGAATCTCCGGGAAAGCACCGCCATCACCGAAATCAATCACAGGTGGAAGACGCAGGATCAGAGCTGCCATAGGGCTTCGAGTTAATCTGCAGGGGTACACAAGTCGCTATGTATTTGTGCTGGGTATTTCAAACACGCATGGAATTCGGAAATCCTATGCCAAAGTAAACTAGGAAAGCTGGAGATGATCTCGGAAATCCTAAGGCTTACGTGAGAGGATGGGAGTCCTGTTTCTTGAGTCTAAAGTAGAGAGTAATTATTATTATTATTAATTTTTTTTTTGAAAGAGAAGTAGAAAGTAATTAGAGATTCACATATGAACACACCAAATTTAATGCAAGACCTGAGTTTCATGAAAAATATAAAAGAAATATTTTCGGTGACCAAAAAGTTTCAAGATTAGTTTTTCTAACGATCATGACATTATTCCTTGCACCTACAAAAATAATTTCAATAAAATAAGAAAATGTAATTTTAGACCAAAAATCGTATACTCTAAAATTCACAAAAATTGATAAAAAATCTCATTTTCTACAAGTGCTTGGTTTCAATATTAAAACCTAAAATCCGTTCTTTTTCATTACATAGTAAGATTTCTGAACATTTTGGGTGACCCTGGGAGTGTCCAGAGGCCTTTAATTTAACGTTAAGACCTCTATTTGTTCTTGAGGCTTCGTTGTAATAAAGTGATAACATGGGCAACTATGATGCTTTCGAAACCGGATTTAAATAACGCTACAGCAAGTTATGGCAATTCAACTATGATCATTTGCTCGCAAGCTGTAGCGCTGCCCACATTTCTAAAATCAGAACCCCAAGACCGAAGTACTGAAGAACATTCTCACAAACTATGCCTTCTCGTACAGCCCACAAAATAATTTATAAAACGATACAATGAATATACAAATCAAGTCAGAGAACAGTTTCGCCCTACTACTAAGAAAAAAATGCTGCTCTCTAAGTTTAATTAGATGGAGTGAATGTACATCTGGACCACTACAGCTCCTTAAGACAAGAAGCAGACACCGGAGGTTGAAGAACTATTATGAATCGAAAAATACATCAACGAAACTACCACTAGGGATATGGCACAGCTAATTTACAACCTTTCCTACCCTCACTCACTGTCAAAACAAAAATTTATACAAAAATCTTTTCCTTTTTTTTTTTTCAGTTTATTTCTTTTTTGCTATCTTTTTCATGCTGGCTCTCCGAGCTACATCCCACGCTTTTTGAGGGGCATATACACCTAGCTGTGCAGCAAAAAATGACTCGTAGCCAGGTGAGTCAAAAGCAAAGCCAGTGTGTTTTGATATCTCCCGTGGGAGTTGAGCTACAGCATAGCTCCTCGCCTCGGCTGGCGTGAGGTTGTTTCCAATTTCCAGCAAATCATCCCTGCTTCTACCTTCTGGCTCATCCCTGTGAATTTCCTGAATTATCTGATAATCATATGGGAAGAACCATCTCTGCATCCTGTATTTAGATCACGATAGATTAATTGATTTAATTCACACAAAATGTAGAAAAATACCAATTCATACCCTCACTTCTGAACCATAACATTGACCAAGTGCAATAAAGATAGCATATTCTTACCCTTGGTAAACAAAGTCGCCAAAGAGCGCAACAATGGGGACAAGAAGAAGTGTCATGTAGAAATAGAAAGTACTCATCAAGACATATATGACATAATAAACATTTTTCTGCAGTAAGAGAAAGAATAAGTTAGCACATCAAATAATTGATGAAGATCTTAGAGGACAAACCATAATTATCAGCCAAGGAAAAAAGACCTACCTTACGGTCTACAATACAGTATACGAAGATGAAAATAAACCACGCTAAAATGCTTCCTCCAACACTAATATAATGCCACCTCGTGATTGAATTACAGGTCATAAGCAGACGCAAGTTGACAGTTACTACAACACAAGTGAAAGCCATTGTGCTCACATCCATAAGTCCAAACATCTTGCCAGATGAATTCACACCTCTATCACTGGAGCGAGTCACAAAAAAGAAGAAGACTAAAGATTGGTAAACAGAAAAGAAGGCCCATGTTGCCACAACCCTCCATTTGAAAAATACATTTCTAATTCCCTCCCTGTATAGTTCAGGGTACTTCTTGGAAAGGGATGCACTGACATCCTGATAAAGACCACAAGACAACAATCAAAAACAGATAATTTAGGGAATATAGAAAAGATGCAATGACATACAGTCATCCTGTATAAATTTGCAGAGAAAAAGCAATAATCTAATACATAATTTCTTCCATAGATGCAGTAAAATTTGCAATTATCGAGTGGGAGGAATACATTACCTTGTCAAAAAGTCCAACAATGATTACAGGCAAGGCTGTGAATATGACATTATACAGTGATTGAAACCAATCATCATAGAACCTCTGACCAGAATATCCAGTATAAAAGGTGAACCAAAATTGTGTCAAAGTGAACGTAAGATTCTTGTAAAAGAAGTACATGATAACCTGAAAATGCAATAAGACTTGTCAAGTTTGTGAAACACATGAAATATATCTAAGTTCTGAAGGTTACATGGAATCAAACCTTGCACAATCTAATATACGACCATCGTCCATGGACAAGTAGTAAATCAGTAAGAAAGCGGAACTGAGCAATAGCAAAATCACTAGCCATCACTGCCTGCATTCCTTCTTGCCCACTTATTCCAACGCCAACATGAGCAGCTTGGATCATGCTCACATCATTGGCACCATCACCAATGCTAAGTGTTATTTTCTGGGCACCTTTTTTTACCATACTTGTCACCTGACAACAGTGGCACATTTGAGACACATACATAAATACATATATTTATATTTATATGCACATTTGTCACTTGCATCCTTTTAGCAACTAAAACTAGATATAACCCACATTGTTTAATTTGTTCAACATACTTCAACCAATGGGATACATACCAGAAAGAAAGTAGGTAATTTTAAGAAGAGACCATAAGCCAGTCACTCGTTTGAATTCAAAAAGCAAAAATTAATACAGCTTTTAAGAGAATGCATCTCCATATTGCTCAAACAGATGATAGGTTTGAATGCTACTAGAAAGCTCACCTGTGCTTTCTGTAAAGGAGAAACTCGACAGCAAACAACTGAATTACAATTCAAGCTCAAGTTGAGTAGCATCACTCGTAAAGTTGGGTCCAAGGCATACATCAAACACTTCCCATCTATTACAAGTGCTAATTTTGGTCCAGGCACAGTGTGAAGATAGTGCTGTGCTTCCTCAAGGCACCTCTTCAGATCTTTCTTGACTTCATCTTTAATGACACGTGCAATTTCAACTTGGTCACCCTAACACCAGAATATATAAGTACCATGTAAATACCAAATACTGTGTTAGATAGTGACTTCTAATCTTTTTTTGACAAGACGCACTTTCAATGGAAGTAAAGGAAGAGAAAACTATAAAGACTAGACTAGTGGCTTCTAACATATTTACAAGCTAAAAGTTGCAAGCTACAGCTCTTTGCTTACCCTGTTCTCAACTTCCCTAATAGCGTCAGTTTCTGAGCTGATAATGAACTGTTTCATTTCATTATTGATCAAATTGCATGCTGCAGCAAATTTTAAAAATAAAATTAGATGAACAATATCAGAGAGGAGTGTGAAAAAAGCAAAACATATAACATAATTGAATATGCAAGAGTGAAGGGCAATAAAGAAGCACCAATTTTTTAGATACCACGTACCATAAGCTATATTTATTGCCGTTTCCATTTTGTCCCCTGTTAGCACCCAAATCTTAATACCAGCCCTTGCTAGAGTCTCAATGCAAGCCGGAACTCCTTCCTGAAGCTTGTCTTCAATAGCAGTACATCCAACCAAAATGAGATCATTCTCTATGAGTTCTGCCACCTTCATTGAATTTAAAGTTAACTTGCATTGATCCAATATATACCTTGATAAAAATACAAAAACAAGGAGACAGAAAAAAGAAGGAAAAAATAAAAAGGTGCAGAGAAGAATAATGAAAAGCAGAATTACAACTCAAAGTAAAAAATACCAATGAACTTATAACAGTCCAGACCAAAACCAGAAAATGAGACTTCTTTTACCAAAACCAGATTGAACACAACATACCTCATCCAGCTTCTTTTCACGATCCCGTAGAGAGGATTTAGCCTGAATGAATTTCTCATTCCAGCTTTCATACACATCAGGACTTAAATCTTTATAGGCCAGGCAAAGAGTTCGTAATCCAGAAGACCCAAATAGTTCCAAGTGTTCCCTTGAAACTTTCTTCAGATCATTTTGGCCACCAGTCAATCTCTCGTAGATTACATTATCAGCACCCTGTTAATAGTAGTTTCATAATATTACTTGTCTAATAAATCAGCAAGTTCAACCAATATAAAGGCTCAATAATCTATTACCTTGCAGTACAAGACAAGCCTGCCATCTGGATAGCGGCACACAACAGACTGACGCTTCCTTGTACTAATTATGCAACAGAAATTTCAATTAATGCAAGGATAATCAACCATGAAATGATAAGTGTAAACAAGAACATAACGCACCTGTTAAACTCGAGGACATTTAGAATCTCGTAAGACACATCTTGGACACTACCAATTTTCTCAACATGAGATTCTCGAACACATATCGTAGTCGGTGAACGCCTGAGAGAAAGAGAACATATCAGACCTTAAATAAGGGTTTCATGCATACATTTCAAGAAATATCAGAACAAAACTGAAGAATCCAATTGAAAACAACAGAAATTGAATTCATGGATCAACTGGAAATAAATTATGGATCAAGAAAAAACAAAGTTGGAGAACAAACTGAGCCTCCCCTAAACACTCAGCGAATTTGCTGATAACACCTCATGAAAAGTGAGAGATGATACAAACACTAAGACAAACGAAAACAATGATTAACCCATTCCGGAAATTTGGCAGAGAGATTCTCAGTTATAAAACAAATTGTGCCACCAATCACATATCGTCACTTTTGTGGTTGTGGTTTAAAATATGGACAAGTATGATTTGGCAGATTTGCAGTATTCCCAGTGACAATAGGACACAACTGAGAGGTCCAAACCTGTAAAAGAAGAAGCCGAAGTTCTTCGCAGCAATGACCAGAGCAGACTCATCAGGGGATGCAGCTTGATATGTGATTTTTTCAGGGGACTCATCACCCTCGGGGAGCACAGTATGACAAATTGCAAGGCATCTGAAAAATTCCTACAAAAGAAAAGTAACTATCATTATAGTTGTCAAAACTAACAAGTTATAAAATGCCTTCATGGAATGTAAGTGTAGAATTCCCTCTTCCATACAGGAATGCTCACAGACGGCATAAAGATAAAAAGTTAAAAAATGAAATAAAAACTTCTGTAAGCTACAAAACCAGATAGTAAAGATAGAGATATGCACACCTACAAATAGCTATCCAAATCCAAAGAAAGGAAAGAGAAATAACACACCTAACATTGTGCATGTTACAAGTAACTCCAGATCAAACCAAGTATATGAAAGAAAAAGCCAATTGGCTCCTAAGAAATAACAAACCTACCTTACAGAGATCTGGATTAGGCTCATTCCTCCAAGCTCCCCGCATGAGCTTGGCATCAGCAAAGTTAAATCCCTTCTCATGCACTGTATTGGTTGATTTGGACTCCTATAAAAAATAATAAAATCATAACTTCATTAAGAGGAAGCATGGTCCATTCAGATATCTATTTATACCTCATAGAAAAAAAAAATCTATTTTTGTGATAATGTTTCTTCTTGCTAGTATCAAGCATGCCATCTAGCCAGACCCAGGTTTAAAATTTTGTCCCATAACAGATATATGAGCAATCAAATTTAAGGAAATATCAACAGATGCATCCAAGATATATCAGAACCATGAGCCAGACCAACAATTTAAATCACATGTTTAAAGAAAAACCCATCTGATCAGCCCAGGTCAATAGTTGGCAATATAGCATGAGAAACTTAATTGCAATAGAACACCTTCATACAGGTATAAATATATTTATATACGTGTATACCATATCTATATTTACATATATATATATATAAGAGAGAGACATACCTCATTAAGTTTTATACCATTTCGTTGTGCTATTCCCCTTTCTATTTCCGTGATACCAGTTCCATAGACCTCTCCTCCAATTGAACACTTGAAGAACTCCATCAAGTTTCTTGTTAAAGTTCCAGTTTTATCAGAAAAGATGTATTCCACCTGACCAAAGGATAACAGCGTCACCCTTGATAAACAGCATTTATAGTAGCAAATTGATGGAGAATTTGATAAAAACATTACTCAGTCAAATATATAAGGGCAAGAACAAAAGAAATCAAATCATGCTAATAAAGATATCATAGTAATAGCAATAACATTATGAAGATGACACATGTACCTCCTAATTAGAAAGCCAATATGGAACCATTACCTGTCCTAATTCCTCATTCAGGTTCGATGTCCTAGCCAATGCAGGGGTATTGCTTTCAATGTGGTACATACGCAAATCATTATTTATATATTGAGTGGACTGAATAAATTTGATCATCTGAAATAACATATAAAATTAAAATAATGTTAGCCACCACAATATTTTTACACACTTAAATGTACATAAATAGGGATGATTGCTAAGAAATTAGAAACCTGCCTCAATAGAAACATAGAGAGAAATAGGGATGATGGTCGAGTATAGAGTAATCAAGGTAAACATCGTCAGAATGACAACCTATAACACCAACAAACGATATAAGCAATACCAAACATTGCAAACTAATTTAATTAAAATGGAGTTCAATTCTATCTATAGCGATCATTCCATTGTAGCAAGGATATGTTACCAGAAAACGGTTATCAGGGTTGAACGAGCTGTATGATGAGTTCTCTCCTTTTGATCCCCGAAGACCTAAGTAGTAGTACTTGTAGTTGATAAATGCACCACTGAAGAAAATCATAAAGCACAAACATCACCATGTGGAGCACTCAAAAATGAATTTGAAGGGAAGGACATTTAAGCCATATTACAGACTCGCATACATGCATACCTGCCTATGGCTCCAATCAGACACATACAGAAGAGAGTAATAAAAAGCCCAATTATAAGTTTGTCAAGTTTCCTCTCTAATGTACTTCTTTTCGAAGGAACATTCATGGTATTCATCATAACCTGAAATTCAAAACCAAAAGTAGCAATATCTCATCAATTGACAAGTATAGACAGATGATAAGAGAAGCAATCAAAAAGTTCATTACAATAAGAAAATTCAAAGTAGCTTCTTATACCACACTTGACTTTTTATTATAACATTACAAGGACCAGATACCCTTCATGGCAGTAACAAAGACAAACAACTTAGAGGAATGTAAAAACATGTGTAGTGCATTAGGAAAGAAGTATATTTAAGAAAGGAAAACAGAGTCACAACATCTAAGGAGACAAAAGTTCCGATAAACAAAGAAATTGGAGTAATTCACATTACCAAGGATCTGAATACAAATTTGTGGTAAGAAACAAAAATAGTAATTCTTTTAATTCACAACACTTCATTCTTTACTATAAATGTTCTGTTTCCTATCGAAATACATGTACTGCACTTCATGATACCTTGGTTTCGTGACCTGTAAATACAACAGCCCCAACTATGTATTCTGTGTTCCTGAGGCTGCATCCCTGAAAATAAATATGAGCAAGCCAGGTCAGTTGCACCAATTTTTAGTAGAGTCAAAATCAAAATCAAAATCAACATAAACAAAAAACGCAAAAACATAGTAGTTCAACAATACATAAAATCACTGCAATATAATTAAACTAAGAAACATAGTTTATGCATACCATATTATGGACCTAATAATATTAACTATTGCAAACGTTCCTATAAGACTACTCTTATGGGATGCATAAGTATATTTACAGCAAACAGGGTGACCATCCATGAAAAGCTATCAAAATCACCTTATAAAAATAATTCCAATAAGTATAAAAGACAAACAAATAAAAGTAAGATATGAGAAATAAATATCTTACCCGCAGAAGAATATGGCTAGGAGTGAGAGGTAGTGTCTGCTTGTCAATAATGAGATTGCCAGTGAAAGTGTACAGTGAATTGTTTGGTTGTTCACACTGCACTTCTCCTGCAATTAGGTATAGAATGTTCATTAGATTAATACAACAAATAAGTTCAGACAGTACTTCGATCAGCATCTGATGGACACTAAAGTATACCAACGTGCATTTATAAAGACTTTCTGACGAGTGAATTAATATGAATGCAAAACCTTTAAATTCAGATGCTTTCTCAGGAGTCGAGTAATCCCAAGTCTTTTCCAATGCTTTTCTGATTTTTAAATTAGTTTCCCCATCCAAATTTGCAGTCTGCAACAAAAGATATTTTTCAGAAAAAATAGGAGAATCTATTCATATTATTCATTGAATAAAAATTCATTGGCTAAAAATTAAAAGAGAGAGCAGAATCAAAAACCTCAATGTAGCAGACACCATCTGGGTTTGTAGTGGCAAGAAAAAGCAGATCCGCAGGGAAGAATCCGTTTTGCTTAATCTATACCCATGTGAAACGTCAGCTTCAACGAAAGTGATTATAACCTTTCTTCATTTTTAAACAGAAATACTTTTAACAAAAAAAAACAGAACAATCCAAACAGCTACAAATTTCAATTTTTTTTTCTGTAGTGAATTAATTTTGTTTTTTAGATGAATTGCATAAATCCTGATTTTGAGTTGTAAAAATATAGCATGAAAAATGCCCCTCAGTTGTTTTTTTGAGGGGTGGGGTGGTGGGGGGAAGGAGACAAACATGCAACACTACCATCGTCCGCAGAGACAATAACCAGACTACCTACCACAACCTAAATCTACACCCTTACAGGACAGTAAAAGTCTTCATATGGCAAATCAAATAAATTTCATAAATGACATAATAAGCAACAGTACACTCACCCTGACAATATCTCCAACTTGTAACCTTTTCCAAGGAATACTTTCCCACTTCTGATCTTGCAAGACATCCACTGAATTATTATTTATTGTCATATCATTCTGGAAACGCTTCTGTTTTATGTAAATAAAGAAGAAAACAAACAGAATTAAGTTTGATCTTGGAAACACAGAAAAGAGAAGACACACACACAGAGATAGACAGTGAGAGACAGAGAGAGATAGAGAGAGGCTAAATTGACATCAAGACTGCATATAATTAGTAGCAACCATACTTACCCAATCCTCAAATGCTTCCTTTACAAGAGAAACAAAAAGCACCAAACTCAGAGGTACCACATTGGTTACTGGATGCACGGGACTGCAAATAAATACTTGAGTAAATTGTGCTTAAAATTGGAACAGTATTAATATTAGGGTAAATCAATCATGACCAGCACCAAGCATATTTAGTGCCACCAAATCAATTGAAGCTGCAAAGGGCATGCATGATAATATTTAGGCAATGTTCATGCTATATGAGTAAGACGATAAATTTAAGGAATCATAAGAAATGAGGTGTAAATCTTTCTTTTCTGGAAATTTATAAACAAAGCTTCCTCTTAATATGTGTTCAGTTGAAAACAAGATATTAAACAGCTTAATATTACATGTCTGAGGTGTATAATCAACAGTTTAAAATTAATGGTTCTAGTAAAAAAATAGAGATTTTCATGTTAAGATATGGTTAAGTTTATTATTATTATTATATGTTTAATGTGTCAAATGAATAAATTTTATTCTTATATCTAAACAAATTCTATTTAAAACTTATCTTGGTTAAATCAGAAAATGGGTATATATGAGACACAAGCAAAGCATATAATCGAGGCAGTTTGTGTAAAAATTGCCAAATTAACCATACTCTGTTTCTTTAGAACATCAATTCTGGTCAGTTTGTCTAGGTAAAGATGCTAATTGAGTTAACATATTGTCATTCTAGTGAATAAGCTACATTTCCTTAATAAAGCCAAAGAAGTGATCTACTAAACCAATTTAAGTTAACATACCTGATTGGTGTAGTTGATAAAATTGAGATTCCAAGGAAGTAAAGGTTAGCTACTCGTCTGAACTGTCAGTGAAAAACGTAGAATTTTCTCAGGACCACGTAAAAATATTATAATAAGTTTTACACAGTAGCAGGTACATTGCAAACCAAAAGTAAAGCAAATCAGTTTAATCATTTCAAGTGCTCAGGGCAAGCACAAATAAATCCGATACTTAAAAAAAATATGTGGCACTTACCATGGGAAGCCTAACTATCTACCTTACAAAACACATTATACATAAAACTATTTGAGCTTCTTCTTCTTTTCTTTTTTTTCGAGATATAAGTGTTTCATAGTAACACAGGAGAAATGGAGTATGGCAGGATAACGTAGACAAACACAAACGAATAAGAAAAAAGAAATAGGAAATAAGCTTTAAAACATAAAATTTAATTGTCAACTTCAAAAATAAAATCAACAGAAACTCAGAACTTCATCACCGCCAACAGAAGTTGTCTTCTACAGACTCTTCTTACTATCCGGTCTAGATTAGTGAATAAGCTCAGGATGATTGCTATGCCAAATCATATAATAACTTCTAACATAATCATATTCATTGACAGGTATATTACCTGTTCAAAGAGTCCTTTCGGCAAAAAAGTAAAGAAGTTGTACTTCGTAGTTGATATAGAATTCCCCTGGAACAATTGAATGCGTACTAATTAAAACCGATTAAGAGCAGAATTGAGTCAGATAAAAGTGAGAAATAAAAAGACATAAGCAAAAGCGCAAATACTACTTATTGATAGACATTGTAAATATCCTCATTCTATTCAAGCAAGAAACTGAATTTGAAATAACATAATGCAGAAATAACATAATATCTTCGAGTGCAAATGCGATTGAGGGAATCTAAGTTATATACGCTCATACAACCTGTTGGTGGTAGGTAGTGGAGGTATAAGAAATAACATAATGCAGTGACAAAATTATACCATCAAAAGTAGCAATCAACCTCCGGTAGGAAAATTTTGACTACACACTACCGAATTCTGAGAAGGCAAAAATCCTAACTTTTGTGAATTCTCTCCAGCAGAAAAAGGTAGCAAGCACTCAGTTTTGTTCACCAGCACTGTCAATTATTTTGACGAAAAAGGGTGGCAGGCAAAGCAGGACACTACTGAAGCCTCAATAGATACCGAGTGAATAAAAAAAAAAAACCCCCCCCCCCCCCCCCCCCCCCCCCCCCGCCCCCCCCCCAGCCCCCACGCCTTTTACTTGTGAACAGACGTCAACAAATTCAAAACAGACTGAGATATCTTTCTTCCTTCAATCTTAATACCTTCTTTGTAGAGAACCAAAATTAAACAACAATAAAAAGCTTAAATTTGTTGCCTTGCATCAATTAGTAAGCTTCACTTCAGCATAAATATTATTCGAAAATTGAAATATCATCGACACCATAACTAGGCCAACCATTTGGATATCTTACATGAGTGTAAAAAAGAAAAATCATATATTTCCTACCCCTCCCTCTCTTGGTTGCAGGTAACAACCGAATGAGTGAATAATTAATCCTACAACTCTCACTTTATGTTTAATAAACATAAAAATCTCATTATACTAAGTTCAGTGAAGTTCCAAATTTCTAGGATGTGAAACAAAAAATCAACAATTCAGAATGTCAATCACTATTTGTTATTTTTGCCCTAAATTTCCCAGCAGCAAAATGGAAAACAGTAACGGACGGATAATAGGAAAGGAGAAGAGAGGCACCAACCACAAATTTGACGGGGAGATTAGCCTCGCGATCATTGCAGTAAATGGTGCGGTGACCCGGAGCCTGGGGCTGGACTCGTCCGAGTCGCACTGTCTGAGTCGTCGATGTTCGCTCGAGCGTCGGGTTATTGCGACCGCCGAGCCTCGATCTCGACGACCGATTCCATCCGCTCATGTTTTGGCCCGATCCGAACACAAAGACGAATCGTTCCCAACGAATATTCTCCGATCGGCTTCTCTATCGTCTTCCTCCTCCCTTTTTTTCTGCGAATGGTGGTGGTTTAAACGCTTCTTAGTAGGGACCGTCGGAACCAGTACGTGCGTATTCAACGCCCTCTCAATTCTCAAACCCGTTTTCAATCTCTTTTCTTTTTAATTTCTTTCCTTTTAATCTTTTTTGTGTTATAAACCAACCGCGAATTTCATTAATTTACCGAGTAATTTTCTCGGCGCGCGTATGTGTGGTAAGATGTGGCGGCTTTCTAGATGTGGCGAGACAAAGCAGACGGACTGTGATTTGACGCGCGACTGGGAGCGTGGCCTTAATGTTTGCAGCTTCACCGCCAAGGAGCACCCACTTCTACGGTGTCGTTTTGGTGTTGGTTAGACCATAGTCTTGGACACTAAAGGCGGTTGGCAGCCTTTTAACTACCCCTCACGTTAGATTTTTCGTCTACGATATCGCAGGACAAATAATTTTAAAACTTTTAAGACATGCGCGTCAATTTGGCAAGAAAAAGATGTAGTCAATAATTTGTTCCGTTACATTGCTACGTGATCACTAGTAGGCAGAGCACAGGCCTGCGGGGGGGGCTTTCATTAACTTTTTTTTGCCTAATGTATTTAATTGAGCAATATTATAGACTTAGATCAAGTATGAAAGGTTAATTATTCTAAAAAAAAAAGAAGTATGAAAGGTTAATTGAGGTATACGTCCCAAGAGCCGCTCAAACTTTGATTTAAAATAAGAAAACTATTCTTCCGCCCCCGCCCACGCCCACGCCCACATGCCCTATATCCATATGTTTTAGTTTTAAACTTACAATATTTTAGTTTTAAACTATCTAAAAGTATTCAATATAATTATATAATTGATCAAGTTTTTAAAAAATTAGTCTATAGAGCTGCAATTTAGAGGCAAACTCACCAATCATAAAATCATTATTGGCATGTTGTCAACTATATTTTGTACTAAATTCTTCTCTACACTCTAATTAGAGTCTGACCATATTCTTCTTGTTTGCCTCCTCCGCTCCTCGAGACCTCTACACCATTTTTAACTTAAAAAATGCTCAACTACCATGTTTTCAACATGAAATCCCCTTAGCCCAAAACAAAAAAAATTCTGCACCCAAAAAAAAAATTTCGCCCCCACTAGGTAGAAATCTTGCGTCCGCCACTGTACGTAACGTGACGGGTTATTGTGATTGGACCAAACTTTTACTTAAATAAATAAGGGCCAATAATTGATACACTAAAGAAAAAAAACATGTAGTCATCACGTCTTGTGACAATCACTATAACTCATCATGCCACATGACAATATGACGGTTCCATCTAAGAAAAGATGTAGTCCAATCATAATAGCTCGCCGCGTCACGTGACAAGATGTAGTTCTCGTATTGATCATACGCGTTCTAATCTATACTATATATTAAGAGAACACATGTTGTCAACCAAAATAGAATTTGTTTACCTTAATACCCTTTAAATATTAAATAATCATATATTTATTTTAATCATTAAGGATAATAAGGTCAAAACATAAATAATTAATAATAATAAAAAAACTTTCAAAACTACCTATAACTATCCACTCTCACACTCTTAACTTCCATACCATAAAATAAACTAGAATTGTGGACACATGCTATGCATGTACAACAGTTTTTTTATTGAGAAACAGTTTTTTTTTAAGTAGTGGGTAAGTTATTTATTTTTAATTAATTTATTAATTATTTGGTTTTTTACTTTTTAGTCCCTAACAGTTAACTTTTATTCAAGATTATTTAATACTTAAGGGTTATTTTGGTAAAAAAAATCTGTTTTGGTTGACAATGGGTGTTCTCTTAATATATAGTATAGATAAAAATAAAAAACACATTTTTTTTCTTCTAAAAATAAATACACACATAATGTGTGGTTTCCTTCTAGTTTTTATTAATGTGGCATATTTTTGAGCTTAATACCCTCTGAGTTAGGGACAACGAAATGGGACATTTTTTTGTTGTTGCCAAAAATGGAGTCCACAAAGGAGGCAGCCCGCAGAGTCCAAACAAATAGCATCCCTAATTGCACGGCCTAATCCTCATTGTATTTGAGTAAGAATCCCTAATCGCATCTATCCATGGTATTTTGATCTTACAAATGTATTATTATTATGGTTAACGATTGTGGCTATCGTTTGCTAACGTGATCTCTTCCATGCATTAAGATGAAACACAGAGGAAAGTAATGATTTTCTTTTATTGAGCAATCAAAGATTCAAAGAATTGGTTTCAACACCATCATATTTCACACCCAGAAACACAACCAACTTAACCAAAGAAAGACGAGAGAAAGCACTATGAAGAAAGAAATGAAGTAATGGCGGTCGTGTAGTGATATTCTTTGTTCACTTGCTCCAATCTCTTGCGCCATTCCTTCATTTTCACTATGACTAGATTCAAGAGTTGAGATGCAGTCAGCTTCTTCATCAAAAGAGCTGAAGAAATTGGCCAGTTTTTCTGAAAGGGACTGCTGGCTTTCCTTCAATGATCCTTCGTCTCCCTCGTAATCATCATCGCCTTCATAGACCATATGAATCCCCCACTTCTTCAGCTCAACCCCTTTCACATATGGCGGCTCTCTCCTAACTACCTGTATCCTATAACCATCTTTCAATGAGGATAAAAATGGATCGCCAATTCGATATCTGCACAAGTGAACTTGATCTTCATTTGTATTTGGTACACCGGTTAAGACCAACGTTCTAGTGAAGGTGGGGAAATCCAGTTTGAGGATCTTTGCTACAATGTCTACCACTGCAGGGAGTTCTTCTCTTAGGTCATCTGGTATTTTATGGTTGAGAGAAACTACAACACCTATAATCACGTATTTGAGAACGCGGTTTTTTTGTTCTGAGAATGTAATCACATCTTGAGAAAACCAGTCTGGTATCTTGCTTCCAGGCATGCTAAGACTCTGTAGTCTCCTCAAGTAGCTCTGCAATAGAATTCAACTGTGTTAAAAAAAAAATCTTTTGGAAAATTTGGCATGTGTATACAAGGAATTTTCTGAGCCAGATTTGTGTGGGTAGTGAGAGAGTGAGAGAGAGAACCTTTTTTGCAAGTCTGTTCTTAACAACTGATGAGCAAGCGTTGCAACCACTCATAAAGAGTCTTATCAAGGAATTCAAGCATTCAAGACCTGGAATATCTACAACTTTCTCACAATTTGTAAGGTTGAGATCCGTCAAGTTCTCCAGGTTTGAAACATCAGAGATACTTTCTAATGCAATACAGTTTGCAATATCCACATTTCGCAAACTTGAGGGAAGCGGAGGCAGAGACTTGAGCTTTCTACAATGAGGCAATAAAAGTTCTTGGAGAACGGACAGGCCACTCAGGCTAGCTGGAAGGCAGCAAAAACTATTATGGCCCAGATTCAAAGTCTCTAGTGATGACAGCTTTTCGAAATCATCAGCAAGTTTACCAGATATATTACAAGCACGAGCATTCAGTTCATATAGCAAGGATAGATTTGAGAAGGAAGTTGGTAGTATAAAATTCACTTCTGTATGTTCCCCTATTTGAGGTTTCTTCTTCATATTCAAAACCATCAAACTAGAAAGCATTCCAAAGCTTTCGGGTAGTTCTGTAACTGCGGTTTCCTCCATCTGCAGTCGGTGCAACGACTTTAATTGTCCTATAGAAGCTGGAAGCTTACGGAACTGTTTGCATTTGTTCAACAGTAACATGGTAAGATTTTCCAACATCCCTATCGATTCTGGCAACTCAGTAATATCAGCTTCAGTTATGATTATAGAAGTTAGTGCCCTCAAGCTTCCAATCGAGTCTGGTAATGATCTAAGAAATCCACATTTCCTCATCTCAAGCTTCTGAAGAGTTTTCAAGGCACTAATCTCTTGTGGAAGACCTGTGATTGATGTCTGATCTATCTTTAACACAACTAGGGAATTTAATCCTCCGATGGAATCAGGTAGTGTTTGCAGAAATTTACCATGTCCCACTGATAATTCCTTCAAGTTTGATAATGAACCAAGACTCGACGGCAGTTCTTTGATTGGAGTTCCGTAAGTAAGAAATTCCATCAAGTTATTGATGTTACCAACGGAGTTGGGAATAGTGGTCAGTGATTCACACCAGAACAAACTCAGTATCTCAAGGTTTGCCAAAGAGCCAATGGAATCAGGTAGTTTTTCCAAAGCAGATCCATTAAGGGA
Organism: Rubus idaeus; assembly: GCA_030142095.1. Classification (NCBI taxonomy): domain Eukaryota; kingdom Viridiplantae; phylum Streptophyta; class Magnoliopsida; order Rosales; family Rosaceae; genus Rubus; species Rubus idaeus. The sequence goes on along the minus strand of CM057968.1, from coordinate 34,449,911 downwards.
GATTTCTTTCAAAGAACACAGCTTCCCAATCTCCTCAGGTAGCCCTTTCAAACCTCTGCACCGGTTCAAGCTGAGCTTTTCAAGTTTCGTAAGATGGAAGACAGAATCAGGAAGACTTTCGATAGCAGTTTCATCAAGGAGAAGTTCTTTTAGTGATATCAATCTTTCGAATTTCCTTGGCAGTTTTTTCAATTGTGAGCAACCAGAGAGGATTAGGTTCTCAAGTTTTATCAGGCCGGAGACATCACTTGGCAGTTCAACTAGGTTTATACACTCTTGCAGGTTCAAGTGGACTAATGTATTCAAATTCCCAATCGAATCATGGAGCTTTGTCAGTCCAACGCAATTTTTCAGAATAAGCTTTTCCAAGGCGTGATTCCCAGATAAATCAGGAATAGCAGTTAGGTGACTGCAGCCGCTTAGATTCAGGAACATCAAATTCTCAGCCACCTGGAAAATGGAAAAGTTACTATCGAACTGTACCGGCACAAATATATAACCAAACTGCATTAGTTGGTGCCTTAAAAATAGTAGGATTGTAAAATTAATCCTGAAAAATGTACTGGTGTATACAGTGCTTGCTTGTCAGTTGTCACAATAATGTTGACAATGATGCTGGGTCAGATAAGTGAAGCCTACCTTGTTCCTGTGCCCACCCGACAAACTTTCAACTTTGCTGTCTGAAAGATCAAGGGCAGCAAGTCGCCGAAGGAAAAGAACAGAAGGAAGAGATTTCAAAGGACAATATTTCAATTGTAACCACTTCAATTCAGCTGGAAGAAATTTCAAGCTCCCTTCCAAATTCACAAAATTCATCTGAAGCAGTCTTAGATTAACCATAGCTCCAAGGGGTTTAGAGCTAATCGTAACCTGTCTATTTTTCTCTGCTTGATTTTGAAGATATACTTTGTATCTTTCCTTCAGGTATGTAACTGCAGAGGTAAAACTGGGGCTCGTTCGAAAGTTGTTCCAAGAGATTCTGTCACCACCTGGATCGTTCGCCAACTTCCTTTTCATTCCAAAGTCTAGGACTATGCCTTGTATACATCTTGTTCCCTATTGCCAAGGTATGAAAGATATATAAGAAGCTGAATAAAGATGAGCAAAAGAGAACCAAATATATCATATATTTATTTGGTAGCAGCTATGTTTATCTCCATATTCAGCTTATTGCATCTAATGATAGGGAAAGTCATAAATATACTAAAAGGACAGAGCAAGCAGTTTGCAGTAAGCAATGAACACAAATATTGCTACACTACCCTGCTAGCTTAATATGCATGATTATCTGATTGACCTATTCCCTAACAGCTTAAGCTTTTGAAGTCCAACAATTGCCCAACAAAGCATGATAACTTTGGTCTAGAAGGTCATAGGTTTGATATCTCTCATTCTCATATTCCTTCGGTACTTATTGTTAATTGTAGAGGGAGGCTGCACGTATAAGAATGCATCTCTCCATCTGCCCTTTTCGGGTTTAAGGTTGTCCAGCTAACATATTAGACAAAGGTTCTCTTTGAAATGACTGAGAATGACCCCTACTACATGGTAAAGGTTGCCATTTTTAAGAGAAACCATTACAAGAGAAAGCCTCTTTAATATCTAAATTAACCTAGAAGTTGCATAAGAGGAACATATAAAAATTATCATATGGTGGAATGTGTACCTTATCATCCTTGATGACATCCATGATTTCATCATGTTCCCACAGTCTACTACGCATGCCAGGATACAAAAGGCTTTCGTGTCTCACGATCTGTCTTCCCATGTCTCTAACTTGATCATGCATCCACAATGTAGTGTCTTCCGTAATCTTAATCAGTGATTTTGCTGTGAGGTCAGCAATTGCTATCTCACCATCAAAACCACAAGCCCTCAATATGTCAATTGCATCTTCTCTCTTGGGATTCATTTTTACAATTAAACATGCAATGTCTAGGAAGATACACTTCCCTTGCTCGTCTAGTGCATCATAACTTATCTTCAACACATCCTGGAGATGTCGTGGTCTAATCTTAGTCAGTTTGTGCAGAGCATCTGTCCATTCCTCTATTCTCCTCTTATCAAATAGGAAAGAACCAAATACTTCAAGAGCTAATGGTAAGCCACCTGTAAGAGACACAATTTGCTCAGACAGATTCAAGAAATTTTCTGTGGGTTTCTCTCTTCTTAGTGCATGGTGACTAAAAAGTTGTAGTGCCTGGGACACTTCCAACTCCCTGACCTCGTACAACTTATAATTCACAAGATAACTGGTTAAGAACTCTCTATCTCTTGTGGTAACGATAATTCGACTTCCTTCATAAAACCATTCTCCTTTGCCAACCAAAGCACTTAGTTGGTTTACATTGTCAACATCATCCAGAACAACAAGAACTCGCTTGTCATATACAAGTGCTTTAATCGCAGATATACCAGTCTCACGGTCATTCACAGGCACCGTACCAGTGGAAAGATCACCAATAAGTTTTTTTTGAAGAGATACTAAGCCCTCATGTCCTGCTGAGACTTCTCTAACATTTGAGATGAAACTGTGTCCCCCAAAATGACCAACAAGTCTATTAAAAAGAGCCTTGGCAAGTGTTGTCTTGCCAACACCACCCATGCCATGAACTCCCACAACTCGAACGTCCATTGATCTAAGATCTAACAACCTCATCATGTCTTCAACTCGGGAATCAAGACCCACTGTGTATGCTGCAAGACCCACCGGGATTCTGTTTATTTCAGCCAAAACCCTTTTGACTAAAGATCGAATCAACTCTGCTTCTTTGCTGTCAATATACATGATCACAAATACATTTTTGGGTTAATCTAGAAATATGTCACAGGAATGAATAACAGAAGTATGATACAGCTAGCTATAGCCTATAGGTACTATATATGTTAAATTTATCGATTGAAGAAATAAGATATGTACTATATATTACTAATTTAGTACCTGCTGTTGAAGATATAACCAGCTATACCACCTACTTTGGCCATGGCATTCCTCCACCTGGAGACCTTAGAGCTTTCAAAATCCCTTTCATGAGCTCTGAAGTGCTTCTCAAACGGTCCCCTCTGTCGCCGAACGTCGGAGGGGTCCACTCCGTAAAACAGCGGCAGAATCAGTCTCCGGCAGTCGCAGATCTTCGCGAGCTCCTCAAGACACCACCTTGAGTCGGCATATCTCGGCGACAGTACGACGATGGCCGCCGCCGAGTCATCGATCGCGTCCAGTAGGCTCTTCGCGATCTCGTCGCCGCGATTCAGGCCGTCGTCATCTCGGAAGACTCGTACGCCACGTCGCTCGAGCGCGTCGTAGAGACTCTTCGTGATGGTCTCGCGGGTATCTTCGCCTCTGAAGCTCAGGAACACGTCCCAGCGGAGCCGGAAACCACCCGGAGTAGTTGAGGAAACGGCGTCGTCGCATGCCATTGCTAACTGCGTCTGCTGCAAGCACCGCTAAGCCGAGTGCTTTTTCGCTGTTCGGAAAAGGAGACGTGTTTTTATGGCAATTGAACGATTGAGATGGGAGTGGAATACTTGTTTCACACTCGTTGGTATCGTATATGCGTATTCTCAAATGAAGTGATTGGTGTATGGCCTACTCCATTTTCAAAGAATCTCGTACGTTCCGTCTCCACCATATAATTACATGCACAGTGGTACCGGCTAATTTGTACGTACGATCGAATTCCATTTTCTTTCTGGGAACTTTTTTTTTTTTTTTCTGGTTATTATTGTAAGCAAGAAGACTGTAAGGAAGCTTAACTTGACCTTTTCGATAAGGTTGAGCCTTTGAGGTGGAGATCGAAGGCAGAGAAAGTGTGGTGGAGACGAAGAGTCCATTAAGGCCCACGGAGTCCAAACAAATTGACTAAAGAAAACCCAGTTGGACCTTATACAAATTTTAGATAAAACTGGTTGGACCAAAAAATCAGTTGGTCACAACTAACACTGAATATTGGAAGGCCAAATCCACATTCTACTACTTAGATTGAGGTATGCAACAAATGTTCTTATGAATTTTGATCGTTTTTTATTTTTTGGCGGTGAAAATGAATTGATTTTGATTACCAAAACAAACAGTACAAATAAAGACCCAAAAATGGGCCAACACTACAAATAAACAAGAAGAAAAAACAATACAAGCCAAATAAGGAACTAGCCCAACTAGCATCTATCCATGGTGGTGGTTTGAATTTTGATCTTACAAATGTATTATTATGGTTAATGGTTAATGATGAGGCTCTTTTTGTTAATTTAAAATATTTTTTTTATTTAAAAAATTATATATATACATTCAAAACTAGTTAAAATAAACAGTATTAATTGGAGTATAAGTATTTTCAAATTTGCACTTTACTAAATTTTAACACTTCACCAAATTTTAACATTTACACTTTATTTTAAGTTCATTAAGAGCAGAGTGTGTAGAGTAAAAATTACTCACTTAAAAATATTGAAAACTTATGCAGAAAAATAAATTCATAATTTTTTTTTTAAAAAAAATTAAAATTTAATGAAAATGGCAGGCTATTCTAACTTGATCTCGATCTTTCATTATTATTACTTTGTCACTTTTTCTTACCAACTAATGTCATATGTTCAATGTATCACCCCTACTAGTGTGAGCAGTGTCTGAAACTCTGAATGCAACGTTTCACTGCAACTTTTAATATAGTAAAGTGCATAAAAGTCCATGACAACTCTTCATTTTTCTCCAAAATCCACAAGCTTTCAATTTATACATATAAGTAATTTTTTTTACTCATAAGGACAAGTTGTTCACAAGTTAACATGTGGCAAATGTTGAATTACATTTTTATCCTCTTTTAAGCTTTGAGTTTGAAACTCAAAGTATGTATAGACAAAAAAAAATTGAAGTGTGTGCCGCTACATATATTGTAATACCCCGAACTTTCATATTTAATTTCTTGAATATTCTTGAAATTAAGTAAAGGTTGGATATTAGTTTTCTTAACTAATTTGTGAAGCGGAAATATTTTGGAACAAATATTTACTCGAAATGTTTTATTTTCGAGGGGGTCAAAAGTTGACTTTCTTATCCATTGATTTTCTCTGATAACTTCCTTCATGAAAGTCGTAGAACTACTCGATACGAGTTCGTAGACATGTGGCATGTTAAATTCTGAGATCATATGAAAAAGTTATGGTCAGCGGAAGTTTTACCTATTTTTTTGAAGGTATTCCGGCCAAGTTGCATTTTCCTTATAAATTGCATTAATCTGTTCATTATTTGAGAATGTGGTCTTCTAATGATTTTTAGTAGACATCTTAAGGAAACTCTCAGAGTTGGAATCACCTGAAAAACATATTTCTAGATTTAGTTATGATTTTTACAATATACATTGAGCACAAGAAGAAAGGGATTTAAGCTTGTGATGCAAGCATGATCTAACATATTGATCTAAGCATTTTTAGCTGCTGATTTCATCATTTCCAGCACACCAATTTCAGTCTTCAAAGTCTTTGTGCATATTGCTATTTATTTAAGGTTCACTAGGTAGACTAAAAGTCTTTGTTTAACTTGCCTATTTACTATGGTTAACTAGCTAGATTAGAAACTAATTTAAGTAAGGTTAGTGTATTCTCTAGCCTATAAATACAAGGTTTCAGCTATTATGTTCTTTGCCAATTCACAATACTCTTCTCTCTACTCTCTAGCTCTTCTCACTTCAGCCTCCCAATAGTGTAGAAACTTCACTTAGAAGCTCTTTGAAGAGAAAACAATCCCTAACTAGTCAAAGTAGCCTTGTCCAAGAACTTGGTTATCTTGTGAAGTCCCAATTTGAATTCAATCTTCCAACCTTCTATTGATCACTTCATTTCATGTAAGTACAGAATACATCCTTATACTTTTTTATCTTTAAGTTTATCAAAGTACACAAGCAAGTAGAAAATAGAAGGGAATAAGTTTTATAGAAAACTTAAATCCTGTTTTCTGAAGTTATTCCGGCAGCCAAATTAGAAACCTTTAAACACATACTTCGGCTCATTTTATCATCTTGACTTCTTCATAAAAGTTGTTCCATATTGTGTCTGTTATTCTTTGTTCAAATTTCATGATCATCCAACGGGTCAAACTTCTTGTATCTAAGCATTTATCCAGTATGCTCACTGAAAAACCTCTTTGTTGTTCATAACTTCAAGTGGTCATATCTCACTCATTGCTTAGCCAAATTTTATGATCTTTATATCAAAATGAAGCTTAGAACCTGAACTTCTAATCTGGAGAATATCATAATTATTAGTCAGGTTTACAGTACGTAACAGTTTAAGTTAAAAGGGTTAAAAACAGAGCATATATAATTATGGACTGTTTTGGACATTCTTCATTTATGGACTTGGACATCTTGGATATGTTGACTTGGACTATACCATTTGATTCCCTATGAAAATTCCTTTGAAATGGTGTACTCACTTGATTATTTTGGACTTGTGGTGGACAATATAACAAAATTTGAAGTTTGATGATTCTAATAGAAGAATCATTTATGAACTTCCATAGACTTGGACTTGGACTTGGACTAAAAACTGAAAATATTAATAATAACCTAAATTATTATATCATAACTAATTTCTTTAATACTTGTATTTTATTTATAGTTATACATGCTATTATATTCTATTGTTATACTTATGTTTTATATTTATATACATACATATATATTGTTCTACATAAGTTTATGATTATTTGCTATAAATTATATTCTTATTAAATTACTTGTGTTTTACATATGTTTATCTTGAATTACATATGTTTCTACTTATTATTGTAATACATATGTTTATACTTATTTACTAAAGAATATGATCTTGCTTAATACATAATAAGTTCAATTACTTATGTTTTATGTTTATGAACATATGTATATCTTGTTTTACATATGCTTCTCTTTTGTATGTATTTTACTTGCACATGATTATCTATTAATCTCATATTGGTGCATGATTTTATTTATTAAAGTGAACATATCAACTTAGTATTATACATGTATATATATTAACATGTATGGAAGAATATATTATTAGGAGTGAAATAATGGTTGGTTATTTTGTATAAAGCTTTGTTATAGACTTATAAGTTAATCTATAAGTTTTATTATAGGCTTTTAATTTAGTCTCTAATTCTATATTAATAATTAGAATTCTTTGTTTTGGAGATTTTTGTACCAAGTCATAGTACTACTTGGTCTAAGTGAAATACTGGAATCACAAGGGTTTATTTTGGGTGATTAGCTATGGGCTCATGTCCCTCAGATAGTGCACTATTATACCTCTAGGGAACGAGAAATCGATCCTCGGGTATACATGCTTGGGTATTTTGGACCCCGGTATGCTGCGGCTTATCCTGTTACATTACAGGATTTATTTTGTGTGTGACCAGTATAACTATAAATTCACTTGGTTTGTATACTTTTTCTCTAACTCTTATTATTTGATTTATGAACTTCGAAGGTAACATGCTAAGTTGCGTATATTGTTTAGCATGGAGATAATCAATACATATTTGTAATATGCTAAGGTGCATATAGTGTTTGAGATAACTAATATCTACTTGTGATATATTGATATTATAATATGTCGATTGAACATATTTAATTTTAGGTTATATCAATGCTGCAATGTTAGTCGATTACTTTTGAGACTGAATTATTTGGGTTAAAAACGTTCTTGATATATGTGGATTATATTCACTATAATTGGTATGAAGCAACGTAAAATGTTCTTAGTACATTTTTGATTGGTTGTTCGATTTTGATATCTTATAAGATACATTAATATAAGAATGTAAGCTGTACTTATTGGGCCTGTGTTGCTCATGATGCTACACCTTCTTGTTTTCAGGTTACGATGCTTGGGGGAAAACGGGATGAACATTTAAACAAATATTTTATATTATGTATTTTTATTAAACTCTGATATTGTAAGATAATATTCTTTTAATTTTCAAATAAAATTATTATTCAGACATTTGTTTCATTTGATTTATTTTATGCTTTAATTATTTCATTCGCGTCATAAATTCGGGCACCATATTTCAATATAATATTGGTCTCGGATTTAGGGCGGACATATAACGTTCGGAGCACTGTCGGACGAGTGCAGTAGCACTGTCGGACGAGTGCGTGCAATGTCGGACGAGTGCGAGCAAATGTCGGACGAGTTTGCGGTAGCAGCTGTCACGACAAGTGCAGTAGCAGTTGTCGGGACGAGTCCGTAGTAGCAGTTGTCGGACGAGTGCAGTAGCAGTTATCAGGACCAGTATGCAGTAGCAGCTGTAAAGACGAGTATGCAGTAGCAGCTGTCAAGACGAATATGCAGTAGCAGTTATTAGCTAGGACGAGTGCAGTAGCAGCAGACATATGAGTGCAGTAGCAACTATTAGGCCGAATGTAGTAGCAGCAGACAACAGAATGCAGTAGCAGCTATCAAAACGAGTGCAGTAACAACATACATATGAATACAGTAGCAACTGTTAACTAGATTTTCAATTATTCACACACCTAATACAGTACCAGATATCTTGTAAACACATAACTTCAAGTTGAACCAATAAATATTAGAATTGAAAGTTTAGCAGAGACAAATATCAGATCATAAACTCATCAATACTATGGTTTCCATCATTCAAAAGGCACAAGAACTTGAGTCTCCCTGCTTCCTCTTAAAAATGTATTTAGTTAAGGATAAAAAGAGACAAACATACCTTCATATATAACTAATCAAGTTATTAGTTAAGGATAAAAAAAGACAAACCTTCATATATAACTAATCAAGTTATATAATTGAGCATTACTTGGTACTAATTCATATTGCTGAATTTCATGAAGAAAATGAAAATGAGATAATTAAAGTGGAGAGAAGCTTACCTTTCTCTTCAACATCTCTTCTCTACCACTATAAGCCCCACTGGTTGTATATTCTCTGTAAAGATTTTAGTTGCGTCCTCCTTCACCATTATCCTCGACACCGAGCTAGGAAGTAAACCCCACTGTACCTGTCTCGGCATTCCCGCCACTATCCTTGGAACTATCCAAATTCTCAATCTTAACCATTGAATTTTATGTTTTGAGTTTTGAATTGCGCCGTTGCTATTATCGAGCCTCGCCGCCGTGAAGTTGCGCATTGAGGAGTTGTGGTTGACGTCCTCGTCGTCATCTCCCAATGCTTCGGACTCATCATTTGAGTAGGAATCGGTGCCACCGCCACAAGCCGAGATGCTCTCGAGATCGTCGTTGGAGATCAAAGCTCCGTCTCGGGTGTCAACTGAGAAGAAAGAGGGAGGGAAGGGAGGCTCCTGATATCAGACGCAACAGAAAAGAAAAGGAGATGAAGGGGGATGATGGCAGATTTGTAAATAAAGTTAATAAAGGCCTGAATATGTAATTGCACCTATATAATTTTGGTTTGGGCTTACATAGTAGCACATGGGTCTGAGCTGCATGTCCTTATGTGTATAAATCTAATTTTAATTGGTTTATTAGTATTTTGTAGTGTTGTCATGGATGTGTATGTCAAATTCTACTTTTAATATTCATGCATCAAGAGTTGTTTATGATTCTCAAAATTGAATTTTATTCCCTTATTATATATATATATATATATATATATATGTGATGTAATTCTTTTTGTGTCGGCAAAACAACCCTTGCCAAGGCTCTTTTCAATAGACTAGTTCGTTATTTTGAGCGCCACAGTTTCATCTCAAATGTTAGAGAAATTTCAGCAGGACATGATGAGAAGGGTTTAATGTCTCTTCAAAACAAACTTATTGGTGATCTTTCCACTAGCAAGGTGCCTAAAACTAATCAAATTGCTGCTGGGATCGCTGCTATCAAAGCGGTTGTGAGTGAGAAGCGAGTTCTTGTTGTTCTCGATTATGTCGATAACGTAAACCAACTAAGTGCTTTGGTTGGCAACGGACATTGATTTTATGAAGGAAGCTGAATCATTGTTACGACAAGAGATAGACAACTCTTACCTAGTCATCTTGTCAATCATAAGTTGTATGAGGTCAGGGAGTTGGATATGTCCCATGCCCTAGAACTTTTTAGTCACCATGCACTGGGAAGAGAGAAACCAGGAGATACTTACTTGATCGAAACTGTCTCGGCAAATTGTGGCTCTTACTGGTGGGCTACCGTTAGCTCTTGAAGTATTCGGTTCTAGCCTGTTTGATAAGAGGAGAGAAGAGGAATGGGCAGGTGCTCTGCACAAACTGAAACAGATTCGTCCACGAAATCTTCAGGATGTGTTGATGATAAGCTACGATGCGCTAGTTGAGCAAGATAAGTGTATCTTTTTGGACATTGTGTGTTTATTTGTGAAAATGAAGACCAACAGAGAAAACGCAATTGTCATATTGAAGGGTTGTGGTTTTGATGGTGAGATAGCAATTACTGTCCTCACAGCAAGATCACTCATAAAGAATACTGAAAACACTACATTGTGGGTGCACGATCAAGTTAGAGACATGGGAAGACAAATCGTTACGCACGAAAACCTTTTGGATCCTGGCATGCGTACGTAGTAGATTGTGGAATCGCAATGAAATCATGAATGTTTTCAAGGGTGATAAGGTACTGATTACAGCATGATACTTTCATTATTCTTCATGTATTCATCAGATGCAGTTTAATTAATTTATAGTTTTTGATTATATATGGTATAAATGCTTCTCTTTAGCTTTTCTTAACCTAGCTAGCTTCTTACATATAATAGTTGTGATATCCCTCCTTTGGTGAAGGATACAAGGGATCGGGTTGGGTATAACCTTGAGCGGTGTATATATTCTACAAATTCTCTCATAAGTCAAGGTGAAGCTCTCCGAGGACGTAGGCAAAAATTTTGGCCGAACCTCGTTAAATATTGTTATCTTTTTAGTTTGTTTATTTTTTCTTTCCATCTATTACTATTACTTGCGTGGCGAGAGGGTTCATTCCCTAACAATAATTTTCTATACATTGACATTTGACAATAGGGAACACGATCTATACAAGGGATTGTCCTAGACTTTGAAATGAAAAGGATGGTAAGAGATCCAGATGGTGACACAATTTCGTGGGACAACTTTTGGAGAAGCCCTGGTTTTACCTCTGCATTAACGTACCTAAAGGAAAGATACAAAGCACATCTTCAAAGCCAAGCAGAGAAAAAGAGTGAGGTTACAATTTCCTCTCAACCCCTTGGAGCAATGGTCAATCTTAGACTGCTTCAAATTAATAATGCGAATTTGGAAGGGAACTTAAAGTTTCTTCCTGCTGAATTGAAGTGGCTACAATGGAAATGTTGTCCTTTGAGATCTCTTCCCTTCGATTTTTTGCCTCCACAACTTGCTGTCCTTGATCTTTCAGACAGCAATATTGCAAGTTTATGGGGCGGATGCAGTGTCATCGCATGCTTCAGTTGTCTGACCTGCAGTAGTGGGCACAAAGGCAAGGTATATGTGCTTGAGTGCTTCCTTTTACTTACCTAAGCCATCCTCAAGTCCTCAAAAACAACTTCATTATTGTGACAGCAAGAATTTTCTAATTGATCTTCAGTATTATATGCCTTGTATTTCTTAATTTATACAACCCTACTAAATGAATTTATATATATAACACGACAGTAATGCAGTTTGGTCATATATATCTGTAGTTGACTAAAGATACATATATATTGTCTTCCAGGTGGCTGAGAAATTGATGTTCTTGAAACTGAGCAACTGCATTTACCTAACTGCTATTCCTGATTTATCTGGGAATCAGGCTCTGCAAAAGCTTGATCTTGAGCACTGTATTGCACTGACTAAGCTTCATGACTCTATTGGCAAGTTGAATACATTAGTCCACTTGAACCTGCGAGAGTGTTCCAAGCTTGTCGAACTTCCAAGTGATGTATCCGGCCTGAGAAAACTTGAGAACCTAATCCTCTCTGGTTGCTCACAATTGAAAAAACTACCAAACAACATGAACAGCTTGGTGTCATTGAAAGAACTTCTCCTTGAGACTGCTATAGAAAGTCTTCCCCAATCTATCTTCCGGCTTACGAAACTTGAAAAGCTCAGCTTGAACCGGTGCAGTGTTTTAAAAGGCTTACCTAAGGAGATTGGAAAGCTGTATTCTTTGAAAGAACTCTCCCTTAATGGATCTGCTTTGGAAACACTTCCTGATTCCATTGGCTCTTTGGCAAACCTTGAGAAACTAAGTTTGTTCTGGTGTAAATCACTGACCACGTACTCTTCCCACTTCCATTGGTAACCTGGAAAAGCTAGGAGACATTTGTTATTCCAATTGAACGATTGAGACGGGAGTAGAATACTTGTTTGCTACGGTAGTTGGTAATTTGGTATCGTATTCTTAAATAAAGTGGTTAATGTATGGCCTACTCCATCATCATTAAAGTGATTCGTGTATGGCCTATTCATTTATTTAATTGCTTCAAGGAGAACAGAAAAGTAAAGTATATATGTCTCTTCACTTTTTTCCATTCCATAGTGATGCTTGTTTAAAGCTAATTAACATCTCATATTGTTCTCTATATTTGTGGTATATATCTTACTATCTTTAACCTGGTACTAGCTAGCTTATGTGTACGAACCATTTCCATCTTCCTTTTGGGAAATTCTTATTTTCTTGTCAAATGTTTGAACTCCTTTCTGGTTATTATTGTACGCAAAATGACTAGAAAGGTGGGATAAGAGGCGGATTAATTTCGATAAAACCAGATATTCACGCAACCATAATCCTTCCAATTATGAGGATCGCTTCTCTGGCCATATATATTACCGATTCTTCAAATCACTTCATCCCATTCTGATCGTCAACCTCACCATGACCACAGATCTTGATCGTCGATCTGTACGTTGCGCTAGATCTGGCCTTGAATTTGTATCCATTATTGTTGTCGCCAGGTACTGTTCTTCGCCGTCGACTTGTTCTGTAGCCGATGCATTGTTGTGGGCTATTGTTCATTTTCTTTCCATTTTCCAGATTTTTTTTAATATTGTTTTCAAGTGAGATTCTTAATCTTTTCCTTTAGGTAATCCAGTTGCAACGAACACTAATTGTCAAATCTTGTTTGCAGCAGGTAAACTTTTTTCTAGTCGACTCTTCTTAGTTTTGCTCATGTTCCCAATCTGGAAGTTATTTTGATATAGCACGACAATTAGGAATACTCCAAGGACTAAGGGGGATATTGTATTTAGATTTATGAAGACTTTTTTTAACTGATGGATTTAACAAGAATTTGTGGATTTACAAACTCTATGGAATTATAATCGTAAGATTTATCAAATCAATTAAGAAAACATTATGAACTTGTTTTAGAAAGAACGACTTGAAGATTTAGGTCATTTTATTCCGTAATGATAAAAAAAAAAAGAATAGAGAATATTTCTCTTGTTCTTCGAGTGCTTAATTATGTGCTTTGTTAGTTTAGATTAGTTGTTACAACCTTGTCAAGTCAAAGTCAGATCGATTTTGGCACTTTACCAACTTCTAACATTTTCACTTTATTTTTAGCTAATTAAGAGTAGAGTGTGTGGTGCAAAAATTACTCATTTAAAAATATAGACAACTTATGCAGAAAAAATAATTTTATAATTCTTAACAAAAAATTGAAATTATTTAGTGCACTCTATAAAAATGGCAGACAATTCTATCTTGACCTCAATCTCTCATCATTATAAATTCTTCACTAGTGTCTGAAACTCTGAATGCAAGGTTTTACTTCTACTGCATGTTAATATATTGGGTTGTTTATAGGAGAAATTAGGATAAACCCCTTCTCATAAAAAATTAAAATTAGGGTGTTTTTTTTTTTATAGATTTAGTCATTTGATCAAGAGCCATGTAGATTTTTTTTTCCATTTTAGATTCGATGAGTCAGTTGGGCAAATTATACTCATTTGATCAAGAGTTGTTTATGAGTCTCAAACTGGAATTTCATTCCCCTATATACAACTATGGCATTTAATTCATTTTGTACACAACTAGCTCCAGCTGCTTGCAGCCGAAGCAATGTCGGACGACGATGCCATTTCGTCAATTCCTCCTCCCGTTGGGGGTTTCCGGCTGCATTGGGACGTGTTCCTAAGCTTCAGAGGCGAAGACACCCGTGAAACAATCACCAAGAATCTCTACGAGGCACTAAAACGACGCGGCGTCCGAGTGTTCCTAGACAATGACGGTCTGGACCGCGGGGACGACATCGACCCGACTCTACTGGAAGCCATCGAGGACTCGGCGGCGGCCATCATCGTCCTGTCGCCGAGATATGCGGACTCACGGTGGTGTCTCAAAGAGCTTGCGAAGATTTGCGACGGCAGTAGGAGATTGATTCTGCCTCTTTTCTACAACGTGGACCCCTCCCACGTTCGACGGCAGAAGGGGCCGTTTGAGGAGCAGTTTAGAATTCATGAACAGGTGTTTGATAACGCCACGGTCTCCAGCTGGAGGATTGCCCTGGCCAAAGTTGGTGGTAAAGCTGGTTATGTCTTCAACAGCTCAAGGTATATATATAAATACACGTACGTAGTGTACATTACTGATTACAACGTGTTGCCTATTTGCATTTGATCTGCTTTTACTACCACAAGATCGGAAACACTCGCTTTAACAAGATCGTGCATCAAAAACATCGATTACTTAAAAAATTCTGTTAGAACCCTACCTAGCTAGCTTGCATGTTGATATGGATTCCTATTCTGGTTCACCCTAGCTCCTGGCTATCGATTAATTTGATAGTTAAACTTAAACATATAAGTCGGCAGACAAACATATTGATGAGATATAGCGATTCAGAAAAGTGCAGGTTGCAGAGAGCCGGAGCCCGGAGACCTGCTAATAAGTTGGTGTAGTATTGATTATTGATGATAGTTGTATTTGTTTTCTAATTTCGTTGAGATTTGAACATTTTGTTAATGCATGTTAAGGCTTTAGTATTTGACTACTTGCTGTAAAGATATATAATTCCTTTAATTTGGAGACTTTTGGAAGTATATATATATGCATTATATAGGCCTACTTGACTTAGTTATTCTTTAATTTCATTTTGTTTATCCATTCTTTAATTTCATGTCTTGCGCAATTGGGCGACTCTGCAAATTAATAGATTTTATATAGTAATAATTTGAACTCTCATGTTCCTTCATTCCCAGTATTGCGTGCATGTTATCCAAGTGCAGATTAATTTACATCTGAGACTTGGCTCTATGTTCTTGATCAATTCTTTTTACCACTCAATATATATGTGACTATATGTGAGACATAATAAATTAGCGCCTGAGAATACATAATTAAACATCCTCAATATAGTGGAGGCCGGGGTAGGTCTCAATTAACTTAATTGCCATCTTTCAGAAGCTAAAAAGCATTTTTGATGGGCTAAAAACTGGAAATATGACTTCACTATGCATGCGCACGCAGTTTATTCATGTCTCTGCTGTAGCTTTTTTTAATGACTCAAAAGTAAATTTGTGATTGTCTTTGTTAATTGACAGCGAGGAAGCAGAGTTAGATCCAGATGAAGAAAAGAAGAAAGAAGCAGTGTTGATTGAAAAATTAGTAAGAAGGGTTTTGACTGAAATAAACAAAACCCCGATGGGTCTCACTGCGTACGCAGTGGGACTTGATTCCCGAGTTGGAGAGGTGATGAGGCTGTTAGATGTTGGATCCAAAGGCGTTCAAGTTTTGGGAGTTCATGGCATGGGCGGCGTTGGCAAAACAACCCTTGCCAAGGCTCTTTTCAATAGACTTATTCCTTATTTTGAGCGCCACAGTTTCATCTCAAATGTTAGAGAAATTTCAGCAGGACATGATGAGAAGGGTTTAGTATCTCTTCAAAACAAACTTATTGGTGATCTTTCCACTAGCAAGGTACCTAAAACTAATCAAATTACTGCTGGGATCGCTGCTATCAAAGCGGCTGTAAGTGAGAAGCGAGTTCTTGTTGTTCTCGATGATGTTGATAAAGTAAACCAACTAAGTGCTTTGGTTGGCAATGGACATTGGTTTTATGAAGGAAGCCGAATTATTGTTACGACAAGAGATAGAGAACTCTTACCTAGTCATCTTGTCAATCGTAAGTTGTATGAGGTCAGGGAGTTGGATACGTCCCATGCCCTAGAACTTTTCAGTCACCATGCACTGGGCAGAGCGCAACCAGGAGATACTTACTTGAAACTGTCTGAGCAAATTGTGGCTCTTACAGGTGGGCTACCGTTAGCTCTTGAAGTATTCGGTTCTAGCCTGTTTGATAAGAGGAGAGTAGAGGAATGGACAGGTGCTCTGCACAAACTGAAACAGATTAGACCACGAGATCTTCAGGATGTGTTGAAGTTAAGTTATGATGCACTAGACGAGCAAGGGAAGTGTATCTTCCTAGACATTGCATGTTTAATTGTAAAAATGAATTCCAAGAGAGAAGACGCAATTGACATATTGAGGGCTTGTGGTTTTGATGGTGAGATAGCGATTGCTGAGCTCACAGCAAAATCACTAATTAAGATTACGGAAGACACTACATTGTGGATGCACGATCAAGTTAGAGACATGGGAAGACAAATCGTTACACACGAAAACCTTTTGGATCCTGGCATGCGTAGTAGATTGTGGGATCGTGATGAAATCATGAATGTTTTCAAGGGTGATAAGGTACTGATTACAGCATGATATTTTCATTATTCTTCATGCATGTATTCCTCTGATGCAATTTAATTAATTTACAGTTTTCGATTAATTGTAGGATTAATTACAAAATACTTCCCAAATTATAGGGTAATTTTCAATTTCATACTCAAGTATTAAATTTTGTCATTTTCATACCACCAAGGTATATGAATTTGTTAACGGAATAGCTAACGAATTAATACCTCCAATGTATGAATTTATTAATCAAACGTGGGGTATGAAAATAACAAAATTTGATATTTTGGTATGAAATTGAAAATAACTCTATAGTTCAAGGGGTCTTTATAATTAATTCTTAATTATATGGTATGAATGATATGTTTCTCTTTAGCTTTTCTTAACTAGCTTCTTATTTACATATAATTTTCTATGCATTGACAATAGGGAACACGATCTATACAAGGGATTGTCCTAGACTTTGAAATGAAAAGGATGGTAAGAGATCCAGATGGTGACACAATTTCGTGGGACAACTTTTGGAGAAGCCCCGGTTTTACGTCTGCATTAACGTACCTAAAGGAAAGATACAAAGCACATCTTCAAAGCCAAGCAGAGAAAAAGAGTGAGGTTACAATTTCCTCTCAACCCCTTGGAGCAATGGTCAATCTTAGACTGCTTCAAATTAATAATGTGAATTTGGAAGGGAACTTAAAGTTTCTTCCTGCTGAATTGAAGTGGCTACAATGGAAATGTTGTCCTTTGAGATCTCTTCCCTTCAATTTTTTGCCTCCACAACTTGCTGTCCTTGATCTTTCAGACAGCAATATCATAAGTTTGTCGGGCGAAGGCAGTGTCATCGTATGCTTCAGTTGTCTGACCTGCAGTAGTGGGCACAAAGGCAAGGTATATGTGCTTGAGTACGTGCTTCCTTTTACTTACCTAAGCCATCCTCAAGTCCTCAAAAACAACTTCATTATTGTGACAGCAAGAATTTTCTAATTGATCTTCAGTATTATATGCCTTGTATTTCTTAATTTATACAACCCTACTAAATGAATTTATATATATAACACGACAGTAATGCAGTTTGGTCATATATATCTGTAGTTGACTAAAGATATATATTGTTTTCCAGGTGGCTGAGAAATTGATGTTCTTGAAACTAAGCCACTGCATTTACCTAACTGCTATTCCTGATTTATCTGGGAATCAGGCTCTGCAAAAGCTTGATCTTGAGCACTGTATTGCACTGACTAAGCTTCATGACTCGATTGGGAAGTTGAATACATTAGTCCACTTGAACCTGCGAGAGTGTTCAAAGCTTGTTGAACTTCCAAGTGATGTCTCCGGCCTGAGAAAACTTGAGAACCTAATCCTCACTGGTTGCTCACAATTGAAAAAACTGCCAAACAACATGGACAGCTTGGTGTCATTGAAAGAACTTCTCCTTGATGAGACTGCTATAGAAAGTCTTCCCCAATCTATCTTCCGGCTTACAAAACTCGAAAAGCTCAGCTTGAACCGGTGCAGTGTTTTAAAAGGGTTACCTAAGGAGATTGGAAAGCTGTATTCTTTGAAAGAAATCTCCCTTAATGGATCTGCTTTGGAAACGCTACCCGATTCCATTGGCTCTTTGGCAAACCTTGAGAAACTAAGTTTGTTCTGGTGTAAATCACTGACCACTCTTCCCACTTCCATTGGTGACCTCAATTTATTAATGGAATTTCATACTTACGGTACTCCAATCACAGAACTTCCTGTTACCATTGGTTCATTATCAAGCTTGATGGAATTATCAGTTGGGCACGGTCTATTTCTGAGCGCATTGCCTGATTCAGTTGGAGGATTGAATTCTTTAGTTGTGCTGAAGATAGAGCAGACATCAATCACAGACCTCCCACAGGAGATTGGTGCCTTGAAAACACTTGAGAAACTTGAGCTGAGGAAATGTAGATTTCTTAGATCATTACCAGAGTCAATTGGAGGAATGAGAGCACTAACTTCTATAATCATAACTGAAGCAAATATCACTGAGTTGCCAGAATCGATAGGTATGCTGGAAAATCTTACCATGTTACAGTTGAACAGATGTAAACAGTTCCGCAAGCTTCCAGCGTCAACAGGACAGTTAAAATCTTTGCACCGATTGCAGATGGTGGAAACTGCAGTGACAGAACTTCCCGAAAGCTTCGGAATGCTTTCAAGTTTGATGGTCTTAAATATGGGAAAGAAGCCTCAAGATGGGAGACCTACAGAAGAAAATTTTATACTTCCAGCTTCCTTCTCCAATCTGTCCTTGCTGTATGAACTGGATGCTCGTGCTTGTAATATATCTGGTAAAATTGCTGATGATTTCGAGAAGCTGTCATCGCTTGAAATTTTGAATCTGGGACGTAATAGCTTTTGTAGCCTTCCAGCCAGCCTGAGTGGTCTGTCCGTTCTCGGAAAACTTTTATTGCCTCACTGTAAAAAGCTCAAGTCTTTGCCTCCGCTTCCCTCAAGTTTGAAAGAGGTGGATGTTGCAAACTGTACTGCATTAGAAAGTATATCTGATATTTCAAACCTGGAGAACTTAACATACCTAAACCTTACAAGTTGTGCGAAAGTGATGGATATTCCAGGGCTTGAATGCTTGAAGTCCTTGGTAAGGTTGTATATGAGTGGTTGCAACGCTTGCTCATCAGCTGTTAGGAAAAGACTTGCGAAAAAGGTACCTCTCTCGCTCTCTACGTATTTGTGTGTATATTATATAGGGAAAAAATCACTTTTAGTCCCTGAACTATGATCCATTCGACACTTTCATCCCTGAAGTTTGAAATATATCACTTTAGTCCCTGAATTTTAATATTCTATATCACTTTCGTCCCTGCCGAGGGTTTTCATCGAATACACCTCCGATTCCGGCCAAATCGGAGGACAACACCTATTGGGCTTTGAAGCCCTCCTTGAGGCGAGTTCAACACCACCAACCTCGCTTCAAACCATCGCCGGACGGCGGAGAATTTTACGATTAAAATTCCTCACCATAGCTTTCCAAATTCGACCAATTCTACCGAATCGAGCTTACCCCGTATAAAAGTTACTCCTCTCATCCTTCGAACATTTTATGATTTTGCACCATTTTGTTCCTCGTGACGAAAGATAGTTTTAAGTTCGGACGAAAGTAATATATTTCAAACTTCAAGGACGAAAGTGTCGAACGAGTTATAGTTCAGGGACTAAAGTTATAATTATCCATATTATATATATAACATTTTCGAACTCGTACATGATATGAGAGTAGGCATTCTTGTTTGGTATAGTCGTTTATCCACATGTACTTATATTGTTTATATCGCCTAATGTAAGTCGTCCACGTGTTTGTCTCAACTTTTATCACACGTGGGGCTGCGTTGGTATTGAGTTAGGAAGATCTAACTTCTAATAAAAAATAAAAAATTGTTGCAGAGTTACCTGAGGAAAATACGCAATATTAGCATGCCTGGAAGCAAGATACCAGACTGGTTTTCTCAACATGTGGTTACATTCTCAGAACGAGAAAACCGCGCTCTCAAAAGTGTGATAATATGTGTTGTAGTCTCTCTCAACCATCAAACACCAGATGACACAAGAGAAGAACTCCCTGCTGTGGTAGATATTCAAGCAAAGATCCTCATACTGGATTTTCCTACCTTCACTACAACGTTGTTCTTATCGGGAGTACCAAATACAAATGAAGATCAATTTCACTTGTGCCGATATCCAATTGATCATCCCTTGGTATCCCAATTGAAGCATGGTTATAAGATACATGTAGCGAGGAGAGAGCCGCCATATATGGCAGGGGTGGAGCTGAAGAAGTGGGGGGTTTATTTAGTGTATGAAGGCGACGATGATTATGAAGGAGATGAAGAATCATTAAATGAAAGCCAGCAATCCCTTTCAGAACAACTGGCAAATTTCTTCAGCACTTTTGAATAGGTGACTGCACCCGCACCCTCAAAAGAATGCTGTTCTTTCTTTTCTTTCTCATTTTTCCTCTGTGGTTGAGTTGGCAGTGATTTGTGGGTTTGAATATCATTGTATTTAATTTCTAAAGACTTTACGGGGGTGATGGCCTAGCGCCCAAGCCTCCCACCGGGTTCAAGTCATAAAAAAAAAAAAAAAAATATATATATATATATATAATTATATGTATGTACCATTTGTATGACACTAAGTATATTTTTCCTACTTGATCGAGTTTTCTCTCGAGAATAATTTGACGGTTTAAATAGAAAGTCTGAGACTCATTTTCTCAAAATATTGTTTAGTTGTCATAATGATCAATCTAATCTTCTTCTTTTTCTTTGAGCTATATCATCAAGCTATTCTAAAAGTAAAAGAAAAATGATAATGAACTCTGAATTTTATGAGACAAAGGTGAGTAACTGATTAAAACTTACATGTATAGTTGTATACATGATCCTAGATACAGGCAGGGGTCCCCTGCTTCCGTTATCCAGCAAATTTGGTACTTACAATTTCCTCGCAACATTATGGAGTCCCAAATTTCTAATGTTGTAAATCATTGCTCAGTCAGGAGCAGATGAAGCAGCTAAACCAATGTAACCATTGAATCATAAGGATTGACTATCTGGAGCAAAAAACTGCCGTCACCAAATATCAGAAACATCTTGGATCTAGATAGTTACAGACTGCTCCTTTCACGCATACCTCTCCCAAGCAGCTGGGCTAATTGGAATGAAACCAGCTGGAGATACAAGAGCATCCACAGAAACATCATTCGAAGTGACAGGTATGGCTCCTTCCTCCACGATCTGTATTGAATATGATAGTGCCACTGCAACCAAACAATGGCGAATTGGATATCTTATATATCTACATAACAAAACAGTAGTATCATGCAGTATGTCCTAAACCAGATATGATAACTGTTAAACTAACAACAGTGAGTATTTACCACAGAGGGGATCCTTCCATTTCCGATCCTTTGAAAGCTTTTGGTACTTCTTTAGGTACATATCATAATAACTTCAAGATTTAAAGAGGAAGAGCAAAAATTAGACAGAAACCCAAGAAATGAATGGAGGATATGCAATAGAGTTTTAAAGTACATGTATGCAGAATCAAGTCTCTGTGTCTATATTTTACATAGGTTCCATGCTCAATAATTAATATCAATGTCTCAACTTTGAATCCATTGATCATGCACTGTAAATGAACAAACCACATGATATCAACCATTACCAGGTTTAATACTTCCCACTTTAGTAAAACATCTAGGTCCTTTATTGTTATAATACAGATGAATTGAAACAGGATCTAGAATAAGATGTATCAACCCACCCTCCACTACGGCCTAATCGTCTTCCACATCTGTCAAAAGCAAGACCTAGAATGAAAATGGAAGTGAGATAAACAGGAAAAATTATACTATCAGTCTCACAAATAAGAGTGCTCTGGTGCAGGTACATAATTATGAGCAATGTTTAAAAGATATTACCAGGTAGGATGAACAAGTCAACTGGATCCTTTGCTTCCATAGCTGCAACAAATAGGTCCTTCAGATAACCAACCGACATTACCAACCAATGAAAAAGAAAACAGAATAAGCAATAACTACTTCTAAGGTTTTAACTAGTTCATTGAGGAATTTATTATCCAAATATATCAATGAAACAGCAGGCATTAGTGATTACCCACATGATACTTCTTTCTTGAAGATGTTTACTATCCAAAAACACACCAAAAAATGGAAGACTACCTAAACCTAGGTTTCATACATACAGAAATGCAGTAGGCTTCCCTAAACACTTCACAACAGGTAAGTCCCTTCTCAATGGTAGTTACTTAACCTCAAATGTATTAATTGGTTTTCAACGTAATCAATGCACGTTTACTCAATCCATCTAGCAAGAGCAAAGAAAATAACTTTTCGGAACAAAGAAACCAAGAAGTGCAGCATAGATTAGCATTTAGCAAAAGGATAGATGAAAAAAAAAAATTACCATCTTCGTGTTGATTCCCATCAGCATCCGAAAGCGCAGGTTCCAAAAGGTTCATAGATTTCACAATCAGTTCATCGACACTGGAAATCCTGAGCATTCGCATATTACTATTCCTATCCTCAACACGCGGAACGTAAAGCTTTATCCTGATCGACACATCACCTTCTTGAGCTGAAAATGAGGCTGTAAGAATCTCACAAGTTTAAGAAGAACAACAACATCAACATCAATGCTATCATCCACACACCATTGGCCGGTTTCGATAAAATTTCTGACACAATGCGTGACGTATCTACTTCTCGCAAATCAGGAGAGCTTATATAAGCGCATATACTCTTACTAGACTTGAACCAGGAAGCATTCAAAACAATGCTCTGAATTGCAGCATCTGAGAATCCAAGAAAACACATTCGCATTTTCAGCCAGGCATTATCACAAACACCTGGAGGTCATGAATGAATGCAGTAGTACAAAGTGAGTACCTTCCTCGGATCTCCGGATCGGGTCCATGTTCTTGAGCTCCTTGCGTATTCTGGACCGGAGCAAGTGCTTCTGCCGGAATATAGCGTCGAGTGAGTCGTCGTTTCCGTTCATGGTGGCGAAGGAGCGGTGAGGTTGGGAAGCAAGGCGTTCTTTAGCGGGGAACGCTACCGTGCGCAGCTGGGTGATCAGCGCCACCACTTGCTTGGCCCTGTTTATGAACTCACTCGCGCTTACTCTGCGGTGACTCAACATGCTTCGTGGCTCGCGCTTTGCGGTTTTCCGTTAGTAAAATCAGAACAAGCTAGGCGCTCTTTCAGTCCAAAAAAAAAAAAACTAGGCGCTCTTGTGCGCTTCCGCGCTGTTTAGCGGTTCGGGTCCGGGCTAGGATTTCCGGATTAGTTTACGGATGTGGTACGCCCATAACCTATTAGGATGTGTAGACCCATGACAGACTACTTTTTTTCTTGGGCAAAAATTATAAACGGTGTTTGTGGTTTAGGGTGATGTTCAATATTAAACTTATGGTTTCAAAATGTTTAATGTAACCTTAGTGGTTTGCAAAATTAATCAATATTTGTCCATATCATAATTTCGGCAACAAATCCAACAATTAAAATTCATGTGTAGGTGATTCATAAGGAAAAATTTATCATTTTAATTAGAAAACAAACTTTTTTCAAGTGTTTCTTATTTAATTTAATTTTTGACACTATTTTAATTGATAAAAAATTTTGCTATAGATAATATTTTTTGGACCAATATTGATCATTATTGCAAATCACAAGGGTGATATTAAACATTTTGAAACTTCAATGTTAATGTTGAACATCACCTCAAACCACAAAGACCATTTGTAACATTTACCCTTTTTTCTTCTTTTTTTATATCTATATCTAATTATCTATACTATATTTAATATAAGAGAGTTTGTCAATCAAAACTGATTTTTTTTTACATAAATGACCTTGAAATATTTAAAAACTTTAGATTCAACTTTTATCATTGAGGACAATTGTGACAAATTACAAAATATTTTTTAATAAAATAAATAAAGAAAAAATAGCCCACTGTCAACTTTTTTATCTTCTTCCCCTACAATAACCGTTTCATCACATGCATAGCATGTGGGAGATTGCTAGTTATATATTAAGAGAATACATATTGTCAACCAAAACATAATTTTTTTACTTTAATACCCTTTAAACATTAAATAATTATATATTTATTTTAATCATTAAGAGTAATAAGGTCAAAATACAAATAATTAATAAATAAATAAATAGAAACTACTTATAACTACCTACTCTAAAACTCTTAACTTCCACACCATAAAAGAAATAAAAATCAAATTTTCTTTTTTTTTCAAAAAAAAAAAAACACACACATAGTGTGGTTTGACTGGTTTCCTTCTAGTATTCATTAAGAGAATGAGTATATAAAAGACTTTGGGATTAGTCCAAATCACGAGGAAAAGTGGAAAATTAAATTATAATTAGACTAGATTAGATGTTTGATTGTAACAAAAAATAAAAAATAAGCAATCTTTTTTCTTTGGCCAAAAAAATTAACCAATTTAATAGAGTACTCATCTATTGAGTTTCAACATTACACTTGAGAGCATATGTAGCCAACTTGATGTGCCACATTGTTATGAGATCAAGGCATATAATTACAACACGCATCATGAATTTTTTTTACAAAAAACTGTAACTTGATCAAGAAAATGCCCACCTATAGCTTTGGCATCATTACATAGTACTGTTTATATAACATGCATGGAAGACATAGCATCAACCTTTAAAAAAAATGACTAATTCTATTCCAATCAATTTTGTTTGAAATATTAGCAAAATAAAGACTTGGCCAAGAACAGTTTAGTGTTTAATTAGGGTTCGTAATTTCATATATAAAAAGAAGGAAATTTTTACTAGAAAAATGTATGAGAATGTTCCTATTAATAAGTATCGAACCATGCTAGCTTCTTTAGTACGTTGGTGACAGTAGGAGAGCATGATCGATTGAGCATAAATTGATAAAATTACTGCAATTAATTAACCAAACTCATGATCATCTTAGTTAGATAGCTTGGAGCATAGAATAATAGCTTTTATTTGTTTGCTATATTCGAGCCTTAAAACATATCGAATATGTGGAACAATATTTCACTAAGTTGACGAGTACGTACAAATCCATAGTCATAATTAACTAATTATATTATGCATGCTATCTAGGCTTTATAGATTAATTGTACATTTCGTTGAACGATTTATTTTGATATGTGGCGTTTCTTTCTTTCAATCGTAGCGTCAACATCATGACCAAAACATGGATCTAATATTAGAAACCCCGCACAGCATATATCCACATTCAAAGTTTGTATTATATATGTAAGAACGAGTACGTAAAAGTATAAACTATAAATTAAGGCGGATTACACTATATATGTAGAGGTAGCTAGCTCTAATTTATCTAGCTTTATTTACCTTCAAGAAGAAGCTAGCAAGCTAATGCAGTGCATGACAATTGATCTAAGAGAAAGCATTTGATTCCTCTCCAACAAGAATTTGTAGTGTTTCTACTGTGCGTGATATATATATATATATATATATATATATATATATATATATATATATAGCTACATTAATGGATGAGACAAAATGTGCGAAATGCTTTCTTTGCTTTGGCCTTGTGGATCATAAGGGGCTAGCTAGCCCGCAATATACATATATTCTCACCAATCAAAACCTCCTGCAGAGAACCAGCTTCGATCTTTCTATTTTTACACTATTCTACTCATTACGTTCATGAACAAAATCATATACGTGTTATACAGCAACTCTTATTATCCAATTATATATATATTCTCAAGGATCGTGTGCTGATCCATTTCTAAGAGAAAGAAATTAACAGTCGCAACTCGCAACTAATGAGTGGCTCCAGCTGCTAAGGCATAATTATGTGGACCATGGCTGGCCGGAATTGTAAAGTACGTAGACAATAGTTAATAGTATATAGCTAGCTGGGTTGAATTCAATTGTCAGTAAATTAATTCTACAAGCCAGGCGGCTTAATGGCAATTTATTCCATCTCGATCATGATTTGGTGGAGATTTAGTAATCGCCAAAGGAAAACAATACAACTATACAATTACACTAGAACTTCTTTAAATCTTTAAATTAATAGTCTTAAAACCACCTAAATTTTATTAATTTAGCGATATATTAATTTATCGATAAATTAATCATTATTAATTTACGAAGATATTTTTAGTTTTTAGCTTAACAGTAAACATATTATATTTATTCACTTAACAAACTCAATGAATTCGATTTATCACATCAAATGACAAGTTAAAATTCAAAGTACTGTAAGATTCAAAGTACTATAATTTTTATATTTAACAATTCAGAGTTCATTGAATTATAATTAGCAATACAAGAAAGCAACACTAGGAGTTTTGGGTGCATTGTGAACAATTAAAGATGAGATTCAATTAGATTTGAAGTTTTAAAAAAATAAACTACTATTTATTCATATTTTAAGAAAACTTCATAATCAATTTATTATGTAATTTGTAACTAATTATTAATTTATAAAATATTTGGGACCTATAATATACAAAGGAAATTTTTTAAATGTATTATCTTGTAGTTTTATCGAGATTATTAATTTAGCACATTGGTCCCGAGTCGGGACCGGACAATTTTATTATTTGAAATAAAATATTAATTTATCGAGTATTATAAAAAGGTTATACTGTATATTGATAAGTTATTTATGTTCTACTAAATTCTATATGCAATTTGGCAGTCCAATAACATGATAAATGTTTATAGAAAAAGAGATAAATGCCCAATATTGTGGAGTTTTATTCTCTAACTATAATATTTTGGCTTGGCCGCTTCAAGACTTTGTTTTCTAAACTGAAAATGTAATAGATATTGCCCTTATTTGTTGGAAAATTCTAACATACATATCTGCATACTATGTAGTTTTTTGTTTAAATGCAATTGCATTTTTGAAATACAATTGCCATTCAAAATGTGAAAATTAGACATTTCAAAAATGCAATTGTAATTTCAAAAAATGCAATTGTCATTCCGAAAATGCAATTGTCATTCCAAAATGCAATTGTATTTCAAAGTTATCAGCTTTACCTTTTCGAACGGCAATTGCATTTTAAAAAAAATAGAGATGCATACTATGCAGATTTGTATATTAGACTCATCCTTATTTATTTATTAAATAAAGTTTTTTATTTCTTAGACAAAAAAAACAAATATATTATTTAAAGTACGTTTTGAGCCATAAAATAATATGTTAGTACTTCATGGTAAATGCTTATATATATATGGCTTTTCTTTCATGGATTATGGAGATTTCATGCATGTCACTCAATGTGGGCAACACAACCCGATCCTGTTTGCTTCCACTACACATATATATCTTGTTCCTGTTGTACAAGCTAGAGGAGAATGATCTTTAATTTGGCACAGTAGAGGTAGCAAGAGGTGCATGAAAATATACAAAACTAATCAAAAGAAGAGTGTCGTACGTATATATGCAAGCAATTGTTTGAAAAGATAGAGTAGCGTCGTATGCATCGGGACCTTGATTCTCATCAGTCAGTAACTCAGTATTCAGTACTACCTATAAAGCAAAGTAAGCAAAGTGCTTATCTCCATGTCACGTTCCAAACCAGTTCAGCTAAACCCCGGCTTCTTTCTCTCTTTCTCTATCCCAAGCTTCGAGAAAGTGCATGCTGCAACATGCATAAACCCTCATACCTATAAAGAAATCCAACCCCCCCATGAAGTTAAAAACTGCCCAAAGAAACTTCTCGCCTAGCTAGCCTACCTCTCCTTTCTCTTACTTTCGCTTTTCTTTTCCTTAACCCTAGCTAGCTCTTATAGATATAGACCCACAATTGATCAGCACAATCATCCACCAATGATGATTATGATGATGATCTAGCCCCTTCCAATATCCCTGCCCTAGCTTAATTCGCTACGTACAAGGCATATTAATTATTTAGATGAAAACAAGAAATATGGGTGGTAGTGGTACTAGGAGGAGTGATATATCTTCCTTTTTCAAGTTATTGTTCGGAATGGTTGCGGTGGTGGGATTTATCTTGGTTCTGTTGGTTGGCACGCTAGACAGTACGACTACTCAAGGAGGAGGCCTGGGTTCGACAGAAACAACAACCACCATCTCATCATCAACAACGGAGTTTTCAGGAAGAGATCATCAGAAGCTTGTTAATCCAGAGTTGGATCTCAACTACATGAGCAAAAGAAGAGTTCCTAACGGACCAGATCCTATTCACAACAGGTACGTATGTACGTATATATGTATGCATACACTTATAGCATGCAGCTTT
This sequence comes from Rubus idaeus, assembly GCA_030142095.1. NCBI lineage: Eukaryota > Viridiplantae > Streptophyta > Magnoliopsida > Rosales > Rosaceae > Rubus > Rubus idaeus. The sequence goes on along the minus strand of CM057968.1, from coordinate 34,421,430 downwards.
TGTGTATGAAATTATCAGTTCTTAGAGTATTCGATTCAAAACTAATTAAAATGCATGTATATATGTATGGAGAAACTAATTGAAACTAACTACTGAGTACTGACGCTTTTCGCATCCAATGTAAAGTAACCTTGTTATACGTTTTTCTCATCCAGTGGGAAGTAACTTTATTATAGTGATTCTGAAGAAAATCAAACAACAAATACAGTGAAAAAGTACTACAGATTTTTGTTTGTTTCTTCTGTTTCCATGAAAAATAGCTATATGCGGCTCTTCCACGTCCCTCTAGTTTATGGAGGACATGAAATCATTATCTCGTCGATCTTGCTTGATTGGCTAAACAACAAAAATGTTAGATATTATGCTCACGCATGCATGCATGATTCAACCCGCCCCCAGATTGAAAAAAAGAAAAGAAAAGGAGAAAAAAAGAGAGAGAAGTATGCTCTCTCGTGCTTTAAGTCTTTAGCCATTGCTTGTTCCTATACAAAAATAAAATAAACTGTTCCATTGATTTTTTGCAAACAGTTGAAGCATAATTAGGTACAGTCTTTAACCCTCATTTATTTAATTGCTTCAAGGAGAACAGAACAATAAAGTATGTCTCTTCACTTTATTCCATTCCATAATGTTTAGTGATGCTTGTTTAAAGCTAATTAACATCTCATCTTGTTCTCTATATTTGTGGTATCTTTAACCTTTACAGTATTGTGTCTTTTCTTTCCTCTTTTTTTTTGTCTTTTTTTTTTTTTTGGCAAAACTAAAAATTTATTAAAAAGAAAAGAGAATACAAGAAGGGGGAGACAAAGACATTACCCCACGAAACATATCTAAATTTTTTTGTCTTCTTTATTAGGAGAAGTAAGAATAAAGAATCAAGAGCTGCAAAGTTAACTGTGATGATAAATAGTAACTGCAAATTAATTAGCTTTTTAGCTAATTGTTCAATTCCGTGTGTGTGTCGCACCAAAATGGAACTTAATACAGAAAAAAAAAATCCCGCATTTCATTGTACGTACTTCACTAATTAGGGTTTCTTTCTCATTTTAATTTTTTAATTACAACAGGAGAGCTGGCAACTCTGGACGACCCCCTGGTCAAGCTTAGGGTAGGTTTCCATCTTTCTCATTGAAGTACTTAAATTTACGAAGCTGGATTCAGCAGGAAGCACAAATTAAAGATGATGATGATGCAAGTACGTACGTGATGAAGATCATAGCTCTACGTACCCTTAATTAGCTAGGCTAGCTTGTGTGTGTATGTATTTCTTAGAGATCTAGGGACTACTACAGTACTACGTACACCATATAAAATCTTCTTGAAAAGTATTTGGAAATCGTTTTCACTGTCGACAGTTCGGGGATGGAGTAGACGAGTAGTAGAGTAATGAAGCTTATGGGACACACACAATACATACGCTCCCTCTCAAAGTCGCATGCATGTTCAAAAAGATCGAATCTAGCCAGGGAGGAAAATTACAGTTTCAGAAACTACTCAACTTTAGTAGTGCTCCCCAAATTAATTTTTTTTAGTAGATATAGAAGAGATCGATAATCAATCTTTAATTTGCATGCATGTGTAAAGAGCATAAAGAGATTATATATGGAATTATAATATATATATATATATATTTTTTTTTTTTTTTTTTTTTATTAATATTTTTTTTTTTTTAATAATAAAATTTTTTTTTTCCCTAATTTTGATCAACCTGTTAAATTTTAAATTTTTATAAAACTATAAAATAATATATTTTTAAAATTTTTTTTTTATATTTTATGTTCCCAAAATTTTTTAAATTAATAATTAACTAAAAAGTATATAATAAATTGATTATGAAGTTTTCTTAAAATATGAATAAATAGTAGTTTTTTTTAAACTTCAAATCTAATTGAACTCATCTTTAATTATCGCAATGCGCCCAAAAGCAGGGGTTGTTTTTTCGTATTCCTAATTATATTTCAAGAACGCTATTGTTAAATATAAAAATTATAGTACTTTGGACTTATAGTTTTAATTTTAACTTGCATTTGATGGAAAACAAATTCATTAAACTTGTTAAGTGAAAAAAAAGTTTCTGTTAGCTAAAAACTAAAAAATCTTCGTAAATTAAAATTATTAATTTTCGAAAAGAATCCGCAAATTAATTGGGCCCACTATTAATTTAAAGGGCCGATATAAATGCATCCTATATATATGCATAGAATATGGAGATTATTAATTTTCTTTTTAACTTCTATTTAAAAAATGATTATCCATCTTTGGCTTTTAGCTTTGGCCTGTTCAAGATTCTTAAACGTACATCTAGAAGACTAGAACAGAATGGCATGAGTTCCAAATTAAACTACATACTTTAAAGTGAATCCCACCAATTAATAATAGTATTATATATTAAAGCTGCCTGCATCTTGTAGTGTTGGTCTTTATCAATTCCGAGCTGGATTAGTCTAATGCTGGGGACGTACTGCGCGCTACTGTGTTGGTCTCTATGGTCCATTCAAAAATATTCTTCAAAGTGATAACAAATAAACTGAAGCTAGCTTTATATCCTCGATCCCCCCTTTTCTTTTCGAGTTATACACACTTTAAAGAACGAGCTAATCTAACTAAAGAGCTTCATGGGTTCAAAATGGAGCAGCAGTTACCAAAAATGGAAAAAGAACAAAGAGCTTGGAAGTACTGGTATGCTTTTCCTAGTTGATTAGCATGTGAGACTGTGAGAGTGAGAGTACGTGACCGTGTGTCTGTGTGAGGCAATTTAACAATAATGAATTATCAATTCCAAGTTCCATGTATATATGGACTTTTGGGAAATGTTTGAACTTTAAACCTTGCTTAACTGGAGCTCACCACTAACGACAATGGTCAAGGTTTAGCAGTTCCATCTTATGTCCAAGAATGGAAGGCTCACTAATCACTAACGACAATGTCAAGGTTTAGCAGTTCCATCTTATGTCCAGGAATGGAAGGCACTGACTAGATTAGGTATATAAGCACTCAAAATGGTCAAATTTTGAATTATGAAATTTGCTCTAGACACCAAATAGCAAAAACAATGGTTTGTATCACATATAGTATCTAAACTATTTCTCAATAATATATTTAGTATCCGGACTTAATTTTTTTCATAAGTAGCACCAAAAGTTTTCAATTTTATCTCTTATAGTATCTAAGACCATTTTTGTCAGAAATATATGCTCGTGAGGGTGTGTGTTCTAAAAAAAAACTAAAATGGAAAATTTTAGGTACTAGTTGTGACAAATATTGAAAATTTTGGGTACTACTTCTGATAAAAATTAAAGTTCAGGTATTAAATATATAATTGAGAAACAGTTCAGGTACTATATCTGATAATAACCCCAAAAACAAAAGCTAACCAATATTTTTTCTGTTATGTGCTGGAAGAATTTATAAGTTAGAATCCTCGTTTGAGCACCATTAAAAGAAAAAATATTACAGACACCAAGCCAAGATTTCCATACGTACTCCCTCCTCTTGAACTTGCATTCTCCGCCTTTTAATTTTCTCTCACTTTAGTCATACATTACAAAGACTTAGTTGATGGGTTATACTAACAGCAATTTTCAACAGATCTTCTAAAAAGTAAATTATATTGGTTGCATACCCCTTGATCTAGACTATTATTTTAGAGTTCGTTCTTATCACTTGCTAGTTATGGCCGTTAATTAATTCAAGTTATTTTTGTTTGTCAAAAGATTGTTCATTGAGAAAGCCCAAAAGGCAACAGATAACATGGATACAAGGCCCAACATGCCGAGCACTGTAGGCCATTCGATTGTGCAATTGCATAGTTTAATTTCATACCAATTCCACATTGTCAAGAATCGGCCATCATGTCACCCACTATATATATACAAATAGTCCTATAAATATGGTCAAAGTTTACAAAGTCTACATTCAAAAAGTATAAATCTATGTTGTGATTTTTGGACCAAATAAACTCAAAACAGTGCCCTACTCTTCTAACTTGTTTCTGTTTGGTTCTCTTTTGGAGAGGTTGCATTCTTTGACCAATAGAACCTCAATTGCATGTATAAAAAAAACTCCTTCAAGAAGAACAAGAACTTGTTAATTTTCTTTCAAAAAAGGAAGGAAAAGAAAAATCGAATTGTAGGGACCACCAGAGCCAAGAGGTTGAACAGTCCAAAAGAAGCAGCTGGATTGACACGTGTCGGTCATTCATGATGTTGACTCGGCGGAGCCACCGGGGAGAGAAATTGTTTCTCCCATTACAATATTGACGAATAAGAAAAAAAAAAAAAAACTAATCAATCGCAAATCTACTTTCATTTGCATTTGAGTTTCATTTCGCAGCGACAGAGCCAGCGAGAGAGAACGATTTTCATTCCGCCTCCTTCATTTCATTTCCCTCGTCTTTTCTCACATTCACATAAATACAATTTCAATTTAATTTCACCATTTTGTCCTTTTTTTTTTCTTTTAAAGAAAAACAAAATTCACAGAGCCGAGGAATGATAGAGGGGTCGAAACTCGACCCAACTCCAAAACGACTCGTTTTGCTCCCAGCGTCTCGATCCGTGACCCTCACCGCAACGATTCGCGAATCGCTCTCTCCGTCGAGATCGTCCGGCGGGCGTTGAGTTTCGCGCGCATCGGTTGGATCTGCTGAATCGGCGTTGATCGGTTGAGATCTGCGAATCCTCGGGGAACAAGAGGAGGTGGTGAAACGATGCCGTCTCACGGGGATCTGGACCGTCAGATCGAGCATCTGATGGAGTGCAAGACGTTGCCGGAGGCAGAGGTGAAGACGCTGTGTGAGCAAGCGAGGGCGATCCTGGTGGAGGAGTGGAACGTGCAGCCGGTGAAGTGCCCTGTTACGGTGTGTGGGGATATACACGGCCAGTTCTACGACCTCATTGAGCTTTTTCGGATAGGAGGGAACGCTCCCGATACTAATTACCTTTTCATGGGTGATTATGTAGGTCAGTTTTTCTGTCTTTCCTTTTTATGCTTTCTCTCTCGCTTTTTTTACCTTTTTGTTTTTTTTTCTTAATGTTTTTGGATTTTTTATACGAAATGAATGAGGCTTTTGATTTTGTTTGCTGAGAAATGATGCGAGGCAGCTTGTTTGGATGCGGATTATGGATTTAGGCAATTTGTATGTCTCGTGTCGCTATTGAGTTGCGTTGTTCTCGTTATGTAAATGAAACCACATACATAGAATTATGTGCGATAGTTTGATCTTTTCGTTTTGAGTAATGGAAGCTATATTATGACCTTGATCTACGAGTCAAATTATATTGTGCGGTATAATGCTGGAGTTAGAATTATTGTAAATTTGTAATCTACCCAAGCTCGTCTATGGTCAATCTTACTGGAATAATGGTTAGGGGAATGTTTTAGCTTAAATTAGTTTATAGTTTTCTTTTGTATCTATGATCTATTGAAATTTGACGGAATAGCTTGGTGGATAAAATTTTTGTGATGAGCTTTTATGTGTTGATGAGCTAACATTGTGTTAAGTTTGTTGAACATATGTGGTATAATTCAGATGCATCGTTTTATAGTTTTATATTTGCTTATGTATGTTTAACATATTGGCCTCACAAATACAGATCGTGGGTACTATTCTGTGGAGACTGTCACACTTCTGGTGGCTCTGAAAGTTCGTTATAGAGATAGAATTACAATCCTGAGAGGAAATCATGAGAGTCGGCAAATTACTCAAGTGTAAGAATATTTATTTTATTTTTTAGTTTGCCACTCATATTCTGTAAATCTGTATTATACCAGTCAAATTAGGGGAATCTGTTTCTAAAATTAGCATATGTAGAGCTGCCCCTTTATACTGTATCTGATTTGGTTGATTGTATTGTAAGTTTCTTTGGAAGAGCAGTGTAAATAAATAACTCTTAAGCATGCCAATGCCATGCTAGTTTCACTAATTGTTATATGCTTTTATGGGACTGACTCCCCAAATTAAGTGGGACTGTTATATTCGTTGCTTAGATGATAATCCCATGTTTCAGAGGGTGTCCTATTGCTGGAAAAATATATAGATTACAATTAGGTTTTTAATCAGAGGTTCGCTTACCATATGTTCCTATAAAAGAAAAGGCTGCTACTCTGGTAATATATATATATATATATATATATATGAATATTATCAAGGTGCGACTATTTTACCTTGCATGAGTAGCATATAATTGTACTCGGAGAGAGTATTAGAGAAAGTTGGCGCGATTTGTTTTATGTGAATTTAATTATTTGTTAGTGTTAGATTTGTTTCTTGAGCTATGGATAAAATAAGAAACTCCTTGTTAAACATGGATGCTTGAAAAATATATGGCTTTTGAATATACTTAAAGTTGATAGTTGATACAGTCAAGTACCAGTAACTTAACAAGATTATTTTGATGGAGTGTGGTTCTTATATTTTATTCATTTTTGTCTCCCTTCTGTCCCCTGTTTCCAGGTATGGTTTCTACGACGAGTGTTTGAGAAAATATGGAAATGCCAATGTCTGGAAGTATTTTACCGACTTATTTGATTATCTTCCCCTCACAGCCCTTATTGAGAGTCAGGTTGAGTTAGTTGTTGTCTTTAGAGTTTGACTAATTTCTTGAAGATAGGTTAGTTTGATTGATTTCTGACAGCTTCTGGTGTATATATTGTAGATTTTCTGTTTGCATGGGGGCCTTTCACCATCTTTGGACACGTTGGACAATATCCGAGCCTTGGATCGTATACAGGAGGTATGCTATTGTTGTTTCTCCTGCAAGTCCAAATAATTGATAACAAATTGTGAATGCTGCAATGATGTGTACACTTTCTGTTTTGAACTTTTGATTCATAGGCATAATAAGGACTGCATTCATGATGATTATCCGATTTTGCATCTTACAAGCTTGTTTTGGTTGTTTTTTATTGACATATTTTTGCATGAGCAGGTTCCACATGAAGGGCCGATGTGCGATCTCTTGTGGTCTGATCCTGATGACCGCTGTGGCTGGGGAATATCTCCACGTGGTGCTGGTTATACATTTGGACAGGATATAGCTGCTCAGTTTAATCATACTAATGGACTCAGCCTGATTTCAAGAGCTCATCAGCTTGTCATGGAAGGATACAATTGGTGCCAGGTCTGTGAAACCCAAATTGAACTAGAAGTTTTTTTTTTTTGGGTGATGCGCCTCATCAGTTTTTGCAGAACTTTGAACTTTCATGTGGACATGTTGGCAGGAAAAGAACGTGGTGACTGTTTTTAGCGCGCCAAACTATTGTTATCGGTGTGGGAATATGGCTGCAATTTTAGAAATTGGAGAGAATATGGACCAGAATTTTCTGCAGTTTGACCCAGCTCCTCGTCAGATTGAGCCTGACAACACACGCAAGACTCCCGATTATTTTTTGTAATTTCAATATGTCAATGGGCTGTGTGTAATCCATGTTTCTGCCATGTTACTGTAGATGTGTCTTTAAGAGGAGTTGCGTTATTTAAGTTGAGGGTTATGGTCAACATGATTCTTTTGTTTGGAGTTTTTGTCCTGCTGCTGCTGTTTTGTTGATTTGCTGAAGAAACTCGTTAGGAGAATTGACAGTAGTCACAGATGGTCTGTCGCTATTGTCTTGTATATTTTTCGAGAGAAAACGGCAATAACATGGTATATCTTGTTCAGTAATTTTGCATCTTCAACGTAGAAAGATGATTTTTGAAACACATTGGCTTGAGAGCAGCGTTGTTTATAAGTTGAATGCATATTGGGCAGTTTAATTCTTAGTACATTTTATAACGATATATGAGCAGTGTATTGTACAACTAAATTGTTCCGTTTACCCGTTATGTAAATAATATACTGTACAAGTCAAGTGCATATTGGAAATGCTTAATGCCATTCCTGGGGACAGTGAGGACAGGACCAAGAGGTAGAAGAGTGACTCTTAACTTCTTAAGTAGAATAAAGTGACAAATTTAAGAGAGAGCCAATGCTTTGGAGGAAACCATACGGGGATGTTTCTGCTGCTGGGAATTTACTCGATCGGGACTGGGTGAGCAAAAGGCCAAAGCCTGCCTATCAGTTTTAGCCCAAATACTGGGGCCCAAAAATCAATAAATGGGGGCAGTTTTATAATATCTAGAACATCAGGGGAATTCGGTTAATTCCATTGAAAATAGGGAACTTCCGATTCAGCACAAGAGAAGAGAAGAGAAAGGTAGAGAGGCGAAGAGAGCAACAACTATGCCATCATATTCATCATTCTTTCTCCTCCTCCTCCTCTTCTTCTCCACAGCCTTCGCTCTGCTCCCAGTAGGCTACGCCACGTAAGCCCTAATACATGTATGTTTATGAATCTTAATATGTGATCAGCTGCAGTTGAATTTGGAACATTTTTTTGGTTGGATTTGTTATTCAGAATCGAAGATGGCGAAAGCGAAAAGATTGGGAGTAGAGCGCTGCTGAGTCTAAAAGAAACCCCTCATGGAACTAACACTACCTTTGAATGCTCTCCTGCTGGTCCCTGCGTTCCTTGCCTTCACTCTGAGAAGGTATCTTTTTAATTTCATTTTGCTTAATCCATTATTTCTCAATCGGATTCCAATACATGCTGTGCTCAGTTTTGTGGTTATCAGTATATATCTTGAGCATTATTGAATTCTCGTTTGAGCTTATTTTGGTTTAATTCTGAGTTATTGTTGAACAGAAGGGTTTGGTATCATTTAGCTCGTTAATCGAAAATATTGATTTGATACTGAATGCCTGAATTAAAATTGAATCAGTCCGCTGTGACTTATATGACTCTCAAATTAGAGCAGATGAGTTAAGGGAATGGTAGGATCTCATTAGATATAGCCAAAGGAGGTTATGAATATGAAGAATTGAAGATAATGAACTACCCATACATAGTCCAGATTAGCACCAATTCATTTTCTTAGGAGAGATTTTATTTATTTGTTAATATTATCTTATTTATGAGGATTTTCTTAGAGAATTAGAGGCAGCAATGATGCTCTGATTTTGATCTTGTATGTTATTGGCTAATCCACGTCAGGTGACTTTGATGGGAAGATCTCTGTATCATATGATGTGTTGCTTTTGATATCCTGCACATCACCGATTGCATGTTCTACTACTATTACCATGTCTCTTACCCTTGTTTTTTTTATTTCTTTTGCCTTCTTTCATTGTAGAACAATGAGAAGTATCGTTGCAGCGAGACTGGCTATCGCATCCCTTTGAAATGTGTGGAAATTAAGCAAGGATCAAAGGATGCAAAGGCAAAAAAAGGCCCTAATAAGAGTCGATCGACTCTGGAAGTCTCCCACAACATTTCAGAAATGCATAATGCGGAAGAGCTCATTACTCTTTTAAAGCATAGAAGTTTACTCGATGATTCTTCTACACAAGAGAATGGCCAGCAGGCTTATATTACTTACAGAAGCTGTATACCAGCAGTTAATGAAGAGAAGTTGTCAGTCCTTGGTTTTGAGGTATTGTATACTTCTTTTGGTACCTGTCTTATTGTTATCAGTTAATTAAAGGGTATAGAATGGAAGGGAAAAGAGAGTAGGAAAATGCTTGAAGTAGTATGGAGTGCTATACTTTCATATGGTCATGCACTCATGCTAATGAATGTCTTGTGAACTCCTGTGGACAGGTGATCGTGCTGTGTTTGCTACTCATTAGTGGTTCTATTGTATACTTCAAAAAAAGGCAGACAGCTACAATGTCAGGATTTTCCCGAATTCAGAGCAACGCTAGGTTTTAAATGCAAAGCCTGTGCTGAATCAGCAGTCCCTTCACACTTGCTGGCCCTCAATTTCTCCCTCTGTATACTCTTTCATGTATTGAAATGATTCATAGAAACTAGTTCTCTCTCGTGTAATATTTTTGATAACGGGTATGATTCTTGGTTTGGGAGCGAAACTCTCCGATCCCAAATTCCGTCAACTCCACACCCTCCGTCCCTCCGAAACCCAAACCCCTGTTACCCTGTACTAGAACAACCCTAAAGGTGACATTGCTGCATTTGAATGCTTATAATAGCCTAGAAATCATGATTCATCTCTTAAGTGGGGTTGATTAACACTCATGTAATAACTTATAGTCATGGTAACAACAACCCATGTGATAAAAATTGCTGACAACTGTACAATCTACTATATTCCGAAGTATGGCAGTTCGGTTGAAAAACAAAGGTGAGGAGGTCTCCATATATTGAATGCAATCACGCAGTTGAAGAGCCAATAATTGACTACTCCAGAGACCAGTCATGTGGTCAAGCATTCTCAGGCGGACACCCACCACATCACCTGGACTAGAAGCCGAAAGCCAAACAAGCATGTATGATAATATGCGATGACAATGACGAAACGACGTCGCACACACATTTCATAACTCCCCCACATGGCAGAGTTGGGCCATGAAACGCCCCCTACTGAATGATTGACCATAAATACTAACATGATCTCTTCCAAATGCTGCTGCTGGTTCTTAAATAATTTCTGCAGTAGTCACGAGAGGGCCGTGGTGGTTTGTTTGTTGCTTGTCCATATGGTCATTTTTCACTTTCTTTCTTCCTGGTTTGAATTGAGAGGTCACCGAATACAAGACATATATGATTGTTTCATTTAACTCCAGGCTTTATATGCTATGCTGAGTAGCTTGAGTGGGGGCCCATGAGATCGTGAAAGTTCAAAGAAAGATTCAAATCCCGACTCTAATGTGGTTGGCCTAAAAGGCTTTATAATGCTATTGCTTATTCTTTTTGGTAAAGAAGGAAGGGCCGAGATGTTCCTAAACCGGATTTGTAAAAGGATGGTCCTAATCCTACACAGTTCCTACTACGCTTGCTATAAAGAAGTCCAACAACAGATCAATCTTAGAAGAAGAAAAAAGAACAAAGAAAAAAAACAGCACAGAGATTTTAATTTTCGGGATTACGTGAAAGTTTCAATGCTTCTTTATAATACAAAATGATTCAACAAGTGAGCATTACAACAGGGAAATCATGCTCAAAAACCATACCAATTGCTGAAAATGCCTCTAACAAGCATAAAACAAAGACGTGCCCAAATGCTTCATCCATCGTAAACTAACACTTTGCCAGCCAAACATTCCCTCGATTAGAATCAGGATTCAGGAACCTGCTTGCCAAAGATCAACGGGAATTCATCGTACTGTTCAGAGAAACCATGTTTATCAGCCAAGCTCTTCAATGACTCGTAAACCTGATGCATAGACGGCCTATCTTTAGGCCTAGCAACCACGCAAGTGCAAGCCACCTTCATGAAGTGCAAAATTTCATCATCGTGATTTTTCCCTGCCAAGACATTGTCTATGGCATCAACGCTTCGACCGGCGTTTGATAATTGGGAAACCCAATCCACCAAACTCCCCTTAAAGCCTTCCACTGCATTACTACTGATTTCTAAAGGTTTCTGCCCGGTAACCAATTCCAAAAGAACCACCCCGAATCCATACACATCCCCTTTTAATGATGCCACCATTGTGCTCGAGTACTCAGGAGCTACATAACCAAACTCTCCCAAATCCCCATTCACAAACGAGCTATCATTCGAATCTCGAGAACCCACCAGCCTCACCAATCCAAAATCCGTAATGCGGGCTTCAAAATCATAGTCAAGAAGAATCACATTCGAGCTAATGTTCTGGTGCATCTGTGGCGGCTGGCAAGCATGGTGAAGCCAGGCAAGTCCTCTGGCCGCTCCTACACCAATCTTCAACCGTGTCAACCAATCCAGAAAACCATACTGACTACTCACATTACCACTACCATGCAACTGAGAGTACAATGTACCGTTATACATGTGCTTATACACCAAAAGCTTCTCTTCCTCCACAACACAGAACCCCAATAGAGGCACCAAATTGGGATGCCTAAGCTGCCCCAACCTATTCATCTCCAACCTAAACTGCTTCTCTCCGAGATTACACCCATTAAGCCGCTTGATTGCCAATGCAGACCCATCAGGCAACACCGCCTTGTACGAAACCCCGGTCCTAGTGGTAATGAAAATGTTTTGGGAATCAAAATTGTTGGTAGCCACCAGTAAATCAGCTAACCGAACTTTCACAATCGGTTTCTGAAAGAGAGACACTTGAACAAGCTTGTGAGACTTCAATAACCCAACCCAGCCACTCTCATCCTTGTCACCAACACCACCAAAGCTTTGCTTTTTCTTACTACCTCTAATAAAGAACCACCACCAAATCCCAAGCCCCAAAATGAGAGAGGCCGCCGCCCCAATAGCCCCGGCGGCGATTATAATGCCGAGGCTTTTGCTACTCAGGCCACCACACTTGGACCCAAGAGGCTTCCCGCAAAGCCTACTGTTCCCGTCAAAGTCATCCTTTCCGAATTTGGACAAGTCCGATGGGATAGTACCAGAGAGGGCATTATTGGCAACTGAGAATTTCTTCAACCTGTCCAGTCGGGCCACCTCGTACGGAATCGAACCGGAGAGACGATTATCGTTCAAAATCAGAGTGTTCAAGAACTTACAGTTGACAATCTCCGGAGGAATGGAGCCGGAGAGATGGTTGTTAGAGAGATCTAGGGTTACGAGGTAGGGGAGCCAATCGCAGATTTGGGGAGGGACGGAACCGGAGAGAGCGTTTCCGGAGAGATCTAGGGTTTGGAGGCTATGACAGTACTTGAGTGACTCCGGGAGGTTACCGGCGAGGTTCATCGACGGCAGCTGGAGGCTGAGGAGCCGATTCTCCTTCTCGTTCCAGCAGGAAACGCCGACGAGCTTGCAGATTGAGGCGACGGAGTTGTTGGCCAAGTTCCATTGGCTGAGGTGGCCGTCGGGGTCGTCGAGTGAGCTCTTGACGCCGGCCAGGCACGTGAGGTCGTCTTCGATTGAATGGCAGAGGAGGGAGGAGTTGAAGAAGACGATGATGAGGGACACTAAAGCCACCGCGATCTTCATGGTTTCCGAGTTGTTATCGGCGTTAGGGTTTTTGGATTTTGGGACTGTGAAATGGCGGCGGTGGTGGAGATGATGGTGATGATGGTGATGGTAAAGGTTGAGACTTGAGAGAAAGAGATGGGAATGGGGAAGAGTCCATGGACCGAGCGAGCTTCATCAATCAGCAGCTTTTGACCGGTCTTGTGTGTGGGCCATACGTCGTCGTTTCTTGCGTGGATGTGGTGCAGTTGAACTAGTTAATTAATTAATTAATAAGTGCTAAATGTTTGTCATTGTGCGCGCAGTTGAGACTTGAGAAACATGATTTGTGGGAATCTTTGTCAAAGGAGGAGACAGGAGCATAGTTGAGACACAAATGATGGAGGGCATTAAATCTCAAGATAGAGAAACAGAAACTATGAGGTATAGACATAGTTGAACACGTACACACTACCCAAAATCCAGAGAGAAAGAAAGATTCTAATCATCCACTACTAGATCGAACACGTCTGGAAAACTAGCGTATGAAAATCACCTACTCTATGGGGCCAAAAGGTACGTGTTTGTATTGCTCAAGCCTCAAGGAAAGGAATCAAATTCAACAGAAGAATCTATCTTGCTTGCTCAACTTAAGTGGTAGACGTGTCTCTCTAGAGCGGACCAAACGCAAACGAATACCTAGCTGCCTAGCCCCGTTTAATTAGACTCCTCTATAATTCTAATTACAGCAAACAATTCATGATTTATAGACTAATGACAATGTTAGAATCTGATCCCTTTTTCTATCTCTAGCTTTCCCGGATATTCATTCGGAATCGTAAACTCGATAGTTATTCAGTACCGACTACTCTTCTACCTAGCTAGCTAGCTTCTGATTAGTTGTCAAAAGGCTTTGGAATGCTAATTAATCACAGTGAAGTCCTTACTTAGCCAATTAATCAGTTAGATTCTGGAAACCGACAGAACAGAACAATTCGACTTTGCATCACCATATATATATCCCTTTTCCTTATCTCAATTATAGCTCCTTTTTAGATGCAACATCGATTAATTATCATATATATAACCAATTTAATTAAAAGCTATTTCGTTCTGCATTTTTTGCAATCGTGTCTCCTCTATTTAAAGTACCTATAGGAAGTAGTAAAATCACAAGCTAGCTATCTTGCTTAGAATTGAAGCAAGCTAGCAATGAAAAACAAGACCGGACTACGCAATAGGAAATCTCTTTGCGAAAAATCAATGGTGTTGGTGGCAAACATCATCAAGGTTTCATCTGTTTCTCTCGGTAATATGAGTCTAGGAACAACAAGCAGCTTCAAATCACTGCCGCCATCAGCAGCAGCTTATTCAGGTCATAAAATCACTAGAGTCGAATCTCCTCAAAGTGCTAGAAGAAGCCAGAAAAAGCCACAGGAACCAGCTGCTGCTGCAGAAAATGATCATCAATCAAAACAAGCAAAAGTCATCCCTCAAGCTCTTACTACTGTCACTACTCCATCGTTTGTACATGTGAAGACTGATCATCGAGTGCTAACCGAAGATGTTAATGACAGAGCTGATGATTTTATTCGAAGAAAGAGGCAAATCATCAACGATGATGTCAACATGCACTTCTAGTACTAGCTAGTACCAGTACTAGCTAGCACTACCACTGCATAAAAGGGCCTTCCTCCTACAGTACCTGATCACTCCTAATTATTTAACTTCGATCTAGTATATATGCATCCAACAACATATGAGTAGTTGAGTACTCTCTTCATTGTTTTCCTTCTGCATCAATAATTTCATGATGATAATTGTGATTAATTATACAAAAATATGTCATTGGGATCACTGGAGGTTTAGTTGGTAAGCTTTGTGCTTTGATGCCATTATTCTATGGGCTTAATCATATAGTATTTTTATACGTAAACCTAAGGTTGCACATGATGGGCTTTCCTCGTGTGGGCCGTTAACTCTTTTGATTTCTGTTGGTGTTTACTATTGGAGAGTCCTGAGGTATGCATATTAGACTGAAATTAAGATGTAAACTCAAGAACCCCCCATATGTTCAACTTGAACATATAACTTGCCAATAAAAAAAAACAGATGGTTGAATATAGAACTTGATTAATGTTTCTTCCTATCATTTAGCCAATCTCCAATATAATATGTCATGATTCATGGGATTCAAAAACAAACGAGTATACATTGAAGGGAAAACGCATCAAATATATATATCTATCAAATTATACTATCGCACAAATGACAAAAAATTCGAACACTCTACCTGTAGACAGCAATAAATGTTTCAGTGCACTAACTTTAGTTTGATTAGATTTAATTATATTTAAGTTTGATTTGATATGGCATCTCCTGTTAACAATGGGAAATTATAGTGTAATTTGTAACTCAGTGGTTATATTAATTACTGATTCCTTCTTTTATTACTCTTGTGTTGTTGGGTGGTTGTTTTGTTTCGATATGAAGATGTTATTTTGTTGAGTGAGGATGATCGTTAAGACTTTGGTCCAAACCCAGAATGAACTAAGATCCATAATTAGCATTTTCAAATTACGTTCCGTCTGAATCTGGAAAAAGAAGAACAAGACAAAAAAAAATCGTCATAATTTCATTTTCTATGGCTTTTTAACTTATATGTTGTCGACTAATCCTGAAGATGTATCGAATCATAAGTGATCGAGGACATACATATATGCGTCCTATCAGCGAAGATAACAAACACCAATCAATGACTGACTGGAATTAATTTGGATGGCCATCGAAGTCAGCAACTTATCCTAACGTGGATATGAGATGCACCTCATCTTTTTGACTTGTGATCTTGCATTCTTGCCGACTATATACCTTACCCTAGAGCCTGCATCAATCCCATTTCGTGCGGTGCCTGTTTTTACCTTCACTAATTAAAAAGGAATTAAGGATCTATTATTACTGCTCAATTTTTTGGTACTAGTTGTACTCAACCGGACTTACCCTAAAGCTATCCTCTCACTAAACATTTTTTTTTCTTCAAAAAAAGACTTAACAGATTGCATGCAAAGCACACTAAAATACGTCGAACAATATTATAAAAAAAATGTAATTCATCAAATTAAAGGATAAGAAACTGTTTATATATAGTTATTATTCAGCTAATTTTTTATATAAACAATCTTTGAATGTCAAAAGTGATGACTCTGATCTTCAATTGACAATGTATTTAAATCTCACTAGTAATGACCATATATTATTTGCCGTTTGGAATTAGTGAGGTCAATTCCAAGAGTGATGGAGATATTATATATGGCTCCCTGTTTCCTGCCTAGTGTTTAACTATGTCTCTTAATTTTTTTTCATCATGTGATATACGTGAAAACAAGTTTGTCATGTGCAAGGGGATATTATATGTGAAGATCGATATTATACAGTCCAAGGTTTGGACGGTAGGAGATTTATTTGTTTTGAATACTAGTCTTGTCAAATGATAACATGATATTCAATCAAAAATAGATAAACACCTATATAATTGTACGTATGTAACTACACATCAAATAGTCGATCAACACTATAAAATAAAAATTCACTATAATCTAAGTGAGAATTTTTAATATGCTCCGAAACATGTGTTACAGTACACAATATATGCGGTAAAATTTCAAACTAGAATGATGCTCCGAAACTTGGTATTGATTCGGAGTGTTGATCACTTGTGGTTTCTCAGTTTGGGGGGAAACTGATCATATTCATACCAAGGACACATCTCGTTAAGCAGGACAGGTTCGCAATCTATGTAACAGTTTTAGAAAGTGGGCATTGACGAATGAAACTTTGTAATGGATGGCACTAGCCGCCAATGAACTGTACAAGTAGTTGCCATCGGTTCACTGCATCTGCATGTGAACATCACTCCAGAGAAATTGCACAAGAAAACAACGTGCGCTCATAAAATTCAATTCAACGCATTGTGTTTTGTAGATCGACCATGATAATATATATCTAAATAATGGAGACAAATGCTCCGAAAGCAGCGTAACAAGTGAGGAACACGTGCTTCCTATAAACCTCCGTTGCTCTTTACAACACGCCCAATAGCTTCACAGCCACAGCTTCTCCATGTTTTTCCTTTACTATACTCTTGACGTGGCAACACGTGATTGGTTATTTGACTGTTCATTCGTGGTGGTGGACGAACTTTTGTCACTTTACAAGTCGCTCTCTCCAATTAAAAAGAAGACGGGGAAAGCAACCCAAAAAAAAAAAAAAAAAAGGACGCATCGTCCACCACAGACCGGAGGGTCCAGAGTTGCCCCAGGCTGAGAGCCACATACAGAGGCTGAGGTTAAAGAAAGGGGCGAAGCTGAGTGGGGGTGATGGGTGGGGCCCATGGCTTTGCTTATCGTCCACAACCACGTAGGTAAGGTATGTACTACATCCACCAAGAGCGATCCATTTATGATTAAATATATTAACGTGAAGCATTGAGACGGACGGACGGACGGACTATTATAAAGAAGAGGCCACCGAATATGCCGAGTTGACGGTGCACAAAACCCTTCCATCCTCCACCATCGCTTTTTCTGATTGTATATAATAAACATTTCTGTCTTTTCTTTTGTTTATTATATTAAACTATCCAACCAAAACTTTCTACGATGGTTTTCATTAACAACCAGACACCCCTCAACAATAATGCTTAATTAAGCCTCTTTGTAACCAATAGTTTATAATTAAACCATACAAAATGACTTAATTAATGCACACAATTTGGTTTTTAGCCTTTTGTATTAGCAAGATGCATACATGTCACAAAAGTAAAACGACAACGCCACATCTGAGGGATAATATCGTGGATTTGTTCACCTTGAATTAGAGACTGACACTTTGACGGTGGTTAATGCAATCCTCGATGGGAAGAAAGTCTTGCGATTGATTGGCACCTTTTGGATGGGATTAAATCTCTTATGCGACAATTTTCTCTTGTTCTTATATTCCAAGAGACTTGCGCGTGAAGCAGCAAAGAATTGCTTGCATTCTATCTTGACTGCTAATTTTTCTTCTTGGTTAATTAATGGGTCTTAGGCAGATTTGTTGCCTTTAAAAGGATTTTATGGAATAAAACCGTTTGTGGTAATTATCTTTCATTGTCTTTTACTGTAATTTGTGATTTCTTATCATCCTTACATGTTTGAATCTCAAAATCTTAAAAGTACTTGGTTAATAAACCCTTTCTCGCTTAATCAATAAAAGTGTAATTAAGCTAAAAAAATAATGTTACGCAAAATTAAGCTTAAAAAAATCCTACCGACCAATCGATGCATCTATAATGGATGGCGGGGAGGACAAATCTCATCCGGGTGATTATTGTATTGGATGTTACTATGACACAAAGGCTTGGTTACATCGACAACGTGTAGCCAATTTGACGGTGTTCCCCAAAACTGAATGGTTCTGATTCACAATTGCTAGGTCCGTACTACGTGATGCAGATATTAATATGATCCACTTGCGAAGCATGGTAACATTTTCTCGGATCTATGTTCGTACAGATAGCATAAACACAAAGAAAGAAACCCTAAAAATTAAGATACTACTAGCACCGGCCACTACTACAGCCTCACAGCTGTTACTATATATGAATCCCACCAGTCCTCGTTTTTCTCTTTCATTAGACAAACCAATTTCTCTCCTCCTACCTAACTAATCCCTTCTCCTCCATTTTATTTCTTGCATGCCTTATTAAAATTGTCCCACACCAATTACTCGTACGACGTCGCGGTAGCGATCGATCGAAGATGTCTCGCACGTGCTCTCAGTGTGGGAACAACGGCCACAACTCTCGCACATGCACGGAGGCCGCCGGAGGTGGCGCCGCCGCTTCTGCAGAAAACGGCATCATGCTCTTCGGCGTGAGACTGGTCACCGAGCAGGGAAACGCCTTCAGGAAGAGTGCCAGCATGACCAATCTCTCCCAGTATGAGCAGCTGCCTCTACAGGACTCCAACCCCGACGCCGGCTACGCCTCTGACGACGTCGTTCACGCTTCCGGCAACCGCCGCGAGCGCAAGAGAGGTACGTTTTTTTCTTTTTCTTTTTTAAACAGAAAGAGGAGCACAGGCTGTTCTTGTTGGGTTTGCAGAAGGTAGGGAAAGGAGATTAGCTATGATTTCTTTTCTATTTTTCAGTAGACTTTTATATATTGAATTCTTATAATATATGAATTAACTATATATGATTTAATTTGAAGGTGTTGCGTGGACGGAAGAGGAGCACAGGCTGTTCTTGTTGGGTTTGCAGAAGGTAGGGAAAGGAGATTGGAGAGGGATTTCTAGAAACTTCGTGAAGACTCGGACGCCGACTCAGGTGGCGAGTCATGCTCAGAAGTACTTTCTCAGGCGCAGCAATCATAACCGCAGACGCCGCAGATCTAGTCTCTTTGATATCACCACTGATACTCCGGTAATTAAGTCTTTTATTTATCTTAATTAATTATCCTAATTAATTAATTAACCTATATACTGTAGCTCTCTTAAAAAAACAAAATTAATAATATGTTAACTTGCGCGTAGTTGATGAATTCATTAATGGAAGAAGATCTAAGCCTGCACCAAGAAACAGCACAACTATCATTGCCACTACTGCCATATCCACCACAGCCACAGTCGAGTAATAACGGAGGGTTTCCGGTCTCGAATTTTGCGATGTCGATGTCTCCGGCCGTCCTACCTGTCACCGGCGAGAGCTTGTCAGCCGAAAGTCTAGCATTATTAGGAGGAGGACCCAGGTCACCAAAGCAGCAGGCGAAGAAGCTCATCCGTCCGATTCCAGTCCATCCGATCCCTCCGTCTGCCAAAATGGCTGATCTCAATTTGAACAACAAGTATTCACCCACCAGAGTACACGAGCCATTGCCTTTGTCTCTTAAGCTCTCCACAACGACGTCGTCCGGAGAGCAGTCGCCGACTTCGACTCACTCGTCCACTTTTCAGGCCATGTCTAGTGGTTCTGATAGCATCATCAGTGTTGCTTGATGTATGCGATGACGTCACGTACGTGTTAAGTTTATGTATTATACGGCCGGCCGGCTAGAAGCTAGAAGAAGCATGATTATTATGGAAAGTTTTAAGTTAATTAATGGACTGGATAAGATAAAAATTCCGATTAATGGTGGGGTTAGGTTTTATATATGTAATATGTAGGCGATTAGGCGATTAATTCCTTTCCTTTCTTTTCTTTTTTCTTGTACAGCTCGTCTTAGTTAATTACTTAATTAGAACAGGATGGGATGTCCTTCTCTTCTCTGTGTTGGGTGGGGAATTCTTTCTTGTTTAATTTGAATTTGTCTGGTTCCTTTTTGGGGGTGGACGTACTGATAAAGAAGAAGCACCAGGTGCGCATTGTTATTTGGTGTGCTGGACCCTTTGATACTTCAAGTGGGATGGAAAAAAATATCTGAATATTCGATCTGTTTAATTAATTATGTAACTTGTAATATATTATTTGTTTGCTTTAGAACTTTTGTTCGTTGTGTGGCCAATTGTCCTTAAAAAACAGAAAAACGAAGAATGGTTTTAATTGGTTGTTTTTGATCGAGCACTCACCAAAAATTAACCAAAGCAACCATCTTAATTTGTACGGTTGGTTGAATACTTGAATCTAGCTATAGGCTACACACAAAAAAAAATATTTGAATCGAGCGTGTTACATATAAATTAGTATTGACTTTTTTTATATATAGTTAGAGTATCTCCGACCGATTATCTGTTTTAAAATAAATTTAAAATCTATCTAAATTTAAAGTAAAACAGATTTCCAACAGATTACTTAAATAAAAGTTAAATTTAACTTTTATTTAAATTTTTATCTATATTTAGCAACACATGATAGAGAAAATAGGTAAAAACCAAATACTCCAACGTCTATTTTTTTTATAACGTTTTTTTTTCAATCTAACTTACATATAGCTAGAACTGCTGAGAGCAAAAGTCAAAAATATACTAGCTATATTTTTACTTTTAAGCATTTTAGCAAATGAAAATAACTTTTATTAGTGGAGATGCTCTCAAGGCTTTTTTGAGATCTCGAAGCTATATTTTTTTTCTTAAGTAAAAATAAAAACTAATTAATAAACCATTAAAATATTAAGGAATGATTGTCCTGACGAATTGTTAGTCGGCAAAAGTGTTACATTCAATTTTCATTTATTTATTTTATTCTGCCATGTTTTGTGGTAATTACTAAAAAGTGGCACCTTACGGAGTTTTTTTAGGTGTATGGCTAATTTTTTTTAATAAAAAATAAAAAATAATTGAATAGCCATTTAAACTTTAAAAGTAATAAAGAATGACCTATGCCGACAAAATTTCACAATTTAATTTTGTTTAACCCTTTTGCACTTATTTTTTATTTGTTTGTTGCTATTTTTAAAGTTATTTCAATAAAGAGAAGTTAGAGGACCCGTTTAAAAAGCAATTGGTTTTCAAAAAATTGAGACCCGATATTCAAGCAAAACATTGGTCTCTCTGGTTATCACTAGCAGAGACTAAATTTTGGTGTACTAGACAGAAATGTACCTAACTTCCAAAAGTGATCAATAAGGTACATGAACTTTTGAAAACACATCATCGGGATACCTCCGTATATTTTTCGTTACTTGACCGTTAATTATGAGGGCATATTAATCATTTTTCAACTTTCAAAAGTGATCAATAATGTGTTGAACTCTAAAAACACATTATCGGGATACCTCCATAAATTTTTCTTCATAACTCGGTTAAATGGGATCACATATAGTCCATGTGAAATATTTTTCAATGATTTTATGGAATTTTTTCTTCTTCTATTTTTTTTTTGCTTATTTCCTCATTTTTTCTCTCTTTTTCTCTTTGACTCCCACAAAGGTGAGAGACTAAATCTAATACTACCAAAGTATTTTCTCACATATGGATGATGCACATAAAGTATGTTTGAAATATAACGTACGTTTGAAAATAAATTTTACCAATGATCAATTTTTTATAATTTGTTTTGTTCGAAACAATGTTTTTTTCACCCAAAAACGTGGGTTATAACTTATAACACAATTTTTTTGGCCAAAATTGCATGTTCTTATTGTCACACCAAAATATTTTCACACTCAAATCATGATTTTTAAGGGCTTCTCAAGTTGAAAAACGCAAAAATATTGACTCGTTATACGATGTTTAACAGTCATAAAACTACAAAATTCATAAAAAAAATAAAAGATTTGAGATTTTTGAGTTATGTCAATTAGAACAACTTAAAAAAAAACATGTTTTACCAATAGTCAATTTTTTAGAAATTTATTTATTTTTCTT
The DNA here is from genome assembly GCA_030142095.1 of Rubus idaeus. Classification (NCBI taxonomy): domain Eukaryota; kingdom Viridiplantae; phylum Streptophyta; class Magnoliopsida; order Rosales; family Rosaceae; genus Rubus; species Rubus idaeus. Next base: position 34,399,197 of record CM057968.1, on the reverse strand, counting down.
TTCAAAACCATATTTTTTCACCCAAAACTGTAGACGATTTTTGGCCAAAATCGGATGTCCTTATTTTCTCACTAAAATATTTCCACAGTCAAAACATGATTTTGAAGGACTTCTCGAGTTGACATAACCCATAAATATCGACTCGTTTAATTTGTACGATATTTCAAATTCGCAAAAACTACAAAATCAAAAAAATAAACGATTCGAAATTTTCGAATTCTGCTAGTTGGATCACATTTTTAAAAATCATGTTTTACCAATGGAGTATTTTTGAAAAAAAAATTATTTTCCTAAAACCACGGTTTTCACCCAAAATGTGGGTAATAAAACACACGATTTTTTAGCCAAAATGCATGTTCTTATTTTTACAACAAAATCTTGCCACACTTAAATCATGATTTTTAAGGATTTCAAAAGTACAACTAGGAAAACTAGCGAAAAATGATGAATTGATAAACCATTAAAAGTAATTAGGAATGAATAATTTTGATGAATATTTCGTCGGTAAAAGTGTTCCATTTAGTTTTATTTATTTCCATGTTTTCTTGTAATCAACCTAAAAAGTGGCACCTATGGAGTTTTTTGAGACATCGGAGCACAAGGTGCATGGCCTATTTTATTTTCTCAAGTAAAATATAGAAATTAATTGAAAAATAATTGAAAATAATAAGGAAAGACTTGTGCCGACAAATTTTTCGTCGGCAAAAGTGTTCCATTCAATTTTAATTTATTTATTTATTAATTTTTGAAGTAATTAACCTGAAAAGTGGCATTTCAGGGAGTTATTTGAGAACTTAAAGCACGAGGTGCATGGCCAATTTTTATTTTCTTAAGTAAAAATAAAAATTAATTGAAAAACTTTTAAAAATAATTAGGAATGACTTGTGCCGACGAATATTTCGTCGGCAAAAGTGTTCCATTCAATTTTTTTTATGTTTCCTAGTAATTAACCTAAAAAGTGGCACCTAAGAGTATCTCCAACAAATTATCTATTTTAAAATAAATTTAAAATCTAGCTAAATTTAAGGTAAAACATAACTCTAACAGATTACCTAAAAAAAAGTTAAATTTAACTTTTGTTAAATTTTCTATCTATATTTAGCTACACATGAGAGAGAAAATATGTAAAAGCCAAATACTCCAACGTCTATTTTTTTTTCAGTATCGAGGTATTTTTTTTTCAATATAACTTACATATAGCTAGAACTGCTGGAGCATAAATAAAAAAATTATTAGTTATAATTAACTTTTAAGCATTTTAGCAAATGAAAATAACTTTTATTAGTGGAGATGCTCTTACATGCACATGTATATGTGAAAGAAGAACATAACGTACTAATTTTTACTCAGCCATAACTGAACTATGCAAGAGTTGATGCTTTAATTTATTAATTGGTTTGGAAAAGCTCACTGCCTAATCATATAAATAGCCATATATCCAATGCTCATGATTCAAAGAAAGTTTGTTGAGATTATCTTATAAACAAAATGAAGTTGAAAAGTTGTTAGTCCCCTAACCTGTTTTATTATCTCCTCCAACTACTATAAAGTGGTCTTTCACTAACTAACTATATATATATATATGATTCTGAAGTAAGGAGATCATTACTTTTATATATATATATACCCCCTCCCCCCATCTCTCTCCCACCTACAATCTCTCATCATCTTCTCTTTATTTATTTTCTTATCTTATCCGATTTTGCTCTCGTTATTTTCACAATCGAGGAACAATATGGAAATCACATTTCCGATTTTTTTTTTTAATCAAATCCTCAAACTAAAATTTTTTCCTCCGGTTTCCACGTGCGCGTATATATATATATATATATGTTTTAGTGATTTATATATAGCTCCTTAAATTCTCCCTCCAGCCTATCTTGAATACGAACTAATTAATAGACTGAAAATTACGTATCCATGCTATTATATATTTAAACATTTATATATCAAACCTCAATAAGTAATCCAAATTAATTCTTTCAAGCATTAGTTCAGTGTATAATTTTCTTCTTCTTCTTCTTGTAGTATTTCAGTCCATTGATACTTTCTCTGATATCATCCATGGCAATGTGTGCATGTTCTAATGGTTTATATAGAGTTAGGATCCTTTTGTAAATTTGGAATTCTATGAATCTATATATAGGGAAGTAGGGAACCATATATGGATTAATACTTTTCTTATAGAGAAAGACTTTTCTTATTGGGTCAGCCGGTTGTTGGATTCCAAAGCGCAGTTCCGTCATTTCCGTGATCTGTGAAGAGAGTGGCAAGTCCGTAAATAGTGTGGACTGACCAAAGCTAAAGTGCAGCCACGTGTCCTCATTATTATCAAATTATTCAAATATCAGCAACCTTTTTCTTTCCCTTTACTGAATGATTTTCAATGGAAGCGGGAACGGGAATTCTTCTCCGTAGTCACACTTCAGTTCCATGGCGCCCAAAACGCCCTCTCCGACGTCGTCTTGGCCCCACTTTCCCGCGCTTCAATATTAGGGCTTTGAATTCTGACAGTCGTTACAGAGGCCCAAAGCCGAAGACGAATTGGGTCGCCGATTGGGTCTCAAACAACGACGACGCCGTTCGGAGCTTGCCGATTTACGCCGGAGGCGTCTCCCTCTTGGCCGTTCTCTTCAATCGCACCGTCTCTGACATCGCTCTCGTCGCTGACGCCAGCAGGTAACTAGTATCGCAATTCTCTTTGCTTAATTTCTGTTCAGTGTGATTTTGCAGCATTTAGAAAATTAACGACTTGGTTGTGATTCAGGATTGTGATTTGTGAGCTTAAACATTTATGTAAAACTCTGTTTAATTTGTAGTTCACAGTCTAGAGCTGATTTATTGACATTGGGATTGGCTGTGACCAACATCCTAGCAGGTCTGGTATGGCTGTCAATTAGACCAAAATCTATATCCAAGGTGAGAAACTGAGCTCCTTGAGTCCCAATTTTTATTTGCCTTCTTTTAATGGACTTGTTGCTTATGAATTTTACTATTTAATTTCAGGTGGATCCTGAAGGGGTCGAATGCCAGAGGATGTATTCTAATCTCCCCAAAACTCTACTTTCTGAGTTATTGTGGTAATGCATTAACAGAAATGTTGATCAAACTGGGATTACTAAACATTTAAACAATGTGCACCCTCTTTGTAGTGACTTCATGTTTGCGATGTTAGCGTGAAATTCTGTATTGTAAAATAGCAATCGAAATCTCAGTTTTATCTACAAAAGGGAGGAAAATCAAACGTTATTCGTTGTGATTAGCCTATTAAGTTGTCTAAATTGAATTGGCTTCTTAAAGTTGCTTCTTGTTGCTCATTTCTCAGGGTATGGGAATCTCTGTCTGATGCAACATGTTGCCGGTCTCTTGTTATAGTTTATGATGGGAGATGTATCCTGCAGATTGGTTTTGCAGCTGCATCTTCCACTGGTGATGGTGAGGTTGTGGCCGTTGATGCTGATAAACTGCTGCAAGGATCCCTCTATCGAGGTGTTATGAAATCAGGAGTTCGTAAGTAACTGCCAAGGACTGTATGTTATCTATTGATGTTTTCTACTCATTTAGCTGTCACATTTTAAAGAAGACTTCTGCCACATGTTTGATAATATAAAACAACCTGCTCTTTCAGAGAGCTATTTGGCCAACCTAGCTCTTTATCCTGGGAAATCTGAGCTGCCATTTCTACCCTCAAACACACAGGTTTACTTTCTATCTTGATTTTCAAATTTCAACTATATATTGTCATCTGTATCTGTCAAGCAAATATGTTTTGTTTATCTCATCCAGTTGAATCATTCATTAGTAATATGCACTCCTACACAGTAGCTTGATGTTCAGACTCCCAAAGAAAAACAATAGCTTGATGTGCAAACCAAAATGGAGAGACAGATCTTGCTTGTTATCATCAACTCTGTATTTTGATAATCCCCCTTTTAAATCTGCAATTAAGGATTGCTAGCATGATTTCCAACTTTGCCAGGCAGTAATATTGCAGCCACTTGGAGACAAAGGAATTGCAATAATTGGTGGTGACACAATTAGAGGATTCACAGCCTCTGATCAGGTGTGTCTTGTTTACTTCCATTGTGAACCCATAACTGTCATGTATGGTGATTGTGTATCTTTGGAGTTTTAATTAACTGTTTTCTGTATATAGAAAAATAAAGTGTCCCTCACTTTATTCTGTACTTTAACTTGGGTTTTAGTGACTACTTGGCTAAAAAGTAGGAAGTCCTAGGTAATTTATCAATTTGATAATGTATACCACTAAACCTATATTCCTCACAATGGTAAATATCACACTGCTGCCTGTTGATCAAAATTGTTCACATATTCAATTAGGCACTGCTTCATTCTATCTATTTTTGCTATAATTCTTGCAGTAACCATTGAAATGGTTACAGGCATGGATTTCATTAATTGGAGAGAAGCTGGATGCTACACTAGCAAGATGTATGGATAACCTCCCATTGGATGCGCAAGACCCAGTTTTCAAGTAATTTGACTGAAGTGTGTTGACTTTGTCATTTCATTGCAACGGTTATATCCCTAAGCCAGGTAACTTTCAATTTTATTTTTTATTTTTTGATTCATCTAATCTGAACACTCCATATATTCAGCACCAAGAACTTATTCCCAACTGTAGCTTCTGGTGTTAGTAGCACTATTGTTCATGCACACATATTTTTTCAGTTTCTCTAGTAAGAATGTTCCATTACCCCAGTTGTACTTGATTATGGTTTAGCCAACCTAGCTTCATTATTGCATCAGAAATAAGAAACGACTTTATTAACACTGCAATCAGGTTTCTCTTTAAACCTGAATAGTCCTGGATTTTGCTCGCTGCAAAACCCTTTTTTTTTTAGATTTACTTTGCTCTGTAAGGTAAATTTGCTAGAATCCATATCGACCTTAGGTCCATTCAAATTTGGTCCTCAATATAGAGGCTCAAATCTTAGCTTCAATGAAGAACAGACATGGTTAAAGTGACACAAACAGAAGGATTAAAAGAATCTGTAACTCATTCTCAATTAACAAATGAATTTATACTACATTCTACAAGCATGGTTACAAATTGGGGGAAAAAAAAGGGTTCATTTCATATTGTCACAAATTTACAGTGTACGAATCCTGTAATTAATTTCAATGCATGTGTATGAAAGAAAAATAATCAGATACAAAAGGGCAAAAATACTGAAGAAAAAGAATAGCTGCTGGTGTGTTTACTCTGTTGTTATACAAGGGCACCAATATGAAAGCACCCACTCTTGTTTGCATTTGTCACCGAAGAAGAGCCCTCTCCCATGGCAGTGACCCAGTTGAAGGATCAGAAAAGTAAGCCAAAACAAAGTCCTTAAGGCCAGTGTCCCAAACCTCACAGAACCTTAACCTCCAATTGGGTGGTTCAATGGCCTCTGTTCCTAACCCAGGTGCTCTATCTTTTGACCCTTTGTTTTGATCCTCTTGCCAATCCACAACATATGTAGCAACCCTTCTGTAAAACTTGGTCCTGAAGGTCTCCCAAACCTGGTACTTGTAATGGTTTATCACAGCAATGCCTTCAGGCACATTCAGGTGCCTAAAACCCTCTCTCAGCCTGAAATGGTGCACCACATTGAGCAAAGTAACATCAAGCAAATCTGTTCGGACGATGGACTTGTGCCTTTCCGGGCTTTGCAACCGGCAAGTGTAGCCTGCGGTTACTCCCTGTGATGGATGTGAGCTCAACCCAGACGGACCAAAACTATGGCAATCTGTTCTGAGCTCTGCAATTGTCTCAGAATCAGAAAAATTCGATACCAGTTTCCGAAGTGAGTTTTCACCAGGAATGCCATTTCCTCTGCGTTTGCGAAACTCACGAGGGAAGTAGAAGAACTCATCCACATCAAAGAAACCAACCCAAGTGCATTCATCTCTTGCTTTCAGAGCGCAGTGGGAAAACCCGGCTTCCTGGGTTTTAATCCAGGGCCAGGACTGCCTTGTGACATTGTAGCCCTGTGAGTCGAGCTCCGAAACCACGTCTTCAATCCCATCATCGCTGTTGTTGTCATAGATGAACCAGCGCTCAACTCCGAGCCAAGCATGGTACATAATCCACTCACTTAGCGCTGGTGCTTGGTTCCACAACATGGTGCAAGCGCAGAGCTCATGCTTCTTCTTCTTCTTCAACTTCAACTTCAGCCCCTCCTCATTCAAATTGGGCTTTGAACTGTGAATTGTGGCCACAGAAGGCAGAGTCGCATGGACTGGAGCTCTGGGATGGCCAGCGTTGTAACCAATTGTGACCCGAATACCCGAAGCCTTATCCGGGTTATTTCGGATACTCTTTGGCAACGAACACCTCACAACTTCCTGAGCAGCCGTAACAGCTACAGTAGTGAGCACAAAGCCGTCGTCTTTGTCCAGATTCCCCAACCCGAAATGGCAGCTGAGCCGGGTCGGGTCGGACTTTCTGTGTGGTCTAAGATTCAATCCCTTAGCGAACACAACCACCGTGTCCTCATCTATAACCGCGTCGTAAACCACTTTATCCCAAGGAGATGCAGCGGCCGTCGAATTAATCCTCGCCGTCCAATCATCATGGCCGCCGCGCCTCCGTAAATCGACGGCCGACGAGTAATTACCGAACGGTAGCGGACACCGGACGATTGACCGGAACTCGTCGTAGCCGTCGGTGGACAATACCGGCTTGACAGCAAAACCAAACTCATCTGAACCGTTCGAAAATCTCCGGTAAACGCACTCCAACTGTTCGTTCTGTTGAAAACGATTGGCCACAATGAGAAGCTCGTGATCGGGAAATAAGACTCGATCTTGTACTTTCAACGGCGGCGAATCTTTATGGTGACTAAAAGAATCAAGAACCGAATTGCTCGCGGTGGAGGAAATGAGAGAGAGAGTGGTGGAGGAGGCGGTGATAACGGGCCGAAACGACGCCGTTCGGAAGCGGCCGGAGTACAAGAAGAAGAGGAAGAGGAAGAAAGAGAAGCAGAGAACAAGAGTCCTTCGGGAGGACAAGTAGTACTTGGCCTGCAAGTAGGAGCGTCCCGTACGCTTCCGCTTGCGGCGCTGCTCCGAATCCATACTTGGGGGTTTCCAAAAATGGAAAGTGGGAACTGCAAAAGCGGTTAGAGGTGGACGAAAATAGAAGGAAGTGGGTTTCGGGTCTGCAGATCTAGCGCTGCCGAGTGCCGACAGTGGTGGGTTTATGGATCTCTGGCCTAAAACCAGAGAGAAAGATAGAGGAAGAAGAAGACGCGTTTAGTCTATAAAGAGCTGGTTTGATTAGGGGGCTGCTGGTGGTGTTTAAGTGGTGATTAGTGAGGCTTTTGACTGTTGATTAGTTAAAGGCTGCTTGCTTTCATTACCCAAGTCTGAGAAGGAAGATGGGACTATCGGCCAAGAAAATGAGAATTAATTAGCAAAAATAATTGGCGGATTATGTGGCGTCAACCAGAAGACACCATAAATTTTGGAGCTTGCATTGCTCAGAAAGTACACGTCTTTTTATACCCTTTGGGATTCTGGGTAAAAGATGAAAACTTGGGGTCACAATGTTACTTCTATCTTTTTCTCGTCTCTTCACTAGGGTTTATTGACTAAAATATTCGTTGGTAACAATCATTAAACTACGGAATCTTTTCAAATTACACTATTTAAAGTATATTGATTTTTTGTAACCAAAAAAAAAAAAGTATACTGATTTCGTGCTAAAACATCTCAATAACCCTAATAGTGTATCCATTAATTTGTTGCTCAATTCAACTATTTGAGGTAATTGTGTTCCTTCATATTTATTTGATGATCCAAATAGAACTTTGATCTAAATTTCGATGAAGTAATATCAATGTTTAATTACTCTAAACAGTCAAAGGCATTTGAGACAAGAGCCAGCTCTATATATTTATTTATAATTTTAATTATGTCATAAGTAGAGTACAAAACATAAATATATGGCAAGATAATGTGCCTTCATCACTACTTTTGTTCTTTCTCGTTATTTTTTTGTTTAATGATGAGAACCAACTATATTTCATCCACATGTCACTCACCCAATTATTCCTCTGCTTAAGCAGCAAGTGGCTCGTCACCCAGAAATTCATTGATTCTTCTTTTGTTATTGTGAAGGATGATATTTTGCAAAATGTCCAAGAAAATGTAATATAAATGTGTAATTTGACATCTTCTGCCTCTTTCAAGGTACCCATCGGTAATCTTAAATTTCATGTTATTCGAGTATGATTTAGAAATGATCATGTTGTTAAATTTTCAATTAATTGAAGAATAGCTCAGCTCTAAATCTAAAATATGAATCCATAAATTTCGTAAACTTATCTATTGCAACAAATAATAGCTCAAGTGTAATCTCAAGATTGAATGTGCTTGCATATGACATCATTATTAGATCGATTAATCCACCAAATGTTGTTAGCTTCAAGATATTAGAAAGAGAAAGACACTGATGTCTTCCACATTGACCTGAATTGGTGCGAATGCGTTGTCTAATGAGCTGGTAGAGACATTCATTCTTTCCTACAAGAACAATATAATTGTGTGTTATTAGCTGGCCAAAGTCAAAAGGGTTCGATCAGTATGTTTGGTTTTGAGGAGTTGAGGGCTACCTTATAGGAGGAATACCGTGTAAAGCACGCTTTATGCTGCATAATATTTTCCATGTGCTCCCCACAATAATATGCCACATTATTATCTTTATATATAGATACATTTGATTCATTTCTTGCATCTTTACGAAAGATGTATATATTATTCTCTTCTCTGAAAATAATTAAAACCATTTAGCATGCAGAAAAAATTGATTACATCACACAATCTATTAATTATTAATTATCTTATGTCAAAATGATTCTCGTATTTATTTTTTTTAAAAGAAGGTGTTATGAAGTAATTTGTCGAAACATTTTATATCAATCTCTTTTCAAACGCTCTATATTCAATCATTTGTATTATAGTGTATTTTAGACATTTCAATATGTCTAACCCTTATGTATTTAAAAAAGATAACAAAAACATAACAAACTGCTTAATAATTTGGAATAGATGCACATATATTTTAGTGGCGGGCAATTGTTAGGTACAAGTTCTTGCTTCATAAAACAAAGGCTTAATTCAAGATAGCGATAATAGCAGCCGGTGAATATAACACCACTTGTAAAAGGAATATGACGCATGGTTATTGAAACTTATGAGCATTGAACGGATATGAATTCAGTAGACATCTCTATACAAGAACTTCCCTCGAATCATTATTAGCATTAAAGAAATGAGCGTCAAGATAATAGAAAAACATCACCTCAACCACACTGAATGAATGTTGAATAGGAAAATGATACTTGAGATAGTTATTACAGAATTGGGAAAATGCTTGGGTGCTTATAGATGTGGACACTTGAGAAAACGACCGGAAATTTTGAGTCTTTTTCGTTATTAGTTTTTGGTTGAATAGTATAATTATACAGATGAATGCATTTGGGATATGGGCATATTCTTTAGCCTTTAGGTAATAGGTACACATTTGCAGCAGATCAATAACAACAAAGCCTTCTTCAATCATTGAAAAGATTCTGAAATTCATGAATGAAATGACAATGCTTCATTACATTATGGTCCAGTTCAATGGCAAATATATATTTTCAAATTCAGAACTGTAACCGCTAAAGCTAACCACGTTATCAGAAGATTAAATAATGTACATTTGCATTATTAGCTGGGGATTTTGATAAGCCTGTGTGACATGGTCAAGCCCCAAATGGAGGCTTCCCAAGTTGTAGATCAAAAAAACAAAGCCAACCTTCTGCCATCCCTTCTCTAAAACCCAAACCTCATGGTCTCATTACCTAAAAAAAGGAATGGAAAACAAAAAAAAAACAAGGTCGGACTCACTAATATTATAACTATTACTGTAATCACACGTCAAAGAAGGTCGGTGTTTCTGGTTTTTTTAACTGCAAAATCGCGAGTCCCTTGGCCAATCTGATGGCTCATGATTGGAGAATTGGACAATCATGTGGTCAGGTTGTCCGACCGAATACTTTAGTTAGAATTAAGTCTTCTTTTTTTTGGGTCGATGAATAAAGTCATTCTGTCACCCTAAGCAGAAAAAAGGAGGTAAAGCTTTGATTTCTGGGCAGGAACTGGCCTGTTTCTGTACTTATCGGATCTTGCTATGCAAGAATGATATAGTGGACCAGTTTGGATATACATATATTGATTGTTTTTATTTTTTGGGGGCAATACATATATTGATTGTTACGTAAGAGACTAGGAATCAAATTTTGCCTCCACAAGGATAAAAGGGTTGGACATGTGGAAAAGAAAGAAGGATGCTTTCCCAGTTCTAGCCAGGAATCAATTTTACAAGCACCGCTATTGGGAGTTTAACTTCAGCCTAATCTGCTGCTGCCCATTCCCAAAAGCCAGAACACCACCATCTTCGTTGGATTCCGGTACCCAGAAAGCCAGACATGTGTAATGGGGCTTTTTTGTTTTTGTGTTTTTGTTTTTGTTTTTATTTCACTTGAAGCTATAGCCAGCTGTACTACAACACTAGCTATGGACTTAAAGACGCCTGTCTCTTACAGACACCATGTGATAAATTTATGGGCCGGAGACGTTTATATTTGTGCAGAAATGAAAATTTATTGGTCATGTACATCAAGATAGTTATAACAAGGCAAGAAAAAGATGATGCATAACTTGGATCTGTACAGAGATTAAACCTAACCTCCCTTTACCGGCAATGGTCCAGGTAAGTAATAAATACAACACATGCTAATGCTCATGCTACGGCTAGGGCTAGGCTAGGAGGACTACTCCGGTTAACTGCTAAGTTGCATTTTGATGTGAAAGCTGCCTTTGAAAGGAGACATGTAAAAGGAACCCTATGCTGTGCTGCTCCTGTGCATCAAATGATGCTACAATCAATCAGAAATGTTATAAATTAATATGGGCACCTATATGTAGACTTGATCGGCATTCGATTTAGTATCTCTTCAGGTCTTTCAATGAGCCATGATGCTTTTCTCCCAAGTCTCGACTGAAATGGATCAACCACAACATTTTGAGCTCACCATCGATTCTATCTAAGCAGATGACCTAATGAACAAAAAGGAAACTTGTTACAGAGTCGATTTAGAAAGTAAAATACACAATAGTTATGGTGAAATAAGAGCAAACATCAAGCATGAGTGCTTCCAGCACTACTCATTTCAATGCAATGAGAACTGCAACGACATTGAGAACCTATTCTTACTTACAGCTGTTGTATATAATAGATGAACAGCACCATAATCATATACCAAAAAATTATTACACTTAATAGTTGGACGGTTTTAATCCCAACAGTCAACTAACAAGATTATAAATGCTTTGCACACGTGCTCAACATCCCATAATGCACCAAAGAAAGTGAAACTATCTCATAAATTTCTCTCGCCAGTAGTGATGAGGCAAGACTGCAAACCATTGATATGTCAAAAAATAGATTTTCAGTAGAACAATTTCATGACAATGTGAGCAAAAGCTCCTTTGTAAAGTGCAGCATATGAGTCATTTTGTAGAAAACTACAGTCCGCAGCTCATACAATGCAACAAAATGAGTGCAACTACCAATCTGTCAGGCAAGAAGGATTATGAAACAACATTACTAAGCAGTAGATCATGAAGTGCTCAAATTAGTTATCCTTACCTTCTGTTCAGGTTCCTTGATGCTATCCAATTAGCTGAAGGAACCCCCTCAAACCGACTAGCATTATAAATTTGAACCCTCTCAGCATCTTGGACTATGCTCTTTGGTGTTCTGTCTGGATAGCACCCTGTATATGCCCTTGAGTCACCATGAGTTTCTGCCACTGGGTTAACTGTATATGCACCCCTACTTTGGTGCTGAAATCTTTGGCGGTCAAATGATGGTTCAGCACTGATATCTTTATCAGGCCCAGCATTGATTGAGGGAAAGGTTCCAGAAGAAGAAGAGAACCTTGGCGTAGAACACCGGCCTTCTGTTCTGCGCCAGAACTTGGAACTCAAGAACTCGGCACCAGGCAGCTTGCAGCATGTGTTTTCTGCTGATTCAGTGTTTGGAATCCTTCCAGTTGATAGTGCCAAATCATATGATATTCCATCCAGTGCCATCTCAAGGCCATGTACCCGTGTCTCAAGAGAATTCAGCCCACTCTGAGAACTCCCAATAAATCTCTACATACAAGTAAAAAGGCAATTGAGTCGGCTTTTTCAACCCTGTGCATCACTATCAATACTGAATACTATTGATGAAGCCTCTAAGTAGGCAACAGGATACGATTCTTAAAGCTAACATTTGAAAATGGAAAACAAGCTAACACAGACAATAGGCAGAGACTAAGAGATACATGGTAAGACTAACTTTCATCCAACAACATAAAATGGCAAACAAACTAACAAAACCTATGCACATACTTTATCTCATTGCCTATCAAATAAAAGGTGAATAAGCATCAGCAACATTACCTGGAGAAGGTCAAATAGGTTGGCTTGCTGGTTTTCAATCTGAAGGAGTTGCGCACGGATCAGACTCAGATCCTCAGCATCCTTGGGGCTCTCATAAACTTCTTCTGTGGGATTGCTAACCACAACATCTGAGTCATAGTTCTCATCATCAAATGGAACCACTCGAGACCGAGATCTCAAACCACCAAATTTGTATGCTTTTTCATCACAGGTCCTACTGAAGAGTACATGTTTATTTTCTGCCATGCTATTTCCATTGCGCTCATTCTTTCCTAATTCCCCATCTCCAAAATCACTCGTAACAATATCATCTGTATGAGACACCTTCGAAGAGGGAGAGTTTGGCATTTTAATTTCAATTTTCCAATCAGCGGGTTTCTTGTGGTCCAACTTAGTGAGCTTGGTTGTGTCTGATCTCTCATTTCTACTTTGAGGACTTCCCTTTTTGGCAGTGGTCACCAAAGAACCGTTTGACAGAGGGGACCTGTTTGTGGGGACTGTTTTCTTTGTTTGAGGAGTCCTAAAGCCAGCATCATTGGATATGGTTGGAAAGGATCGATCATTCTCATTATCTGGTCCCGTGGAAAAAATCCAAAACAGGGAGAAGATTAGATGAATATTCAACGAGAATCAGGTTTCGTGGTTATTGTTCAACTTCAAACTTTCAAGGATTATGGCAGAACAAGGAACACACCAGAGCTTACTCAAATAAACAAATTAACACCATCCTTCCAAAAAATTTGTAACTCAAGCAATAGCTTCAGAATTCAGATTCAAGAAAAAAGAAAAACTTTACTTCATTAAAATGTTTCCCTTTTTGTTTGTGTGCTTTCTCATTGTGATTACTGTTTGAGCAAATCATTGAACAACTGACCAACTTCGTTGCTGTCAACTAGTGCTATGCTTGAAGTTTCTAAGACAAGAGATGCCTAAACAGATTACACAAAGCAGAAGCTTACCAATTGAACATCTGGATTGAATTGGAGCAGAAGCCTCTTCGGAATCGCCTGTGAGAACCTTCCACATCTCCAATGTATTATTCATAGTCTCCCGGACTACCTTCACCTGTTACCAAATGAAGCAACAAAATGAGGGGAAAATACACAAAATACTAATATGATTAAGATCACTTTTTTTAATGTTCTTCTCGGCAACCAAACAGCGCCTGAAACAAGTCATTTACCTTATCAAATCTCCGGCTTTCCAAGGCATTCAAGCAAGGAACTTTATAGAGTGGCGCCAAATCTGTCTCCACTGAGGCTACCTTTCCGAGCGCCTCAGCCGCGCCCTTTCTCACGGCCCAGTCCTCACTGCTCAAGAACTCAACCACGCACGGCACAAGCCAGTCCAACGCGCCTTTGCTCGACGCGCCACCGGCGCCAACAATGCTGCCGATCAGCACCATCAGCGCCGCCTTGGCCTTGAAGCTGTCGCTCTTGGCCAGCTTCCCCAGCCGCGCCAGGCTCTTCCTCAGCTGGACCATCTCCACCTCCGGCGCGGCATCGATTGCGGCGGCGAGGCACAGCGCCGACCCGATCTGCGAGTTGGAGTCCTGCTCGACCGCCAGCGTGTCCATCAATGGCTTCAAAAAGGACGAGGCGAACTCCGGCGTCGTGATCTGGGAGGACATGGCGGCGACGGCGTCCACGCAGGCCGATCGGACGGCGGAGTCGGGGTCCCGGAGACGGCGGAGGACGGTGGATATCATTTTGGATAAAAAGGGGGCGAGCGCGTCGCCGTGAGAATTTGACAATAAGGTAAGAAGCGAAGCGCATTGCTTGCGAACGGGTGGCTTGGAGGAGGCGTCGGTGTTGTGAATGCAGATGAGGAAGGTAGCGAAGGAGTCGTGGGTGAGGTTTCGAGCTATGGACTCGAGCTCGGCGGTGGCCATGGCGAGAGTGTCTCGGTCGGAGAGCTTGTTGAGGCAGGTTATGACCCGCTGCTTCAGATCCGGAGTGGAACCGCCGGTTTGGGGCGGGCTGCCTAGCGAGGATCGCCTGGAGCCGGACATTGCTCGATCACCAGGTAATCAGGTTGTTGGAAATTGGTTGCGGTGGACCGGTGGTGGTGGTGGTGGTGTTATGTTATGGATGCGAATGATTTGGCGGCAGAGTTTGGGGATGTGTAAATTGGACTGGTTCTCATTTCTCAAGGTTGGATACTTGGAATGGGGCTTTTTAAATGTTTGAGAGGGAGGAGTGCTGAGTGGACTATTCAGATTTAAGAAGAGTTGAGGAGTCAAAAATATTTTAGGTACTATTATGTTTTCTTTTTTGTTTTTTCGCGGGTAGGGTACTAGGGTAACAATGGGCCAACTGCCATAGTGGTTTGTTGGTATTGAACTATTGATTTTGAAAGCCTACCTGTGTAAATATGCAAGTGTATAGTAGAAAAACTAAAATCAATTGATGATGGTCATCGAAGAGATCTAAATTTTTATAAACACGTAAGGGGTCTATTTTTCTCTAATGTGAGACAACACTTCACATTTTCACAAAAATTTATATGTATAGTGTGTTCATTAGGGTGTGTTACGCGTGTATCAAGTATCGAGAAAATATAATATAGAAGTTTTGATGATAATATCGAGCATATTATCGATATTTTAGACTTTGCAATATACGTTGATCAAAGTGTATCAAGTATCAAAAACAAAATAACATATAAATTTTGATGATAATATCGAGCATATTATTATTGATATTTTAAATTTTGCATAAGTGTATTAGAAGATGAAAAAAAATTTATGGTAAAAAGATATACATAAATCTTTCGACTCTAAAATGGTTATATTTGTGGCTATCTGATCAATGGTGAAATCTTAATATTTTCATAGTTATGTTTGGCATACGAGATATTAGGTTTTAATTATGCAATCGGCTGGGGATAAGCATTCATGTGTTTTTGCTAATGCACATGCATCAAAAGCCTGGAAGCCACATGATCGACGCTATGAAACAAATTAGAGTTGCCAATGAGCCTATGATATGCTCGTTTCCAACTAAAGAGTTGACTAGTCCCGTTGTTTAACACCTTATCTAAAACTCATAACATGCTACCCGTATATAAACATGTTGAATATCTGGGGATTGGTTTTGGAGCGGATATTGCATACTTAAAAAATTAATTGTCACACTATTCAAACGGTTTCTGCATTTCAGTTGATGCATAGTTTTATCTATGATCCGATCTACAAGTTTTTTTTTTGGGGAATGAGATGTACATGTATTAACCATGTAAATGTAATTGAGATATGAAGAAGAGATTTTTTTATGCTCTATGGTGAAAAATAATGAAAAAGCTAGAGACAGCGACCGTTATTTCTAAAGACTTAGGCTAAAGCTTAACAAAAGAGAATCATATGATGCATAGCAAATTTAACAGTAGGAAGACCAAGACAAAAGTGGAGAAGCAGAGAACGTGATCGAAGGACGTAACAATATTGTTAAAAAGCTCTTCAAAACCAGGAACACACTGAGGTTGGAATGTTGGATACATTCATGAACTAAATCTACCTAGCTAGCAGCTCTGTGCATGATCTATTCTCCTGTAGTAAAGTAGACGCAAAATATTTGGGTCGGAATGTCGGATAGTCTGGTTGAGCTGAGGTATTGCAATAGTGATGAACAAGAATAAATAAGTTTCAGTTAAGATGCTTTCCCCCGACTTTAAATTTACTTGCTTACTGTGTAGATTATGATAATCAATAATGGGGCTGGTTTGTGAAGTTGCTCCTTTACTTTTTTAATTTCTTAAGAACGTTTGTTTATGCTAATCACGATGTTAATAGAGTTTGTTTAGATGGGATCTAATGATGTTGATGTGGGAACCCCTCGTCCATCTACTAACCAACTTAACAGCTACCTAGCTAGCCATCTCACCTATATAAGATAGGAGATGGAGTAGTGAAATTATAACAGCTAATTAAAATCTCACTCCCTTTTTAGTTGGTTTATATTATAATACATAGGATTAGTAGAACTCATGTTATTATTCGAAATGTTTTCTCGATGTTTAATGCAATATAGAATATACGCATTATGTCTCCTTCATTGTAATATGCATTTTCATTAATTAACGTGATTGGTTGTTTATGCACCATGTCCTTACCGTGCACATTGGCATAGGTTTATCTCATCACACAATCACTTTTTGTGCCTCAAACAATGTTTCCGCAACCTAAATTTCTAAGTAGCCGGGCACTTTTTTTTTTGGGTCTGGTTAATTTCTAGCTAAGTGAATACTTCAGCTTAGTTGATAAGTAAGTGCAAAAAAAAAACCCAACTTGGTGTAGAACAATAGAGAAGCCCCCGTGATTTGATCGAGTAGTTCAAATAAATGAGATTATTATGAAAAGCTAGCTATAGCATGAAGAAGCTAGAGGGTTCATGAAAATGCTAGAAGGCCATGTGTATATCATCATATCCCTAAATTGAAGGGGAAGGAATAAGGATGATGACACTATATAGGTTAGGACTCATGTGACTTGTTTTGATTCTTGATCCAAACGGTTTGGCAGTTTTCAACCCTATTTGATCGATATGTTGTTACTATCACTTATATCCATCAGATTGCTGTTTGCAGCAGTGCTTGGTTGGATCCTTGTGATCCAAATTGATAACCAAATTTTTACATTTGATCATATCATTGTTCAGCCAACTAGTTGCAATTGGTGTTTAAAAGTAAAATTATCGTATACAATAAATTATTAGCGGATATATAAATTTAATGAAGAGAATTGCTTTCACACGATAATAAAAGCTTACGCTAAGATAAAACGAGAGAGTGAAATAGTTACAATTTTTTTTTGGGTGCAATGGTTACAAATCTTTATGACAAAAGATTTGAATAATTACTCAAAATAAGTTGATCGAGAATAACCGGATAAACAATGCAAATCAATGTACGTATTACCCCTTTTCATCTTGCCCTATAAAAAAAAAGTCGTGAGGTTATGAACCATCTTACGAAATAATTGGAGCTTGAGAATCTAAGGAGTTTTTAATGATTTAGAGACAATTGGATACTAAATAAGATCCACTAAATAAACAGCTGAGCATTAAGTTGGAATCAATATTTTTTTTAAAAATTTGTTGTTGCTTTTCATATGTATATATAAATATAAATATTATGGAACTTTTGGAAGATTAATCTGCTTTATATGGGACCAGGCCGGATGTAGCAATAATACCATTACACCACTAAACACATCCAATAAGCACAATCACAGTCAATTATCTTAACATAGCTATAGAAGTTGAGGCCAATTTGTGAGCATCTAGCTAGCTTGGTGCTCTATATTGTCATACTAAATATTGTCTCCTTTCGAGTGGTCTACAACTAGGAGCTATTGTACGTTATATCGACCAACTGATTAATTAAGCAGAAAAACAACATAACTTTATAAGTAGTGTCATTATCTTTATGTGCAATTTACACAAACCAAACTTTGTGTGTGGTCTGTTTGGGACACAAATTCTCCATTGAATTACCTTGTTAACTTTATGAATGTTCTAGGAAATAATTAATAAACTTAAGAATACAAATGTGATATTCGTTAATAGGTAGTGTACATTACCAGAGTGTAAATTTATAACATGATTAAATTTGAATTATAAATTAATAATCCAAATATATATATATATATATACAATCTAGCTAGCACCAATATATGCACCATACCCGTATTTTTGGTTGAATATGTACGTGAAACCTGGGATGATATTAATTTCTCGTAGGTGATATGGATAAAGGAGGAAATAATGGAAGATGGATAGGAGACCGAGATGAGAGATCGATGGACCGTGGACGGTAATCCAGATGTGGATCGAGTGGGGGGCTTCTGCTCCATACACACACATACGCATATATATTATGTCCATGCATGCATGTCGTTCGAGCTTGATATTTTTGACTGGGAAGCAGAGACGTACCCCATGTATCTGATAATTAAGCTTGCCTTTTGTCCTTAGATTTCCCAGTTCACATGGAGAGGCCAAAATGTAGACCAAAACCATCCCTGGCCTATTTATGTCTCTCTCTTCGATCTCCGTCTTCCTCCATGTGTGTTTTCCTTCTCGATATATCATGCGCGCGACAATCTCACATGCAGTTTGTGTTTCTGGGAGAATGATGGGTCGATCGGCATGAACGACAATAATATGTCATTTTCATTCATTCACTCTCTCTCTCTCTCTCTCATATAATATGAAAGGTACGTACGTAGTCTAAATTTGAATTTATAAGATCATGCTAGGCTAGGCATCCCCACAAAAACATTCTCCAACTTCATCGCGTCCATGTTACTACAATGTTATGCAGCAACCAAACATAATTTAATTCATCATGTCTCCGATCAGAAATTTGCGTTATATATATATACAAAATGAGATCTCTTAAATATAGTGTAGATATATATATATGCATATGCTCAAGTGTCATGTATAGGTCCTTAAGTATACCCCATGACATTTAAATAAATCTCCCAACTCAAGAATTTTCTTTCCCATAGCGAGATGAACGAGTTGGTATGTCACGATCTATGTGGTGAACATCAATTAATAACACTTTAATTCTCATAGCGAGATGATTTTAATTACTTTATAAAATTTTATGCCTATATATAATCTCATGTGATTAAATTGGGTGAATATCAACATGTTGGATGTGCATGTATTAGAATTATCGGTGATAAAAGTCGTCATAACATCTTACTTTACTTGACCTAATTTTTGTATGTCAAAATTTTGGTTAAATAATTGATCCAACACGTTGTTTTCATTTTCAAGAACCTTAAAATGAAGTATTGAAGTGACCGGCAAATCCATGTTTAAGAAGAATGGGGCTCGTAATGGAGTGGATTTATCCCAAGGTTTGTAGCCTTGTAGGGAAATTAATGGGACCAGAAGGATCAAGGATGGATGGGTCATCTTAGGGAGTCACAGCTCTATCGATCGGAGTGCTTACATGTCAGGCATTGGTTATTGTCTTGACATGGAATTTATTAATAATTTCACATGGAGAAGGAGACTGCAAGCCAATCATATGTCGACTGGCTCTCGCTGCATTTCAAATGAGGCAATGCAATATTATATTAGAGATTTATTTCTCTCATCTCTCAATGTAACAGTCGAGCACTAAGCTTAAACTATAGCTAGCAAACAAGGAAAATTTTTATCAAAATAAAATGAAATTTATTCAGTACAAGACGTCTATATACATGCCTCAATCTGAACCGTTCAAATATTAAAAAAATTAACTTATGTACAGACTCGGATGACATGTTTAATATTTTGTCACAGTCCTTTTTTTTTCTTGTTTTTGATAAAGTCCTTTTTTCTTTTTTGAGAAAATTTGTCACAGTCCGGAATCCTGATCCTGACAATCATTCAAATATTAATTTAATACTATGTAAGGGATATGACGTTTAAATTGATATTATCTTAATTTGGGAATTTAGTTTTGATTCCTTTTGTATTATTATGTCATTCTCCGTATGTACCTCGTTCCTAACCGGCTCTGTTGTTATTTAGGGAAGCAACCCTAAAACGGTTCAACACTTCAACCAGCATTCAACACAAAACTAAATACTATATCAATCTTCCCTGTCATTGTTATTACTTTTTACCTTTGTAGATAATCAACAAGTAATATTTGTTGTTTTTAATTCATCAGCACCAAATATTTAAAGATAGAAAGTCATAAACCCTTGTATTCATAAATCATTTTGTTTTATAAACTTGTTCGCAAATTTTTTGTTAAGAAGTTCTCTGTCAACTATCTCCTTACAAGATAACGCTACATAAACAGGTCCTATCACATTTTTTTAAAAGGAAAACACTAATGATATTGCATGATACATTACATATAGATGGCAACGGGGCAAGGTGAGATCAAGTTCCCTTTCTATTCTTGTATTTGCTAAAAATGTTCATTCTCATTCTCGCCGCATTTCTTAACGGTCAATTTTATTATTTGCGCCAAAATATTCTGTTATCATCCCCGCCACATATTATAACGGTCAATAACTTATTTGCGCCAAAATATTTCTTTCTTATTCCCGCCATATCTCCTAATGGTCTAGATCGAATTACATGCCAAAGTTATATATTCTCATTGTTGCCATATTGGTTCTCGTTACCTCGCCAGAGATTGGGTTAACTATCTTGCCATCTCGCACCCCTAATGGAATTTTGTTTTCTATAATCTATTTTAACATGAATATAGTATATAAACATTGAAGATATATAGTTTACTTATATAAAGATATTTTACAAACACAATATATAATCAGCAATGAATTTAAATTGAAACTAAAATTATCAATCAAAAATTATGTAAATCAACACTTATATTGAAGTATATTGCAAGAAAAATATATATGAGATTATATAAATTTGCCCAAGTGCTCAAGTATATAGGAAAGCCCAATGAAGACGACCAACCCACATAGAGATTCTGTCTGGTTGTCTTCTGAACACTTCCTAAACTAGTTCCACTGGTCCAACAGTATAAACCACTTCCCAACAGGGCTTTAGTTCATCCAACTCCTTGTCCCCATAGTCAAACTCAAACATGTGACTAACTGACTATCCAAGTCTCCCCATGATTGTCAATCCATGATCACTTTGTTGGGCTTCACCCAAAACAATCTTTTGAATTGGGCAATGTTTTTGTTTTAGAATTGCTTTGCACCATGCTAAACTCATTCAATAACTCCAACACCATGGTTGAGGTGAGCTAGGATACTAGGCTCAAAATGGTTTTTGAAGGGTCTTATTTCAGCTGAGAAGCAAAGCATAGTTGGGGGAGAGAGATAAGCCCATCACTTTATACCTCCAATTGTAGCCACATTCTTAGATAATCATAGGAAGAAAATTTGATTTCAAAGCTGAATCCCTCTTCTTCATACTTTGATAGACGCAATTTCATCATCATAAACCATGTTCTAGAAAACCATTTCCATTTGTTACAACCATGATCTAGAAAACCCCACTTCCATTTACTACAACCACTTTCACTCACTCACTCATAGTCCCATACCAAACCAACTCCCACATAGATCAAGAGCAATAAAACCAATTACAACAGGGAAAATAAAATAAAATGATAATAATAAAAAAGTAAAAAAGGAAAAATCCACCAGCTTTGCCCTAACCCTAAATTGCCAAAGGACAAATGCACGCCTCAAATTTTACACATCGCATCCACCACTTACCGGACTCTCGCCACAATTTGAACAAGGTGACTCATATACCCCCAGATAATTCCCAAATCCACCACTACGCCCTTTTTTCTGATTAATCCATGCTGTGTAGTGGTTAGTCCTCCCTAATGTGGACAAAAACCCTAATTTACATTCACGCAGTAGTGATTAACCGCCTATAACCGGTAACTTAGCCACAATGTGACCGGGAGATAATTGTAAATTTACCGTTCTCTCCCAATTCCCCTAGTCTGTTTAGGCGAGTGTTTATATTTATATGTTGCTCATTATATAAACCACATTTTGTAAAACTCTCTCTCCCTCTCTCTCTCTGTGTTTGTGTTTGTTATCGGAGAAAGATAAAAGAGAAAAACGTAAGGTGAAAAGTTTTATAATTTGGCTTCTGTAATATCATATTCCCTCCACCTTAGGTTTGTAGAGAGAAGAATCACATAATCTCAGAGGTACAGCTTTTCTATCATTTCTTCGAGTTTAGGCTCAGAAAAGAGCTTGGTGCGGAAGACTTTGCTATTCGACGACTTAACGATCCCCTTGGTAATTTTCGCTTCCGGATTGTCCAGTATTATTTTTCTCGCAAAATTTTCTCCTAGCATTGCTTTATCTCCAAGTAAAATTTAAATTACTCTTCTTCATGCTTTTGTGGTTAGGATTCTGGTTTCGGGAAGGTGATCTGCTCAGACCTCGGGGATTAGAATTCTTGTTGGTATGTAGCTTTTCTTAATTTTCTGTGTTGGAATTCTTGTTACTTGGTTTTAGATCTGCTTTGTGCTTGAATGAGCGACTTGATTTTGCTAGGAATCGCTTTGGCTTTGAATCGGAGTTTGAAGCATGATTTGAGGTTGAAGAGGGGAACAGTTTGTGACGGAGATGAAGAGGTCTCGAGACGACGGTTATACAAGCTCGCAAGTTAACCGGCCCATGGTTTCTTCTCGAGGAGAGCCGTAAGTTATCATCTCCTTGTCTTTTATCCTCGATTATTTTCCTCTTTTTTTTTTTGAATTTTTTGTTGTTTATGCCTAATATCAAGTTTATATTCGTTAATGAGACTAAAATTTTGTTTTAATTCGATGAGATGAGTCTGTTCTTGTTGATTGACTGGTTGTGCGTTGGTTATGTTTTTATTCTTCGAAAATTAAAATGTTTATCACTCACTGAAGCTGTCAATCTAGTTTTGTACATGCTGGGAGATATCATTACTGCCAAAGAATTAGTGCTAGGTTAACTTAAAAAATCTATTAATTCCTTTTTGTTTGACTTGCTAAGAAAAATCAGATTTTTGTAAAGGTCCTCAGAAGTTTAAGTTTTCCGTAGTTGTGGACAGAGGAGAAATCTTGTCATGTTTGCAGGCATTACTTATCTCTTGTTATAGGATAAATGTTAAGATGATGTTTTGTTTTGTGAGACTTTGTTTTGTGGGTATACTGGAAAAGTTTTAGAGTTTCGCACATTAACTAATTTGTAATTTTTCAGATCAAAGGGAAAAAAAAACTAATTTGTAATTTCTTTTTGGGTGATGAAGCTCTGGGCAGCCCCAGATGATGGTAGCAGCAGCTTCCCAGAAACTAACAACAAATGATGCCTTAACATATCTAAAGGCGGTGAAGGAGATATTTGAAAACAACAAGGAAAAATACGAAGACTTTCTTGAAGTTATGAAAGACTTCAAAGCCCAAAGGTTCGACAATCAATATGTTATTCTTAGTTTTTTACATTATTATCTTGATGCAGGGAGGAGTTTACATTTGCTCACATGGCCTTATTATGTATTGGTGTGTTCTGTGTTGATTGTAGAGTTGACACCGCGGGTGTGATACAGAGGGTGAAGGATTTATTTAAAGGGCATCGAGACCTAATATTAGGTTTCAATACCTTCTTGCCGAAGGGATATGAAATCACTCTCCCACTTGATGACGAACAACCTCCTCACAAGAAGCCTGTTGAATTTGAAGAAGCTATCAGTTTTGTCAACAAGATTAAGGTGGGGACATCATTTCATGGCTTAATTTGAGATTACAGGTTCACTTTGAAGTGTTTTAACCTGATGAATTTCCTTACCTGCAGACACGATTTCAAGACGATGATCATGTTTATAAATCCTTTTTAGACATTTTGAACATGTACAGAAAGGAAAACAAGTCCATCTCAGAAGTTTACCAGGAGGTGTGTTTTAGTGCATCTATTGTATAACAATTTCCTTTATTTGGTCTTCTCATGCACTCATGTTTTCAGAACTTCTTCTTAACTTATTTCAGGTCTCAGCACTTTTCCAAGACCACCCAGACTTACTTGTGGAGTTTACTCACTTTCTACCAGATACTTCAGCAACAGCCTCCACTCAGTTTGCTCCATCTCAGAGAAACTCAATGCTTCGTGATAGGAGCTCTGCCATGCCCCCTATGCGGCAAATGCACATCGACAAGGTTTATTTCCATTTTGAATTTCACATTCTTGTGAATTTTTTCTCTCTTTATTCTACCTGCGTCAATTTTGTTTCTCTTTTTAATATCTCATTGTTATTGAGCTAACATATGCTACATGTGCTGTTGCCAGAAAGAAAGGCCTGTGGGTTCTTATCCGGAGCATGATCTCAGTGTTGACCGTCCTGATCCAGACCATGATAGAGCTCTGATGAAAGCTGACAAAGAGCAAAGGAGGCGTGGTGAAAAGGAAAAGGAGAGGAGAGAAGACAGAGAAAGACGAGATGATAGGGATTTTGACCATGATGGCAGTAGGGAATTCAACATGCAGCGTTTTCCACACAAACGGAAATCTGCTCGTAGGGCTGAAGACTTGGCTACTGATCAATTGCATCAAGGTGGGGAAGATGATGAAAACCTTGGAGCAAATCTCATTTCATCTTCTTATGATGATAAAATTTCTGCAAAAAGTGAGGATTGTGATGTTTTTGAACTAGTTCCCATGACCTTATTGAAAATGCATTTTCTGCTAAATATAACAACTTAATACATTAAAGCCATCCATCTATCAAGAAAGCTTCCTTTTTCTGTGTGTAACATGGTGTAAATACCCTCATACGTTGGATTGCTGAGCATTACTGCATTCATGTAAGTTAAGATTTAGTGTCAGTATCAAGTGTAGTATCAGTTGTCTCTACTCTTCTTTTGATAGTTGAACGCTTAATCATGACCTTTTTACTGAATGGTTGAATTATATGTCTGTTGGTTTTGTTCTTGTTTCTCCAATAGCTTCACTTACTTATTGCATGGCATGGCAGGCATCTATGGCTCGGAGAGTGCCTTCTGTGAGAAGGTGAAGGAGAAGTTACGAAATCCTGATGATTACCAGGAGTTTTTGAAGTGCCTCCATATTTATAGCAAGGAAATTATTACCCGAGGTGAATTGCACACATTGGTAAGACATTTGCCTATAATATTGATATAAGGTGTTATCATCTCCTTATTTAAAAAGACACTTGTCAGAGTACAGTCACTAACTTGTAGAGATCTTCACTCATGTAGGTGGGTGATCTACTTGGAAGATATCCGGATCTTATGGATGGGTTCAATGAATTTTTGTCGTGTTGTGAGAAGAAAGGTGAAGATCTAATATTTTCTTTTACCTGCTCTATATACTGTGTGATTAACACTGTATCTAATTGAGTCCTGTCCTGCAGATGGGTTCCTTGCTGGTGTCATGAGTAAAAGTACGTAAAATGATTTGTTCCCTTTTTGTTATATATAAGTTAGATCATAATTTTTGTTTATCACAGTGGCTCGGACTTCAACATAATTTTTGTTTTGGGTGCTTAACTTATTCTAAGGATTTGTATGTACATTTTGATTTTTGGAGTTGATCTATATTCTTGCAAATCATCACTTAATTGTAAATTCATCACAGAATCTTTGTGGAATGAAGGCAATGTACCCAGACCAGTGAAGGTAGAGGATAAGGATAAAGATCGAGATCGTGAAAGGGATGATGGGGTTAAAGATAGAGAGCGTGAAATCCGAGAAAGGGATAGACCTGATAGAAATGGTGCCTTTGGAAATAAAGAAATTGGAGGCCAGAAGATTTCTATATTTTCCAGCAAGGATAAATATTTGGCAAAACCTATTAATGAGCTTGACCTTTCCAATTGTGAGCGCTGCACTCCAAGCTATCGTCTTCTGCCAAAGAATGTACGTGGTGCTTCTCTTATACATTACATTTATTTTTACATCAAGGACTTTTTGATGTTTTACTGATATTTGTAATTGCTTTTTTATGTCATGCAGTATCCAATACCTTCTGCTAGCCAAAGAACAGAGCTTGGTTCTGAAGTACTAAATGATCATTGGGTCTCTGTTACTTCTGGTAGTGAGGATTATTCTTTTAAACACATGCGCAAAAACCAGTATGAAGAAAGCCTGTTTCGGTGTGAAGATGATAGGTTCGCCTGAGATATTATTATTTATGTTGGTTATCACTCAATTTATTTATTTCTTTATTTGATTCATTGTTATTGCCTTTTTTTGTTGTCATTTTGGCTTAAATGCTGAAACCTATATTTTCTTTCTGAGAATTCTGTTTGAGATGTCATAAGTTTGTGCACGTGGTTAATTTCCACCTCTTTTTTATTTTTTTTGTCTTTATTGCACTACCAATCGCTTGAAAAAGGATTTCCAATTTGTGGTTATATAGTAATTATCTTATTGTTTTCTCAGGTTTGAACTAGATATGTTGTTAGAGTCTGTGAATGTAACAACCAAGCGTGTGGAAGAACTATTAGAAAAGATCAACAACAACACCATTAAGACCGAGAGTCCAATCCGTGTAGAAGAATACTTCACAGGTTTTTTTGATCGACCGTTGGAGGATACCTATTTTCATTTGTAATCTGGTTTCAGTTGCTGATTTTCTTTTCCTGTTGATATCTTTGTGATGGGTCTTTTTCTTCTCTGTTCATCTAGCTCTGAATCTAAGGTGCGTTGAGCGATTATATGGTGACCACGGGCTTGATGTGATGGATGTGTTGAGGAAAAATGCTTCACTAGCTTTGCCTGTTATATTAACACGCTTGAAGCAAAAGCAAGAAGAGTGGGCAAGGTGTCGCTCTGATTTTAATAAAGTATGGGCTGATATATATGCCAAGAACTATCACAAGTCACTCGATCATCGTAGCTTCTACTTCAAGCAACAGGACTCAAAGAGCTTAAGCACCAAAGGTAACTACTGCAGATGTGACTCTGCTTTATTTTTATTTTTTTTGTCTGAGTATGTTGGAACCCTTATTTTGATGTCTGAGGATCTTGGAATCCTTGTACAGATTGTGATACTATAATCCTCTAAGCTAGTACAAGTACTAACCACTTACAAGGTCATATTCTATACTATTAGCCTCTTGTTTGGGAGCAGTGCTATATATTAATTAAATCTACTGCCTTTTGCTTGGTCTTCCATTTCCGTTTAGAATATTGAAAACTACTGTCTTCCCTTGGTTTGTATTGCTCTTTCCACTTGTGGAAATTAATTCTTGCTTCCACTCCCCCCCTGGATGGGGACAAATTTTTGTAGCCTTGTTGGCGGAGATTAAAGAGATGAGTGAGAAGAAGCGGAAGGAAGATGATGTTCTTCTTGCTATTGCTGCTGGAAATAGACGACCTATTATTCCAAATTTGGAATTTGAGTACTCTGATCCGGACATTCATGAAGATCTGTATCAACTCATCAAATATTCTTGTGGAGAAGTTTACACGAATGAACAGTTGGATAAAGTTATGAAGATATGGACAACCTTCATCGAACCAGTGCTTGGTGTTCCTCCTCGGCCTCAGGTTGCAGAGGATACTGAAGATGTTGTGAAGGCAAAAACTCATACTGGCAAAAACGGTGCTGTGAGCGGGGGAGAGAGTGATGATAGTCCTGATGGTGGCGCTACTGTGACAAATTCCAAACAGTTAAATTCATCGAGAAATGGAGACGAAAGCATTCAACCTGAACAATCAAGCTCTGCAAGAGCTTGGACGGTAAATGGGGCTAATGGGCTTAAAGAAGAAAGTTCTCTTGACATTGATCGTGCAACATGTAAGGGTGATACTTTCTGCAATACCTCTCAACAAGGTAAAGTGCAAAGTAATGCATCTACAGCCGATGAAATGTCTGGAGTCAGCAAACAAGACAATTTTAACGAACGATTAGTCAATTCTAATGTATCACTTGCCACTGGCTTGGAGCAAAGTAATGGAAGAACCAATGCGGAAAACTCATCAGGTTTGTAAAAATGTTTGAAATTACGAATATTTTATCCATACTACCCTCTCGCCATACTAACTGTTTCTGGTTTGTTTCTTATTATTATCCTTTTCTTTATGAATTGTTTCTGAGATGCCCTTTTTTGTTGTTGCAAGGCCTTAGTCCTACTCCTTCCAGACCTGCTAATGGCACTATTGAGGGTGGGCTCGAGTTACCTTCACCAGAGGTATGACTTAACAGTGTGGCAATACTCCTGATGTTTTGACAGGCCTGGTTTATATTAGTTTTATGGGTGTTGCCATTCGTACCAGTGGTGAAACTAATCTAGAATACCAAGTTAATAGTTTGATTTGAGATGTTGAAAGGGCCTTCGGAACCTATTTAACTCTGGAGTGTGTACAACTATACTTTAATTTTTGGTAGACATATATGAACATTCAAGGTAAAGTTGGGACAAAGAAATTTTGGTATAATCTTGTTGAGATCATGGCAGTTCTGTAACCTTTTATTATGATTTGTTGGGATCACAAACTTGTTAGTAGTGCATGTGTGATAAATTTATTTCACATGCACTGCATGTTGCAGAGTCTAATGTCAACTTTTAGAAGTCCGTTCTCTGTACTCTCTCATCGATCAGTCCGGTGTTTGAATTGGCAATATGAACTGTTTGCTAGTGGATTTTGGCAGGCCCTGAATATTGATAACTATATTTTCATGGTAAATATGTGCTTAAGATTTTTATGTTTCTATTGATCTCACAGGGTGGTGATTCTACTAGACCAGTTATATCCTCAAATGGAGCAATCACAGAAGACACCAAAGGTCACAGATATGTGGAAGAGTCTGTTAGACACTTTAAGATTGAAAGAGAAGAAGGTGAAATATCTCCAAATGGAGATTTTGAGGAGGATAATTTTGCAAACTATAGAGAAGCTGGTTCAGAGGCTGTTCAAAAACCAAAGGATGTTGTTTCCAGCAGGCAATTTAAAGGCAGACATGGGGAAGAAGAAATATGTGGTGTAGATGCAGGCGGAGAAAATGATGCTGACGCTGATGATGAAGGTGAGGAAAGTGCTCATAGATCATCAGAGGATAGCGAGAATGCTTCCGAGAATGGCGATGTCTCGGGAAGTGAATCTGGTGAGGGAGAGGAATGTTCTCGAGAAGAGCGGGAGGAAGACGGGGACAATGATGAGCATGATACCAAGGCGGAGAGCGAAGGTGAAGCTGAAGGGACGGCTGATGCCCATGATGTTGAAGGAGACGGGACATCTTTACCGCTTTCAGAACGTTTTCTACTTTCTGTGAAGCCTCTTGCAAAACATGTTCTTCCAGCTTTACATGACAAGGAGAAAGACTCTAGGATTTTCTATGGAAACGATTCTTTCTATGTACTTTTTAGGCTTCACCAAGTAAGGGTCATTTCAACTCTTATACACAAGTATCTTCTTGCATATGAGTACGTAACTGGAGAACTAAGTATCCCATTTTTCACTAATTTGACAGACACTATATGAGAGAATACAATCAGCAAAGATTAACTCTTCATCAGCGGAGAGGAAGTGGCGGGCTTCAAATGATACAGGCACTACTGATTCTTATGCTAGGTAGTGCTTTGGTCTCCTTTACCTAGTTTTTAGCAACTGAAGTGATTAGTAAATATTTCCTGAATCTTTATGATGTGTTACAGATTCATGAATGCTCTTTACAATTTACTGGACGGTTCTTCTGACAATACAAAATTTGAGGATGATTGTCGAGCTATCATTGGGACTCAGTCATATCTTCTTTTCACATTAGACAAGCTTATCTACAAGCTTGTTAAACAGGTGAGTTCTTTTTGTTAACCTTCTAGTTTATCAAGTTACTTTCTATTTTCCATTCTTTCTTTTAATTTTCTGCTGCATGTACTTTTTTCAGCTCCAAACAGTCGCCAGTGATGAGATGGATAATAAACTTGTCCAACTTTATGCGTTTGAAAAATCAAGAAAACCAGGAAGATTCGTGGATGTAGTTTATCACGAAAATGCTCGTGTTCTTCTTCATGATGAGAACATTTATCGCATAGAATGTGTATGTCTTTAATCACTTTGGCGTTTTGATATAAATTAGGATTACAGAATTCCAACTGGTGTTCCAAAAATTATTATCATTGTTTGTTCCTTTGCAGTTCTCTTCACCAACCCGGGTGTCTATTCAGCTTATGGATTATGGGAATGATAAGCCTGAAATGACTGCTGTTTCCATGGACCCTAATTTTTCTGCTTATCTGCACAATGAATTTCTCTCTGTTCTTCCTGACAAAAAAGAGAAGTCTGGGATCTTCTTGAAGAGGTATTTTGTCTGTATTTAATATTTATGCTTGCGGAATTTTGGAAGTTGAGTGGTCATGATTAATAATGCTAGCTCATGTTTACAGGAACAAACGCAAATATGCGAGTAGTGATGATTTGTCTGCTATTTGTCAGGCCATGGAAGGACTTAAAGTCGCCAATGGTCTGGAGTGTAAGATAGCTTGTCATTCGTCCAAGGTACTTCATTTACTACTCTGCTTATGATAGTTAGTGTGTTATAGGTGCTCTTACTGATAAACTTTTGCATTAAATGGAGCATTAGGTGCATCTTCTTTCTATTATTTGGTTTGCATATCTAATTTTCTGCTTATGTTAATCCATTTGAGTTTTATATTTTGTAGGTCTCATATGTTTTAGATACAGAAGACTTTTTGTTTCGGACAAAAAGGAGAAGAAAAACTTCGAATCAGAACAGTTCCTGCCACAACCAGGCTAGGTCTTCTAATGGTTCAAGTAGAGTAGAGCGGTTTCACCGATTGCTCTCTGGCTCATGATATGCCTTCCTTTTGACCATCAAGTATATATGGTATGCCTTATCTGGTTTCTATTAGTAATGTGTTATTAATGCTAATTTCCTTAGGTACTTGCAGTAGACACATTATAATGTGTATTTGTCATGTCACCATTTGTCTAACTGTGCTACATGTGTCTTTTGGTTCTCCAGTAGCATTTTGAACGCATTATATGCACCAGTGCTGGAGATTTGGAAAAATGAAGGCGCTGTGAGCAAAAAAAGCTTTTGTGGAATTACTTTGTATTCTCATATTTCCGCCTCTCCGACCAAATAAAGAAAATGAGGAGAGAGGGGAGATATGGCTCGAAAGTAGTATACTTTGAGTTGGCACTTGAGCCGCATTCTTGTAAATAGAGGTAATTTGTGTTGTAAACTTGAGATACATGCTCATTTAATTGATCAATTTTTTGGTTAATCTTAATTGAAGCCCTTATGCATTTTACAAATCTTGTATGCAGCGGTCAAACAGCCACCGTTTTTTTTTTTTTGGGGAAATCAAACAGCCACTGTTATTTCCGCAGTGTTTAAAACCTTGATTATTAAAAGGTCGGTCCCTTTTTACAGAACTTTCTATCGAGCCCCTAGTCAGATTTTCAAACTCCCAGCTGCAGACTTCCAAAAACCTCAACGTTGATTGGAGAATTGTATCACACATCCTAAAATTCACAAAATTTTCAGAGTTTCACTGTCTGATAATCCCAAGATGAATGACCTAACAGGAGATTTCCAGTTTCTTAGAAAAAGAAAATAGAAGGATATTCGATGGTTTTGGGATGGCCAATTGGCCATAAAGAAGAGGCATGATGATATCTTATGAATTGTTTTTTTTTTTGGATGAAGATATTTAATGAATTGTTGGTTTACAAATTGATATCCTTTTGTTAGAATATAATAATGTGATTCATCCAGCTAACTCACTTATCGGAGGGCGGTCCATAATATTTGACGCCGTCTTGGCATTGCTTTGCAAGACTGGGTCAATATCAGGCAACTTTGGAATTTGCACCAGCAGATCAATGGTTCGCCGTAGAAGGCGGGCTAAATCTCCCTCGTCCATCGCGCAGTCCATCATGATTTCCCTCCAAGTCAACCCAGATACCCAGGCTTCAACCATACCTGCAAACTGGGTGTCCAAATAGCAAGGCTTATTTACCCCATGCTTCTCTTGAAGCTGTAAAAAAGTGCTTCTCTGCTCATCCAAGAAGGTGACCACATCCACTACTGTACTAGAAGGTTCATATATATAGCTGTTATTTTTCCAAGGACGAATTTTGATCCCTTCAGACACTAAACTTGCACACACAGCAGCAAGTTCTGTAGGCTTCAAACTTAATAGGATTTTATTTCGAAGAACCATGGCAAGCCACAGTTCGTTTTCTCCTCGAATGGCAGCTGCAGTTTCACCAAGTGGAAATATGGTATGAGTGTTGATATCCAATGCCCGACTTTCGTGTATGACATTGCTGATCTGCAAGAACTCCTTCCAACCAGATGGTTCAATCTGCTCTATTCGATTGAGCAGACGTCTTGATCTACCCTTCAAGCGCTTAATCTTTTCCTCGGTAAAGTTGGCCATGTCAATGATCTTCTTGTATTCTCTGAAGCCTTGTGTACGCGATATCTTTTTCTTCAGACGTGAAACTTTACTTCTTTGTTCTTTGTAACGCTCTACAGCTTGATGGTATGCTTCTGACTTATGTAAAAGCTCATCATGTTCGGAAAGACTATTCAAGACTGGAACATTCAAACTCCAAGACCATGTCTCAAGAGATCCTTCCATGCCCCAAAAACCACCAAGATCAGACTCGGCAAGCTTCTCCCATTTCATTTCTGTTTTATCAAGAAGCGTGCTCATTATTTCCCGAGGCAAAGCATCTCCTATAGCTAAAGCAACATTTGGAAAGCCTGTCTTATAAATTGTTTTGATCCACTTTTCTGAAAATAGATACCAAGAGTTATCTGAGCCAAGAGCCGCATAATATGACGGTTCAAAAACTGAAGTTGGTTCGGACTCTGCCGCTACTGCATTTAGTGCAAAAGAATCGTCCACAGAAACCAAGTTCTTAAGCTTTGAGCCACTGAGTGACTCCACCTTCCCCAAATAAACAGCTGGGATAGAGTGTTGAACTCCTTCTGAATCTTTATACTGCAAGCACAAAAAGGGTAATTGTCCATTTTCGCACTCCTTTAATAAGGGTCGTAGGGAGGAAAGTTTCTGAGATTCCATTCTTTTTCGAAGTTCAGTCCTTAGGCGTTTCTCTGCCCTTAATTCTTCCTGTAGATTGGCAATCTCCTTGTATGCGGGTCCAGATAGGAGCTTCCTGCTTTTTCTGTCGATGGCATCATCACTAATTTCCAAAGTCAGCATCTCTATTTCTTTTTCAATTCTAGCAAGCTCCTCTTTCGCAGCAAGCATAACATTGCTGCCAACATAGTTTCCAAAACTTTGCTCAACTAGCTTTCTAGCTTCGTCCAAAGTTCGCCCAGATTGGGAGGCTTTTGTTTCATCTAATTCATTTGACCTACGAGTAACTTTTGAACCAGCAAGAAGATTTAGCACCATTCCGTATGAAGCGGTAAACTGTGATACCAGAGGTTCAAGTCCAGCAAAAAGAACCTTGCAACCGGCTTCAGCACCCTCATAAGGATTTTGAATAAGCACTACATGACCCCTTTCATCAGTGCCTCTACGCCCAGCACGCCCAGCCATTTGAAGTAGTTCATTTGAGCTCAATAGGGTACGTCCACTGTCACTCCTTTTGCTGAGGGATGCAATAATGGCTGTCCTAGCAGGCATATTTATTCCAGCAGCAAGTGTTTCTGTAGCAAAGACAACCTTAACAAGTCCACGCTGAAACAGCTCTTCTATGAATGATTTCCATAAAGGTAGACAGCCAGCATGATGGGCAGCAACCCCTCGCAGTAACCCCTTCACTGCAGTCTCTCTGATAGCATCCGGATACTTAATGCGGAACCTCTTCAAGGCTAATTCAACCTCACTCCTTTCACAGTCATCCAAAAGCTGGCAATCTTGAATGTACTGAACAGCAGCATCGCAACCTTTCCTGCTAAAAATAAACCATACTGCTGGTAGCATATCCCTAGCCTTAAGGTGCCATAATGTATCAGTAACTTGAGGCACCTAAAAAGAAAGACAAAACAAAATGATCAAATTGATTGGTCAATCACTACGGGAGCATTGATATCACAGGTTAGGTACATAACAAACCCTAACCAATCAGTGTTCCCCAAGAAAAAGAGAAAGCAATTTTTATTATGTGTCTGTGTCTCAAAAGATTGATGCGGAAATCATACTTGTGAACGGTATATTAAGTTGATGTCATTCTTTGTAAGTGGTCGTCTAGACACGTTACCAGTACTGTCATCATAGCTTGCCTCACTTGCTCGTCTTCTTGAATTCCTCCTCCTAGGTCCATCATCTTTGTAAGATTTTGTTGCAGGAGCACTAAGTTGCAGATAATTGACTGACAACTTCCTGTTCCATTTAAAGACATTGTTAATATCATTTGATGTGTTCCCCCTATTTTCAAAGAAAAGAGATACAGAGAAAGGAATTCTGTACAAACAATTATTTCATACGAAGCTACTATTGGTACAGCATCTAATCTTTCTTCATGGTATAATTGCAGGCTTCATCCATTTTGAATTTTTTTTAACTCAGCACCTTACAGCAACTACTCTAATAATCTACATAGAGTTCATAAAAAAGAAAATTAAATGAAAAGGCATTTACTGAATATGTTAAAAAACAACACACCTTGAAATTACATTTCTTAAAGAAAATAGCATCCAAGACATCTTGATTCAGAATAACTTAAATATCAAATTTGTACTTAAAAACACCAAGGATTACAGAAAAAAAAAACAAGAAAAAAAATATACCTATTCATGTGTTTTCCTGTCTTATCAAGAAGTGGTAACAAAGAAGTCTTCGTCGAGAAATGCCAAGTCAATGGTACTGGACGCTTTGTAGAAGTTACCAATTCAGTTTTACCATGAATCTAGAAACAGGATGAAGGGAGAATACAATTGATCTCTTATAAGTCCCCACAATCAAATGTACAGAAAAATTTAAAACCAAACCAAACAAATAAGAGGAAAACATAATGACCATCTTATTTTCAGTCAATGTAAATTAAATCATGTAAGACCTAGGTACCTGACCAATCCAACCAGCCAATTCATCTGGATTTGCAACTGTTGCGGACAAACATATGAGTTGAACTTCTTTTGGGGAATAAATAACCTGAAATATTTCATACATGATATTACTAAACACTGTGATAACAATATTGGCAGTAAAAGAAGTATGCCGGCAACAATATGCACTTACTATTTCTTCCCACACCGTACCCCGAGATATATCACTTAGATAATGAACTTCATCCAAGACTATTACATCCACGTGAAAAAGTCCGTCCCGAGCAGAAGACATTCCGACGCTGCACTAAGAAACTAAGGTGAAATACCATCGCTTACTCTAACAACATACCCAGTCGTTTGAATTGGAAAGTTAACATCATGAATGTTTATACTACTGATATAAAATATACCTCTGATACAACATGTTGCGCAAAATCTCTGTGGTCATAATTAAAACCTGAGCATCTTTGTTTACTGCCGAATCTCCCGTAAGAAGACCAACATTACTTTCACCAAAAGTTTCACTGAAATTACAACAACGAATCAGCTACTGACATGCAAGTACATCACCTACATTGCTAAACCACAAAGTCATAAAGAGCAACTACATAAACTTCAACAAGAAATCTTGATATTCTTTTCTTCACAGAGTAATACAAGAATCACATACCGAAATTCGCGAAACTTCTGATTGGATAAGGCCTTAAGCGGAGTTGTGTAGAACAATCTCCTTCCCTTGGCTACGGTTGCCACAGCAGCAGCTTCTGCTATCAATGTCTTTCCGCTACTCGTTGGTGCTGATACAACTACGGACGAACCTCTCAAGAATGCTTGGATAGCTAATCTCTATCCACAATTAATCAAAATATTGTAACTCAAAATCCATAGATGATAAACACAAAATCAGCAAATGTGTAGTCGAAATTGAAAGTCACCTGAAATTTATCGATTCGAAAATCGTAGAGAGAGGCGAGCGCGCCGTCATCAATCATTTCCTCGCCAAACTGTTTGACATCGTTGCAGAGCTTCTCCACTCTCTGCCACTTGAATTCCTCGTCCCAAATCGACGGCTCTGCATCAGCCATTGACGCATCCATTTCGATTTCATCGTCGCTTTGTTCGAGCCCGTCCGACGCATCGCCGGAAATGTCATCGTATTCATCTGCCGCCACGTCTTCGTCATCGTCCTCTTCGAATTCGTCTTCCTCTTCATCTTCTTCGGCATCGGAAAGTTGAGATTTTGCAGGGAAGGCTGAGCTTGGGGACTGGAAAGTGACTCGGAATCGAAGTAAATTCGGAGAGTGCGTGGAAGGTGCTTTGGGGCAACAAAACCCTAGGGTTTGGGTGAGATGGTGAAGCAAGGGATGAGGAGAGGTTTTGATACAAAGGAGGCGCGTGAAGGTATGAGAGGGCGAGAGGATAGAGAGAGTGTCCATGGCGGGAGATATTTTTGGGCACCTGCTAATGCTACTCGGTTATCATACGCTATATCAGGTGTCTGGATATCCGCTGCCACGTCGTCGTTTTCCGTGGATGTTCGGGCCAGTGAGCCATTAAAGGCCTATAACCACAAGTTGGGCCAGCGATCCACAAGTTCTCTGTTTATGTTGGGCCAGAGATCCATATATCTGGAGCATGCCATTTTAGTGGATTAAACTTCTTCTTTTTTTTGGCAAAGGTGGTGGATTAAAGTTTGGAACACCATCCTAATAACTAGGAATTAAATAGAAACGTTAAAAAAATGTGGGTCTGTGTTGCACTTGCATTAGAAAACAAAAAGGGTAGGCTGTGTGTAGCGCACCTTTGGCGATATAATAAGAAGCCACCAAACACCGGGCAGCACATCTTTGCTTACTTCCACCAAACACTTGGATGCCATTCCTAGCACGGGAGCACACCCCCCTACTAGCACCAGTACGCAAGTCCCTAACTAATATGACCTCAAGGGAAAAAATATATAAAAAAAAAACATTTATAAATTCACCAATAAAAGATCATTTCATTCACCAATTCTATGTCCCTCCTACACCTTTTGTTGTAAATTACGATTATTTGGCATTGTAAAATATGTAAAAAAAATTAAAAAAATGTTGATAGTGCCACCCTGACAGCAGCAAGCCAAAGGAGACCATTCAATATTTTAACATTTTGGGATACTCTATTTTCCTCCTCACCGAACCCCTCACTCTTCCGCACACCCATTTCAGCGATCTCAGTCTGAATCCCATAGCCGCGGAACGATCCAAACGGTTTTGAGATGGCTCTTTCCCGCTTATCCTCCGCATCTGGATCCAATCTCCTCAAACCCCTCACCTCCGCCCTATCTCTCCGCCGTTCGATTTCATCCGCCGCCGCCGATGACAACACCACCATCACGATCGAGACGTCCATTCCCTTCACCTCGCACGTGTGCGACGTGCCATCGCGCACGGTGGAGACCTCGCCGAAGGAGCTCATGAAGTTCTTCCGCGACATGGCTCTGATGCGCCGCATGGAGATTGCTGCGGACTCGCTCTACAAGGCCAAGCTGATCCGCGGGTTTTGCCACCTGTACGACGGCCAGGAGGCTGTGGCCATCGGCATGGAAGCCGCAATTACCAAAAAGGACTGCATCATAACCGCTTACCGTGACCACTGCACCTTCCTCGGCCGAGGCGGGACCCTTCTTCAGGTTTTCTCGGAGCTCATGGGACGCCAGGGAGGCTGCTCCAAAGGAAAAGGAGGATCCATGCATTTTTACAAGAAGGACGCCGGCTTCTATGGCGGTCACGGTATCGTTGGGGCTCAGGTTCCGCTGGGATGTGGCTTGGCTTTTGGTCAGAAGTACTCCAAGGATGAAACGGTGACGTTTGCACTTTATGGAGATGGTGCTGCCAATCAGGGGCAGTTGTTCGAGGCGCTCAATATCTCTGCGCTTTGGGATTTGCCTGCCATTTTGGTCTGTGAGAATAATCACTGTGAGTATTCGTACCTTGCTTCTTTTTTTTTTTAAGAGTTTCAGAATTGATAGAAGATATACGTAATTGAATTGTTTTTGGTTGCGTTTACACAGATGGAATGGGTACGGCAGAATGGAGAGCGGCCAAAAGTCCTGCGTATTACAAGCGTGGAGATTATGTTCCTGGCTTGAAGGTCAGATTGATCACTGCTTATTTAGTTGCTTGAAGTTTTATATGGTTTTAGTTGACCCTTGTGATATTAGGTAAAAGTGCATGGTCCTTCTTTGCATATGTTTGTATTGAATTTATGGTCAGTTTTTACTATATGTGCCTAGTTCAATTTATGATCAGAAGAGTCTAAAGGGTAAACCATTGTAGGTGATAAGTAGATAATTGTTGCAGGAGTAATTATGATCCTTTCGCTAATGTTTTGTGATCAATCTTCTACTCTGTAACAGGTAGATGGCATGGATGTATTTGCTGTAAAACAGGCATGCAAATTTGCTAAGGAGCATGCTTTGAAGAATGGACCCATTGTGAGTTTCATTTCTTGCTCTGACACATTATTTGAAGTTATTTATTCAAACTACGGCAAAAATAAGTTGCCTTAATATTAAGGCCACACAACGTATCTTCTTGATCACTTTACTTCGTAAGCCCACACATGTAAAACATCATGATCGTAGGATGGTATTATGACTTTTTGTGTGAGGGTGTGAGGGAGGGCCACGTATTCCAGTATGATGCTAGAGTCTGCGAAGGGAATGTTACATTGAAGCTACAATGGGCTGACTAGCATCTGCTCATCTCATTGGGAAAATGCTACCCAGTTCCCACAGTTAATGTATGAACTGTTCTATTAATTCTAAGACTCGCTTCTCTGATAGCATAAGTACTGAAATTTTACACATGATCCCTTTAGAATTGCAGTGTAAACTTTCTCTAGTAGTATGTTGGGTAATTAAAGCAGTTGCTATTTGTATGCCATGTGCAGAGGAAAAGAGAAATACTGGAAGGTTTACAGCATATGCATTGGAAAATTTCTTCCCCTGTTCTTTAAAAAGAAATATTTGAGGTTGTTTGTGTAGTTGGAATACTGCGATTTAGTAAATTGATGAATCATAACATAATAAAGGCCTCAGTTGGGGCTAGATGCGGTTTTGAGATTTAGTGCTTAATCTGGCCCCTTAGAAATTGTTAGGTTCTGTGTGATATTTGGTCATACAAAAGCTTTCCAACGTTGCTGGCTTTGACTGGCAGACTCGTTATTTATTGATGCATTAACGACACTTTCAACGTTTGATATTTTCTATGTGAAAATTGGTATTGTGTTGTCAATCTACCTGTTTTATTGTCTGACAATTTTTTTTAATTTTTGGCTTTCAGATTCTTGAAATGGACACTTACAGGTACCATGGTCACTCTATGTCTGATCCTGGGAGTACCTACCGCACACGTGATGAGATTTCTGGCGTGAGACAGGTTTGATATTACAGATGCAACTTTTTTTCTTACTTAGTAAAGAGAATTATATCCACAATTTCAAAGACGTATCTTCTCTAATTTTACCTGGTGATGTGATTGCTAGGAGCGTGATCCAATTGAAAGAATAAGAAAGCTGTTATTTGCTCATGATATAGCGACTGAGAAGGAGCTGAAGGTATTATATTCAACCTGGGTGGATTATACATTAAACTTGACTCCTATTTTGGTATATGCTTGGTTCCAAAATTGAGGTCAGTTATTAAGAACATTTGGTCCTGTCCTCATTCCTTGTCTTGCTGGAGGATTGATCCCAGCTTGAATGTTAAGGAAACGTCAATTTGGGAGTGAAGCTGGAAATTACTTGATTCACTCATGAAGAAAACTAAATATGTTCTTATCATTTTCTATCCTTTCAGGATATTGAGAAGGAAGTGAGAAAAGAAGTTGACGAAGCCATTGCTCAAGCCAAAGTATGAAACTTGATTTGCTTCTTATTTGATTTTAATAGCTCTTTTTTGCTAATCTCTGTTACGGATGTTACTGTCTTCTACGATCATCATTGTGTCTGGATATTATTCACTCACACTGTTTCTGATGTATGGTTTTGTTATGTTTCCAGGAAAGCCCAATGCCAGAACCCTCTGAACTCTTCACAAATGTGTATGTGAAAGGTTTTGGAGTTGAGGTAATATTTATTTCCCTTGTAGACACACACTCACACACCTTATTCTATAGTATAATCACCGTGGGCTTGAATGAAGCTTATAGATTCTTTTAGTTACTCTTAGTTGAGACTGTTCTTTTGGATGGGTGTCTAATGATTACCAGTACATTTGTGACTATATGTTAACTACCGTTGATAATTGTTAGATCCTCTTTATTTATGAGTTGCTTACATTTTTGATAATATTGTCGCGAAACTATAAAAGAATCTTGATCATCTTATGTGAAGGAACCAATGTAAAATTTTGACCTCGGTTTGCCCAGCATCTGTATAGGTGAAGCAATTTCATGATCATACGAGCCATCATTATAAGAGAACTGTGTACATTATAAGAGATTTCTTCTGTAGACCTCGGTTTGCAATTTCATGACCTCGGTTTGCAAACTATAGATTAATTAGGAACCATCATTATAAGAGATTTCTTCTTTTCATTTTCCTCTTTCCCAAGAAGCAAAAAACTTCGAGAAACTTAGGGTTCTGAAATTATACGCATCCTTTAAAGTAGTGTAAAGGTAGAATGATGCTGTCCACATTTGGCTATGGTTCCATTATCAGATTCTGCCTTATATGACGCACACTTTCTTTTTGGGCCCCTATTTGCCGTTCTCTCTCTTTTGTTTGGTTTTTTTTTTTTTCCTTTCCCTCCTACTGAACTGAGCCAACTGATTTTGTCAA
Organism: Rubus idaeus; assembly: GCA_030142095.1. Lineage (NCBI taxonomy): Eukaryota > Viridiplantae > Streptophyta > Magnoliopsida > Rosales > Rosaceae > Rubus > Rubus idaeus. Next base: position 34,358,420 of record CM057968.1, on the reverse strand, counting down.
GTCTTATTTTTCTTTTGTTTGCCAATCGCTAGTCAGTTTGGTTTTGTACCCAGGGAGAGCAACTGTGATGCAGTTCTAGTCTTCTCTGAATGACTAAACAAATAGACACAAACAGGAATATAATGATCAAGGACAGATGTGCCTGTTGTCATTTCTTTATCTGGAGTTCAGTTTTACATAGTGGGGTTCAAAATCAGGTTTTCTATTTGGCAAATTGCATAAATTCATCGACTCTAGAGCTTTACTTACCCCCTTTTCTGAATGCTTGTTCCTCCCAGCAGGCTGCAGTTGCAGCTAAAAATTCATATTTAATCTTTACTAGTCCAAATTTTCAACTATTGTCTGTTTTACCGGTAATGATGATTATTATTTTGTTGACTGCAGTCATTTGGACCTGATAGGAAAGAAGTCAGAGCTGTGCTTCCATGAGTTGAAAGCGGAAAGTTGCAGATAACCAGTAACTGTTCCTCCCCAAACCCCTGTAATCCATTCTCATAAGTGGATCACTCCTTCCAGTTTTCCTGGAAAACAAAAACAATAAATGGTTAAAATCAAGATTTGCAATCTCGTCTTGATTTAATATATTTGATATCTGCCATCTTTTTGTATAGGATATTGATTCTTTTCCCAGGCGAAATTTTTGCATTCTAGCCATGTACTTGTGTCTCGAGACTGAGATCATACTTCTATACACTTTTGGGATTGACCTCGATATATTTTTACCCATTCGCTCCTGTGAAATCGACATAATTGATTTCCTGTTATTATTTTTTGTCCTCAATTCCGTTTGAGTTTTTACTTTTAATGAGATTTTATCTTATTTTCTAAGTTGTATTACTGGAATCACATGGATGCCATCGGGTTTTTTTTTTTTAATAACGGCGCATGAGAGGAAGTCGCTGGGCCCAATCCATAACCAACCCTAGTCAGAAGGATTTTTGACAACGAAATGGGCCTATTTCAATGGCAGTTTGGACTGGGCCAAGTAGTAAGAAAATTCGCCGAAAGTGGCTGCATAATTCCCACACTATTGCAGTTCACATTTTTGAAAGGTGCACAAACTTACTTTATTTGAAAAGTGGCTGCATAATTTTCACAATTTCATTATTGGTAAAACAATATTTTCAAAAGGTGTACAAACCGACTTTGTTCGAAAAATTGAATCGTTTGTGAGTTATTATTTTTTTATTAACACAAAAACGGCTCGAGTTTTTCAAGCAAATTCAAATGGAAAAGTTTTAAAAATTATTTTTTAATATCGGTGAAGTTTGTCACCGACAAAGTTGTAGGGAAAAGATTGTTCACATTCTTTGGCACATTTGGTGCCTTGGAGGTGCCACGGCAAGTCATGGCATGCAAAACCTTGTCAATCTCCTTTTTCTTTTAACTTTGTTTGTTGACAATACTTTACAATTGGTAAGACATGATTTCTAAAAGGTGTCCAACTGACTTTGCTAAAAAATCTCGAATCGTTTATTTTTATGAATTTTCTAATTTTATGATTTTGAAAAATCGTAAAAAATAAACAATTTCATATTTTTGCGTTCGGTCAACTCGAAAAATCGTTCAAAATCATGATTTGAATGTGGAAAGATTTTGGTGCAAAAATAAAAATATGCAATTTCTGCCAAAAAAAATCGTGTGTTATAACCCACGGTTTTGGGTGAAAGCCCAAAATTTTAAAAATTCTCAAAACTTCACTATTGGTAAAAACATTTTTTTTAAAGTGTTCCAATTGACAGAACTCGAAAATTTCTAATTTTTTATCTTTTATGAATTTTCTAGTTTTCCGACATGGTAAAATCGTAAAAAAAAAAATGAGTTTATATTTTTACGTTCTGCCAACTCGAAAAATCTTTCAAAATTATAATTTGAGTGTGAAAATATTTTGGTGCGAAAATCAGAAATGCAATTTTAGCCCAAAAATCGTGTGTTATAACCCACGGCTTTGAGAAAAAAAACCATGATTTCGGCAAAAAAAAAATTCTCAAAACTTCACAATTGGAAAAACATGTTTTTTAAAAAGGTGTTCCACTTGACAGAACTCGAAAATCTATAATTATTTTTTTATTTTCATTTTCTAGTTTTCCGAATTTGAAAAATTGTAAAAAAAAATAAACAAGTCGATATTTTTGAGTTATGTCAACTCGAAAGTCCTTCAAAATCATGATTTAAGTGAAAAAAAAATTTGGAGCGAAAATAAGAATATGTAATTTTGGTCCAAAAATTATGTGTTATAACCCACGATTTTTAAGAAATTTATAGTTTTTTGATTACTTTTGAAAGTTGGATACATTTCTGTCCAATACAACAAAAAATTTATCATTAACATTTCTGTCCAATACAACAAAATTTGGATCATGTTGATGATAAAAATTATATTTATTTTCTAAATTTGAAGCTCGTTGATATTAGTTCTACACGTGAATAGTTTTAGTACATAGGTTAATCGACCCCACCTTTTGATTGGACTAACTATAATTGAATTCGTTTTCCACGAGGCTGTTATCGTAATCATAATGAAATTTGATAAAACAGTTTTGAACCAACCATAAGTATGACACTGTTACTTATCCGGAAGACGACGTCGTTCGCAGTCTACACACTGTCGGTGGTACAAGTTGCATAACTGGTTCCTTGTTCGTGTGGTCTATCAGTGTATGTATTAAGCCCAGAAAAAGACATCAAATTACAAGATAGACGAAACATACAGAACCATATATCGATCGGTGGCCAGAAAAAACTTCAAATTATGATGCGTAACCACTATTAATGTATAGATATATATCACTATTGTCCGAGTCGGAAAGCTAGCTTAATCAGAATTGAAAGAAGGCACGCTTGTTTCACGGGTCAGACAAAGTAGAACCGTCGTCGTAGTTACCAGTTAAGCCATGCAATACAACAAAGCTAACAGGCTAAAGCCGCAGTCCGCAGAGTACAGTCACAATTGAGTCCCCTGGTTTCCATCGCTCCACGTGTGACGCATGCTTTAATTTTTAATTAATTTTTATCGATCTTTGGTCATATGCATCAAAACACGTGAATGAAAACATACATCACCGACGTATATATGTACGTACGTACGTGGTACGTCCGGCTTCAGGGTTCAGAGTACGTCCTGACCTGACCTGTCCTGTGGTGGTGGTGGTGGTGGTGGTTGCGTCACTCAATTTATGCAGTGCTGTGTCTCTCAGAGAATCCAATGCACCCCACCATTGATACTATACTCCACTCACCTGCAGGCAGACCCAACAAACTTCCCACCTTCCTATTCCTCTAGCTTGTATCATTTTTAATTTTGTTTTGTGGGTCCTTGTTTTGGTTTGCGAGGTTAACTTAATTAATTACCCACTATGTTATTAACCATTAACCCACACGTGCATGCATGCAGTTAATTATCGTATAATCACTGAGACTATTGGCTTTAGCTGCTCAGTTTCCACAACGATTCTGACAAGACAATCCTCACCGTCGATTCGGACCCGAATTAGCAGACATTCTGATCAGTTTGGGTTTTAATATATATCTTAAGTTTGACGCTAATTTTTGTTATTGTCTAGCCACAGAGGGAAGGAAAGGAATCACGTTCCAAAACCTAGAAAAGCCGAAACCTATATATCTGGCTTGTTCCAACTTTAAGCCACTAATTCCCTTTCTAGCTTCTATCATAAGAAAAACACAAACACGATCCATCTTCTTGGATTTGTTTGTCCAATAACATTTTTTTTTGTAGGTAAATAAATACAACTACAAAACAAAGCTTCGATTTCAATCCAGACTATCAGAGTGTGCCTTCCTCCCGAATGGAGCGGAATCAATTTTTTTTAACAACCTGAAAATGATTCAAACCAGCACAAACATCATGCAATCAGAAATGAAAAATATAACCCAATTATAAGGTGTTTAATATTAATTGCACCATATGTTTCTGTTTCAAAAATCCAAATGTATCGATGCGGTTTATCAGTTTTTAATTTGTTCAAAATTATTATAAGCTACTGTTATTTTACTATATTGATCTTTTTGGAAAATGCATTAATTTTTTATAACACAGCCAACATAAATATTCTAATACAAGTTGGTTGCTTCATTGAATCTCAATACCCCCAATAACCCAATTGCAATAATTAAATTCTTAATTTTCTCATAATCCGTATTATAATTATAAGTTCACTTTACAATACCTGTTCATCATTATTAAAAGGTTGATGGACAGCTCTATGGTTGAAAAAGTTCACGGACCAATTTGCACATACATTTTTATCCTTGATTCATTTTATCAAGGACTATTTGTAACCGCAAAAGGTGTGATTCAATAACCTTTAATATTTATTTTTTGGTTTTATTATTTGTTCGTGATATAAGAAATCTCACAAGTTAATCAGAAATGGTTTAGGATTTAGAGATCATTAAAATCTTGTCCCTTAAAATATTCAGTAAAATATATACATAAATGAGTCATCTTCAACTGGATCACGCAGCCATGAAGGCCCCTTCTATCATTGGTATTTTCTTTTTATTTTTGGACAATAATCATTGTTATTTTTGTAGTGTTGCTTCATCTCTTCCGTATATACCCAACAATAGGTCTGGAATTGGTATTCTCATTTGTCCATTGGTAATAAAAGAAGAGACACATGCACGTAACTACTATATTGGTCTTTTAGTTACACTTCACACATGCAATGCGTAATTCTAATCTATAATCGTCCATACTTCAGTTTATTCATAAACTCTCTTTTTTGGTACACTTATTCATAAACTTATTTAGTATGCTCATTTTTTTTGTTAACAATATGAAGATAAAGAAGATATCCGATAAATTTTTTGTTAGAGAAAATAAATAATCAACAATACGTAAAATAAACTTGTATAAACACTTCAACATCTCGTGCTTATAAGAATAATTTTTAGATCCATACCTTTGAAATATAATTGGCGTTACAAGACAAGTTTGAAATAGGATAAGCTAAACCTCCTCCACATTAATTAGTAATAGTAAAGTAATTAATATTCAGTGTATATTCCGTGTATGCGTGTTCGTTGACTTGTCGTACGTACGTTGAATTGTGTATCGGTGGGTATCCTATGCTGGTCAATTTGCTTAGTCGTTAATTAACCGTCTTTAACTAAAACTCTAAAAGCAGACTATAATTGTCCAAAAAAAAAAACTAAAAGCAGACTATAAACTTTGGAGACTTTTAAGTCTTTAATTAACCAATATCCATATGTTTTATTAATTAAATTTGAGGGTCATCTGGCTCCTTTTTGTGCAGCAGAAGCAATACTACGTATAAAGCACGCAAGGATAAATAGGATATGATGCATCAATTTTGGACTTGAACATGAATCAAGCTAGAACAATAAAATTGCATCACAGGCAAAGAATCGATACAATTATTGTTCGAGACGGAAAGTTCACTGCAATAAAAATCCCACTTTCGATCGGTTCAGATCAAACACAAGCAACGAATTGTCCAACTCTTTGCGTCCACTACTCAACTAAGAATTATCAATCAATTATATGTGTATATATATATATGTTTACAATCACACGACAATGAATTGACCTATATATATTAATTGTGATAAGTAGGTGTATTTATAATTCGAAGTTGTGACATCGATTGTTATGTTGTTGTGTCATGAATGGCACATAATTTTGCTTGTTCATAGATTATTCGTTATATGATCAAGTGTATTTTCTTATGTCATAATTAATTGATAGTCTATATATAATAAAACGTATTACAGATCGATGCATGTAGCTAGAAACTTAGAAACACATTCAAATCAGAGAAGAAAAGAACATAAGGACCCATAAGTTTAAATATTGTAAGATGATTCGTTGCTGGATTGATTGAATTCCATTACCACCTTATGATAATTAAAATGATAGTTTAAGTCATAAAATGTTTTTTCTTAGCTTTTTTGTAAGAATATTGACAATACATGAAACATTAATTTCAAATTAAAAAAATGATACATAGAGTGAGAGTCGATTAAAGCTCTCATTAATATTAATAAAAGCGAGCATTGAAAAAACTTATTTGATCTTGACTAGTAAAACTTTTAATTTTGATCTTGAGATATCAAATATTTTCAATGTAAGTTGTGCAGTATTATGTCAAGTGTGTATATGTTTGGGTATCATATGTCGTCGCTCTCTCATTTTCCCCGACCTTCTTCACTTGAGAGTTTACGAGTAGTTATAAAACTTCAACTGTTATTTATGTTTGTTTGTTCATCTTGATTACAAATTAAGCAAGTTATCCGTAAAGGTATTGATAAATAAAATAAAACTTTTAATTTGATGGTATAGTTAACGAAGTCCTTTTTCCAAACAATATTTATAATCCAAATATGACTAATTCAGCAAGTATGATAAATATGGATATTAGGCATTTGACTAATTCAGCAAAATATATATATATAAGTGGTGTGTCTAAATGCAAAGTAAGCCCGCTGTAGAAATGTTGGAGACAGAAGTGGTAAAGAAGGGCACCAGAAGTGGTAAAGAAGGGATCCACGTGACAGGCACGTGGGGAGGAGGAGATGCCAGGCTGCTGCTGATAGTGGCAGCAGCCAACATCAATAAACAGCTGGCATTTTAAATTTATGGGGTTTAGGAGTGAGCTGTCATTTCGTTAGTGGAGGCAACGAATATTAGACTATTCCAACCAAGGACATACAATCGAAAAAAGAAAGAAAAAGAGCAAGTGCCCCATGTTGCCCACCTGTCCTCTCTCTCTCTCTCTCTCTCTCTCTCTCTCTCTCTCTCTCTCTCTCTCTCTCTCTCTCTCTCTCCTCTTGCTAATAATTGCCCCCCAGTTAAATATTCTCGTTGAAATTAAGGCAACGCCATCTTAATTAACTCCCATAATCCTAATCCCCTGCAGGCGCAGTAAATCAGTATTCACTTTTTCACATTGGACTTGTCAATTAATCTTATCCAGCTCACACATTTACTACATTTTGCTCAAACCCATCAATACTCGATCCAAATTCAAAAACCCTTTCTCTTCACGGTTGCTCCACTTAAATGTGCATTCATTACACCCAAGTCGGTCTTAAAACCATCAACTTTCTTCTGGTTTTGTTAGTAGATCTGTCAACGCGTTCCGACTTATTATCGATTTAATTAGATCTGTGAATGCATCAAATTTGATTTAGAAAAAATCTAACGGATATTAATTAAAATTTTATTATTCGATATGTCAAATCATTGTATATTCAGTAAAAAATATTTGTTCTAATGACTTAACGACCTAGATTATCAAATAAAATTACCAATTGCATCCCTTCCGGATCTACATGTATTGGCATATCTAATTATTAGCCACATTGTCCAGTTGTTGGTATTATTTTCTGTAAAATCTAACTCAAATTCTTATTGTGTATGCAAACTTAAATTGAATCACCAAAATCTGTTAGTAATTCCATCCCAGATGGTGCAATGCACTAACATATCTAACTATTAGCTACATTGTAGAATTGCTGGTAGGTTAATCATTCTTTTATTTTGATTTTTTTAAAAAAATCTTTAGCTATTTTGTAGAATGGAACATTTATTTAAAAAAAAAAACAAAAAACAAATAAGTGGTAGGTGAATGGCAAGCATAAGGATCATCGATCACAAGAAGCACCAAACAAGACCACACCTATGGAAAATAAAATAAAATAAAGTATTTTCTTTTCAGTAAATGAATGAAAACAGACCCTTTCATCATTTTGGATTTAGGGGAATAAGAGAGAATTAGAAGGGAGTTAAAATAGGTTACCATTATGGAAAAATTCAAACCATACACGAACAGATTACGTATATCGATCCCAGTCATTTCAAACGCCTCAAAGTAATTAAAATTTACGCCAAATAATATAACCATTTGACCGTAAAACCCAGAGAGAGAGAGAGAGAGATATTGAATTCATTGCTGAGCAAAGCAGTGGCTTCTTTAAATAATGGAAGCAAAAAGCAGAGAGACAGAGACAGTAATGGTGAATAGTCAAGAAAGCCCTCCTTGAACCCTTCCCTTTTGTGTGTCTCAGTGTCTCTGTCTCCGTCCCTATTAATAATCAACCACCACCTCGTTTGGCTTTTCTGTCTTTCTTTCTTTCTTTTTAACTCCTTCCCACTACAGTATTTCACACTGGCCAAAGATTTTTTCATTGCAATTTTGCATTTGACCTTTCTTAATTTAATTGTGTAACTCAAATACTTGACACAGTACAAATACAATACAAATACAAATACAAAATCGCAAATCTCCACAACCGTCTCTTTCTTTTTCCTCTATAATAACTATCTCACCCACACATATCCAGACACCCACCATTGGTGTTCTACGTTCACCCTCCACAAAAACCCAAGCGGGTCAGTCAAGAAAACCAAAACCCCTTTCGGGATTTTGATTTTGATTTCCTCTCTCGGACCAGAGAGAGGCAAATCAGCAATGCTCGTATTCCGGCTATACGCCGCCGTTTCCTTCGTCTTCACTATCTCCCTCGTCATCCCACCGTTTTGCATTGGGATTCGCTCCTTCCCGACTCGGGCGATCGACGGCGGAGATGGATTATCCGACCCGGGCTTGGCCGCTGCTACTGCCTGGTCGCGATTCTCTGAGGCGCCGGACTACCGCAACGGAGCGGAATGCGCGACGTCGTTTAACAGAGAAATGGTGTCCTCCTGCGACCCCTCGTTGGTTCACATCGCCATGACTTTGGATTCCGAGTATCTCCGGGGCTCCGTAGCTGCGGTCCACTCGGTTCTCAAGCACGCTTCTTGCCCGGAAAACGTGTTTTTTCACTTCATCGCGGCGGAGTTCGACCCGGCGAGCCCTCGGGTCCTGACCCAACTGGTCCGATCCACTTTCCCCTCCCTCAATTTCAAGGTCTACATCTTTCGGGAGGACACCGTCATCAACCTCATATCCACTTCGATTCGGGTCGCGCTCGAGAACCCGCTCAACTACGCCAGAAACTATCTCGGCGATATATTGGGCCGGTGCGTGGAGCGGGTCATCTACTTGGACTCGGACGTCCTCGTAGTCGACGACATTCACAAGCTCTGGAACATCTCCCTAACCGGGTCGCGGGTAATCGGAGCCCCGGAGTACTGCCACGCCAACTTCACCAAGTACTTCACGGACGGATTCTGGTCCGACCCGGTTCTCTCCCGGGTCTTCGCCTCAAGAAAGCCCTGCTATTTCAACACCGGCGTGATGGTGATGGACCTGGAGCGGTGGAGGGAGGGAAATTTCAGGAAGAAGATCGAGAACTGGATGGAGTTGCAGAGAAAGCGAAGGATTTACGATTTGGGTTCTCTCCCACCGTTTTTGCTGGTGTTCGCCGGAAATGTGGAGGCCATAGATCACAGATGGAACCAACATGGGCTCGGCGGCGACAATGTCAGAGGCAGTTGTAGGTCTCTGCATCCTGGGCCAGTGTCTTTGCTCCATTGGAGTGGAAAAGGCAAGCCTTGGGTCAGACTCGAATCCAAGAAGGCTTGCCCTCTCGACCATGTCTGGGAGCCTTATGATCTTTACAAGCACCGGAACGTTGCAAAGTATCAATCTTTTTCGTCAATTTCTGCTTCTACGTTGATTGGGTTTTCCAGCTATTTGTCATGATGATGATGATGATGATGGTTGTTCTTGTTGTTGTTATGATTCTTTTTCATACATTGTTCAGTGATTCTTTTGATAGATCCATGTACAGATTTGAATTGGTTCTTTAGGGGAGGAAGAGAGAAAATTCATGGGCTTACAATATTCATTCACTGTGTTTCTTTTACCTACTGTCTCCGAATTTTCTTTGTGCTGAAATTTAAGGGATTCAATTCAGGGTTCCAGGTTCTTGGAACCATTTTGGTGGATTGGATCGACATCTCTTTGTATCTAATCTGGGTCTCTCTCAGGATGAGAATATCATACACTTCTTTGCTCCTTCCTTCCTCTCTTTTTTTCCTTATATTAATTAATTTCATCCATATTGGAAAATCTGAAAGTGACCAAAGATAGTGAGATATGAACTGTATATGAATGATGTGCTGTATCAATGTCACAGCGCAAAGTGTTCACGGGGCTTACTTGTGTGCATCAGAGCCTTACACGCTCCCTTGTTATTTTCATTCCAATTCGTATACTTGTGTCATTCATTTCATATTTTTAGTGAACTTGTATTTTAATGGGTGGATGGGATATGCTTAAACTCTTGTGCATAGCTCCGATTCGGTTTCTGCTGGAAGATGTGCGTCAACAAAAGGATATTAAAATGGGTGGGAATTTGGCAAAAGTTTCCTTGCCATTTCTCGTGTCATGATGCCAAGTATCCAATTTTGCTAGCTCATCGTTAGTTGAAGGTTCTATTCTCATAATTGGACTCTTTCATATTAGGTGATTGCTTGCTTTCCTTAGCTTCACATGATTGGTCTTTAATTCCGATGTTGCTTAAAGGAATGGTTTTGCTGGAGGATTCCCCAGAAGCTTCTTGCCCTGGTCATTATTGGGTCTACAAGTTTATTTTTTGACAAACCAAGTACCTAATCGGGACCAATTGGATATAGAAACGAACCCCTTGTTTTATGCCCGCTAAAATGTGCACAAAACCAATTGTGTATTGAATTAATCTCACGGCTTACGGCTTCGGAGTTTCAACACTACAAAATTTTCGAATTGTTAGTTACACTATTGTTAACATAGTCATGGGTTGGGGAGCTTTACACATGCTTCATACTTCTCTCAAAACAATTTAAGAACCAAAGAAAAAGGAAACCACATTTCCGATTCTTGTATACATCACTAAACAAAGCACATTTCCGATCCTTGTATACATCACTAAACAAAAGGGTTTGACTATGGCTTGTATAAATATAAATATAAACAATTACAAGCACATCAATATGACCGTTGGCACCTATATATATTTGGGTGTAAAATAAACAAACTTGATTAATAAGTCATTAATTAGCTCAGAAACACAATCAACCTCCGAGGTTCTTTCGGATCTCGGCAACGTCTAGATCGTTCATTTGAAACCCTTTTATCAATATCTCAATAGGAGTTGGAGACTTTGAAGTGAATGAGGACACAATTTGTGCGCCAGGGTTTTGGCTATTGAGCCCGGATAATGCCACTGCCGGAGCCTTTGAGTCGTAGTTATACAGAAAATGAACGAGACTCTTTGGGAACACAAATGAATCACCGGGCTTTAATTGTTGGGTAAAGACACGGTTCATTGTGTCCACAAAGCCTACAAGAAGCAGACCCTTTAGGCAAATTGTTACCTCTGAAGCCCGTGGGTGTAAGTGTGGAGGGACAAGCCCATTTGCCGCTATGTCGACTCGGGCCATGGTCAAGCCCAAAGTGTTGAGGCCCGGTAAATTGACCGTGTTGGTTAGAGTTACATTGAAGCCGAAAGGGTTGTCTTTAGTGTTTCCAGGCTTGGATAGGACTGATGTGGTGAAATGGGAGGAGACTGCTAGCTTTGGATCAATGCAGGGCGCACCATTGATGTAAAAAGGTGGAGGGTTTTTTGTATCTGCTATGCAGTAGTCTTGAAGTGGATCTGGGTCGGGTTTGGCCAGGCCCAATAAAAGAGCTAAGCTAAGGAATAAATGGAGGAAGGAAGAATTCTTTCTCATTATGCCTTGGCTAAACAAAACAGAAAAGGTTTTGGTTGTGATTTGCAATAAGCTAAACTGGAGAAATATATATATATAGCAAATGTGAGACTGTGATGTTTAGTCCAATTGATGTTTAGTGGGCCGAGGTGATTGAGTAGCTTAGAGGGCATTAGAGGAGAAAAATACAAGGCAAGTTAAAAAGGCCTAGTGATGTAGATCAAATACAAGCCTTTTTTTTTTTTTTTTTGATAAGAATCAAATACAAGGCTTGGTACATGTGCTAACCAGTTGAGTTGAGTTGTGATTAAAACGGCACCGTTGCTCTTGCTTTGATTGTGCAGTGTCTTCTGGATTGTTTGGTTCAAACAATTCAATCTTAGGGACCACAGGCAGCCCAAGTAGATAGATATAATTATTAACAATGGGGGCTTAGGACCTGTCACATGTAACTTTCACTATCATGTCTTTCTACTGTACTCTTCTCTCAAGTCTCAACTGGACCATTCCTTAGCTTCCTCTCTTTTCTTTTCATGCCTGATCTGATCACTCCCTTCAACTTCTTAAGGTTTTTCTTTCAAGCACCGAATGAGAAATCCGCAGGTACCAAATATTAAAACCTTGTTCCTGTCAAAAATGTTAAATGTTTGATAAGAATGGTAGGCATATCTTTGTTTATTCAATTAATGTGCCCTTTTTGCTTTGTCAAACCTCCATAATAAAGCCATCTAATCTCTGTTTCCTCATTAATTTGTTAGTTCTATATTGCATCTTTTTCATTTGTACAATCATGAATTCATCATGCACGTCTAAAAGAAAGCCCTTTAACTCTTGTGCTTGAAAGCTAAATCATCTTTGAGAAGATTACGTGGGTCATCTGCAGCTTTAAGCCTTTTAATTTCATCATATAATTTCGTCTTGCTTTGATGACTGGTTGGTAGTTTCCAGAAGAACCAGAAACAGTGAAAAGGTGAAGTGATAATGCTACGGCCTAGAAAATAAGCAAAAGAGTACGCATGCACATGTTTCTTCTATTCTTTTATATTTAAAGTCTTCTCCTTTTTGTCCTCATTGTGATTTTTCTTACAGTGCGTGATCCAATACTCCAATAGATTGGTGCGAGTGATATGCCCACACTAGACAAAGAAGGCACTAGCTCTCTGGTAGTTCAAGTGTAGCAGAAACAATGGGTGAATCAATAGTGGGTTTTCCAAAAGATGCTGAAAAGGTACACGCTTTCGACCTTGGATTTGTTAAAAAGAGTGACCCATCTGTTTAATTTGTTTGCAATTATTGTCTTTTGAAGATTATGCTTTCTGGGTTGTTGATTGATCAATCATAATTGCTAGATTTGGGTACTGTTTTTTTTTGCTTACTGTGTTCTTGCTTAACAATATGGTATGGATTTTGTTTCTTTCTGTGAAATAAACAGTTGGGGGAGATCACTGCTTCAGATTCTTCAAATCCTGCTCTGGAAGTGTCGGTTTCGTTCGGTAGGTTTGAGAGCGATTCATTATCTTGGGAGAAATGGTCGGCATTTTCGCCAAATAAGTACTTGGAAGAAGTTGAGAAGTGTGCCACACCTGGTTCAGTAGCTCAGAAAAGGGCTTATTTTGAAGCCCATTACAAGAAGATAGCTGCTCGGAAAGCTGAGGAGCTTCTGGAACAAGAGAAGCAAATGCGAGATGATCTCTTAAAGTCCGATGATCAAAGTAATGGCAACAGATCTGATATGTATACGGATTATGAAATTGATATAACTACCAGTCAAACTAGCGCTCAAGTAAATAGTCAAGCGCCCAATTTAGAGAATGAGACGAACAGTACCCATGTGGAAGATGAAGATGATGATACTTTCACTTTGGAGTTTCAAACGTTATCGATTGAGGAAACTGAAATAGAGGAAACTGATAGTGGAGTGGTTAGTCCCAAGACTCCCAACTTGAACAGACCAGAGGAACTTGTTTTGGTAAAAGAAGTGGAAACTGTCACTGCTGACTCTCAAGAAAGAATACAGGAAATTCCAAACACTGTGGACAATGCTCCAGAGATTAAAGAGGAAAAAGCGAGGTTGGATCTTCGGATGGGATTTAAGAAGGTGAAGTACTTAATTCTTGAATCTAATTAGGAAAATTTGTCCACAAATATACCATGTTGGTCTGATGATCTAATCTTAATTTTGCAAATTTCTATTGTATTGTATAGGTTACTCCAGTGAGTAAGGAGAGGAATGTGTCAAAGGCTAAGAAGAAATCAGTTTCACCGATGACTAAAACGCCCCAGATTTCGACCCCTAGAGTGTCGAAATTACCACAGAATACGAACCCTAGAGTGTCGAAGTTACCACAGAATTCCACCCCGAGAGTGTCAAAGTTACCACAGAATTCCACCCCGAGAGTGTCAAAGTCACAGCAGAATTCGACCCCTAGAGTGTCAAAGCCTATTTCAACTTCTACTGCTGCAGTGTCTGCACCTCGATCCTCAGTAAAGAAGGCCAATGGTTCATCTTTACCTAGGAGCGCAAATCCTTCTAGTGAAAAAACCAAGAAAGTTCCTCCTAAATCTTTGCACATGTCACTCGGTTTGGTTCCTACAAAGTCTGATTCGGCTTCAGAAACTGTGATCACAGCTAGAAAATCTTTGATTATGGAGCAGATGGGAGATAAGGACATTGTCAAACGAGCATTTAAGACATTTCAAAACAGTGTCAACCAATTGAAATCCTCTAATGAAGAGAAATCTTCAACACCAAAACAGGTACGCCAATTTAATAATATTGCTTCCCAGTTTTCAGCTACTTGTATTTTTTAAACAAAGGTTGGCATTGGCTTATCTAACGTGAAATTTTTATTTGATAATATAAAAAAGAAGCTCTCTACGAAGACGAAAGTATCGAAGGTTTCAGCTTCTGTGCCTCCGCCAAAAGATAATGAAGGGTAACGTCTTAAACTGACTATTTTTCTGCTGATGGATGTATTTACTAGTTCAGTATCACATTGTTGATTACAGATTTGGTGTCTTACTTACTGTATATTGCATTTTGTTTTATTAATAATTATAAGATTTTTTTTTTCATAGGTCACTCAAAACGAGTTATCAGGATAAAAGAAATGCGAAGGCTGCTCCATCAACTTTTGGCTTGAGAAGTGATGAAAGAGCAGAGAAAAGGAAGGAGGTATCTATCGATCTTTTGACACCTTTAACATGTTCTAATTTATTAGCCATATATTTATAATCTCGTTTACCAATATGTTTCAGTTAACAAACAAATTGGCAAAACCCAATGCCAAAGATGCAGAGACAAAACATTTCAAGGTTTGATCTAACAAATAAGTAATAAGAAAAACAAGAAAATAGAATCATATTTAGTCTACAGAAGTTGAAAATGTCATTACTCAGCGGTGTATTCTTGACACAGGAGCAAAAGGAGGCAGAGATAAAAAAGCTAAGACAGAGTCTCAAGTTTAAGGCCACGCCAACACCAGATTTGTATAGGGGACACAAGTTGTCAAAAACTACTTCAGAAAAGGTATATTACTGTATCCTACAATCTGTATGATGAGTACATTTCTGAAGTTACTGCTGTGGTTAATTAAGTGCATGTGATTATGGTAATATGTAGGAGGGTCCTAAGAATCAAACACATGGCTGACCAAATCTGTTGGGCCGAAACGTCATACATCATCCACCGAGACACTGTCAACTCTAAGAAACTAGACAAGGATGGAGGATACATATGAAGCCATGAAGGAATATGTTCTCATCAATGGTCCATGCTTATATATTACTGCTTAGCTGTTTCCAAGTAGTCATGATGAGTCACAACCTGCATATCTGGATGGGTAGCACAGACTACTTATGTTATCAATCTTATCTAGATGGGGCATGTTTATAATCTGCACAAGATAAGAAACACCTCAGAGGTTCAGTTACCTCTAATTGTCCCAAATAGGATTCTTAGAAGTGTTATGTACACATTTTTGTATTTTTTTCCTGTGAGAAGTTAAAACTGTTGGTAAAGTTATATGGAATTTTTATGAGTACACATAATAATTTTGTTAAACCAAAGAATTATTAAAAGAAAAAATATCCAAAAAATCACTCGCCTATATTTCTCAATGTAATCCTACTTTTCTGTAATCCAATCTATATACATTGAATAAAAACCAATTTCAGACATCATTATCTGATCCACTAGAATTACTGCCTGACATGAAATTTTTAGGCAAGATTGGGAACCTTACGGGGTTCCTTGTTGGAGGTGAGTCTGGTGACGATGATGATCCTAAACTTGCCGTCACTGCCTTCCTCCTCTGCACGTTTCGAGAAATTCCCACACATGCTAGATCAACCATGCCTAGAAAATCTTTAACCACAACAAATAGTTGAAATGGGTGTGCTCCTTTGTTCTTTGAAGCCCCTCCTTGGTAATATTCCGTAGTTGTCTTAACAAATTCCATCACCCTATTCTGCTCTTTTGTCATCGCCTTTAGCTCTTCTTCAGCGTCTTCAAGAAAACCCTTCATCTCGAAAACAAATCTTCCACCACCATCCCTGTCACATTGGAGTACAAGTTCTCTAGTTTCGGCCGCGCGTTTTGTGAGAGCTGAGCAAGTGATCGAAAAGCTGTCATAGTCTATAGTTGCTGCCTTCTTCACATTAGAGAACTCAGAACTGATGCCTCCAACCACTGGCAATCCCAACATCATATACTCCTTTTCTCTGTCCTCTTTCTGTTTCAAATTCTGCTCAGAACTCAAGTTGCCACTACTGCTCTGGCTGCTGCTGCGGCTCAAGCTACGATTCCTGTTCAAAACACCTCGTTTTCCCTCAGACCGTACCACTTCTTCCACAACAAAATGAAGAAGAGTAGTCTTTCCATCACTGCTTCGAACATCAGATAGCTTCCGAAGAGAACTGAGGTTGAAAGCTTGCGCATTCCCTCTCGAAGTTCCAGCATTCATTCTATTTCCAGCCTTGAGAATCGCTTCGAGCAGCTTCATAAACAGTCCTCGAGTTCGAAGTTCCTTGCATCCCAATTCAATCGTCTGTAAAGACTCCTTCAGTTGAACAATCTCTTGCTCATAGTTGTGTCTGAAATGCATGGCATTGACTCGAGTAAAAGCCGATGGAACAACATTCAAAATGTGGTAGAGGAAGCATTCGGCAACAGCAAGCCTTGAAGGGTCTTCATTGTACTGGAGAATTTGGGTTATTTCCTCTTCACTTGGAGCAATTCTAGCAAGCTTTTCCAGATTCTCTGCACTTAGACCTCTGCCCTCCTCAAGCACATCAAGAACTTCTCGACTAGAAATGGTCAATGATTTTATAACAATTGCAAAGTTCTGGGACTTCCTCTCATCTAAGATACAAACTTGTGATGATGAACCAGTGCCCCTTTCAGGAGATTTCCGGTTGGTGGCAACAGTTCCGAAAAGCGCTTCCATTAGGTTCCCATCAAACCTGTGAGCAGCAAGAATTTGTTAGTTTTCAGATTATTCAAAAACCAAATAGGAATTTGTAACATGCTGTAAACTTGTAATCATGGTAAAATTTAAATGACATTACCTGAATGAACCGTCCATTTTGTCCCACACCATGGAATGTTCTTGGTTAGTGTTAACCTTATCCCAATGTAGAGGCTTGAGCTTCACCCCTTGTGGCTGTGGTTTTGACAAGGCGTTCAAACTTCTTGACTTGGGCTTTGGTGGCGGAGATGGAGGCGGTCCCGGGCCGTTCTTAGCCGGAATTGGTGGAGGAGGAGGCGGCAGCGGCACTGCAATTGGCAGAGGAGGCGGTGTTGGTGGTGGAGAATGAGGCGGAGGAGGAGAAGAACCTGTCGACGACTGAAATGACAGCTCCACCAATGGTTCTGGATTCTCAACGGCCTTGAAAGCCATCATCCCACTACTTCCAATCCGAATCTGATCACTTCCTTCCGGCACTAAATCCATTTGGGAGGTTGAAGACCTCCCTCGAAACAGAGGAAGTTCATTCTCTCTGCTACTCCCTTCTCCATCATCATCATACCCCTCAATTTCTTGTCGATTTTTTAACGCCTCCTTCCCAAAACTCTTCTTCTTCGAGTTCTTCGCCTCGAGCTTTCTCCAATACAGCACATCCAGACCATCCTCGTCCACAATAAACCCCTTGAGATTCCCATCATATCTTTCGAACTCGTTTCTATTGACCACGGCCGGCTGACCACGACTTCCTGGCGACCCCGTATTACCAATAACACCGCCATTAATCTTGTTTCTCCGCTTTGCAACAATGCACCTCTGCACTGAAAAAAACACCACCGCACAAACCACCAGAGTGCTGCCTGCCGTTGCCGCCGCGGCCTTTACAATGTTACTCTTGTCATTAGACTTCTTTTGCGGTAGCGGCAGCGGAAGCGGCGGTTGCGGCTCCGGTGGCGGAGATTCTACAGGAGGAGAGATCGGACTAATGATCTGAGGTGTTGGAGTTGGACTTGGAGAAGGAAAAGGGAAAAAAGTTTCAATATTCTGTGGTTGACCATCGCAAAAGGTGAAACTATTACCACAATAAATGCCGATACAAAACAGAATAACAAGCCATGGAGAAGAGAAGCGAAGAGCAGCCATGGAGCTGTTTCTTCTTCTGTCAGAGGAGAAGAGAAACGATTGAAACTGAAACTGTTGTTGGAAGTTTGTGAATGGTTTGCATCGGTTGAAGGAAGCTATGAATTTGTCGTCTGTTATTTGGGGTTTGGTTGCTGAAAGCTTCAACGATAGTGGTTAGTTGTTGTGGTTTTTGTTTCCTAAAACTTCTTCCTTCCCGGGCTTTCATGCATTCAACCACTTTTAAGACCTTGCCAATTATGGGATTAAGTTAATATTCCACTAATCTCGAGGATTACATAAATAAATGAAATGGACGGAGCAGTTTACTCTTTCAAACCAGAAATTATGGACCCGGTTTTATAACCAATCTTCTTCGTAATGTGTTTTTTTTTTATAATATAATCAAAAAATTTAGACATGGATGCTTAATCTTGTACGTAATGGTTAATGAAAAAGTCGGAAAGAGGGACCTCAGCAACTTTCCAGACCTGTAATCATTTTTGAAGTCGGAAAGATTTGGCCTTTCACGCGTTGAACAGATCTGGACAAAAGGAGAAGTAATTTGTCAACGACTGCGTTTCATACTTAAACACAAAGAAATTGGTTACAGGTTGACGGGACTGTTGGAACGTCGTTAAGGTGATGGCCTGATGGGGACCTTTTTCATCAGCCTTGGGAATTCTGATTTCGTTGAAAAAATAGAGAAGAGTGGATCACCAAATTGTTTGCTAATGTCGCAGAAACGAAGTTTTTCTAATCCATTGGAAGTTTCTGAAGAAAGTACATACGCATTTGTCATTGTTTATCCCCAACCAAAATTCATGATTTGAGTGAATGAATTTTTAACAATGGATGTGGATTTGAATGAAAGAATTTCAAATAATTTTTTTTTGGAGGGGGAGAATTTCAAATAATTAGATATAAGGGAACATGGTGTATTTGAAATGCTTAGGTCAAAATGTCAAGTTAATCATTTGAAATTAAGCCTTATGGAATTTTTATAGCATTCTTTCAATTCTCCTAAAATGATATTCATATTACCTTATAATGGTCATCTAACGTCGGTTTGATATGCCGTCAATTCAATTAGGTTCGTCTCCGAACGATTGTGTTTGGTCAACATTCAAGAGTGAATCGAATTTCAAAAGTCAATAAATATAATGGTTTAATCAATCTAAAATCATAGGGAAACAAATACAAAATAAATACAAAATAAAAACAGAAAATGAAAAAATCTATCTATATAGACTTAAAAAAATAACTCATTTGTTCGTTTCTTGTTATTCACTTGCAAAATACAAAATAAAAAAAAAATCGATTCCTAAAATTGAGATCTCACCTTCCAAATTGACATTATTAATCAGTGACAATAATTAAAGCTTATTTGAGGTATCTCCCTTTGACTTTGGGCATCATGCCATCGTGGTACCCTAAGAAAAAAAAATAGTGACTAATAATTCCTTAAGAACCGAATAAGAGAGAATATAGTTTGTCTGTTTCTTGTTTTCCGTCTCAAAAAGAGAGTTTAGGCCACTACACATTTTCCCACTGCTGTTTTCGTTTCCCCCTTCTACTCTGTTTTGGTATGTTGACCAAACCCTCAAAAGATTCTCTCCTTTGAGTTCCATCAGTTCATATGGTCAAACGTTTGTAGCATATGCCTTTGGAATGTGACCAAACAAAGCACAGCATTTTTTCAAAAACAAACAAACCAAGCACAGAATCAATATCCCTATGCCATCCACTGTCCACATCTACGAACATTCGTTTCAAGTACAAGAAATGACCGAATAATGATTGGGCCAGCCCATAAAACAAAGCCCAAAATGGTATATCTTTCGTAGCAGAAGGCCCATGTATTTTCATTGCTGGGCTTTTATTTTCTTTTTGAATCTGTAGTACCAAAGTAACCGGAGACCCAGTAACCATCCTATGAATGCTCTTTTTCTTTTTTCAACTACTGTCGGGCTATATGGCATGTCAAATCATCCCTATTCAGAAGCCTAATGGTATGAGTGACCAAGATTTTACGGAATTGTTATCCGAATTTTTTATTTTTACATGCCGTAGGAGCTGGTTTTTACTGTTTTTTTTCGTGACTTAAACAGTTTTAATTTTCATATCCAACAATGTACTTTATCTATTCTATCTTATTCCAAATGATGTTTTTTGAGTGATCGTTATGAAGTTTCTTTATTTGAATTGACGTGACTAAATTGATATAGGATATTGTAAATATTGTTCTCTACCTATAGGTGGACGATTGTTAGTTGTGGATTAAAGTATAATCATTGACGCATCAACAATTCACTCAAGCAAAACTGGTGGAATTGATTATCATTGTTTAGCTGTTATGATACCGCGCCAAGGTCATTCTAGAGAATAAGTTAAGAGGGTAATTCTTCCACTGATACTTTTGATTGTTCCTTACTTTGGTGGCACCGTGATCGATTGTAATCGGTTGATGCTTTTCTTAGACACCAAAAGCCAAAGAGTACTACTCACAAGTCACAACCACTATATCCATATCCTCTTTTTCGTGATTCACAAATCAAAAGATTTGAAGCAACACTACAGCTATGCACGTTTCCCTCATGTGGGGTCTAGTGTATTTTCACAAAGATTAGCCCCATGAAATGTTCACAAACCACGGTCATTAGTTTAGCGATACAATTCTTTATTATGTATATATGAGAGAAATTTTGAATTATGACAACCCGAATTTTAGTATGGTTAAAAAACATGGGTTCGATTACCTATTTTCTAAAATTTTCAACTATTACATCTACTTTTTTCATTGTCCAAAACATGACGGAATTTGAGCATATTTTCTTTAGCATTATACACAATTATGAGGGAGAAGTGTGGAAGCTCTCCTTTGATAGTAGGGCAGGCCTATGATAAGCATACCACTCCGAAAGGGACAACGAGACAAAAGGCTGGACTCTGGAGTCGATCCCTTAGGTCCCCATCCCTACCAAGTGTCCCCAGTCCCCCCTCCCAAAGGGTGCACACCACTTCAAACACGTCCAATTCACAATCCCATCCAATATTCTTTCTACCAGACAAGATCTTGCAAACATATCTCTCCTACTCAACCAAATCCCCATCCAATCTCGATTTAACAACCTGGACACATACACAGGTTCATTCATGCACCTCCATTTTTGCCTCCCTTTTAATTATAAATTTTATTTTATACCTTTTTTCTTCTTCTTCTAAATAATATTAAGATTCTGATGATGTATTAGTTGGCCTATGACCTTTGTGTTCAAACCTAATCCTGAGTTCCTGACCATGTCCCTTCTAAAAATTCCCACTTGCATTGGTACCAAACTTTTGACCCACAAACAACAAGAAAAGAAAGCAATAAATCCACTACACTTTTGTCCTCTCACATATAATAATAATACCAAAGATTTATGAATTTTCAAAAGTCCATTATAAAGGCGAAAATTCAAGTCAAGAAAGTAGATGAACGTGTTTAATGGAAGATTATGAATGTAATTAGTCATCAGTAGTATTAATGAGTGTAACTCACAGTCACATATCAACAAACAAACAAAATCAAGGCAAACAAAAACACAGAAAAAAAGAAAGAAAAGTAGTACATTCAACAAAAACCGTTAAAACGGGTAGTTGCAGTTTTCGACCCGAAAAAAGTGAGTGCCGGGGTATGGGTCGGGTCTGGTGATCTAATCAATCAGAGTTGGTCATTTTGAGCCGTGTGATTGGAGAATCGAGCGAGGTGGGCGATGATGGAGCTGAGAACGACGACGTTGATGAAAGTGGCGGCGATGATAGGGATGACGTTGGAGATAACGGTAAAATAGACGGTGGAGATGGAGGCTGATCGGACGGCTCTCGTAGCTTTCTCTTGTTGATCCCACTCTCTTCTACTCCTCCGACGTCTTTCGACATGTAATCCTTGAGCCTTTTCACGTCTGATAACTTCACCGGCTTCACTATGAAATCTTCTGCGCCTTCTTCCAAACATCTGAAACCCAAATGGAAATTAAATAAATCTTAACGGCCTAAGAACAGTAATTTATTTCTGTAATGAATTGAAATTGAAATTAATACCTGTCTATGCGCGCCAAAACGTTCTCAGAGGACATAATCACAACCGGAATCTCTTTAAAAGTCGAGGATTCCTTGATTTTCTTGAGCAATTCGTATCCGGTCATGCCAGGCATGCAGTAGTCAGTGATAATCAGATCCACCTTCAAGCCCTAATTAAACACAATTACGTCAAAAACATTTTTCAAAAGTAATTAGACCGATGATCGAGTAAGTTGGAACTTACATCGAAACCGACCGAAGGAGCTCTTGTCCTCCTCGTCCAAACCTAGGAATTGCAGAGCTCTGAGACCACTGTCCACAGCTGTCACTGAAACAACAGAATCTATTTCAGAATTAGACAAACAAACAAGTGACATTTAATTTCAAAGAATGTAAATATATATTTTTTTTAACCGCACGGACCTTTGCAGGAGGATATTCGGAGCAAACGCTCAATGACCTTGCGATCAACGAGGCTGTCATCGACGGCGAGAACGTGAGATTCCTCGGAATTGGACATGGACGAAAGATCCAAGCCGTCGAGCTCCGACCTCCTCCGCCACGAAACGACACCGTTCCTGGCCATCTCTGAGATTATAGAATCCTCGGATTGGTTCTGGGCTTCTGGCTTGAGAACGACAAAGGCTTGCTCTGCTGGTATGGCCAATCTTTTATACGGTTAGTGATGAAATGTGGAAATAGAAAATGTAGTAATAAGGTATTGTCTATCTGTCTCCGTCACATTGTGTGTTTTTTTTCTCTCTAATATATTAGGTCTCTTTCGCAAAATCAAATCTTTCTCTCTCTAACAAATCTCCATATCTACTTTATTTAATTTCAAGCCTTTAACGCTGAGATTCTGAAATCCACTTTGGTGCGATCTTCCAAATCAAACCGAAAAAGCCCCGCGAGAAATTGAAACGAAAAGTAATGCATGCATGTATGCGAGATTTTGGTCAATGTTGGGGTTTGTGCAACTGCAAGCGTGTGACTGACTGGTCGGGGCAGTTGACCGGCAGTCAACGGAGGACAGCGCCGTCAAATCGTCAAATTAGGCAAACGACGGGCACGAGTCCCGAACCGGCAGCAAAAGCCGGTGGCATTTACTGTTTTGTTGCCCCAAGTGTTTCAGTCTTTGTAATGGAAAGAGTTAGCATGTTGGGTATCTCTTAACGAATCCTATGAGAGCCATGGCTGGCTTTCTCCACCGCCTCTCCTTGCACGTGCTACCTCGTGCTCTGTAATTTCTTCTTCCTTTTCTACTTTTTACATTTCTATTTTTGAAAAAAAAAAAAAACAATTCTTGTCTCAATAATATTTTTTTTGGCAAGTTTCCTTTTATGCTAATGATTTATGTGTACTTTAGGTAAGAATAATAATGTGTACAAAGAGTAAAATCGTTAACATTTCTATACTTTTATTTTTATTCGGGATATATCTAAATTTTAGGTTATCGAAGGAAATATCTATTGATTTTTTTTCACATTGAATTGAATTAATACCGTCTAAGACGGTTGCCTGTTTTGAGTTTAAACTTGTATACCTTGTTTATTTTGTGGGAGTGGAGTTTTTGAATTTGATATAGGTTACAAACTATTTTTGAACTTGGTACCTTTCAATGTAATGAAATTTATGTAAAATGAGAATATGAAGTCATGGCTTGAATAGAGTTTGCCATTCTTATGCTTTTGGAAATGTATCTTATTATTGGATTACCCATATCTAAACTTTTGGAAAAATAAATAAATAAATAAATTTAAAAGCAATTGTGAAATTATACAAACTTAAATTTTCACTTGTCGCACTTTACTTTTCTTGAATATTCACTTTAAAATTAAATTTGAATATATGAAAATAGAGAGGAGAAGATACTGTAATTGTATTATCATGTTTGATTAACCATACAAACCCAAAATTAATTTTTTTTTTCAAGAAGATTAGGAAGGAAAGATATGAGCGTCAATGGAATATATGGAGCATGGATTAAGAAATGAATAATGGACAAGTGGCAGTAAGAGTGTAAAGACAACGAGACAAGAAGGAGAATTGAGGAGATTTGGAGTCCCAAAAATAATGTGGAGGGTGGGACCCACCAAATTTCTTTTTGATGCTCGGACTTTTGCTACCAAAATTCAAAACTCGAGACACAGAGGATCAAATCTGGGATATCGTCGCTTGTATTGTCTTTCCGAGATTGATTTTTCATCTCGTTCTCGTTCTCGTCCCATCACAAATCGCACGTATCGTGGGAACGGATTTACTGCAATGGGATTACGGGATTGCTTATCATATCTAACGTGCGCTGTGACTCGCAATTTACGCATATACTCTCCTCACCAATGCTGCAGTTGTTCCTTAATATTTTTTTCAAAAAACAACATGAGTACGATGTAATTAGTTTTATTTGGATTGCTTTGTTTATTTAATTTTTTTGTTATAGAGCTGTGAACGGTTTAGGGTTGTCTCGAGAATATTTTTTGATAAAGAGAGACTCAAATTCATTTTCATGTTTGTGCGAGCAAATTGTATTAATGAAATATGCAAATTCTCACCGGCAACAAAAAATAATTATAATAAGTTACATTTTACAAAATCAAATACTAGGTTCTTCAAGGAATACATGCATTCACACCCATATTATGACTTAGTTATGATGTATTTAATTAAGGTTTGAAGTCTCTTAAACTAAGCAACCAAGTCATGCTCATGTATACATAAAAAGGTCATAAGTATTCGGCATCGAATTTGAAAGAGGTATTAAGAATTAGTTGACTTTGTAATCATGAAAAGCATACACCTAAACCAACTCTTTTTTTCTTTTTTTTTTCTTGCAATGAGATCCAATTAAAATATAAAGGGATGGGATTTCACCTCAGTCAAACAGAATCTCAATTTCGGGCATCAATTAGGGCCCACTAATTTATATTGCTCCGACACCTTTACATGATTATCAAAAGACCATTGATAATGTGGGGTTGCTCCGATACTCTTACCAGATACCACCCATCGGGTCATTTTCCTCGTAAATCTGTAAATAATACTAGCATTTTGGACACATGCTATGCATGTGTGATAGTTTTTTTTTAAAGAAGTGGGTCATTTTTTTTATTTTTAATTCTTTTATTAATTATTTTGTTTCAGTTTTTTTTTTTGAAAAACAGTTTTTTCTAAAAGTAGTGGGTAAATTTTTTTTATTTTTAATTATTTTGTCTTTTACCTTTTTGTCCATATCAGTTGATTTTTATCAAAGGTTATTTAATACTTTAGGGTTATTTTAGTACAAAAATTCAGTTTTGGTTGACAATAGGTGTTCTCTTAATATATAGTATAGATTATGCTACATTAGTCTTAAATTAAATTAGTTAGCCAATAAAAAAGTTTTCAATATTTTGTAAATAATATGGTATATTTTGTTTTTTGTTTTAGAAGGATGTGGCATATTAGTTTAATGGTAACGATATTTCACTCTATTTTATTTTTTTACCGGTCGAGTGAAGGAGCTGAAAACCTAGACCACAACAATACTGAATATAGAGCTCTCATGGCTCAATTTGTCATGGCTGTGAGAAAACTGAGGTTTAAAAAACACAGTTGTAAAAATAATCAGCTGAGTGTTCGGTAAACTGTGTTTTTTAGATTTTATAATATAAAAAAGTAATATAAAAAACGTTTGACGAAACAATTATAAAAGTGATGTTATTAGTATAATTACTAAAATGGACAATTTTATTGGTGATTTACTTTCATTACACTTTTACATATCTATATTGTAGATTAAAGTATATCAATTTATGAACAAAAAACTGTTAGAAGAAGAACAATTGAGAGAATTAAAAAGAAATGGACCTCTCTCTAGGTAAGAAATCCAGAAACATTGAAGATTATGGAGGTCCAAAACTACACATTAAGTACTCACATGCTATTGATGGATCTACCTCTGAATGCATATGTCAACCCCACCCACGTAGATATCTAATTCAAAAACCTCCTCATGGTAGCTAATCTCCAAGTGAAATTAATCATCTTCTGCAAACCTCCTCATTGGCCTCTATATATCCAAATTTTGTTTATCTTGAACATAAAGTGAAGACTCTAAGTATCGATCGAGTTCTATGGCGTGTGCATTTCAGATCATGAATTTACATACATACAAACAAACAGTAGGTTTATGGCTAGAGTAGAGTTTCAGTGATAAAGCTTTTCTTCCAAAGTATCGATCGAGTTCTATGGTTTGAATTCATTATTCTGTATTGCTATTGGGATCAAGACAATAGCATTAAATGTCTATGAAGTGAGTGTGCAATTCAACAGATCGAAGACGTACGTTCAATTTCATCATAAATAAACGAGAGGTGCAGCTTTCCAACATTGATCGAATATGATAGTTCACGTTAAGACTAGCAACACCATACACGCACCTATTTGCATAAACCAAATTATGTAGAGTGGCACCTATAATGACAAGAGTGTTCACATGAGGGATAGTTTTTAAGGACTGCGACGGATAAATGAATTTAATTGCCGAGATTGAATGCACAGTTTTAAGTTGTTAGAATTTCATCGATCAATTGCATTTAATCTTAGCCGTTAGATTCATTTGTCTCTCACAGTCCCTTAAAAAATATCTCTCATGTGAGCAAGACTCCCTGTAATGATTGGATTTCAAACAATAGATGAACCCTAGAAATAGAAGAAGAAGTAGAAGAAGAAGAGAACGTATTAGAATGAATATGGCATGGTCGTGTCAATATTGAAATTCAATGAGGGTATAAAAAGAATCCAGAAATATTCATTAAAAGTACTGGTCTTTGAATTCACGATCAATAAACGCAGAAAGGTAAAAGCACCTAGTGACCTGCTTTTTATTTTTCCTGATTTTTGGCCGCAATTTATCAAAAACACATATATGGAAATTTTATCAAACGCTTTGAAAGTCCATAATGGTGAGAAAAAGCAATAATTGCCCTCAAAATTCAATACCAAACGAGGCCATAGAATAGTACCTAATGGACTTCGCCGCTCATTCAAAGAGTGTAAACTCAAGTGTAAGAAGCATAAGCCCAACTTTCGTTATTAATAAATAGGAATAGAAGGTAAGCTTTCATGTGCATTTACCACTCTTTTATGAGATTGAAAATAATTGGTACCGAGAAGCCCATTTTCTTTGGACAATCATGTAATCATTTTACTTCATTAGAAAAAAGTAATCATATTTTCACTTTAAAATAAGAATACATGTGTATGTCATTTTAAAAATAGTTTATATTGTATCTGAGAGTTATTTATGTGAGTGATTTGACACTTAAAAAAGAAAACTATACATAAGGACAGTATCAATATATTTTGTTTTCAATAGAGTATTTTCTTTACGATACTCTATCTATTTTATTTACAATATGACTTTGAGGATTAAAAGAAGAGAGAACCACCGCGTGAATGATTCTTCTTTTTTCTCTCGGAAGATATGGCATCTTACTTTTCTGCAATAGAGTGTGATTTGGGGCATCTTTTTTCTTGTTGTTTATTGGACGAGCAATAACATTCATTTGGACCATTTGACTCTCTTTACCAAACAGGTAATGAGAACCCTTGCTTCTTTCCAAACCTACAATATGCGTGCCTGCGTGGGATAAATTTAAGTATGGGATATTATATGGGAATATTTATATATGGATCAAGATCAGGACAAGGAATCCATTCACTCAAATGGCATTTTAAGGAGGAAGATGGTGTTCAACTATTGAACATTATTTAAAAATAACCTCTAAACAGCTAGATGTGTATTTTCCCTAAATTTTGTTGAATTAAGGACTGCATTAGGATTTAATATAAAGATCTTTGCGTACGATTACGATAAAATAAAACGTGAGATGCACCGCATATGTTATTTGTGAAAAGACCAAATGTAGAGGGTAGCGTATGAATCCGTTCACTTTGTAGGGTGGAAATGCACCATCCGTTCACTCTGTGTGTACTAAGAATTTGTAATCAAAATACAAAACTATGGAGATGGAAATGGAATTCCTTCCATAAATAAAGTTGAATATGCGAGTAGATTCATGACGAGTGGAATGGGCCTTCGATCTCATCAGTAAATGGCCTAGTTACGAACTTGGATAGGCCCAGCATTGTGCCTTTGAAGTCCGAACCGAACCGTATAAACGCGTCCAAGTTCAAACGAAGCGACGGAGTGAGGAAGAAAGCGATGGAGTGCGCCGGAAAAGGACTCGGGACTCGGTGCACAGGCCCGCCTACAAGACGCTGTGGTCGTTGTGGAGCCGTTGCTTATTGCTCTGCACCTCACCAGGTACAGTGCCTCCTAATGTCTGCGGCTATTTCTTGTTTCAATTAGTAAGCACCAAGTAGTCAGTTGTAATGCTTGAAGTTTTCATGGTCTCCGATTTCACCAAAGGTTTTAGCTTTCGTTTAATAGAAAACCAATTGGGTTAATCTTAATTTGATTAGAAATGGTGTGTGGAATAGTGGAATGGAGGTACTTATTTCAAATTTGCCTTCACTTGGGCCAAGGGGTTGCTATTGGTAAATTGATATGCACTTGGGGCTAGGTGTCTGAAGCAGTAGTTCATGCCCAATTGCCCACAGCTTCTTTATCTATTTTTGTTGACAAAAATTTGTATAGTAGCCATGTTTTTGCTGAATGCAAGTGATTGTCAAACTGTATCAACTTTGTCTCATAGATTTTGCATTGGCGTGATCATAAAGATGAGTGCGAAAGGTTAGAAGAACAAATGGACCAGACAGATATCTTGAACGAGTTTCCTTTCACCTTTACTGAAGAAGCTACAGTTCAGGTAATTAACAATTTTTAGTAAGATAGAGGACATTGAATACTGCCTTTCTTTTACCCTTTTCACTGTCTGATTGTTACTAGTACAACTGATGTTTCTTTTGGGGCGATCATGTTAGGTCTGTGAGAAGCAGGAGACAAGGTGTTCATTCTTGAGAAAAAGAGGGGTCCATCAAACGGGAATGTGGTTGTACGAATGTTGTTGCGGGGAACCAGTTATTTCCACTGATTGTTCAAGGTTTCTTTTGTTCAATATATATATTTTTTTAAAATTATTTATTTACTCCCTGGTACATCTAAATTTCTCATGTTGGTTGGTTCTAATTCTGATCAGATATGCTCCTGCATTGGCAGGTTAAATAATGGTTGGGATCTCTCGAATGTCCTCTGCCCATGTAATGGTATCATCTTGTGCATCTGGCTCTTTGTTATGGATTAAAAGTTGAGGTTGATAGATTCATGATATAAACATGCAGAACCTATATCTATGATATCAAAGCATTTAACCAGTTGGAAGGAGTACTATGAGTGGAGATCCATGCCACTGCATTCACCTGTTGCTTTGCTTCTTCACTGGGTATGATATGTGTGCCAGTTGATATTAAATCTCAAATTCAAGCTTTACATGTAGCCTGTACAGAATACTATTAAATTTCAAATCAATCTCATCTAAGTTTTGCTCCCTTCCAAATCCATGAATTCGATTCTAATGTTGTACAACTGCTCATTTTTTAATTTATAGATGTGTATCACAAAGATAAACATCTCCCTTTTTCTTTCAGCCTCTTATGATTTATCATGCCACTCAAGTAGCTGGTTCAGGAAGTTGGACTTCTGGAATGAATGGCAAATTGTACATACACTATCTTGGTACGGTATTACCTTCAACAGTATTCCCGAGTTATTTAGTTTGATTTTTATGGTTTATTATCATTGTCATTCCCTTGAAAATTTAGTGTCATATGACTGATTTCTCACAGGCCCTGGGAAAGAGCTTCTTCAGCTTTCTGTATTCTCGGAGTTGCATGCCCTTTTCCCTAACACGAGTGTGCATATAGAGCTTGTTGGGCCTTCGATTCCACAACATAGGTAGGTTGTAGTTGTACACTTTGAATGGATGTTTTGCTTGTGATTCATTTACTTGATTTGTTTAGCATTCAACTTCATAAAACTAAGGTTGTTTGCTGTGTGTTGTTTGTCTCATGAGGAGAAGACTAGAAGATTATCTCTAAGTATGTAATTAATTCTTCGTGTCCTGTTTGAGATGAATAGGGATGGTGAGAGGATTGAACTATGCAATTATGCTCATTGCCTTGATAGAGATTGCATCTGTAAATCCTCAAGTGAGAGAGTGAGCTGGGGTGTACATACTAATGAAACTTCAGCTGTTACATTGCAACTTAGGAGGGGCTTTTATCATGAACGTTACACAGATATAGCTAAGGTCATGTACTTTCTTTCTCTTAGAATGGACGGACCATTCATGCAAAGGATCATATCTTTTCTTATTAAGTTGGCTATCCATCACTTGTCATCTATGGCGCATTTGGCTTATTGGTTTTCTTTTTTCTGTTTCTCATATTAATCTTGTGTGGGCAGGATTCATCTCCCCATTTAGTAATTGCTCCAAATGCCGGCATTGCTGCATATTCAAGCTGGCTACCAACGATTGTATGTTTTTGATGTCTTGCATATCCTCTCTCTGTCTCTCTCTCATTTTTTTGTTGGTGTGTGTCAGCGAGCCAAGTCAACCTTATAGCCTGCTACCTTATATGCAGACCTGAAATTCTGATAAATACATTGGTTCTTTTTGTTATTTACATGTTCCTTTATTTTCCTCTTAATTCCTTGGTTGCTTGGACGAGTGTTTCAGGAGCTACTAAAGGATAAGAATATTCCAGCAGTCTTTTCCGATTACTGCGAAGAAGCATGTCATCTTGGAGCTTGTTGCATAAGCAGTGTTACTGGCCGTCCTCTCAATATTCCCGTATGTTAACGTTACTTAGACCTTTTATAGTATTTCATTGAACCACAACGTCCTAATCTGATCAGATCCAAATTTATGGCTCTGCCTTGCAGATTCAATTAAATCCATTCAGGCAACCGATGGTAGTAGAGAACAGTGCTCTCTTTATCCCTTGCTACTCGAATTGCTTTCTCTACGGAATGTCACAGTGGTCTGCCTAAAAATTACACATTCTTTTGAAGATCATTTGCTTCTTCAAATGAGTCGCTGAGTCTCTTGGTCAAAACATTATAGTCACAGACTCACTATGGACATAAATCACATCATCTCTAAGATTACATTTTCAGTTTCAGAATGTATTCCAGTTCTTTTTTGGTAATTTTCCAATTTTTGCAATTGGTACCAACTGAGTTGCTGATGTAATCAAATGGCCTGAAATGGCAAGTATTATTTGTGTGCGGATGTTTTAAGAAATTTTCTGTTATGTTGGGGTATTATTCAATTTTACTCTTTTTCAATTAACGTTAAGCAACGGTGTCGTTTTAAGATTCATCCGGCGGACAAAACGTACCCAACAGTCCTGTGTACGTGGAACGTACGAAGCACCCAACATAGGCAAAGTCAATGACAGACGAAGAAAAATCCAATCTCCAAAAACTTCCAACAACATGAACCTGGATGATCATCTTCACATTCATCGCCACCTCCAATTTTGACAATTTCCCCAAATTTCTAGGGTTAGGGTTTTCCCTCTCTGCAACTTTGAAGTTTTGATTAGTTGCTAAGAGAAGCCCATCAATGTCTCGCACTCCATGGATATTATTGCTGCTGCTATGCTCTCTGGCGTTAGGGTTTGGGGACGCTCTGAAGGTACCCCTTAGAATGAAGGACGTGCTTCCGGTTCTGCCACGTCAGATATCGTGGCCGGTGCTCAACAATTTCCACAGTGCTGTGGATTTGTTGCCTTCGTTTATTGGGTCGGTGACCCCAAACAATCTGTCAATTCAATGGGAAGGAGCTTGCTTTTCTGGTAACGAGGCTCGGCTCGAGTTCACCGAAAGCGATAGGGACAAGCCTGATTTGGGAGGTGGCGTTCTCCATCTCAAGGTTCGATTTTCTTACCTGAAGTTGATAAATTTTTTTTTTGGGGGCTTTTGACTGGTGTTGTATTAAATTGAGTAATCTGTTGTATTGGATGCTCAGCTTTATCATCAGCTGAATTGTGACTGTTTGGACTAGGATTAAGATATGGAAGCGAACTTACAAAAACAACTGAGATGGATATAGTTTTGTCAGCCTGTTTATGGTAATTGGTTAACATACAATAAGCATAGATAAAGTAATGTGCTCTGCACTTTCAATATTCTCTAGTTCTGTT
Source organism: Rubus idaeus (assembly GCA_030142095.1). Taxonomy (NCBI): domain Eukaryota; kingdom Viridiplantae; phylum Streptophyta; class Magnoliopsida; order Rosales; family Rosaceae; genus Rubus; species Rubus idaeus. Next base: position 34,325,996 of record CM057968.1, on the reverse strand, counting down.
GATTCACAACTAGATAAAGTATCGGTTAGTTCTCGGTTCTCTTATTGCACTCTGTATGGTTTTGAGATTGCATCAATTTTATTCTCCTACAGACTTCTGAGGCACACAGCTGGACCTGTATGGATCTTTATGTTTTTGCAACACCCTATCGGATTACGTGGGATTACTACTTCTCTGCTCGTGAACATACATTGAAATTCGACTCCTGGGAAGAGCCTGCAGAGTTGGAATATGTATGTTCAATTAATCAGAAATATCTTTCAAGATTAAGCTAGACAAGTTTATTTGCTTGGATTTGACACTCTGACTGATTCTTGAGCAGGTAAAGCAGCATGGGGTGTCTGTGTTTCTTATGCCGTCAGGGATGCTGGGGACGATGCTCTCCTTGATAGATGTCTTGCCTCTGTTTTCTAACACTGCTTGGGGTCAAAATGCAAACCTTGCTTTTTTGGAGACGCACATGGGTGCAACATTTGAAAAACGTCCTCAGCCTTGGCGCACAACTATAAATCCTGACGATGTTCATTCTGGTGATTTTCTAGCACTTTCGAAGATCCGTGGTCGATGGGGTGGATTTGAGACATTGGAAAAATGGGTGACAGGAGCATTTGCTGGCCATACAGCAGTGTGCTTGAAGGATGAGATAGGCAATCTATGGGTTGGTGAATCAGGACACGAGAATGAAAAGGGTGAAGAAGTTATAGCGGTGGTTCCATGGGAGGAATGGTGGGAATTAGCACTCAAGGATGGTTCTAATCCACAGATAGCCCTACTTCCCTTGCATCCAAAGCTGCGTGCTAAATTTAACTCTACTGCAGCATGGGAATATGCTCGGAGCATGTCAGGGAAGCCATATGGTTATCACAACATGATATTTAGCTGGATTGACACAATGGCTGAAAACTATCCTCCACCTCTTGACACTCACTTGGTATGAATTTACGGCTCTAAATATTTATGAAGTATTTAGTACAATAAGCTTTATAGAACTTGTGTTTACATGAAGTGATCAGAGTATCAGTAAAGCCTTAAATTATATTACTTGCTAAATGAACGAAACAGCAATACAGTGGTTTCCATCATGCGTTGGTTATTACATTGTTATTGCACCAGCACTTCCACTTGCGGGTTCAATATGTGTTTTTCTTTTGGCAGACATGTATGCATGTAATTTAAATGTAACATACTTCTTTTTAGTTGATTATGCTCTATTCTAACTGGCAGCTCTTGCTGTCAGGTTGTTTCTGTCATGTCTATGTGGACCAGGTTGCAGCCTGCCTATGCTGCAAATATGTGGAATGAGGCTCTAAACAAGCGGCTAGGTACTGAGGTAATTGTGCTTCCCTTGAGGTTGCTCATTTTACCCTTGACCTTTAAATCTAACTATTTCGTTTTAAGATATAGCATTTGTTCCGACTTGTTTAATTTCAAGAATGAATGACCAAGGGTCTGCTTTATAATTCTAGTGCACTCACATTTTTAAGCATTGTCAAGTTCTATTCAAGTATAATGTTTACTTGCTTCACATTGATTCTGATGTGTAATTTCAACTTCTGTGTGTTCTTTAGGGATTGGACCTGTATGAGATTCTGACTGAGGTTGAAAATCGTGAGATATCCTTCGATCAGTTGCTTACTATTCCAGAACAAGATGAGTGGGTTTACAGTGATGGCAAATCTACAACCTGTGTTGCTTTCATTCTTGCAATGTACAAAGAAGCCGGGATTTTTGGTCCTATTTCCAACTCTATTCAAGTTACTGAATTCACTGTAAGTTGTCTAGCACTTTTGTAGTTTTCTGTTAACTTTCCATAACCTGTCTTCTCCATCACTTTCACTAAATTCAACCTGACTTGTTAATCTCTCACACAGATTCGTGATGCATATATGCTTAAGATTTTTGAGGATAACCAGACCCGTTTGCCAAGTTGGTGTAACGTTGGGGACAAAAAGCTCCCATTCTGCCAGATCCTTGGTGAATATCGGATGGAACTGCCTGAATATAACACCATAGAGCCATACGCAAACATGAATGAGCACTGCCCCTCCCTACCTCCTACTTACAGCAGACCTACTCGATGCTAATTTTACCCTCCACTTAGACATGCATTGCGTTATTCAAGGAGTCGCAAGTGTATATTGAAAAATTCACAAGACACAAGCGTACGCACTGGGCTTTTACTTTGTTTCATGTTAGCTGAATAATTTTATGTACATAGTTGTGTAAAGAGTGTAATTTCACGCTCATAATACAGTTGTGCTCATTGGTAATACTTATTAATTTTAATTCCATTTTACAACCAGGCTGCTTGGACCCTCTGTGACTTCTCAGCTGTTAAGCTTCTGTTATACTTTTACTTATTGAATCTTGGTGGTGAAGAATGACATAAATAATGGATACCTCTGGTTCAGTTTATGAATTCTTTCTATTTGTAATTAACCAATATGGGAATTAACTTAGTGGTGTTATTAATTGCTATAAACGAAAAAAAGATTTGAATAGCGATATGGATTAAAGCATGAATGTTACACCTTTGCAAAACAAAGAAATCTCCCAAGTCCCGGCTATGATCAATCAAATATAAAAGTTGTAATGCCATCAAATAATAACAATAAAAAGTCAAAAGAATAAAACAGTACAGAAGAATGATAATTCTCTTCTCTCTTTTTTTTATTGCTTTGTGTTCGTCTTATTATGGTACTTGTCTTTGATCCATTGAAGACCCAAATGAGCTGCTATCTTGAACCTGTTCACACCATTTGATGTCTTTTCTTTAAGTCTGCCAAATCCTTCTTCCACTTTTTTGATATACTTGGTCTTTGCACCACCAGAGCTGTTCTTGGCCTGATCACATACAGGAACTGGGTCTGTGTTGCTCGTTGAAATTGCTTCCATTGACAGAATACGTACTTTTTCGCACTCGAGAAATTGAGATTTGGAGAAGTAATTGTGGCTTAACTATATGTCTATATATATTATGGGGGCCTGAAATCTCTACAACTAAACACGTTTTTGTTTTGTTGAAGCTAGCTTGTGGAGATGAAAACTCTGTTACAGGAAACCGTGGGAATTTTGTTGCCACTTGTCACCTTGGTCGAAGGTTCCATTTTCCAAGTCAAAATGTTCAACAACAACAACAACAAAGCACTGATCAACAAATCAATCTCAATTAGCCAAAAAAAAAACAATCTCACTTTTTTTTTTAAAGAATTAAATTGTATAAACTTTACTTATAAATAAAATTAAGTGTAAAACTATTTAGAGTATCAATGATGACAGTCGTTCTTTTTAAATTTATGTTTAACCACTAAAAGTTTAAATGTTATTTTTCTTAAAGGATTGAGACGTACACAACAATGGTGAAGTTGATGAGACTACAAATAAAAAGGAATTAAGTTCTCATGCCCAAGTCATTTCAATTTGCAATTCACGATGAAAATAAGAAAATTCGATATTTTTCATAGAGAGCAATAGAAATTCTATCAACTCCTCTTGGAAAACAAAAAACTACGTACATAAGGAACAATGATCAATCAAATCGTCGTACAATATTTAACAAAAAGTGGTCATAAAATGAAAGAATGGTAATACATGTATGTTCAACAAGAAAAAAAAAATCAAGGTGGCAGCTACTACTGCTTTCCGGTAGTCTTATTGTACTTGTCCTTGATCCAGTGAAAACCAACATGAGCTCCGGTCTTCACCTTCTTCATCCCAGTCGACGCCACGGATTTCGTCTTCCCAAACCCTTCCTCCACCTTCTTGCCATATTTAGCCTTTGTGCTCGTCTTGGACTCATCATAGTTAGCCGGAAACGGGTCCGGGTTGCTGTCCCATTGATCTGCCCATGACGTCATCTCGTATGAGTTAGTACTTGCTGCCATTGTTCAATCAAACGAAACGAAGACAATGAATTGGATCGAGTTTTCTCGGAGACTATTGATGAATGTGTTTGCAGGTGAGAAAAGCTAGCTTTTGATGTTAGAGATGAGGAACTATTGGTCTATATATATAATGTGAGCAGCTGATGAAAGCGCGGCTCTAATATTCCATGTATTGTATATATTGTATTCTATTTGTAAAACCAAACACGTTTGTAGAATATATAACACTATATTCTAAAATAACCTTGTTATAGCTGAAAAAGAAGTCAAATTCAGACCAAATGATCGAACCTTCTTAATTAATTTCCACGCTGTTTATTAAGAAATAGTCAATTGGAGCTCTTTGAAGCTTCTGGGGATGTATAAATCTGTTGCAGCTGTCACTTGTGGACCTGTGGATGTGGAAGGTTCCCTTTTCCTCAGCCAACTAGAATGTATGTGTCTAGCTATTAACGTAAATACGTAATACATGATGTATATGTGAAACCACTTATGTAAACTGCACGTACCTATTGTATATTAATTCAGACTTGAGTTTTGATCTAGCTAAATCTAATTAGAGTCTGTTTGAGTCTTTGAGATTGATTTTCGAAGACATAAAAGTGTTTTTGAAATAATAATAAAAATTAATTATAAATATAAACAAAGTGGGAAAAAAATATAAAATGTGTTTTGGTGAGTTATAAAAGTACTTGGAATATGTTTTAAGACACTTGGCTTCATTGTATAAAAACATTTTTACCAAATTTAAAAAACATTTTTAAGCATTTCAGAATCAATCTCAAACATATCCTTAAAGTCATTATTGAGCATATTATTAATATTAATATTTCTTGCTGTGTTTGTTTTCACATTCTTTTGTTATTTTGTTTAAGGTTAATTTTGATTTTGTTTTAATTGTTCCAATACGGTTCAATTACAATAATTGAATTCCTTATTCTATTTGCTTGATCAAATACTGATTGTGAGTTTGTGTCTTTGTGATTTTGTGTATTTGAATTCCTTATTCTATTTGCTGGAGGAACAAGGCCAAAAATCAATACTAGCCCATATTATGGTCGACACAAATTCATAGATCTAGCTGACCCCAACTAGCTAAATCCATCAAGCACAAGCGTGCTGCACAATTGAAGAACCGACACTCATTCAATGGAATGATTCACCTCACCAATATGTTGATTTCTGTCCAAGTGTCAAATTCAGCCATTAAATTTTTGTGGTGTTCTTAACTCAATCCAAGTCTTTTAGCACTCTAGATAGCTAAAGTACCTATATGATACCTAATGACACTTTTTTTGTTTTTCCAATGAATGACACTCAATTCTCAAACCCTATATCAAATATGATACTTATTTTCAATTTTTTTTTCCAGTGACTTTCAAGATGTGAGGAGACTCTTCGCTAAGTTCTCATCGGAGAAGATCAAATATTGTGTTTGAGTTCTCATATATTAATTGTCTAACTCCGATGGGTTCGAAAACTCCGTTGCAGTTGGTAGCTCTTATTTGCTGCCAAATGGGAACGCATTAACCTTAAGCAAATAGCACGTACCTCCTAAACTGAAATAATGCATGCCTTATATATATACATAATAAAGGTCCATCATATATGTCCTATCAGTTATCGCACATGTCACATATTAGTATTTGTCTCAAATCTTAGTGGCTAAAGTTCACAAATCAAACTCGGAATCGTATACTCACTCGTATAAAAGACTAGACCAACTAATTCTGTTCATCGTTACAATTGGTTAGTTGGGAAAGAACAACAGGTGGCGGCAGCCAAACAGATAACATTTCTTAACCAGTTATTTGTTCCACGTCTACTACGTTGATTGGCTTGCTCACACGCTAGGAGTCTCCTCTTCATGAATGAACAAACCAGTTCAACTCCCAACTTTGACCGCAATTTATCCCACACATATACTATCGTCACTTAAAAGTTAAAACTGAAGTTACCAAAGAAAGTCAAAACATACCCCATTTCTTACTAATGTTTTTTATCTGACAAAACAAACGATGAACATTTCCGGTTTGATGTGACGTCACAAAGAGTAGTTGTTGACAATCTTTAATTAAGCAATTGAATAAACAGATTAGTGTTATCGTCTAAAAACCTATAGTTATTGAAAGTATACAAAGCCAAATTTTCATCTTTGCGTGATAAACATAAATATTTTACATGTAAAATTTTAGTGTTATTGAATGGAGTTAACGTGACAGCGTTTGACTAAATATTTTCTCCTGCTCTCTAGAAATAAAATCTAGAAAGAGTAGAAAAGTAGAAATAAATTAAGTTTCATATCCAATGTAAAATGACAGAAGTTCAACACGCCATTTCAATTCAATAATGGCTTTGACAAAGACCTGATCTTTTCCTGGCGAATAAATCAACCCAATGCCGGCTCCTAACTCTCCTTCCTGGCTTGTTTCCCATCTTCAACACCTTCCTCCGACTTTTTTGTTTTGTTTATTTCGCGAATCCCAACACCTTGTTAAAATCTCACTTTCCTAAATCTCATACCCAAAAATAGAACCCGCCAAAATTAATCATGAAGTTCTCATTCTCATTTCACCTCTTCTCAATCGCCATGTGTCTCACACTTTCACACACCTCAGCTCGCTTCTTCCCCAACATCACCTCCATACCTCCGTGGCTCCTCCCGAACGTCACCGTACCAGGCGCCATTGATGGCGCCTGGGACGCCTTCCAAAAGTTCGGGAACTGCCGCCCCGGCGAGAAGGTGGACGGCTTGGCCAAGCTCAAGAAGTACTTCAACTACTTCGGCTACATTCCCAACCTCCCCTCCAACTGCACCGATGACTTTGACGACGAGCTCGAGTCGGCTCTCAAGACCTACCAGAAGAACTTCAACCTCAACGTCACCGGCGAGCTCGACGAGCAGACTATCAACCACCTCGTGCGTCCCCGCTGCGGCAACCCGGACATAGTCAACGGCACCACGACCATGAACTCCGGTAAGCCGATGTCCTTTAACGGCAGCAAGCTCCACACGGTCGCTCACTACTCTTTCTTCCCCGGACAGCCGGTCTGGCCGCAGGGCCGCCGCGATCTGAGCTTCGCGTTCTTGCCGGCCAACGAGCTCTCTGACCAGGCGAAGGCGGTTTTCATTAGCGCCTTCCAGAAGTGGGCGACGGTCATTCCGATGACCTTCACTGAGACAACGTCGTATGACTCGGCGGACATCAAGATCGGCTTTTACACTGGCGACCACGGAGACGGGGAGGCGTTTGACGGCGTTTTGGGGACTCTGGCGCACGCTTTCTCGCCGCCGAGCGGGATATTCCACCTGGACAGCGACGAGAACTGGGTGATCGGAGGTGACATCAGCACGTCTTCGTTGACGTCTGCTATTGACCTGGAGTCGGTGGCGGTTCACGAGATTGGTCACTTGTTAGGTCTGGGCCACTCGTCTGTCGAGGAGTCGATTATGTACCCTACGATCACGTCCAAGACGAAGAAAGTTGACCTGGCAAACGACGACGTTCAGGGCATTCAGACATTGTACGGCCCTAATCCCAGTTACGACGGTTCGACTACTTCGTCTACGCCGTCCACTCAGGCCAGGGAAACGTCCGGCACTGGAGACCACACTGCTTCACGATGGGGCCTCGGTGTGCTTCTGGCCGTTGGATTTCTGTTTCTGTCGTTTTAGTTCTTTTATTGTTTTGATTTCTGGCTTCATTGGTCAGATCATCATTTATTAATTTTGGTTACTATTTTGAAATTTAGGGATTCATACATTCCTAGCCTGTATATATATACATACTTTCAGAAATACCTGGTTTCTTTATAATTTTGAGGTTGGTTATTTCTGTTAACTTGCTACCTTTGGCTGTAGCCTGCTGGGAGGGTTTTGTCATTTACAAATACTATAAAAAAACGTCCTAGTCCGGAGAGAAATGGTCCTTGAATTGTCCTAGACTCCTAGCTAGATAGGCCTAATTTTCATCTGGACGGACATTTTCAAATCCACACAAACAAAGTGAGTTCGGTAGGTTGTCCATTTATAATAATTGATTTGCGATGGTAATCCTGTCATGTTCTGATCCGGAGCATTGACTTGCTCCGATTGAAAGTGAACTCGCTCCAGTGGACAATATCAAATCAATAGGATTGATCAATGAGAAACTTGATGTCCCGGCCCCAACTCTTTAATGGCTGGCAACGTCTTGCATCGGGTTAATGACACCCTTCTGATCCTCAAAAGCTTTCTCGCATTTTTCGAACAGAGAAATGAACCCAATAAATGGTGACGATCCGAGGACCTGAGACTCCGAAATCCCCACGTAACGATGCTTTGCAATCGCATTACCATTGACAAGTTGCTAGAAACAACGTACCATTTTAAAAAAAAAAAAATTGGGCACATAGAGGGCCAAACTCGCAAAGGGCCTAAACAGAAAAAACAAAAACAACTTATTTCACAGGCCTCCTCTCCCACACCATCAAGGAGAGTCTGAATTACTTGAGCAGGCCCGAGATCAAGAAATACTGTCCTAGGCTAGAAGCCTAGAACGTCAGCAACTGCATTTTCAATACCAACAATTTTTCATTTTTTTTTTCATAATTTTTAATGTATCTGATTAAGTAATTTGAGCTTCACAAACAAAATCAATTGGCAATGGTTGGAGAGACCTAAATCCTTATAAACACACTTGCAAGGTCCATTTTCTCCAATATGAGACAATACTCTACATTTTTAGAGTATCTAGGATTATGTTACACATTTGTTTGACTAATTTGTATCCGACTACGATTTTACTCATTTCGGACTGTAAGAATTCAATTGAAATTTCGAGATATTCAAAGAATTCTTCAGATATATAGCGGCCCACATATAACAAAGATCTGTTTGGATTTCTTTGTTACTCATGTTCTCGGAACTGGATCCATGTAGACCATATCATCCAACAAGTCAAAGATTCCAAACACACTTGAGATATTCAACTAGAATTTGAGGTTAATTGAATTCAAAACTTGTTCATAAAGTAGAAAAGAGTCGGTTTCATATTTAGGATGCATCATCGTGTACATGTTTCAACTTAGTCATCCAGATCCAGCTGTATAAGCACCACCAAGAAGCAGCAAGTAGGACGCTGTATGTTATCTTTCAAATCGTATACCCGAAACATTTAGGCCCCCCAATTGACGATGACGAGCATCTCTCTGTTTTATGCAAAAAGCCATTTGGAAAAGGCCGAGGGACTTCCCAACTTGGAAATCCTCCACTAGCCGATTTGGTGGAACAATCTGGCTTTTCTTAGAAAGAATAAGCGCACACGGTTTCCTATGATCCTATCCCAAGTTCCCAACCATATATAGTCTCTTTGATATTTTCGACTCTTGTTGTACTGGTTTGAATTTCCATTTCCATTTCCATAAGCTAAATGGGACTTGTTCCATGTCCTTTGCCGTGCCACTCCTACAGTACAGAATCTGAGTCCAACCTTCACTCGGAACCATCAACCTCCTCTTCACTATGCTCCCAACCAAGTCTGGCCTCTGTTCCTTCACTATCGCAATATGTACTACAACAAGCCCCAACCACCCACCTCAGCTGCATAGCCACAATCAAATCCGACTCCTCCTACATCTGTTCACTAGTCCTCTCAGGTAAGTTCCTGTACGGCGGCTCGTCCGACGGCGATATTCGATCATGGAGCTACAGAGACATTTCATCAAACACTTGGCCGACAGTAGCAACCACAACTAGCACGGTCAAGTCTCTAGTAATTGTGGGTGGCAAGCTCTTCAGCTCTCACCAGGACCACAAAATCCGAGCCTGGAAAATCGAAACTACCAACCCGAATGATCAGAAACTCAAATGCATAGCCACACTGCCCATACTGAAAGACCGGTTCTCGGGGCTCTTCTTCCCCAACAGCTACGTCCAAGTCCGGCGGCACAAGAAGTCCACGTGGGTGCATCACGTGGACGCAATATCAGCTCTGGCCGTATCAAAGGACGAGTCTCTCCTCTACTCTGCTTCATGGGACCGCACGTTCAAAATCTGGCGAACGTCCGATTACAAGTGCTTGGAGTCGGTGAGCAACGCCCACGACGATGCCATAAACGCAATCGTGGTGAGCAATGATGGGTTTGTTTACACCGGCTCGGCGGATAAGAAAATAAAGGTGTGGAAGAAGTTCATTGGGGAGAAACATCACACACTTGTTGGGTCACTCGAGAAGCACAAGTCGGCGGTGAACGCCTTGGCTTTTAGCGCCGATGGGTCCGTGCTGTATTCCGGCGCGTGCGATCGGTCGATGCTGGTCTGGGAAAGAGAGAATGGTGATGGTGGGATGGTTGTGGTGGGTGCGCTGAGAGGTCACACCAAGGCGATACTGTGTTTGGCGGTGGTGGGGGATTTGGTGTGCAGTGGATCGGCGGATTGTAGTGTCAGGATTTGGAGGAGAGGGGTTGATGATCGGAAGAGTTACTCGTGTTTGGGTGTGTTGGAAGGTCATAGGCGGCCGGTCAAGTGTTTGACAACAGCCGTTGATCTTAACAGCGATGATCCAAGTAATTGTGTCGACTCTTTTCTTGTGTATGGTGGCAGTTTAGATGGTGACATTAAGGTATGGCAAATACAGGTTCCTTTTGTTAATTCAATCTAACACTTTTTATTAAGGTATGGCAAATACACATGTTGGCAAAAGGTTGTGTCGTGTCACTCGTGTGTTGTATGAAATATTGAAATTCATATCAAAGGTTGGGCTCGACCCAAATATTTCTAATTTCATTCGTGTTGAGTGTCGGGCTTTTCTTCTCTGGTTTGGGCTACACATACAAAGCATCCGACTTGTTTGAGATCCGGGACATTCCAAAAGAAAGTCAACGAGTTGTTTGACTTGGATCTCTCTCAACTCTCAACCACAAGAAGAAAGTAAAACAGCAATCATTTTCCTTTTTAACCAACATTCTCTTTCACATAATTATAACCATGAAGAAAAATGACATGATCGAAGAAGCAAAAAGGGAGAGGTCGATCTTGTAGGAGCTAGCTAGCTAGCTTAATTACGGTAAATAAATAAGGCCATGATTGACTAGGTTGGAGTAAATCGGTGTACGTGGAGCCCAACATGTATGGCTGGCTCCTCCAATTTCATGAAAAAAAATATACATTTGATTCCAAACGTACATTACGACTTTTCGGGTTGCCCCAGAAAATGGAATCATATATAATCATTACTAGGGAATTGGCATGATGATCGGTCACCTTGTTCTAGCTAATATATACAACCATTTTAAAGTGAGCCAACTTACCGGGGCTACATGAAGAAAGCCGATCGATCAATTAAGTAAAAGGCCGGTAAGTTAACTACTGTTTTAATGATCGAGGTGGGGGTCGGCTTCGCTTTTTATTGATACAGAATTAAGCACTACTAGCTAGCTCGGCGGTGTAATTAGTTATGTGCTTTTCAATCAGGAAGCTAACTAATAGTAAAAGCAGAAAAGATAAGTCCATGTAAAAGTTGTAACTTTATTTAGCATTTTAATTGGGTCAAACATATCATATATAGTTTGATTAGATAGTCATTATATAATAATATAATATAGAGACCCCAAAACGGTGAAATTCTCAACATTTATTAGGAAATTTGATCTGCTTCACAGATGATATATATAGTAATCCAGTGGCACCAGAGATAATATATATGGATTTCACATGAAAGCCGGCCAAGACAAAGTTAATTTGTCACTGCATGCATCAATTTCTTAAGACATTATGATTAATTGTCCTTGCTTTCCTTGGCATTTACTTATCTTCAGCTTCCTGAGTTCTTATCCATCATCATTCTCTAGTTTTAATTGTACTGTAAGTCGATCTGTAATCTCCATCAACGTCTTATCATTGGCTTGGCCCCAGAAAAATTATCATGTTTATTATATTTTAAGGTACCTATTTAAGGTTTATTTGGACTAATTAAGGTTTTTTTTAAAATAAATTAGCTGTTATATATTTGTGAGATTCAAATAATTGACTTCATTAGTTTACATATATACATCATGGACGTTGTGATGTCGTTCATCAAAACAAGTCGGATAATCCAAAAATAAATAAATAATACACCATTTTCAATAATTTCTCATTAAAATCAAACTGATTATTTACACCAACAAAAGAAGAACTGAATATTGGATATCAAACATCAGTGAAAAATTAATATTACTCTCAAACAAGCTTCAACCTTCAAGTGTACGTTTCCTCAGAGAAAAATAATTTTTTACTAAAAAAAAGGAAAAAAGAAAAGAAAGAAAGATCGCAGGTAAAAGCAAATTAAGAGAATTATATGCATGCATGTGCTGGTACTTTCTTTGTTACCATGCCAGAACAGTCAATTGACTTGGGCCGTAGAAGTTAGAGCAAAGGCCGGGTTAGGTTAATTAGGACTTTCTGGGGAGAAAGAAAAAAGAGAGAAAGACAATATGATGGTAGCTTTATCATGATAATAATTATAGATCTCCATGTGGAACCTAGCTAGCAGCTAGCTATATTCGAACAGCCGTAGCCATCCATGAAATTTCAGCACCTCTTGGGAATTTAGTTTCACTCCCTTCAACGCAAAAGACACAAAACACTTAATCATCATGTCGTCTAATTCTCTCCTCTTCCCCTCATCATTATCCCCTCACTCTCGTGATCACCACCACCACCACTACTCCTCCTCCTCCTCCTCCTGCTTTTATCACCCACCATGTACTGCACCACTCTCCAAGATCATCAAAACAAGAAGAAAGCGAAAGAAGAAAGGTTAGAGCAAGATATGTGGGTTCCCTCAAGAAAAATAAGAAACCCTAGCTACCTAGCTACTTACCTTCCATTTTTCAGTGATCTCGATCTATATATATATTCTGATGAATGAACACGAAGGCTAGCTCCGGTGTGCTTGTTTCTTATTTCTCTTCGATCTCTTGGGGAATTGAAGCGTCGTGGTCCGATTGTTTGCTAGATCGACAGATCAAGCAAATCTAGGCAAGTTCGAGAGCTTTCGTCCATCGATCTGCATGATGAACTGCTTTCCAGAATTTGCTGGCATCTTATAATTATAATTAGTTATTATATAATCTGTGAGAGTTTCAGCTATAGTACATATGTTTAATTGGGCTTAATTTGTTTTTTTTTATTGAATATATGTTTATATATATGTGCATGCTTCTTGTTGTGTGCTGCTGCTGTAGAAGTAGAACAATATTTTTAGTACTCTTCGATCCTCTCTCTCTCTCTCTCTCTCTCTCTCTCTCTCTCTCTCTCTCTCTCTCTCGTGATCTAGCTTTCTCACTCTTACTGGAGTACCATATATATATATAGTCTGAGTATGGTTGCTCTCTATATGGTCGGTGCATATATGCATGTATGTTTCTTACTGATCGATCGAAGGTAAGCTAACAAATTTAAGGTAGAAGAAAGATCGATCTATCTGAAATAATCTCATTTCGATGGATCACAATAAAATTCGCATAGCAATCGATCAATATGTTTAGTTGTTGAAATAAAGTTTGACCTGCAGCATGTTTTTATATTTTCAATGTTAATTAATTAATTGAATCCATAAATTAATTTGCACTTGATGATATGCTAGAACGCCTGCAGATTCATGGATCATACAGATTCCAGTACTGTTGATCGATTCTTTGAATTAGGGTTTGTGGTCCTTTTGGGTCTTTCATAAACTAAGATTTGACGTAATTAAGTGGAGATGTATATATCATGCGCACGGTTAAAATTAATATACATGTGGATGTAAATATGTAATTGGCATGCCAATACATATATACAGTATATGAACCTTAATATATATTATTACCAGAAAACGTAGACTTATTGGGTATTTCATATATATATATATGAGGTGTTGGTGTATTCAATGTATATTGTACAAGACCATATGAATCTTCTTACATGCGTATATATAACCAATCTTGTGTACGTTAGTGTACTAAACTAGCATCAAAGTAGTAAAATCCCAATTTATGTGTCAGCCCCCAAAAAAGAAAAAAGAAAAAATATGTACTTGGCTGAATTCTTAGGGAATTATCCATATAGTGATATAACAACCACATTATACTTTTTTCTTTTTGTGAAATGACAGTGAGAGGCAATATCAAAACATAATTACATCAAAATATCATAGGACTTACTAAGCCGTATAAAATCATCAAAGGAGATGCTCAAAATCAAGAGGGGCCGAGTTCAATTATTATTAATTTTTTTTATCCCACCTCATCATTAAATATAACCAAATTTAAAGATAGCAATATGAGCAATTGGGAACAATTTTGTTTTTGTAGGGTGGGAGAGTGGGCTCCAAAGTTCGAGAAATATGAAGGGTGGAACTCGAACCCGGGTATATGATGGGCATGCCACTGCTTTGTCCAACTGGACTATACCCTAATGCACAAAAATTAAGGGTTTGAAAAAACAAAGGGAAATACCCACCAAGTCCACACGTGACAACTTTTTGCCCAATAAGTTTTGCTACAGTAAAAATTTGCCCACCAAGGACAGAAATATCTCGAAAATTTTATTGTGGTCAGTAAAATCCACTGTTCATCCATTTTTATTGACTACAATAAAAATTATTGTTCATAAAACATTTTATTGAGGTCAATCAAAAACGATGAATAGTGACTTTTACTGACCACAATAAAAATTTCAAGATATTTTTGTCCTTGATGGACACATTTTTACTGTAGCAAACTTATTGGGCAAAAAAATGTCACGTGTGTCCTTAGTGGTCAAGGACCCTTGAAACAATTGGGAACAAAATTCATGTGACTGTTGATATGATTAAGGCAATCCTAATTTATGGGTCATGAAAGGGGTGTAAGTCAAATTGGAAATTCGATTCTAATTGATTGTTGTACGTGATCTAATTCCGATCTAAATTTTGTTGACTTTGTCACAAAATTTGAATGGAAAAATTTGAAAACCAAGAATTCCTAAAAAAAACAAATATTTGATTGGAATTGGAAGGCTTATGTACATTTTGTTCCAATCCAAGTTTCTGTTTATCCCGGAGCAATCCTAATTATACTTGTGTTTTACCATTTAAAAGTATTCTATATACTTCACTTATAAAATTAGATAATTATTTCTATGCAGTTTAGATCTAAACACTCAATATCATTAAGATCTAAGGTCTCTCAATTTTGCCCTATGGGTGCTGCACTTGTTGCAGTTTATTAATGAAATTATTCATTTTGATAAAAAAAAAAAATCTAAGGTCTCTCAATTTTGTTGTGGTTAGTTAATTCGAACACGTGGCATTTATGAAAATTCCAAAAGCTGTAACATTCCGAAAATGTTGACCTTCATTTTTGTTGGTTGGGCCTTCAAAGCATTGGAATTGGGCTTTGATTTGCCATTTTGGATGGGTTTCTTTCTTTCCTTTTTTTAGCAATATTTTTGACCTTTCGTTTTAAAAGGGGGTCAAAGTATTTTGTACCAAAAACAAAAACAAAGGGGGGAGGTCAAACTATTTGATTTGTTGCGAGCTTCAGAGTGTCCAGTAATCGGAAGTCTGAAATCGGCCGATCAAGTCCGCCGTTTTGGTATTCATCAGCAACACTCTGCGTCATCGTTTCCATTTCATTACAACACAAACGCACCAAGCTCCGATTTTTATTTTACCCTCTCTCTGTTTCTCTCTCCTTCTAACCCTACGCCTTTCAATCTTCTCGAGCTTCGCTTTGGCTTGAATCAGCAATGAGATTAGGGTTTCTGCGCCGGTGATGCCTCGTTTTCCAGTCGGTCGTAGCCTCAGTGAAACCCTAATTAGCTGATTGAGATTAGCTAGGGTTTCCGATTTCAAACATGTCAGGGTCTTCGAGGGGCCAAGTCACCATTACGCTTGGGCGTGGCCAGGTATCTTATGTATTATATGATTTTCATTGCTTAAATTCTTCACTGATAATGAAACCGAAGCAACATTAACTGGAAAAATTGAGTCTCTAACATTTACTTGTATGCACTCAACAAGGTTTAGGCTTTCCACCATTTACTTGGGTGGGAATTTCATTTTCTGGTTTTGGTTTACTTGAAAGTCATTAACTTGTATCCACCATTTGACAGGTAGTGAAGAGGGCCGTTTCGGGTTCTGGGGCTGATCCTCTGCCTACAGCTGGGACGAAACGGTCTGTTAGAGATAGGTTAGGAAGTAATGCAGATAGTTCTTTGTCCAATGGAAGTGGAAGTCTACGCAACAGCAACAAACGGTGTGCCTTTGTTTACTTGTAATATTATGCAGTGTGAAAAGATACTGTAGCTTTGAATATTGTCATGTCTGCTCTAGGAGATTGTAATGTCGATAGGATTAAATTTTGTGTTTACCCTCTGTGTGATTGTTATACATGAATATTTGTATAATTGGCCTACCCTCTTGTATGACTGTTAATAATAGAGCTAAACAGTTTACATCCTATGTGCATGAAATTCCCACCCAAGTCATATTTATGATTTGTACCATTTTTTCGCAGACAGCGAGGAGATATTGGTATGTCAAGTTTGAACTCCAATGGTTTTGATGGTAATAAGCTTACTCCGGAGCAATTGCATAGTCACTGCATTACTGTATGTCTGTATTAAATTTCTAAGTTCTAACCTCTATGCCTTTAAATCCCCAAGATGTGCGCATTGGTAAAGATGACCTCCGGTTTAAACTCATGCAAAAAAATGCATTTAGACGAGCTCAGAGTGATGATGATGATCAGAGGCGTGGAGACCTTCGTGAGAAGCTGTCAAAGGCGGTTCAGCGCCCTGTTCCTAGCCTTGATTCACGGTCACGGCAGCGCCTGCCTGAACCAATAGAGAGTGGTTTCTTTGGTCGACTTCCTTCTACAAGAAGTGCAGATGTTTTGCCTCGAGGTCCTGCTACAAGAAGTGCAGATGATTTTCCTCATATGGACTCGTTGAGAAATTCTTATTCCCCTTGGACACTGGACCATTTACGACGAAGATCCCCAGAGCGAGTTCAAGTTACTTACAGGGGTCTCTCCCCACAGAGGAATGTAGAAGACTTGCAGAGAATGCCATTAAACAGGACATATGATGATGTCAGATCTGTTCCATATATGAACAAAGATGTTCTAGATGCTACAAGACCTGCGAGTGCTGCAGTTTTCATGTCTAATACCGCATTGCCTCCTGCACCTGCAAAGCATATGGCACCCGTCCCACCCCATATGAACCAAGTTCCTCCACTGAGTAGCACTGTACAGAAACCTTCATACGTGGTACATGTCATTTGCCTTTTGCTGTTTGCTCTTCTGTTTTGTTGCCCTGCTCTAGCTTAGCTTATTGAGTACTGAAGTCGTAGTAACTGAGTCAAAGGTCTGAGAAGAAATTCATTAAACTTATTTATGTTTATGGATCCAATTTACATTTTCAGGAATATTGATCTTATTAGCTGACTAGGCATTATCTAGAACTGAAGTAGGATTCAACTATGATTTCTTTGTGCGTTGTCCATGTCAAACTCTTTTCCTACGATTAGAAGCATCCCTATAATTCATGTTGCAAGCTTGCCCTGGCTAGTTGGTAAAGAAAAGTCTAAACTGTAATTTGAGAGCTAAGTTGGAAATCCAAAAAAATTGAAAAAAGTTGGTGTTGAACAATCACTATTAGTTTAGAGGTCAAGTTCCAGAGGCCATAGATTCATTATAGCAAATAATTTGTGGTAGGCTCTGCAGAACCGTCAAAATACAAGATGGATAGGCTGGTTTCTGGAGGACTGGTCCAAAACATGCACAGGCATGTAAGGTCAAATTTTTTATGAAGAAATTGTGCCATGCTTATGCTTGTAGACCTTTGTCTATAGCAATTTTTTTGCCTTTGTCCTTCAAGATGCAAGGAAAGATTTACCTTGCTATGATTGTGTCTTGAGCTTGGTTTGCACTATAATTACCATTACATAAAGGTTGCCATGTATATATGATGTAGTTTTACCTCTTTACCTGATAATGATTCTGTTATAATTCTGTGTTAACTTGAAATGTTTCACCTTTTGGGTATGGGTCCTATTACAATATTCATGTGCTAGTCATTTGCTTATTTCGCTGTTTGCAAGTAGCTACTTTTTTTATGAGTCGCCACTTTAGTTTCCATATCTCAATATATGTATATTTACCTTTTTTGGGTGTTTCTTGTAGGGTGATGAACAACAGACAGTAGATGGCTTGCTGCAACACCTCGGATTGGGAAAATATGCTATTATATTCAAGGCTGAGGAAGTACGTTGCTTGCTATCTTTGTTTCTCGTATGTTAATGTGTTTATAATTTATCAATGGAGTTTAAAATTTTGGTTCCTAGTTCGTAACATTTTTTTGTATGCAGAATTTTATTATTGGTTTGTTGCGCATCAAATCTCTCATGTATTTATTACCACTCTATTCGATAGTGGCATGGTTTTATGACCATGTAAGAGCTGGTTTGGTAGTTTATAGGATCCAACATAGGAATACAAACATTATTTCCCAATCACATTAGCAAACCAGCTTGTGCTTCTTAAATAATATTTGAAACTGTTATCCTGATGGCTAAATCTTGGAGTTTTGGGTTAAATAT